>CM034233.1:3320656-4011415 GCA_019916065.1 Vitellaria paradoxa | reverse complement strand
GGTGTTTGGTTGATAAAAGTTTATCAAAAAGTATAATAAATTATAAAAATTTGATATAAAAATAATATTGATAATTTTTAAAATATAAAAATTGGTAAAAATTAATAAATTTTGATTAGTTTTGATCAACTAAACACTCATATTATATATATATATATATATGTGTGTTGCCCAGTCAAAGTCCTCTGTCTCTCTCTCTCTATCAATAAGAAGAAGGAGAAGAAGAAGAACCGTGTTTGCATTTTCTTGTCATTTGGTGGGGGCATGGCATCATTCATGTGTTCAAAGTTTGAAACTCACACCGAGCACGCAAATGTTTATTTTTTTCTTTGTCACGAGTTTGACAGAGTCATAAGGAACCATTACCAAACTCTTTATTATATAATATATATATATATGTAATATGTGTACGTATCTGAATTATAATGAATATCGTAGCTATAAGGAAGACCCAACCCTACATACAAACGCTAGATAAAACATTAATTGCTGGTTTCATGGGGCTTCTTTGGACTCGGAAAGTCTTAGTAGGGGTGTTTGGCCAACAAAGAATTGGTTCAAAAGTACAATAAAAGTAGAAAGATGTAACATAAAAATGATATGTTGAGAAATTTAATTAAAAAAATAAAAAGTTAGTTTAAATTAGTAAATTTCCGTGCTTAAAACGGACCGTATTACCTAACCGTAAGACCTTACAAGTCTTTAAAGCGCATTAATGTTTCATTTAGGCGCGTTGGTAATAGAATTGGCGACACATTAACTTAAATTTCATCTTATTATAAAATAATTAATTATTTTATTTTTTTATTAAATATTTTTTAATACAAGCAAGTGTTTTTCCAAAATAAAAAAAATTACTAACAAAATGATGTAACGATGAAGATTTTGTAACAAAAATTTCTTTTGCTGCATTATTTTTTTAATTTAAAGTGATATATGTTTATGCCCACATCAAATCTACTTTATTCTCATCAAAAATTTTGTTATAATTTTTTAAGATGTATCATTGATTTTTTAAATATGTGAGTATAAATGTGTATAGACAATATTACTAATCTGAATACAATATGCTAGTTTGAATAGATTTGGGGAGCTAATATTGGTTAATTTCAATTTCGAAATTTAAGATCGGGTATTATTAAATTAAAATCTTACAATTCGTATGTATTTATATATATATTTTTTTCAAAACGTCAATTAACCCCCTTTTAGCTAGAATTACCACAATCTAAAATTCTTCCGTTGGAACGTCAATTCGACTTTAGTTTTAATACATTTTGGGACGAAGCAATTCGGTCCGCCCCGATTTTACATGTTTATTTTAATTTACTGCGTAAAGCAAGTGTATAATTACACTATGGTATCCAAAGATCCAAACCGAGTCCATTAAATTTAGACTCAGTTTGGAGTGATAAAAAATACTAAAAAATAGTGAATGATACTAAAATTTTTAAAAATAATTTATTTTTTATTTTATTACACGAATTACGAATTCGAAACTTATATCAATTTATCTCATTTTATTTTATTTTTTTGTTACTTAAAATGTACCCTAATTTATCCAATTTAATTTTAATTTTACAATTTTAAAACTCTATAAAAATCAAGGCAAATTTTCCCCGACCCATCCGTCACTTCACCGGCCGTCTTGGTGACGCCAAAGTTATTTACAATTGGAATTAATACATAGATATATATATATATATAGTTGGACCCCAACTAATTTGTCGAAAGTCAGGCTCGTGCCTCTCCGTTGACTCACTCCCATTGTTTGTGAAACTCATGCCCTAATTGTCAAGTAATTTTGGGAAAATTAATTAGAGTGTGTTTTAATTGTGCGAATTACCGTGGGTCCGATCGTCCAAAAAAAGAAAATACATAAATTTAATGATAATTGAATCGGCTCAACGTTTGACAAGCTAATTATTATCGTAGTAATTAATTCTTATTTATTTCACTAATTTTATTAAAATTAAAATCAAAACATTATATTACGTTTGATATTAAAAAAATAATAACGCAATGAAAATATTTACATAATAAAACTTACTTGATAATTTTTAACCATGAAAAATCTTTTAAGTAAATTTATTAACTCGTTCTTAATAACTTAATAAAATCTAAACTCCAAAACTAGCAGCTTATAAAAATATTTTTAAATCCTTTCGCAACTTTCAATGTATTTATGGAACAGTAAATATTGTTATCTAAATATTCTCATAATGGAGCGTTGTGAGTTGTTTAAATTTATAAAAGTTATAATTTTGTCATTTATGTCGTTAGTAGAATTTTTTTTTTCATAATTTGTACAGTAAATAAAAAATTTATATCATTTGATTTGTTTTTCTATTTTTTTTTTTTCTGTTTTGAATGCATTTGTTATTTTGAGCATTTGAAAACAAGAAAAACAGATAAAACGCATTTAGTTACTTTTATTTTTGAAATTTGTTTTAAAAATAGAAAATGAGTTTATATATGAAATAAAAAATGACAAAAAATCATTTTGAACGTTTTTAAACCAAAAAAGAAATTTTTAAAATAAAAATATTTTTTATTTTTTTTGTTTTGAGATTTTTAAAACATAAAACATATAAAAGTAATAAAATTTTTCACCTTAGAGGTTACTAAAAGTAATAAAATTATATTATTTTAAGTTTTTACAATAATTTATTATAACTTTTGTCAACCAATTAGTAGTTAAAAGTTACATTTTTCCTGATCAATTGACCTGAAAAATAATAAAAAATTTACTTTTATTTAATTATTTTAACTTCTTGCAACAACTTGAAATTGTAAGTAATATATAGAATAATGTGAATACTTAATAAATAATTTATAAATATCTATTATATTTATTTAAAAATAATCTCAAATCTTTTTCTTATTTTCCTTTACTCTTTGTGTATAGCATATATTTAATCATAACTCACTATTTATAATATATTTTTCTTCATTTTGTATTATATTTTTAAAAGTAATTAGGTCACGTTTAGTTTTAGTTCTAGAAAATTGTTGTTCAAAACAAAATTTTTGAAAATTATTTTAAAAATTGATTTGTAATACAAAAATATTTTCAATGATTATATTCAAAAATTAGTTCTAAAAAAAAAAAAAAATGAAAATTTTTATTATTTTTATTTGTAAATTTTATCACTTCCAACAAAATATAAAATAATGTCACTTTTAATATAAATAATATTAAAGATACACTAGATATTTATTAGCTACTAAATATTTAATATTCAACTCGTTATAAGTTATATAAATTATGAAAACTACTTCCATATATTTACTAAAAAATAATAATTATATATTTAGCGTTATTTAAATTTGATTTGATAAATTTAGTTTTAACATTAATTTTAAATTTTTTTGTTTATTGATCTATGATTATTGTTTTTATATCATATTCAATTAATTAAAATTAATAAATATAAATAATATTAAAGATACATGAAATATTTATTAGATATTAAATATTTAATATTCACCTCGTTATAAGTTATACAAATTATGAAAACTACTTCTACATATTTACTGAAAAAAATAATAATCATATTTAGCGTTATTTAAATTTGATTTGGTAAATTTAGTTTTAACATTAATTTAAAATTTTTTTGTTTATTGATCTATGATTATAGTTTTTATATCATATTTAATTAATTAAAATTAATAAATAAATGTTACAATAAAGTTTACAAAATCTAATTTAAATCATATAAGATAATAAACAAAATTATTTCAGAGAGATATAAAGAAAAAAATAACAATATTATCTCTCATTCTTTTAATTATCTCATTTTTTTTAAGATATAATTTTACTCACTTTTTGATATCAATTTTTTTTAGAGATGTTTTCACTGATCTTTTATCTCAGTTTTTTCTAGAGATAGTTTTCACTAATTTTTATCTCAGTTTTTTGTTGAGATGGTTTCCACTGATCTTTTATCTCGTTTTAAATACAATCACGGTTTTAACAAAAATGAGATAAAAAGTATTAAAAGTAACTTTTTATCTCAATTTTTTAATTAGACTGAGATAAAAAGTTTAACTCACAAATCTTTATCACGCTTTTTAAAACCGTGATTTTTATGAATTTCTTAGTGTGATCTTTATCAATTATTGTAGTAGTGTTGGAAAAGAAAAAAAGTAACTAATAGCTAGTAGCTAGCTAATTTTGTATTTGAGAATGAAAAAAAAATGACTTTTTTTAGATGGCTAACTTGTTTTTATTAAATTAACATTTTTACCTTTAAAAGTTTAAAAGAAAATTAAAAATATAAGAGGGTAAAAAAGTTCAACCACTATTGAAGTAGCCATTAACCTACTCTTCCCAAACAGACCCTTATTGTTGAACGACGAGTAGTTGGAGTGGCGTATAGCTTCAAAGGTTAACAATATTGGTTGGTGACTACCATCAAGTTCTCTCACTTGTGGGTGCGTAGTGTTGCCGTTGATTTCGTAGGGAAGAAGGTTTGAATTAATGACAGAGGTCCCCCTTGCATTTTGCTTTAATATGATTTCTAATTCATTAATAATGCCTTTAATTAAACACCCTTGGACTAGAAGGCTGCCTAACGTAACCTACCCCAACAAACTTTTTACCATTCCCCTCATATTTCCACCTTTTCTACCCAAAATAGATATACATATATATATATATATATGTATATGTATATGAATACATACACACTGAGGGTGGGCGCATACAATATATGTTATTATCACTTTATCTATATAATTTAATTACAAGTATAAAAATAAAATAATATAGTAGTTAATATTTTAAAATTTGTAAATTATTTAATTAGGGCACAGTTTTCAAAAATTGTTTGATTGAAAATATTAATTTAATAGAAGATTGAAGGTTATTTTAGAAAATAAAAAAGTTTAACCAAAATAGAAATTTTATTAATTTTTAAATTTCATAAATACATCTAGTGTATTAATCTATTTTATAGCATACATATTATACTGTATGAACACTAACGAGTTACATAAATTTGGACAAATCTTGGAAAAATGTATTAATATCAAATTTAATAAAATATTAAATTTTGTCACTTAAAAGGATTGAGTATTTAGTTGCAAGAATTGAATTTTTATAATAGATAGTTGCAATTCTGAAGGAGAAAATCTCGTAAAATATTTCTTAATTATAATAAGCATTTTGCACACAAACTAATGGTTGGAAAAAAAAAAGTTAGCTATGTAGAAATTAGATTTTTATTTTGTCCTTTTAATTTTTCTTATTTCTAATCAAATATTGGAACTAAAAATTATTTGTTCGACCCAACTTGTGCGGGTCTCGACTAATTCATGCAGTCTTGAAGTTAAGGATCGGATAAACCCTTCAGTGGCCCTAAAGAGAATCGAACTAATGATCATTTTGAAGCAAATTTAAGGTGTCACCAGTTAAATTAACTCTCAAGATTAAATACAATCAAATTATTAATTATACATATAGCGGAAGTGAATCAATAACATATTAAAAGATTAATTAATTTTATAAAAAAATGCATAAAAAGAAAGACGTAGATTTGAAAAAATTATTTCGTTTTAATGAAAATTTAATGTTTTAAGTATATGAATGTTTACCGTACTTTATTTGTTAAATTCAAAAATACCTTTAGTCTCAGGTAAAATTAGTTTCTATATCAAAGTTAACGATATTTTTGGGTTTAACATAAATTAACAGTAAAATTAAGTTCATGCATTTTTTAAAATTTTGAATTTTCAGTTTATTTAATAAAAATAATTGGTCAAAAATTACATTTTTAATAAATTTTCTAAAAGTTTGGGCAAACTCCATTTGGCTAATAACATGTTCTCCAAGGCTCTTCTTGAATGCAGTAATAGCTTCTCCCAAAACTAATACGCGTGAGTCCCACACGTTTGGCATAGTTTGACAATTCCAAATAGCCCACACTTTTTTCTCTCTCTGCTTATTTGTTGTCATGGGTCTACATTTTCCCCCCTTTCCACATATAACTTTTGGGCAAGGTCGGGACTAGCCAAAAATTTCCACCCCCTTAGCTTATTTTGACTTTTTAGCCCTCGTTAATAATATTGTTAACTTAATCAAAATAAAAAATACTAGTTAAAAAATAAAAGATAAGCCAACAAGTCAAAATATAAATTAAAAAAATTGAATAATAACCAACCATTCAAAAGTACATTGGATAATTAAAAAAAATTCTTTAAATAAATTTTAAAAAATTAAAATTTTAATGAAATAATAATATAACTTCAAATTGGCAGAAAATAATTAAATAGAGTGGGTTTTACAATTTAATATTTAATTTAATAGGTAACCAAGATTAGGACACCATAAGGGTAAAAAAGTCATTTGACTGCTTTTTTATCATTCACCCCCTTTTATTTATAAAATATTCAAATCAAATCAAAAGTTATCCCTCTCCATAAATATCACATTAATGTGGACCAACCATCTAAAATAATACATTTCTTATCTTATACCCCCTCTAAACTTATTCCTCTAAAATTTTAACACCATCCGATCGGACCCTAAAATAAAATTGTTTGAGGGTTACCCCGCATCCACTCCCATGCGTCCATCCAGTTTTGATGGAAAAGGGCCACGTGGATCGGTCTTAGGCCTAATATTTGTTTCTTAAATTTAGTTTTTTAACTCAGTTATTAAATGTTAAGCACGTTTTATTAGGCTTATTTAATTTATATTATTTATTTATTTATTTAATAATATATAATTAAAAATAACTGAATAAAGTTATAGTATTAAATTAGTAACATAATAAATAAAAAATATTTATTATTTAGTGTTTGTGTGTAATATATCTAATTTCACTTGTATACTTTTTAATTTATATAATATACATAATATCTAAAAAATCCAGATCGTCTCTAATTATTACAAAAATAATTTTAAACATAAGTATATAGAGAAGTCCTTTTGATATGCGGACTTTGATCATTTTCGATAATTTTTAAAAGATTATTAAAAATTATAAAAAAATTACTATTCAGTTAGTATATTTATTTTAGGTTTATTTTTTATTTTACATTTTTAAAAGAAAAAAAAATAAAAATACATTTAATCACCTATGTTTACAAAACATATTTTAGAAAATAAAAAATGAGTTTACACATAAAATGTAAAATGATAAAATTTGGTTTTAAACTTTTTTTAACTCAAAATAAAGAGAATTTCAAAATATAAAAAAATAAAAATATCAAATTAAATGAGATTTTAATATTTTTTGAAAACATAAATTCTAAGATAAAAAAAATATAAACATAAACCAAATATCATCTTAGGGTGTTTAATTAAAAGTTTGTCAAAGAAATATAATAAAATATAAAAATTTAATATAAAAATGATATGTAATAAAATTTAATTAAAAATATATAACAAATTAATAAAAATTAATAATTTTTTATTAATTTTAACCAACTAAACACTTTCTACCGTTTCAAACGGACTCATAGTGGGATTCAGACGAGAACTTTGGACTTGCGGGCTCGTGTGCCTGGTACCAATGAGTCAATGACTTCAAATTGACGCGGTGCTCCATTTTACCGTATAAGCGAGAAAAACTGAATAGAAGTAGAGTCGCACGAGTTCCTCTATAAATATTATTATTGATATATTTTACGTACACAAAAAAATAATAATTCTATTAAAAAGAAAAGGACAGAAAGGAAAAAAAAAAGACAGCTAAAATTGCAGTAAGCAACGAATGTCAACGAAGCAGGGCGACGGGGACCCACCCACTGACTCTGACCAAACGACCCAAACGCACACGCTTTATGACTTTCTCTCTCCCCCCTTTAAAAAGCCAATGGCGTCCTCTCCTTCTTCCCTCAGTTTCCCCCAACCGTCTCTCTCTCTCTCTCTCTCTCTCTCTCTCTCTCTAAAGCAGTATCTACAGCACAAAATGGTGAGGGATAAAGGCCAGCTATACGTTAAGGTGCCTAGCTTCTTCAAATGCCCGATCTCGATGGACGTCATGAAGTCTCCGGTCAGCCTCTGTACCGGCGTCACCTACGACCGCTCCAGCATCCAAGCCTGGCTCGATACCGGCCACAACACCTGCCCCGCCACCATGCAGGTCCTCCCCTCTACCGATTTCGTCCCCAATCTCAACCTACGCCGCCTCATCGACGTCTGGTCCCACTCCCTTTCCCCCCGATCGCATCCCTCTATGCCTCTTAGATTCTCAAAGCAGCAAATACTGGACTCGATCATGAACATGGAAAAATCTACCGAGAATCGCTTGAATTCTCTCTCGCAGATCGCCGATTTCGCCAAGTACTCCGATGAAAACCGCCAGTTTGTCGCGAGTATCGAAGGCTTCGTTCCGAGGATCGCTGGAGTTCTCAGCAATGTCCATGAAATCGAAGTATTCGAATCGATTGTGTCAATTTTGAATTTGATTATGGCTCAAAATGGAGTCAAAGAGCAACTGCACAGATTCATGTTCAAAAGCAATCGAGATTGTCTATCTCCATACGTCTCGGTTCTTCAAAGCGGTCGTTTGAGTTCGAGAATCGAATCAGCAAGGGTTTTGGAATCAATTGCATTTGATTCCGAGTCTCAACGAGCAATTACCGAAAAGAAAGGGTTATTGTACGAATTGTACCGTCTAGTCGCCTCGGAGACCGATCCGACGGCGGTAGAAGCCGGTTTATCATCCCTGATCGCTGTATCCACCTCAAGACCGGTCAAAAAGGAATTACTCCAGTTTGGAATCGTAAGAACTGTGGGGAAAATCCTCTCTGGTCCGGACACAGATCCATCGGTGATCGAGAAGTATCTGAAGCTGCTAGAGCTGCTATGTAAATGCGCGGAGGGACGGGCGGCGATAGGTGAAGATGAGACCTGCGTGGCGGCGATCGTTAAGAGATTGATGAAGACGTCTAGCACGGCGACGGAACACGGCGTTGTGGTGCTCTGGAACGTATGCTGCATGTGCCGTGATCCGACGGCTCAGGAGGCGATGATGAAGAGCAACGGTTTGACGAAGGTGCTGTTGGTGATGCAGAGCGATTGTACTCCGCTTGTGAGGAAGATGTGCGGTGATCTGGTCAAGGTGCTCCGAGTCAACTCAAAGTCGTGTTTGGCGAGTTATGAGACTAAGACCACTCACATCATGCCGTATTGAGTTGGCTGGAAGAAACTGAAAAAAAAAAAAAAAAATGAGTCAGAGTTAACCCTTGTCAAATTAACCCTTATTTTCCTTTTCTTTGACACACAAATGTAGACACAACAGGTTGTAATCAAAAGGAAATTTATTGACAGTCAACACGAAGGACCATTCATTCAATTTTGCCTTCTACAGTTTCATAACAATAATTATTATTATTTCTTTTTTTTTTTTTTTTTTCCTATAGCACTCTTCATGTCCATTTCTAAAAAAGTACAACAATCAAGAGGTTACTTTCTTATAATTCAAATTACAATTACATGTTAAGGGTGCGTTTAGAGTTCTAAAAAAAATCAAAAAAATTAATGGATGAGATCGATGTGATGTAAAAATGATAAGTGACAAAATGTGATTGAAGTTTGAAAATTTTTAAAGTTTTTTAAAATTTTTTATTTTTTGTAGCTCCAAACGAACCCTAATTAGAAAAATGGCAAGTACATTTTCGAGTGACAGCAATTCAAACCGTTCATCCATTTGAATCTCACCTAAAATAACTCACACAAAGTTTTATCGAAACAAATTGCACATAAATAATTAATATCGCTTCATTAATTAACATAATATATTTTCAAGAGATTTAAATTTAGATTTTAATTTTCTATAATCAGTTTATGTGTGTGTGTGTGTGTGTATGATTATTGGTGAGACCTTTGTAAGTAATCTCTTTTGTTTGATGGTCAAGATTGGCAAAATTTATTGAATGCTTTTGAGGGCATCCAATGCTATATAAATGATTTTTTTTTGGCTGGATTTTGGTAATTTGTTTATTTATTTTTTTGAGGGCATCCAATGCTACGTTGGTTTGCTAAAAGTTACTCAAAATTTCTGAAAATTTTTAAAAACTTCTAAAAATTATTTATTTTTTATTTTACTGTACAAATTACAAACTCACAATTTATCTCTTTTTATCTCACTTTTTGTCACTCCAAACATACCTTATATTAGTTTTATATTATTTTGTTTAGTGCAGTCAGCAGTGTGATGAAGTGAAATATTGAAATTAATTATTATTTTCAAAATTTCCATTTGGGTTGATGGTATAAGTTTAAAATATTATGTTTATGCATCAACTTAATTAACTAATCCACTACTAATATGAAGTTGAGTACGGTTATGAACCTAACTTGTTACTTTGCTGGAAGGAACTTGAAGGTTTTTGAAATTATAGCCATTTTAATTAATGGACATTAAGAAAATTACTATCTATACTGGTTGATAATTAATTAATGATATTTGGAAATAAAATAATCATAATAGCATTTAATTTTTTTCCTATCGTTAAAAAATTTTTATGTTTTAAATGAAGTATTTATATATTTGTAATCGTGCATATAATTAAAATTTATTATTATGATTCACCAATCGAATACCTTGCACCACACAAATTGTTTTCGTGGTGGATTGATTGACTGATAGGCAAACCCATGTTCCCATGATTTCAATTTTGACCACTCTCTAACACGACAGAGTGTTTGATTGGTTAAAAAGTATATTAAAATATAAATTTTAATATAAAAATATATAGTGAAATTTAATTAAAAATTAATAAAAATTAATTAATTTTAATTAATTTTGTCAATCAAACACCGCTCATGATTCTAACGACTGACCAGCACGGCACCAAGTGTTTATTATTATTAAGTAATTTGTAGACGCTCTTGTAAATTAATCGCAGCCATTCTTAATGCTTGCCGACAATGTAATTATTATATAAAAATTAGAGAAAAAAAAGTCTTGATGCTGACATATTCGATTATTTGAGTCTTCAAGCAAGAAATTTTGGAGCCCAAAGTCTCTTGTTCACATTCTAAATATATTGCCCTGTTTTAGGAAAGTCAAAAGATTAATGTGTTTTTTATTTTTCCCAAGATTTTATGTATGTTATTTTTTCCTTAATTTGATTTTGGCTGTGGTTGTGGTTTTTTTGACGTAACTTGAGGGTTAGCTCAATTGATAAAATTTTGAATTTACTTTTCAGTGGTCACTAGTTCGAGTCTCCTCAAAGTCATTAGAATTTTACCACGATCGTTAACTTAAAATCTCTAAAAATTAGTCGAGATGCGTGTAACTGACCAAAAAAAAATGGTCTTTGTTAACATTCTTGTCCTTCGTCATTTAGGTTATGTTTGAAGTGTCCATATTTGTTTAAAAAAAAAAACTTTTGTTAACTTTAAAAATTTTGGGTGTTTTGTATTCTTCAAAAAGTTGAAGAATATTGATAAAAAATGATAAAAGTTAGAAAAAATTAAAAAAATTAAAAATATAACAATTAAAACAAGTTAGAAAAAAAAATTTTTTGTGCAAAAGTTAAAAAAATTATTAAAAGTTAGAGTTTTTTTTTGTAAACCAACTTTTTATACATGGACACATAAATATAACGCACATATATGCATGTATGTATCTATCTATCACAAGCATGACGCTTGCCTCTTCTCTTACAAGATGTATCAAATAATTTTCTTAGCACACCACAAATAAAGTGAACAAATGGGCCAAAAATTTGGAAGTCGATTTTAGTTTGGATCAACATAATAGATATGGTTGGAGTTGTATAAATTTGTAAAAGTTAACGTTTCGTAATTTGTGCACTGAGTAAAAATTTAAATTTTACAGTCTCATAATTATATTTATAGAAATTTATAAATTATATATACTATATATATAACTCCAAACAGTACCAATATTGATGTATTTCTAGATGAGAAGGGAACACGCGAAATTGGGCTCTACAGTTACGGGTCCATCCTGATGGAATAGATTGATACCGAATTGCTGATCTAATAATATATCTTGATTTTGTTAATAAATGAGTTTATAAAAAAAAAAAAACAAACAAACAAACAACACTTTTTGCTGAGGGGATCCTCCTACCCCTCCTCGTAACGTTGCTTGCGACACAGCAGTCACTTTCTTTTGAATTAAGATGAGGAAAAGTGGAAAGCCACCATGATCGCTCTGCGAATCTTTTTTATCTTCATTTGAAGTTTTGATATTGAGGAGCTTTGATTTAGAAAGTCAAAAGAGGAGTTGTGCAATTCATCTATTACCAGGAATAGGATTATTTTATTATTATGCTTTCATATTTATTAAATAAATATATTTCTTTATGATTTGTTATTATTATTATTTTAAATAAAAGGCCAAGATATTAATGGAGGTTTAATTGCACAATCCGTTTGGAGCTTTAAAATACTTAAAAATCTCGATAAATTTTGAGCTAACTAGATTTTTATAAATATCTACCAATTTTTATAATATTCTCTATAAATACTAATAAATCTCTATGAATCTTTAAAAAATTCTGCACAAAATTTCAAAAAATTTTTGTCCATAATTCGTTGGATTTGACTATTCGAACATAATACTCTATTAAAATCTGTTCGAACGAATTTTTTTTACTATTCATTTTTATCTTTTTGTGATTTATTGATTACTTTCAAAATACCAAAAAAATTGCCAAGTTACATTTTATTACAATTTTTGAAGCTTCAAACGACAGGTTCTAGGAGGTTGCAATGCAAAAATGCATTGCAAAGACTGAAATGTATGAATGAACGGTCTTGCTTTTCGTATAACTATCTAATGGTCTTGCTTTAATTTAGTTAAAATGAATTTTAATATAAAAATAGAAGTTAAAAGAAATCTAATTGAAAGACAATCAATACAAAATATGAAAAGTCATATCTCATTAAAATGTAATCAAATCAAGACCATACAACTATATATTTCAGTCTTTACAGTTAGAGGTATGCATTTGTCGGTTCGATTTATGTTGATATTTAACCCAGAATTGAATCAATTTTTTTAATTTCTAAAATTTGGACCTGAACCGAATCGAACAAAAAATATTAGGTTGCTTTGATTCGGTTTTTGGTTTAGGCCATTTGAAGTTAGATTGGGTCTATTTCGATTGAGGTCAATTTAGTCTAAATTTTAGGATTATATATATATTATATACAATATATTATTTAGTTTTAAAATCTTACATAATATTATATAATATTTATATTTATATTATATTAGTTTGTGTTGATTCAAATTAGGTTATTTTCGATTCGATTTCAAGTTGGCTAGAGTTGAGTAGCTACTAAGCTGAGAACTGAAACAAAAATATTAATTTTTTAATTTTTAACCCAAAATCAAACCAAAAATCATATAAAACCGGACCAATCCAAACCAAAATTATCGGATTGGTTCGTCTCGAGTTGTTCAATTTTTTTTTTTTAACAACCCTTCAGCAGCGCACAGCAGCCCCTCTAACCCTCAAACCACCAATCACTTATAATTTTGGTGGACCCGTAAGCGCGGTCTATGCCCATTTTACCTTTAGATGCTGATCTGTCGACAATACAGTCGAGCCTCAAGAAGACAAATATGATTCTTTGATTGCCTACCGGTCTGGCCCAACCCTGTCAGTGTTCGTGGTGGCCCGGCCCTAACTGCTCTTAACTGCAATCTTCGATTCAGTTCATCTTCTCTGCCACTCTGATTCTTCTGCATATTCCAAAATTTCTAAAATCTTGGTTTTGGAATCTATCAAACCCAGATTTTCCCCCAGCTGTAGAAGAAACAGAAACGATATCAAACCAATCATTTCATTGGTACGAAAGATCAAACACTTCAATGCCACTCTCTCCAACTCCATTCCAAGAAACCTCTGTAAAACCTCCATTTCCTCAAGATTTGCCTCCACCCAGATATCATAATCTCCATACATAGAATATATATATATATATATAATGCGTTCCTCTTCAATCCAACTCTTCTGGGTTCTCTTCTTTTTCTTCATCTTCCCATCTCACTCTTCCCCTTTCTCGCCTGCAAACAACGTCACCCTCTTCGGCGACGCTTATTTCAGAAACAACTCCATTACTCTCACCCACGGGCTCGACTGTTTCTCTTCTAACCCTTATCCTCCTCCTTCATCATCTTCTTCTTCAGGGGTCGGACGAGCTTTCTACGTCTTCCCAATTCGATTTCTTGATCATTCAACCAACACAACCCTTTCCTTCTCTTGCCGGTTCTCCTTCAGAATCATCCCTTCCTCTTTCTGCCCATTCGGAGATGGCTTCGCATTCATCATCACTTCTAACACAGACTCAGTCAGCTTCTACAATGGCTACATGGGTCTCCCAGCAGAAGATGTGCAAGACTCGTTTGTTGCTATTGAATTCGATACGAGTTTTGATCCATCTCTCGGGGACATCAACGACAACCACATTGGAATTGATGTTAACACAATTGTGTCTTTTGTTTCTGTTGATGCCCTTTCAATGGGGGTCGATTTGAAGGGTGGGAGGCAAATGACAGCTTGGATTGAGTACAGAGATTTAGAGAAGATGATCAAGGTGTGGGTTGGGTATAACTCACTGGTCAAGCCTCAGAGGCCTCTTCTTGTTGTTCAGACTGATCTTTCGCAGCAATTCAAGGAGTTCATGCACGTTGGTTTCTCAGCTTCCAACACTAGAGGCTCGGCAACACACCTTGTTGAAGGGTGGAGATTCAAAACTTCCAGACTCCTCTCTTCAATAAGGTCTGTAGAAGGAGGGGACTGTGTTGTGTGCTCCCCGGAGGATTCATCGGAGGAACACAGTGGTCGATTTGATTACCATTCCATGGACAAAAGAGTGGGTGAATTAGCTCTTGGCTTGGGGGGTTTGGCTGCATTTATCATCTCTGTATCTGCAATGGTTGTCATAATCATTCTTTGTATGATAAGGAGCAGAAGACTTAGCAGGAGAGGAGGAGGACCCAGTGAAGGCCAAATTTGCAGATTTCAAGGGAACAAAGTACCCAAAAGACTCTCACTCTCAGAGATAAAATCAGCCACCAAGGGATTCAACCAAAGGAGAATCATAGGTGAGGGAGGGTCAGCAACTGTTTATGAAGGGTCCCTCCCCTCTTGGGGGGCAGTGGCAGTGAAAAGGTTCACTAGGGTTAATCAAACTGGTCCTCTGTGCAATCAATTCACCACTGAGTTTGCTACAATGGTGGGTTGTTTAAGGCACAAGCACTTGGTTCAGCTCCAAGGGTGGTGCTGTGAGAGGAACGAATTAGTCTTGGTCTACGAGTACATGTCCAATGGAAGCCTCGACAATATCCTCCACAAAAGCAGTAATCCCTTGAGTGTTTTTCTCACTTGGGAGAAAAGACTGAGCATAGTTCTTGGTGTTGCTTCAGCTCTGGTGTATCTACATGAAGAATGTGAGAGACAGATAATTCATAGGGATGTGAAGACTTGCAATATAATGCTTGATTGTGAGTTCAACGCCAAACTTGGAGATTTTGGATTAGCTGAGGTTTATGAACATAGTTCTGTGACTAGAGAAGCTACCATACCAGCTGGAACAATGGGATATCTTGCTCCTGAGTACGTTATTGGGTTCCAACTGTGAAAACTGATGTTTTATAGCTTTGGTGTGGTGTTGTTAGAGGTGGCTTCGGGAAAACCTGTAGATGATGATGGAGCTGTGCTTGCTGATAGAATTTGGGGGTTGTGGGGAAAGGGGATACTAATTGAGGCTGCTGATTCTAAGTTGAAAGGGAAGTTCAACAAGGTCGAGATGGAGAGAATGCTTGTTGTTGGGCTTGCTTGTGTGCACCCAAACCATGACAAGAGGCCAACTGTGAAGGAAGCTGCGAGGATGATTAAGGGAGAAGCACCGCTCCCCATTCTGCCTGCAAGGAAACCAACGGTGAGCATTCGATCTGTGCATCCTGGGGGCTCTGAAGAGATATTGAATTTTGTTGGAGATGAGATTTCTATCATCAATGACACACCATGGTTGACTCCTAGGACCCATTTTTAGGTGGATTTGGAGGTTCATTTGTAGTTTACTGAACTTCCAATTGTACATACTTTGACCCTTCTTGTTAGCCTTATGATCCTACATTTTATGGTCTTCAATTGTTTTTTGGAGGGGGGGGGGAAGAAAAAAGAAGAAAAAAAGAGAAAATGACCCAGTTGTGTTTATGAAGAGGCTCGTTAAGAATAACCCTTGTTATTTTAGAGTAACAAAAAAGAGATAAAATAAGATAATTTGGGATAATTTGTAAGATTGTAATTCGTATAGTGTAATAAAAAATAAATAATTTTTAAAATTTTTTAGCATTTTATGTCGTGCCAAACGAGCCCATGATTGGTAGAAATAAGATCATACCATTGTGTTTTGGCACAGCATATGAATGAATCCATTTTGTTGCTTATAGAACTAGTTTATTCTGCACGTATTGGAAATAGTAGATTGCAGGTGCTATCAGCATCATCTGTTCAGAAACAAAATTAACTGCATTCTTTTCTGGGAAAAGGTCTAATTTGCCTCGGTTGGTAAATTTTGCAACTATTGAAATTAAATCAGGTGTATTTGAGGCAATGCCAACTCTGAATATATACATAACCATTTATCTTGTATTGACACATTTGATACCATCAAGTTAATGCATGCAGTTTACCTTTGCTAAAACCTAAAAAAAAAAAATTATAAAAATTTTTAAAAATTATTTATTTTATCTCACTGCATGAATTAAGAATTCATAATTTATCTCATTTATCTCACTTTGTATTACTCTAAAAACTCCCTACATGTGAAAAGCCAGGTTGCATCATCATTTTCTTTCCTACTATTATTACTTTCTGGTTTTCTTTATTGTGGAAATCACTCATCTATTTCATTTGAAGCGGCAAAAAATAACAAAAATTATGAAAAATATAATTTAGATAATTTCTCGACATTTGGCGTGTAGCTACTAAACGACGTTTTTAAGAGATGAATAGCTCAAATTTTTTGACTTTTGCGTCAACTTTTCAAAAAGAAAAACTGTTGGAATGATATTTTTGATCCGTCAGAACGGTTTTGTTTTAGAATTTATTGAAAATCGTCGAAAAATTTTTGAAAACTGTAGATTAATTATAAGATTTGTAAAATATTACTGGGTTTGTAAAAAAATTATTAAAATTCGTAAAAAAATTGTTAGATACTTAGATATATATAAATTATAAAAGTTTCCATGAAATATAAAGAATACAAAATGTGTTTAAAATTTTAAAAATTTCAAAAGTTTTAGACGCCCCTAGTATTGAGTGGGTTTAGTTGGGTTGTAATACAAACCCGTTGCACTCGATTAAATCAATGCTCTCTTGTCTCTGACGACAGACAGACTTAGCCGTTGCCTTCGATCTCACTTATCATCGTTGCTCTCGGATTGTTTGCTTCTTAAATCCAAAGGTTGCAAGCAATGATTGTCTTTCTTCTTAATTCTGAAGGGTAACACAGAGTTGACCACCGTCTTCGCAAGTTTCGGCGAACGGATTTGTATCAGTCTGAGTGCCCTATTCTGAATCTGAAGTGCAATACGAAATTCGTTGATCTCTTCTCCGTTTTACATTCACAGAGCTTAATTTGTGACTCTTACAATATCCACTGAATCGTGTGAGATTATTGATCACCGTATTGGATTTCGGAAGTAATACGTTTAGGCTTTTATCAGTTGAACAAAAATTTTTGTATGTATTGAGTTTAAGGTTTGGATGTATTAAGCTTCCAAGATTTGTTCATTCAGATTCTCCTCTTTTTCTTTATCAAATTTTAAGAACTTGATTACTTTCCTAAAATATTATGGGTGCGTTTGAAGTCCCAATCAAATCCAAAAGTTTTCAAAAGTCTATTTTAAAATTATTGTGTAATGATTGTTGAATGTTTATTTGATTTGATATAAAATTGTTAAAAAGTATATAAAGTGATACGTGTCAAAATTTTAGTAGAAGATTTTAAAAAATTTTGAAGTTTTGTGTATTTTTTGTACATGTGTCAGATCACTTTTTTTTGAATTTTGGTAACTAAAATGTGCGTTCTAACGGCATTTCAAATTTTTTGACAGATGTGTTAGCGACACAGACCGTGTCAGCTTTTGAGTTTTTTGGATTTTTTGAGGCTCCAAACGAAGCCTATATTTTACTTGCTAAAAACATAACAATTAAAAAATTTAGGGGTTTTGGAGGCCGGTCATAATTTATAGACTATTAAGGGTTTAAGGTCATACCCTTAAAAATTATTTGTAAATAAGTCATATGGCACCGAAAAAACAAAAAAGACCTCGCGCATCTTTTCACTCACAAAACCAGTTTATTTGAAAACCTCCCTGTTTTATCGGAAACGTTCCGCGACTTTCCAACTTATTCACAAATCATCTGAAAACTAATCAAAACTTCTTCCAAATCAAGCCTCAATCGATCCCTAACTTTTCGCCGAGCAAATCCACACATTACAGTGCTTCGCAATCAACAGGTACTATATTCGATTAAGGTACTCTTTAGGGTTTTCTTCAAAACACATATCGAGGGTTTGAATATTTATTGTGTGGTACTGTTTAGGGTTTTCGATTATCTTTGTAATAACAGGTTTTGTGGTACTGTATTATATATTTAGTTTCTCCGAAAACGTATAATCGTTGCTATTTTTACAATAGCCTAATATGAAACATTACCACATACATGTGGTACTGTCACACATGCGGTACTGTCCGTCATTCGTTTGATATTTGCAACCATTTTGTGTTTAAATGTGATGTTTGCATGATAGAGTCATGCGGTACTGTTTTTGAACGAGCATGCATCCTAAAAAAAAAAAACAGTACCGCAGGACTATGGTACTGTCACACATGCGGTACTGTCTCTCATTCGTTTGATATGTGAGCCATTTTTGTGTTTACATGTGATGTTTGCATGATAGAGTCACGTGGTACTGTTTTTGAACGAGCATGCATCCTAAAAAAAAACAGTACCGCAGACATGTGGTACTGTCACACATGCGGTACTGTCTCTCATTCGTTTGATATGTGAGCCATTTTATGTTTAAATGTGATGTTTGCATGATAGAGTCACGTGGTACTGTTTTGAACGAGCATGCATCCTAAAAAAAAAACAGTACCGCAGACATGTGGTACTGTCACACATGCGGTACTGTCGGTTATTCGTTTGATATGTGAGCCATTTTTGTGTTTACACGTGATGTTTGCATGATAGAGTCACGTGGTACTGTTTTTGAACGAGCATGCATCCTAAAAAAAAAACAGTACCGCAGACATGTGGTACTGTCACACATGTGGTACTGTCTCTCATATCGTTTGATATGTGAAACTATTTTTGTGTTTACATGTGATGTTTGCATGATAGAGTCATGCGGTACTGTTTTTGAACGAGCATGCATCCTAAAAAAAACAGTACCGCTGACTATAGTACTATCACACATGCGGTACTGTCGGTCATTTCATTGTATGTGTGATTCTCTTCTTTGTTTAATGGTGCTCTTTGCATGATATAATCATTCGGTACTGTTTTTGCGAGCAAGCATATTTTGTGAGACAGTACCGCATGTGTGGTACTGTCAGACATGCGGTACTGTCATAGAAGTGGTACTGTATCTAGATGATATTGCATTTTATCTCTAACAGAAAACAAATGTTACGAAAATACAGGTATTGCTATCACGCTCATACAAAATCAAACATGGTGAACATCCAGTACCGTTCGAACCTAATCTCAGTCATTAATGAAGTTGAAACCATCAACTTGACAAAAGCACACCATGTATATCTCAAACATTCTCCATTTTGGAAGCTCATCCTCACTATTTTAAACTGTGAAATTAACAAAGATTACTCGAGGAAAAGCGATGTTGATGTGGAAGCAATCATCAAAACATTTGACCCACAGTCCAAATCTTTCAACCTAGGTGGAATAAAGCTTCGCATCAGAGAGAAAGAGTTGCAAACAATGTTTGCAATAGAGGATGGTGAACAACTGATAGACAGTGTCAAAAAAATCGCAAGGCCAGGCACTGAATTCGTCTCTCGTAGATTCTCTGGGTTGCGACGAATTAAGAAACAGAACATATCTGATGCTTTGCGGCAGGCTGCTGCAGAGCAAACACGCATTGGCAGAGAAGATGTTGCAAGACTTTGACACTGTTCTGTTTGGCAACGTTGTTTGTCCCTAACAAAGGACATTCATTGTCGTGGCACTACACAACATTGGTTGAAAATTTGGATCAAATCCGCCAATACAATTGGAGTGCACATATACTGGAATTCTTGGAGAACAGTTTGTGCTCAGATTCTAGGAACAAAGGTGTTGCAGGCTGTGTCATGATGTTACCGGTAACCTTTTCATATCATATTCTATATTATATGTTGGTACTGTCTTATGAACTTCATTCAACTAATCAGCCCTATAAATGATGCAGTACTGGATCTGTGAGCACACCACTCTAGTCCAACAAGTACAGAAGAGTGCAACACTTAGATGTCTAGTCTGGGATCTCAAGCCATTGTCCAATGCATTGAAAAAATAAATCTCAAAAGTTGAATAAAATCAGGTATTATTTATGATAAAATAAATCATGTTTGCATGCTAAGAATATTCGGTACTATTTTCCAATAGATTCATCTTCATCTTTTACAAAAAACAGTACCGCATACATGTGGTACTGTCATCCGCGCATTAGGTACTGTGTTTCAAAGAGCATGCATTCTTAACAAAACAGTATCGCAGACATGTGGTACTGTCAGTTATTCTTTGAATTTGTGACCTATTCTTTTTTTCATGTATGCGGTACTGTTTTGTTGTGTTTCATGATACTGTTTGAATGCTATATACATTCGGTACTGTTTTTGAACGAGCATGCATCCTTAAAAAAACAGTACCGCATACATTTAGTACTGTCATCCATGTGGTACTGTCAGCTATTTTGTATTTGTCACCTCTTTTTTGTGTTTCATGATACTGTTTGCATCTGATAAATAAAATCATTCTAGATTCAACAATGTATTCATGGACATACTAATGAATTATATAATTGATGAACAAAATATCAGGTAATTGTACCTGATCTTGATGATGATGATGAGGAGGATGACGAGGAGGAGGATGGACAACAACAATATCATGATGATAATGATGATAATGATAATGATGATGATGATGATGATAATGATAATTATGATGATGAAAGGACAGAAACAGAAGAATACATCATTGCGTCAGAAAAAACCAGTGATGATGAATTAGTAATTTCTGACATTCTTCAAAAACTGAAGACAAACATAGTGCATTTGAACAAGACAACTGAAAGCGAGCGAAAACAAGAGGTGTCTTGTACTCCTGAACTCGATCAATCTGGTACTGTTCCATCTGCCATAGCTGAAAGTCTTCCAGAAACAGTACCAGAATCTGATGAAGGCACCTTACAAGACAAAATAGCAGAAAAAGTCCCAGAACAAGAGGCACCAGAACAAGAGGAACCAGAACAAGAGGCAAGACAGGCTGCATCAGCAGAAACAGTACCAGTTCAGCAAAGTAATGATCCAATTGCTTCAGTTTTATCAATTTTGAACCGTGAACAAATAGAAGAGCTGGAGCAACAAGTCAAGGAAAAAGATGATAAAATTGCTGAATTGGAGAAGCAAATGGCAGAAAAAGATGATAAAATTGCTAAATTGGAAAAGCAAATGGCAGAAAAAGATGAAATTCTGACAAAGTTGTTCATTGACAATGAAAATCTCAACCTGCAAAACACAAACCTGAAGGAAGAACTTGATAATGTGAATGCAGTTGTTGAATTATTAAGGTCTGAACTTGTCGAATCTAGCGTCCACCAGGTGACGCAGAAACATGCAGCAACTAGAAGGCCAAAGAAATCGGATACCAATGAAAAACAAACTCCAGCTGCAAACGAACCACCTTCAATGTACAAAAGGCTCAAGGACAAAACACGCCAAAAGAAAAGAGATCCTGAGTTCACATACAGTGGTAAAAAGAAGGTTGCCAAAAAACAAAAGGCAGATACTGCGGCAGTTGTCACGAAAGATATAGAATCTGACGTTATAGACATTGATCTTCTACAACTGTCTACACATCAAACTGAGCCCAAGCAACCTTCGCTTAAGCAGATTATTTCAACTTTTCAGCAAAACACACATCTATCGGACATAGAAAAGGAACGGATCTTAAAACTTATTGATAATGAGGGGGAAAGCGTAAGACAGTATTTAACTCTTTCTTTTTATTACTTGTCAATTATAAAAAAAATTACTTGCTATCATCTGGTACTGTTCTCTATTTTTTACAATAATTGGTACTGTCATTCCTTTATCTGGTACTGTTAACATAAACATTTCAAACTTAACTCATATTGTTGTTGTTGTTTTTTTTTTTTTGGTTGATCTTGTTGACATCTCACTGCTCACTGTATACACACAACACAGTGCAACTGTTTGGGCTGTACCAAATGAACCACTCTGCATGATCACCATTGAAGATATCTACAACCTCATAGCAAATGAGAGTATATCAAACATGGTAGGCATATATGATTAACTTATATTTCTACAGAATTAATAAAATATGTTGACATTTCTTAAATTCAACAAATTAATCTGATATTTACTAATCACAATATTTGCCCAGCTAATTGACTGTCATGCACGCTATCTAGAATCAACACAACATGAATCAATCAACAGCACTTTCCCCAAAAGATGCTTATACTTCAGCAGTTTGTGTTGGGTAAGATTTGTGATCTCTTTCTGTGGTTAATTGTGCTTTTTGCATACTATATATATTCGGTACTCTTTTTCTAGAGCATAAATGTTTTCAGAAATAGTACAGCATATATGTGGTACTCTCGACCATGTGGTACTGTCAGCAAATGGCATGGATATGACTTCTTTTTTAGTTACGTGGCACTGTTTGCATACTATAATCGTTTGGTACTGTTTTTCAACTAGCATTCATCTGGTACTGTTTGCATACTGTTATCGTTTGGTACTATTTTTCAAATAGCATTCATCTTATACATAAAAACAGTACTGCATACATGTGGTACTGTCATCCATATGGTACTGTCAGCCATGCGATGGATATGAGACTTCTTTTTTATTTTCATATTACTGTTGGCATACTACAATCATTCGGTACTGTTTTTACGAGAGCATGCATCTTGGGGGAAACAGTACCGCAAGCATATGGTATTTGACAACATGTATTTTTTCTTGTTGCAGACATTTGTGGTATTTGAGAGACATCATGCAGCTCGAGACACTCAAATTGATCAAAAGCTGAAACTATCTGATACATACAGACTACTTGTATTCCCTTTGAATACAAGTGGAACGAGAATTCCTGCTGATCCCAACCATTGGACCCTTTTGGTATTGGATAGAGACACGTGGACATGGACACATTATAATTCCATGAAACCACGTAGAGCAAATTCCAAAGATTTGTATCTTGAGGATGCAAGGAAAGTGGTAAGATTCTGTATGTAAATTTTATACATAATTTCATTGGTACTCTTTTCTACTATTTACAACAGTACCGGTGCTGTTTATTAAAACTCATACTGTCTCCACATTTGTCATATTGTATCAGAAAGAGTATGTGGAATTGAAACTTAAAGACCAATACCTCAATGATCCAATAACAAAAAATATTGAACATACCAGCATGGAATTCGAATACCCAATTGTTTCTGCAGCAAATTGCCCACAACAAGGATCTACAACGTAAGCCACACCCTTTTTTATTCATACAAATTGTTGAACACCTCTAACTAAATTCTTACAATCTATAACATCTTGTGTGCAGTGTTGACTGTGGGCCAATGGTGTGCTACGTAATGCAATGCATATCAAATGACGAGCCACTTGAACCGATGCTTTCAGAAGAAGCTGTACAAGCTTACAGAGCAAAGATGCTAACACAATTTCTGTCCATTAGTGATGTACAAACATTGTGATTGTAATTAAAGCAGTATTAGTGCACACTCTGTTTCTTTTTTAACAAAATACTTGTATATTCAACATTCTTTTCCTATAAATTGAATGATACAGTTTATACTAATACAAATAGTCAATGTCCAGTTAATAGTACTATTTGTGCAACATAAATAGTCATGGTTTTTGCGATTTTTGTATGATAACTCTTGGGATGTTGATTCTTGTTATGTTGATAGTGCTGCAAAATAATGCTGATTGATACTCTATTCGAAACAGTACCGGTATTAATATTAACAGTACCGGTATTGTTTTATACCGGTACTGTTTGTATGAAGTATCTCAATACCAACATATGCGGTACTGTCTCTCATTCGTTTGATATGTGAGCCATTTTTTGTTTAAATGTGATGTTTGCATGATAGAGTCACGTGGTACTGTTTTTGAACGAGCATGCATCCTAAAAAAAAAACAATACCGCAGACATGTGGTACTGTCACACATGCGATACTGTCTCTCATTCGTTTGATATGTGAGCCATTTTTGTGTTTAAATGTGATGTTTACATGATAGAGTCACGTGGTACTGTTTTTAAACGAGCATGCATCCTAAAAAAAAAACAGTACCGCAGACATGTTGTACTGTCACACATGCGGTACTGTCGGTTATTCGTTTGATATGTGAACTATTTTGTGTTTACATGTGATGTTTGCATGATAGAGTCATGCGGTACTGTTTTTGAACGAGCATGCATCCTAAAAAAAAAGAGTACCGCAGACATGTGGTACTGTCACACATGCGGTACTGTCGGTCATTTCATTGTATGTGTGATTCTCTTCTTTGTTTAATGGTGCTCTTTGCTTGTGAAAACACTTACAGCTATTGTCACCAACAAATTTTATGTCCTTTAAATATAAGAATGACAACGGTACTGTCTGCAAATATAAAATTGATACACTATTACAAACAGTACCAGTATTAATAAAAACAGTACCGGTACTATTTTATACCGCTGTCATTCTCAATACCAACATTAAAAATGAATATCGCTGAATAAAAAACTATCACAAGATGGATTGAAACATACTCATTCTCATTATTAATTCAAAAACAGTACTATAACAAACAAACAATAACAGACTTCTTTACAGCATAATTTTGGGAGAAAAAAAAAACAATTCAACTCAACGGCTCTTTGCAAGTCTTCTTATTATGAGAGCCCATGCGACCACAACGACCACAACGAATTCTTCGTACAAGCTCACCAGTTGATCTAATCCTACGCTTCTTCGGCCTTCCAGCTGGTCTCCGTGTTATTGGAGGTAATATTGAACTATTACAGTCTGCAAACTCTTGGATTATGTCTGTTGGTATTGAAACAATCATACCTTCATATGCCAATTTGTAATTATCAACATGAAAGTACTCATCAACAAACTCACTCAAAGGTCTGTTAATCCTCCCAATAACAGCAAATGCATGAGAGCATGGAAAACCAGAAATTTGCCAACCATAACAAGAACATGTACAATTCACCAAATCAACAGTTGTTGAAGGATTAGAAAATACTTCATAAATACTATCTGAACACATCTTGATGGTCCATGTTCTACCAGCATCAACAAGTGCATTAAACTTCTCTTCCATTCTTGGACATAGAACACCATTCCACTTTGTAGCATCGAGCTTTCTTATGGCAAACCATTCCATTAATTTAACCCTTATCTTGTCAACCAAATGTACCACTGGCATATTTCTTGCATCAAGAATCCATGAGTTAAAAGATTCAATGGCATTTGAAGACATCTTACCATACCTTCTACTACAAGAATACGCATTAGTCCAATTTTGCACAGGCAATCCACTCAAAAAGTTATCCACAATTGCACCCCCTTCCTTCTTCAAAACATCTAACTTCTCCTTAAATGCTGCAACTGTGGGAGCATAACACACTGACAAAACAAGTTCACAATGTATTCACGGGATCCATTAGATCTGTTACCAAGACTAAATTTATCTCTTAAATTGTTCTTCAAATGCTGTAGACAGAAAAAGTGATGACATGTAGGAAACTTAATTGGCAAAGATTCCATCAATCCAGGATTTCTATCGGAAATAATTGTAAAATCTTCAGAGGGGTTCAATATCTCACGCAAATGACATAGGAACCAAGACCAATTATCGAAATTCTCTGAATCAACAACAGCAAATGCCAATGGGAATAACCCTGCAGATGAACATAAAAACAGTACCGAATTACAAAACAGTACCGCATATTAAAACAGTTCAAAAAAAAACAGTACCATTCTTTGTATGGTGTACTTGTGGTCGTTGAATAGCAGATACATTTGGTACTGTGTTATACGATACTACATGTTACTAAAAACAGTACCACATAATAAAACAGTACCGCACAAAAACAGTACCATTCTTTGTATTGCTAGATACATTTGGTACTGTGTTTATACGATACTACATCTTACTAAAAGCAGTACCACATAATAAAACAGTACCGCAAAAAACAGTACCACATAATAAAACAGTACCGCACAAAAACAGTACCGCACAAAAACACTACCATTCTTTGTATTGCTAGATACATTTGGTACTGTGTTTATACGATACTACATCTTACTAAAAACAGTACTGCATAAAAACAGCACCACATAATAAAACAGTACCGCACAAAAACAGTACCGCACAAAAACACTACCATTCTTTGTATTGCTAGATACATTTGGTACTGTGTTTATACGATACTACATCTTACTAAAAACAGTACCACATAATAAAACAGTACCGCATAAAAACAGTACCACATAATAAAACAGTACCGTACAAAAACACTACCATTCTTTGTATTGCTAGATACATTTGGTACTGTGTTTATACGATACTACATCTTACTAAAAACAGTACCACATAATAAAACAGTACCGCATAAAAACAGTACCACATAATAAAACAGTACCACACAAAAACAGTACCGCACAAAAACACTACCATTCTTTGTATTGCTAGATACATTTGGTACTGTGTTTATACGATACTACATCTTACTAAAAACAGTACCACATAATAAAACAGTACCGCATAAAAACAGTACCACATAATAAAACAGTACCGCACAAAAACACTACTATTCTTTGTATTGCTAGATACATTTGGTACTGTGTTTATACGATACTACATCTTACTAAAAACAGTACCACATAATAAAACAGTACCGCATAAAAACAGTACCATATAAAATTATGAACATTAACATACCATTATTCGCGTCCTTGCCAGTAGCTGCCATCAGAATACCCTTGAAACGTGACTTCAAGAAAGTACCATCAATAAAAATGATAGGCCTGCAATATTTGAATCCACGTATACTGGCCCCAAATGATACAAACAACCGTCTAAACTGGTTTATACCGTCATCCACATCCAACACAATATGACTACCTGGGTTAAGATCCATTGCAGCCTTCACATAACAACTTAAGTGATTAAACGAATCAGCATACTCACCGTAAATCATGTCTTTAGCTTTCTCTAAAGCACTCCAAGCCTTATCATAGCTAATTTCCATGCCATAGTTGTTTTTAAAAAATATAATAACGTCGACCGGCGACATTGAAGGTTTTAATGCTACTTGATCAACAATCAACTTACCTAAAGATTTCCTGCTCATCCTCTTAGACCTATCCCTAATAATTGTCGGACCACAACTGTGAATATTGTTGAATTTCCTTATGTAAAAATTACGATTAACTTTTGATAACGATGCAACAATTGACCACGGACACCATTCAGCGAACTTTTTTGCACAAACAACTTCGACTCTATCCTTGTTATTCCTCTCATACAAAAATTCAAAGCCAACCTCTGTAGCATATCGACAAATTGCATCACGAAACTCATCAACACCTCCTACGAATTCCTGTCCCACTTTCAATATTAATGACGACCAATTAGAACACAGCAATGGTTTATCCTTACGGCTTGAAATTGAACTACGATACACATCAACATCACAGTAATCATCATACGAATCCAGACCAGTACCAACATCACCAATTGGCACACTATTAGAAACAGTACCGGAACTGCTGGAAACAGTACCGGTACTGTTTTGGATCGGTACTGTGTTCAAACCGCCGAAAAAAACATCAATCGATATATAACACAAACCAACCATGCAAGCCAACATAATCATATTTTGAAAATCAACATTGTTTATCAGAAAACATGAAGAATGTTCATGGATTGAGTAACTAAATGATACATTTTCCAAATTCAAACTCGACCAATTCTCACACACCTTTAACGTAAAATCTGAAAATGACATTTCACAGTTCAAATTGACTACAAAAGTCTCTGTACCAAACTTACATAGCAGCATCAAATTCGAAGACATGACTGACTGAAATCGTTCACAGCACAAACTCACCCAAATGCGTAATCCAAATCCGTACGTATTCCTTCGACCGACGTTAATCTCACTGCAAATCTTGTAATCTATATCTATTTCTTCATATATAATCCTTTAACAGACTTTTTATCTCACTATATGCTTGTTCACGCGATCTATAAGGAATGAAACAAAAAACGGAAAACGTGATTCTCGGTTCCATAATTCTCGGCAATTTCATCTCAGTTAATTATAGATAAAAGGGCATTTAAGTCATATTATAAATTATATTTAAAACAAACTCGTGGGACCCACTCAAAAGTGTGACTTAAATACAAAATTTTCCACATTAATATGACTTAAAAGCAATACTTTTTTTTGGTATGACTAATATCTTTAAAAGATTACAAAGTATGACTTGGATACAATTTTTCGAAAAATTTATATTAGATTTTACTTCCTAAAATATTAGATTTTACTTTCCTAAAAACATAACAATGAAAAAATAAAATTAAAAATCTAGAGATCCCTATTTTTTTATTAGTTCAATTTTAAATGGGTTGAATTTGGGTTGTGGATTTGATATAACCCATATCCAACTCATTCAATAATGATCTATTGTTAAACGAGTATAATTGAGTTTAACACAATCCAATTATTACCTGATCCAAACCCGTCCATTTGCGAGTCCTATTCACTAGGCACAACTTGTCCCCGATCTTATTTTAAAACTTCTTGAGACCCTGATGTTATGATAAATTTAACAAGAGCAAAATTAAATTGACAGAAGAAAATAAGACATTTTATTATGATCAAAAAAAATTTTACGGACATAACTCTCACTCAAAACACACACATTATCTCTGTCTCCCCACCTCTTATTCTCACTAGACAAAGAAAAAATCGGCGCGCTAAGATTCGGTTTGGTTACGTTTTAGGTTTTAAATATTTTGTTAATTTTTTCATCTTATATAATTTTTTATCAAAATTTAATTATATTTTTTAAAAGATGCACCTTCTAATCATGTTAATGTCATTCAAAAAAAAATTAAAAAATTAATGTTCCTTTGGATACAAAATAAAAAAAATTAGTTTTTTTTTGTTACTTTGTTACCCAATTTTTTTTTTTAAAGAATACGATTAACATATCTAAAAATTACATCATTAAATTTCGGTAAAAAAACCATAAAAAAATACTAACGAAAAAGATTAACAATTTAAAATGAAACCAAACCAAGGTTCAGGGGGTGCTTGTTTGAAAAAAAATTTTGACCAAAAAATATTGTTAAAAGTATAAAGATTTGATATGTCAGAAAATTTATTTGAAAGAAAGTAAAAAAAAAATTGATAAATTTTGATTGGTTAAACCAAACACCCTTGAGTTTGGAGTGAGATAAATTGAGAGTTCGTAATGTGTGCAGTGAAAGAAAAAAGTTGATACAATATAAAGTTAACAGAGATTTATAAAATTTTTTAGAATTTACTTACAAACCAAACGGGTCTTAAGCGCACACTCTGGCCAATCAAAGTCGGTGCTGAGACAACGGCTGATTTCCGGCGTTGCTGACACGGGCGACTGATTTTGGGCGCCAGTTTGACTTTGCAGCACTTCTCAGTGCTTGCAGCAGCTACGTCCATGGGTGTGAACATCACCCAGCACCAATCCCAGTCATTGGGCAACCCTAACATGGACGAGAATGAGCTGATCAGGGCATGAATCTGAACCGCCAATAGCATTGATCTGAGGGTTATAATTGAACACCTCATGACTGCCCATCTTCACGTAAGACCAACGGCTAGGATTTCTCCTTTTTCCAGCCCCGGCTAAGAAAGCCTCCCCTTCTCCAACCTGCCTTTCACATATGCATCTAATTAAACTAGCTGTAAATCGTGCGATGTGCGGGCGATATAAATTTTTTTAATTATTAATATTAAAAAATAAAAATATTTTTAAAACAATCAAAATAGACATTTATATTAAGAAATGATAATAATCATAAATTCACATGTCAAAATAGATAAATATAAAAAAAAAACTAAATATAGTCATCCAATTTTTCAAATAGTAATCCAAAAGTACAACTGCAAAAAATATAACATATAACTCCATTTTTTTAGTTTTATCCCGCTCTTGAATGCTAAGTAAGCTCACCTATTAAACAAAAAATATTTAAAATTGTCTCTTAAAATTTATAATATTTTCTTAAAAAATTTATTAAAAGTAAATAAGAAATTGTATAACATTACTTGTTAAAAACGAAACTATATAGCTCCAATCCATCATATTTCAATTTACAAAACAACATTTATAAAACTATAAAAATTTATACTATTATATAACCAAAATCAGAGAAACATGTACAAACAAGAGAGAGAAAGAAAATTGGAGAAGAAATTCAAAAGTTTTCTAATGATGGTAGGAGTACTACAGAGAGAGAGAGAGGAATTTTGAAAAAAAAAATGACTCTCGAGTTTCATATTTTTATTTTTGTTTTTTTTTTTCTAATTCTCCTTTAATGAATCTTTGATTATAATTTATTTTAGGTAATGGGGGAAGAGAAATACTTTTTTAATGATATGAAGAGAGAGAGAGAGAGAGAGAAATTTTGAAAAAAAAAATGACTCTTGAGTTTCATATTTTTATTTTTGTTTTTGAGTTTTTTTTTCTAACTCTTTTTTAATGAATCTTTTATTATAATTCATTTCAGGGCAAAGTATTATATAGAGAGAGAAATACTCTTTTAATAAAATATTTATTATTATTCATTACAGGTGGAGAGAGAGAGGAATTTGTTTTAAAAATAAAATTAAAATTCTATAAAAAGAAATAAGGCAATGAAGAGTAAAGAGTTATACTACGTAGAATGAGGGTGAAGGAGGAGAGGAGAAAGAAATACATAATTTTAGTATTATAGTATAATAATTTATTTCAATGAAATATGTAGAAAGAGAAAAACTCTTTCAATGACATATTTATTATTATTCGTTATAAGTGGAGCGAGAGAGGAATTTGTTTTAAAAATAAAATCAAAATTTCGTAAAAAAAAAAAAAAGAGAATGAAGAGTAAAGAGTTATGTCACGTAAGATGAGAGTGAAAGGGGAGAGGAGAGAGAAATACATAATTTTAGTATTATAGTATAGATTATGATAAATTACACTTAAACGTCCTCAACATTTGACTAATTACATTTAGTACCTCTCAACATTTGAAATTGACAAATATTTCTTATTTTGAAATATTGCTAATTTCTAACCCTTTTTTATCAATTTGAACCTTGACACCATAAAAATTTTGATTGTATGGACAAATTTACCTCTAATTTAATTAATTAATCACACAAAAACATTCATCTTTCACCTTTTTTTCTCTCTTTATTGTAAAATATATACACACATAATACGTATATGCCACCGTCAAAGAAGACACCAAATTCACCGCCAAAACTACTACCAACCTCCCTCGGTCGTTTTCACTCCTAAACATAAGCAATATGCCAGAGAGTTAACCCCAAGAGGTTAGATGGGATGGTCTTGGACTGGGACTTAGAGGCTTACCACCCCAATGTCTCAAGTTCAAGTCTCCTCTCTAGCAAAACTTAGGGCCAGCCTCCTGGGCGCAAAGCGTAGTAAAGGTTGGTAGGACGGACCTCCTTGGTTGGACGAACCGTATCCAGTTCTTGAGTGTGGGTCCGACTCCCCGCCGCTACGCGAGTTCGTGATTTACCGCTATACATGTTAAGGGGTCGGTATATGTGGCACAAACCAAAAGAGATTCACCATTTGAGGCACCCGCCCTTGAGTTTTACAGATTCACAGTCGTCAGATCTGAAAAGGTTGAAGAATAGTCGTCGAATTTATGAAAAGAGAGATGAATGAACAGTCGCCTATTCAGATCTTCTGCCGCCGCCGCCGCCGAGCAAATAAGAAGATCCTCAACTCGCTTTCGAAACGCAGATACACCGCTGAAGAAGTTATTAAATTTTCGGCCATTTGTGAAGGAAAGATGATCGATCTGCTGCTGGAATATCTCAAGGATTGGAATGGTGGCGCTCTTTTGGATTCTAATGGGATTATAGTACTTAATTGCTTATATATATATATATATATGTATGTACAAATTGGGTAAATATAGAAACTACGAATCTATGATTCGTCAATCAAAATCATGCCCTAACCTTTTTAATTTTCAATGAAACTATATATATATATATATTTTTTTTTTGTGGGTGTTTTTTATTCGTTCTCTCTTAAGAAAAAAAAAATTGTTAATGATTTCTGTCTGTGATAAATTTTTAATCTTTTGTAATTTTATTTGTGTTGCTTGATTACTTTGGAAGAGTTCTTTTATTAATATGTTTTTCTTATAACTTTAATAATTAAACATATAATAAACAAAATAAAATTTTATAATTATACTTAAATGATTTTCCAAACAAAAGATACTTATTTAAGTTACGTTGAGTAATATTTATATTTAATTATTTTGAGTTTTTATGAAAATATCCCTCAAACTATCCCTTTTTTTTTATTTGGTTCTCAAAGTATCAAATATATCTATTACATCTTTGAACCATCAAATTTTGTTCTATTTGGTCCGAACACTAACTCCATCCGTTAAAGTTAACGGAAAAATTATCATGTGCGAGTCACATGACTTTTTTGACCCTATTTAAAGGTATAATGGTTAAACCATATTTATTTATTTTTATGAAATGATAATTTATAAATTATTTTAATTATATTATTTATTAAAAATATTTTAATTCAGAAAAAATAAAAATATATTAAATATAATTTAATTATATTATTTTTTAAATATAATTTAATAAAATATATTATATATTAAATAATTTAACTAAATCAGTTATATTATTAATTTAATTTATTAAATATAATTTAATAAATTATTTAATTATATTATTGATTAAAAATAATTTAATAAAATACACTCCATATCAAACTAATTAATTAAATCAATAATTGATTGATTTAATTAACTTAATTATATTATTTATTAAAAATAATTTAATAAGATAGTTAAATTAATTAATTAAATCAATTATTGATTAATTTAATTAATTTAATTATATTATTTAATAAAAGTAATTTAATAAAATATATTCAATATTAAATTAATTAATTAAGCCAATTATTGACTAATGTAATTAATTTAATTACATTATTTAATAAAAGTAATTTAATAAAATATTTTCAATATTAAATTAATTAAATTAATCAGTAATTGATTAATTTTAAAAAATCAAAACAAATTTAACAGAAATGAAAACTTAAAAAAATATATATAAAAAAGTGTTTTCACTCTTATATTTTTTTCTATTTTAACCATTCATCAATTTTAATATTTTGTTCATTTTTTTGCATCATATTAAAATAAAAATTATTTTATTCAAATATTTTATTAAAATAAAACTATTTTATGTAATAAATAATACAATTTAACTAATTCAATTAATTATTAATTAATTAAATTAATATGGAATATATTGTAATAAATTACTCTTAATAAATGTATAATTAAATTAATCAATAATTGATTTAATTAATTAATTTAACATTGAATATATCTGATTAAATTATTTTTAATAAATAATATAATTAATTCAATCAATTATTGATTTAATTAATTAATTTAACATGGAATATGTTGATTAAATTATTTTTAATGAATAGTATAATTAAATAACTTAATAACTTATTTAGTTAAATAATTTAATATAAAATATTTTTAATTATATTTAATAAATAATATAATTTAATTTAATTTAATATATTTTCTTTTAATGAATTAAATTATTTTTAATAATAATATAATTAAAATAATTTATAAATTATCATTTTATAAAAATAAATAAATATGATTTGACCATTATACCGTAGGATAGGGTCAAAAGGGTAATGTAACCAGCACATAACAATTTTTTCATTAACTTTAATAGATGGAATTAGTATTCGGGTCAAATAAAATAAAATTTGATAGTTTGAGGATATAATCGGTGCATTTGATAGTTTAAGGATCAAATAAAAAAAGGAGGGATAGTTTGAGGGATATTTTCATAAAAAACTCAATTATTTTTTATGTTAATTTTTTTAATTTCAATTATTTCTAAATTAAAAATATGTTTGATGATGTAATTTTATTTATAGTAATTAATTTTATTTAAATAATATATATAATTTTATTAAAAATATAAAATTAATTGAATTCAATAAAATAAATTTAAAATTAATTAGATTGATTAATTTAAAAAATATATTTAAATTAATTAATTTAATATTATAAAATATATATTTTTAATAATAATTAATTTTAATAAAATATATTTAATAATAAATTATATTAGATTTAACAAAATTAATATAATTTAATAACATATTTTATTAAATAAACCATTTTAATAATTATTATTATTTTAACGGTAGTTTTATTTTTAATAAAGTAAATATTCTAATATGTAATTATTATTAATTTTAATTTTACTAAAATATATTATTTTATCTAATTATTATTTATAAATAAATAATTTTAATTTAATAAAATAAATCAGTTTAATCATAAATTATTATTTTAATTTTAATAAAATAAATTAGTATAATTTTAATAAAATAAAAAATGAAATTTATTGAGAGTGATTTTGGGATGTGCATTAAAAAGAAAAAGAAGAAAGGATGAGTTAGGGGCATTATTGTCTTTTCATCAAAATTTAACGGTGTAAGCAGTAAAACTACCGGAAATGGGTCAGGGGTTAGCAACATTTCAAAATAAGAGGGTATTTGTCAATTTCAAATATTGAGGGGTACTAAGTGTAATTACTCAGGGGTGTAAGTGTAATTTATCCATTAAATTAATATAAAATATTCTATTAAATTAAATTAATTTTAAAAAATAATATTTTAATAAAAGTAAATAAGTTATTATTCTGAAGTTAATTATTATAAATAAAATTATATTACTAAATGAATTTTCTATTTTTATTTAATAGAAAAAAATAACAACTAAAAACATAAATAAAATAAACATGAATATTACTAAACGGTCCTGCCAAACTGAACCTGAAAATTTTTTCACGTCAACCCTATTTCCTCCCTAGTGTTTGAACTAATTTTTTTGAAACAGAATTTAGTAGATTTGATGGTCGTTTATTAATGTGATCCTACTGGCATTTACTTTGCGTTAAAAAATAAATATGAAAAGTTTTTTTATTTTTAAATATAAGTGATCATTAGAAATATTATAAATATCTAACAGTAATTATACGATTTAATATTGGTATGTGTGCTCTAATTGTTGATTAATTTCAGTTGATAAAATTTTGAATTTATTTTTTTTGTTTAATTTTAAAATTTTGAATTTATTCTTTATTCGTCATTAGTTAGAGTCTCTTCAAAATTATTGGAGAGTTTACTTGATCGTTAATTTTAGAACCGTCAAAATTACTCAAGCGCAAACTGGCTTGCACACCATGTGTTGAAAAGATAAAAATCAACAGTAGCAAGAAAAGATATTATCATTTTTAAACTTTTTATACAATCTTAAAAATCAACTACACTAAGGGAGTGTTTGGAATGAAGAAAAAAAAAGTGAGAGAAAATGAGATAAAGTGAGATAAGTTGTGAGTTCGTAATTCATGCAGTGAGATAAAAAATAAATAACTTTTAGAGTTTTTCAATATTTACCACTATTTTTAGAATTTTTTGCCATTCCAAATGGAGCTCAAATAATTTTCATTAAAATTTCAAACAGTGTAATGTCTTAGGCTCGGTTTGAAACACCAAACAAGTTTAAAAATTTCCTTAAAAATACTTTTTATCTTCATTAATTTCAAAAAAAAAAATATATCTATCATTAAAAAAATATAACAAAAACAGCAGCTATGTTGTACAAAAAAAAAGATGTCAAATAATGATGTATTTTTAAAATTCAAAACAAAGTCAATTGTGGTATGCCAAAATCTGTTCAAATGGATCATTTACGATCTGTTGGAACAGATTTTGAATTTTTTTGTCAGTATATTATGATAGAATTGCTAAAAGTTTCAAAAAGACTTTAAAAAATTTTAAAAATTCTTAATTTTTTTGAATAAAATTCCATTATATATCACTTTTTACGTAATTTTTTTGTCAAATCAAATACCAATACCAAAGAAAACTCCAAAATTTACTTGATACTCCAAATACTCAGAGTGATAAAAATGAGATAAAATAAGATAAAATAAAATAAATTGTGAATTCATAATTTATACAATAAAATAAAAAATAAATAATTTTAAAAATTTTTTAACAAACAAAATATAACCTTTGCCAAAATTTCGAGCTTCAAACAGGCTCTTACCCAAAATAACTGCACTGAGCCATTTTTTCTCTGTCAATAATTCATGATACCATTATAACCCTGCCAGGCTGCCACCTCTCTCTATCTCTCTCTCTCTCAATAATCATTATTAAAATTACCATCGTAACCCCACCACTTTTTTGTTTTTTTATTTTTTATTTTTTATTTGAAAAAATTTCCACTATTTTTTTTTAGTGTTTGACCATTAAACATTATTTTTGTATTAAAAATTTAAAGAATTATTGACAACTCGACACATCTCTCTCTCTTTATTCTTTTATGTTATTTATTTGAAAGATTGACGCATTATTTTTTTGCCCCAAAAGGGGTAGTCGAGTTAGTTTGGATGGCGGGCTGAAGAGTCTGGGACCAACAGGTCCCGGGTTCGACTCCTCTTGGGGGCAGTCCTTCCTCTAATTGTGGAGGACCATCTAACAGTCTTCTCAGCTGAGCCGGTCAGCCAGGACTTGCCTAGGTTAGGCTGAGCCAGTCAGCCAGGGCTTGCCTAGGTTAGTTTACCTTCTCGTGGTTCTTTGCCGGTTAGGGCCACGGAGCGGACTTCACCCAGTGTGCACCAATGGGTAACGGCTGCGGGTTTCTCCCCAACCCAGAAAATTGACACATTATTTTTTTCTCTGTAAATAATTCATGATACCATTATAACCCTGCTAGGTTGTCACTCTCTCTCTCTCTCTCTCTCTCTCTCTCTCAATAACCATTGTAACTCTACCACTTTTTTGTTTTTTCATTTTTGTATTTTTATTTGAAAAAAATTCCATTATATTTTTTTTAGTGTTTGACCATTAAACATTATTTTTGTATTAAAAATTTAAAGAATTATTGGTAACTCAACACATATCTCACTCTTTATTTTTTTATTTTTTATTTGAATGATTGACACATATTATTTTTTTGATAAATTTATAATAAATCATTTTTATTATTGACGGTGTATTTAAAAGTTTTTTTTAGGGATTGAATATTAAATATTATTTTTTGTACTAACTTTTAAATTATTGACTTTGTAGGTATTTACATCTAATTGATATGTGTCAATAATTTTCCACCATATATTAAATTTTAATTGAAAATTTTTTGAATCTAACAAGATATATCAATCACACGAAAATAAAGAATACCAGAGAATTAACGAGAAAAATATTTTTTAGAAAAAAATCTTAAAAATAATTACATTATAAATTTAAGTTACAAGAGTCTAGTTAAATATTTTACGAATCCTAACAATAATCCTTTCGACATATTGCTCGAATTCATGATAAACTTAGATTAAGTGAAAAACTTTTCAAATTCTCGAAAAGTGCCTCTTAGAATTCTCTAAGACTTACAGACTCAATTAGGGGTGGAAACGAATTGACTTACTTGCGAGTTACTTGATCTCGGCTCGAAAAAATTTTGGTTTGTGAGTAAAACGAACTCCAATCGAGCCTAATTTATGGCTCGTTTTGAATTCGAGCTCAAGGTCAAACCTAGAAAAGTTCGATTCTAAAAAATCTCGGCTTGAAAGCTCACGAGTAGGCTCGTTAAAATAATATATATATTTTTAATAATTTATTTTATATTTTTTAATTATATTTTTTATTACATTTTTAAAATTTTTTATTTATTATATTTTAAACCAAAACGATTTTAAACCAAAACGACATCGTTTTGGTTTAATCAAACTATTTGTGAGCCGAACTCGAATCTAAATTCTTTTTTATCGAGTTGAACTCCAACCTATATAAAATATCGAATCAAGCTCGAGCTCAAACTCGAATAGAGCTCGAGCCCAGTATAAAAAACTCGAGCCGAGCTCAAGCAAATTAAAGCTCGACTCGGCTCGATTCTACCCCTAGATTCAATGAAGAGTAAAAGATAAGAGAAAAACTTTTAATCTCACTGAGGAAAAATTATCTCTATCATAAAACTTTATAATAGCCATCTCTATATTTTTTATACATTCAACCTGGGTACATATATATAGATAAATAAAGTTCTATTCAAAACAGAACTCGTGTATATAATCAGGTTTTCTAAACATAAATAAAATAAAATATTTGATAGGTCAATCTCTTGAACTTCCAGTGATGCACTAGCAAAGATGCCTCGACTCTTCGGATTGCATGCGCCTAGCCCTGCGGGGTCTACTGAAATTAAACCTCGGTTTTAGATTAAAAATTTCAAATCATTGCGCTCCATGCAATTTCCCAGGGGGCTGGGGGCGCTGTCTTGCTTTCCTTGCGAACTACTTACGACGTCTACTGGAGTGCTGCGACATTACTTGAGGATATTTTAGTCTGTGTAGAATTTCACTTATTTCTAATTTTGACTTGAATTGCAATTTTTTTACTTTTGGAGCATTGGAGATTTCTTGAATTTTGGTTATTTATTTTTTTAATTTAGAAAAATATGTATAATTGTAATATTTAATTCAAGATTTATTTGAATTTGTCAAAATTAAATCTTTAGATTTATTTGAATTTGTCAAAATTAAATCTTACATTATTAATTTGCTGAGGGTATAATTGTAAATGCTATTATAGAATTAAAATATGTGAGGATATTTAGATTATTTTGTTTATTGATTGACTTTGTATTCTAATAGTTAAGATGGTGATTGGACCATTAAAAAAAATAAAAAATTTTTATATTTATTAATTATTTAACTAATTTTGTCACTTATTACTTTTACAATAATTTAAATTTTTTGTTTTTCAAATCAAACACCACCTTATACATTATATATATCAATTTGGTAGCAAGCTAACATTATCAACGATGATCTAACACTACAATGCAGCGTGTATGGTTGTAATACAATTTTAATCATTTTCTACCGGTGGTCATCCTGCTCCAATTGTATAAATGTAAGCATTTTTAAATTTTATATGAGACTGATTAACATATAAAAATAAAATATTCGTCCGATTTAAATTTAAGTACGGTATATATAATGTATTCAATGGGTGTGATTTGAATTTATTTTGATTACTTCGATTATAAGATATATAATAAATATTATTCAATTACTAATCTAAATTACTCGATTAAAAGTAACCATCAGGCTTGATGGGGTATTTTATTTTACCCAACGAATTTGAATATCATGCGCGTTCCCGATTCGATTCGATTCGATTCATTCCATTGGGGTAAGAGGGGTTGCAATAGCCCATTTACTGCAGCAACATCAATTCGAGGAACGGCGTCATTTTGTCAAAAAATTGGTGGGTTTTGTCAGATGAGATGGCTGAGTGCAGGGTGAAAAAAAATTATAAATAAAAATAATTAATTTTTTATTTGATTAGGTTAGAAATAAAATAAAATAAAAAATATTTTTAATATAATTAAGTAACTTTTAATAAATTTTTGGTATTTGGTAAAATAAATATAAATTTTTAGTAACGTTTAATAATTTTTTGTATGTTTGGTAAAAATTTTTGAAACGTTTGAATTGAATTAAAGTGAAATAATAATTATACTCCTCGTCAACTCATCAAAAAAATTGATGCGTTGATAACCTGCCGGATTATTAACAACTTTTGTACCAAAAGTTTGTATTTATTATTTTCATCTTTTTCATCCTGCAAATAACGTTTAAGTGAAACTACAAATTCATATTCTTATGTTATTCGATTAAAAAAATTCTTATGTACGTATATATAATTTGAATAAACATAATTATCTTTCATAAATTAACCTTTAAAATTTTAACAAAAACACTTAAGATTAGTTTGGTATAAGAAAATATGTTATAAATTAAATTAAAATAAAATTTATTTATATTTATATTGTTAACAAGCATATTAAAAATTAATTATTTGTAACAATTAACCATTTTTATTTTTATTTATTTCTATTTGTTTTACTACACACTTAAAATTTGTTAAAAGTTACTTAAGTATATTAAATATAATAAATACAAACTTTTGGTATAAAAGTTATTAATGGCTCCGTTTGGAGTTCTCCAATAAAAAATAAAATCTTACAAATCTCTACAAACATGAATTACGAGACAGTAAAATTTAAAATTTTCACTCACTGCACGAATTACGAGACATTACTTTTATAATTTTATACTATTTTATACAATTTTATACAACTCTAAACACATCCAATAATTTTAAGTGACAGGTTGCCAACACATCATTTTTTTATGAGTTGGCGAGGAGTATAATCATTATTTTACTTTAACCTAATTCAAAAGTTTCAAAAATTTTTGCCAAACACATAAGAAAATTTCAAACGTTACTAAAAATTTCTATTTATTTTATCAAACACCAAAAAATAATTAAAAGTTACTTAATTATATTAAAAATATTTTTTATTTTATTTTCTAACCTAATCAAATAAAGAATTAAATATTTTTATTTATAATTTTTTTTCACTCTGCGCTCAGCCATTCCATCATAGAAAACCCATCAATTTTTTGGCAAAACGACATCGTTTCTCGAACGCTGCCGCCCCCCCCTTCCCGTTCCGTTGTGGTGCATGCATGTATTCTGCGTATAAATGGGTATATATGTAAATTTTTCGGGCGAGGGGACGTAGCGTGTTTCGCTTGGCCCGTGCCCTGTCCTACCGAACTTAGGGTTTCTGAAAAAAAATATATATATATATATATATATATATGTTTACATCACCATCAATTGTGCTTTTCGGAGAATCCGAATTTCCCGTTCGTTTATTACGGTAGCATTAATTTTGATTTTCATAGCAGGAAAAAAAAAAAGAAAGTTCAATCGTTTCTTACGCTTCGTTATCTTTGCTTCGTCTTCTTCCACCACTTTTTTTTCTCAGCATGCAATGAAGTGTTTCTCACAATTTCGGATTCCTCTTAACGGCTTCTTGGTGGGTTCTCGAAACTTATCATAACCATGGTAAATTTTCTCGCCTCTCACCCTTGATTTAGTGCTGTCGTTATATGCAAATACGTGTATAACAGATGTATGTACATTCCGCCTTATATCTCGTTTTAATTTTGTGGGTTGTATATGTATGATTCTAATTTTCAATTTATTTTAGTGAATGTAGATGGGTTTTGGACTTGGGAACTCTGTCTGTTCTTGCTATTGTGTTTTCGCTTCGTTGTGTTAGCTTCTCGTTACTTACTTAAACTTTCCAGAGTGGTGGTTGTTCTAAGAACTCTGCATCTACTTAATATTTTACTGGAAGTGGCTTGTAGAGAACATGCATTTGGTTTTGGCTGCCACTTTTAAGGTTTGTGGCTTTGTTGACTTTTAGGGCAAATAAGGGGCCTTTTAGAACAGTTTGTGTGCAATTGGAATGATATTGCTTTTGCGGGTATATCGTTGTATTGGTTGTGGACTTGGGGATTAGATATAATAGCATATGCTGTTTTGATGGTTTATGTAAGTTTTGTAACCTGCCGTGGCTGAGAGAGTGAGATGCAGCATCTTTTAATACACTAAGACTCTTTAATTGGAGGAGACAGCAGAATTATCAAAATTTTCTTGTTTCTTTGTAATCTTGTAAAGTAAAATTTTTGGTCACTGAGTGAAACATTGATCTTTAGTTAGATTTCAGGTTCATAAACTAGATTGTATTTCCTTGAATCCTTATTACTAAATTGTGCTTGGGTGGGCTAATAATTTGGTTTTACGAGTGGGCTAATAATTTGGTTTTGTGGGCAACTGTTGGAGTCATAATTTCACCCAGTTGTGAGAAACTGTAGTTTTAGGGCTTATGGATTGATGATTCCCCCCCCCCTTCTGCTTATCAGATGCATAAGTTATTGAATGCTCATTTGTTCCTCCAAACATCATAATCCTTTGACCTTTTAAAATCTTCTTAATGGAATTCATTTTAGACTTTATTTTTAGTTGTTGGTTCATGCATAAAAAGGGTGACTTGATATGTGTTATCGTTCTAACTGGAGTTAGAAAATTAAAGAAAATCAGTCATATTAATGAAACAAATTATGTTGTTTCCAATTATCAAAACCACCATAGCAACTTATCGCATGTAGCTTTTTACTTTTTCTGAAGTTCATCTTAATGAAATAAGTTATGTTTTTTCTTATTATCAAAATGTTATATGACTAAAGATACAACAAATAAGAAAAGGAAAGAGAAAGATTTGAAGAAGGGGATACATCAATCAGGTGGATTGAAAGAAAAAGAGACAGAAAATGAAGGAGTAGAGATGAAGCAGATAGAGTGGGTGAAAGAATTAAATGGCGGATGTTGTAATGAACTGTTGCCTGGTACAAGGAAGGAAAAGAGCATTGTGGATCCTCAGATCAGCTTCAGGGAATTACACATGGAGGGCTCGGATTCTCCTCTGGGCATTCTCAATCATAGCGATCCAAAGAAGCCAGGTGTATGTCCAGCAGACTGCCCGACCAAAGGGATAAGTGGGAATTATAAGTTCATTAATGCTGAACAGAAGCATGGGGAAGTTAGAAAAGCAAGCATATGCAGGGCATCATAGGCTTTTGGAAGCATGGTGACTCAGTAGAAGGAATTACAGAGCGGGCTTGGGAATGAGCTACTTGCATTGGGCCAATTTAATTATATAACTGGGTCGGTTAGGGAGGATTAGTCCAGCCCACCAGTGACTTAAATGGACGGATCTGCAAGAGTAGCCCAGTACAGAAAAGGCCCAATTCAGAGTAAATAAAGATCCAGCTATCATCATTAGGCTCCCACCTTTGTTCTAGAAGAAGAATCTTTTCAGTTAGTCTGTTGCACAATCAGTTAGTAAAAGATATATAAATAGCTTATACTGATGTAATAAAGGGATAATGAAAAAAGAAATATTTTTCCTTGAGAATTATATCTCATCTAGGAGAGTTCTTGGATTTCTCTCGAATTTAATCCAATCTTTTGTTTTCTTCTTTTCAATTTTCTTTTATCTTTCTTACCATCCAAACACAAGGAAGAGGGTTCACAACACAAAATCACTAGCAACAATTTTCCGATTTTTACCTAACTTTGACAAGAGGATGTCAATATGTTAGGATGTGTATTACATGACCTATTTTTAGCTATCAAAGCTTAATCCTGAAGAAAAGTTATGTGCCATTGAGATATGCTATCCTTAAGACACAATTGCGGAATTTGGGTGCTTGAAGTAGGGAGGATTATAGGAAAATATTTTTTAACCCCTACCCCATTTCTCCAACGATAATAAGAGAAGGAAAAATAAAAAAGAATAGAGAAAGACATGTGAAGAGATATAGTGTACCAGAAAGTCTCCAGTCTAATAGTAATATCTATCAATATAGAAGGGTATCATGGAAAAATTACTAAGCAAATGGTTCTGTAGTCACCAGCAAAGTGTAATCCTCTCAATTATATGATCTTATATGAATTTATATGAGTAAAATTTGACCTGTTCTTCAGAGTTTAAGTGTTCTTTAGAGTAAAATTTCATCTGCTAGCATCCATAGGTCTCAATTTGTGGTTTTACTAGACAAAGCCAAATTGCACTAGTGTGTACTCATGCAGCTTAGCAAATGTTATCTTTGTCAATTTTGGTGTCCTTTGTTTTAATAATTTGATGGAGAGATTATAATAGCTTGTAGGATCTGCTTGAGGTGCAATATCAGTAATATTTTCCATATTTTAAACGTCACTAAATATGTGAGCATGGAGATAAGAAACAAATTACTGTGCCTTTTAAATTTTATAGTCAATTTATGTATGCCTCTATATGAACTAGAAGTGGGGCACATGCTCCTTCTGTGTGCAACCAAAATGGTATATTCATTTGATGTCCTTGTGTAAATAGCTAAGTCTGTTCCTTAATTTTGTTTTTGTCTCTAAATGAATTCACATCATGTTGTACATGCATGTTTTTATAGCCACCTAAGAATCATGGATACTTCTATGAAGTATGACACACATTAGACACTTATCCAAATATGTTCTGTTATTCTTTTGAAAATTTTGAACTAGATGCATTTCATCCGCTTGGAGGACACACATGAATACATCACAACTTTAAAGGAAAAAAATTGAAATCTAATTATAAATTAAGAATAATGTAGTTTTATAGATAATATTTAAATAGTAAAATTATATGTTAGTTTCTTCAGGCTGTCCTCAGGTAACATATTGGGCCTTAAGTTTTTCCCATGCCCATCCCAAATAGCCTAAAAACAAATCAAAGCCCTGAAATACATGGGTTGGTCCCGTGGACTTGCAAGCTGATGCCCCCCTAGAACAAGCTTGGCTCCTTCATAAAAGTGTCTGTATTTTTTAGCTTCTGTTTATAAATTTAACTTTCTGAGTAATAAGACTTCTTGCAAACTTGTTCTAATTTGTAGAATGGGAAAGTGATTCCTTATTATTTTGATTTAAATAAAATATTTACTATTCGTATTATAAGTACATATGTTTATTTGTTGCTTCACCATCACCGTGTCCCTTCTTTTTTTCTAAAATTTGGCTTGCTGGTGTGTTTGTACTTGTGTTTCTTAAGCTACTTGTATTGTTCTATGCATGGCCTCTAGACTTTCACAATCAATACATATGAGACCCTTTAGCCTAGCAGTGTGGAAGATACACTTTTCAAATGTAAACTTACAGAGATTATGGGTTCAAAACTCCTTAAGGGTGCTACCCGCATAAGCTTTGCCTATATGTGTCAGGTTCGTGGGTCTTGTGGGGTTATTTACAAACCTGGGGTTTACCTGCATAAGCTTTGCCTATATATGCCAGGTTTGTGGGTCTTGTGGGGTTATTTACAAACCTGGGATTTACTTTCTGGGGGTGGATCCAATGTGGGCCAACCTTGCAGAGGTTTCTCATCATCAAGAGAGAGAGAGAGAGAGAGAGAGAATTATCAAATTCAGATTTACTGTACATGCTTGACTATACCTCACCAGATATGAATTGCAAATGATTAGGTGTTTGAAGACGTGTAAGAACATTAAAATGTTCTTTTTTCTTCGTAATTATTTGATTAGTGTGCATTTTAGTGATCATGGATTGATATATGTTTATAACTTATAGCTGGTTTAATTTGATAATCCTTTAAGGACCAAAATGTAAGTGATACAATAACTAACTAATGAGTTTTGTTTATGTCACAATTCACTTTATGTGATAATTCAATCCAACATACTTATGCTCTCTCTTTTTCGTGACTGAACCATTGATATTTAGTTTTTTACCTTGCTCAATTATTTATACTTCAAATCTATGTTTTTAAAGGGTGAAGAAAGTTGGAATCTGATGCTAATTTACTAATAATCTTGCCACTAAGCAACCTAAAAATGATGTATCGTATGTTTTGTATATGAGAAATATGATGGATCATGCTACAAGCATTGAATTGCTTATTGTCACAGGAGACCGTATGCCAGCAATGTGGTGACAAAGGATTTGAGAATGCTTTTGTTTTCTGCATCAAGTGTCTGAATTTCGCAGTGCACCGGTAAGTTTTAGCTCTACCACCCTTTGTTGTTTTGCTTAAGTGTGTGTGTTTATAAATATATATACATATATATTATTTTTGGGAGAAAGGAGGTTGGGGTTGCTTCTGTTATTGGCTTGTTACAACTAAAAGATGGAAAGCTTGAGAAAGTGTAATTGAAATGATGCTTATTGACTTTCTAAATTTAATCCTACAAGTGTTTTGAAACAATGAACTGACTTCAAAATGCCATGAAAGCAATCTAGACAGAAAATTTAGGGAAAAGACATGGAATGGCTGAAGGGAAATCTTCAATATTTCAAATTGCTCAAGAACTATGAGTTGACTCTTTTTATGTTCTTTATTTCTTGTTAAAAAAAAAAAAAAAGAGAAAAAAAAAACCTCCTAAGCTGTATTCGCTTTTCCTCCCTATATATTCCCAGTTACTGTTTGACTGAAGTGCCAGAAACTTTCGATGAAGTTGTCCGTTGGTTGTGTGACGATTGTGAACCAAGGTCTCTAAAACAGTCTTCTCTTAAGAAACCCTGCTCTATCCCATCCATGAGAGAGGATCGTATAAATTCAAAATGTGTTCGAATGACCCATTCGAGAGTTAAATTGAAGAGAGAGGATGCTGCTTGCGGGTTGAAGGCGGAGGAGAATGGATGTCAAAGTAGCTCCTTATGGCAACCCTCTGGTGCAAAAACAAAACATGACTTAGTTACACACACACTGTTGGCATGTGATTCTTCTTCACCAAAAAAGAAATTGAAGATGATAGAAATGGATGGTATTCGTCCAGTCACTGTGTCAGAGGAGAAAAGGCATCAAAGTAGGCCCTTACAGAAATCTTCTGAGTTGCTTAACAAGATTGCCTTTACTGACCATGCTCAGTTGGTCAGTGATTCTGCTCTTCCAAAAAATAAATTGAAGAAGATAAAAGGAGTTACTTGCACAGTGGCTGATGCAGAGGACCCATCACAACAAAGTAAATCCTCCCGGCAGCATTGTGAGACACAAACAAAGGTTGACTTGACTGACACTGATAAGTTGGGCGGTGATTGTTCTTCCCTTAAAGATAAATTCGAAAGGACGAAAAACGATGTTGCACCTTCAATATCTGAGCCAGAGGAACATAAACATCAAGAGGAAGAAAAAGGATGTTGCGCCTTCAATAGCAGTGCACATACTGATCCTGCTTTGGGTGCTGGCAGTGCTTCTTCGCTGAATAAGAATGGGACTTCCCACCCATTTGTTGAGAGTTGTGCAAACGATCCGAAACTTGGAAAACAAAGAAGTTTGGTTTTAGAGGAGGGCAGCATACTTGGCGAACATGCTGAGTCAGTCAGAACAGCTGATTCTCAAACAACTGCTGGTGATATGTCAAATATTTTAGAACATAACTATCATCTCCGTGCGCAACCAGTCATTAATCCAATTTGGAGGTTAGAAATTCTACATTTCTTTATTTTTGTCTCCGCATATGAATTGGTGAATCTTTTTATCCCTTTTGGGATTTGGTAGACTGCTAGAGGTCATACCATCGTGCACGTGTGCGCACATACACGCACAAACACACACCTAGATGTGGCACCCATGTAAAAAGTTGAATTACAAAAAAACATTAGTGTATATACACCCATCTATTCAAGGGCCTTTACAAAATCCGATAATTGGTTCAATTTTGGATCCACTCTAACAATAACCATCATCATACAAGATGAAAAAATTAAGCATGAAGTTAGATTGAAAGCTTCTCAGTTTGGGAACATTAAGTCAACAACTGCTAATATTGTAATATGTATCAATTGGGGAATCCCTGACTTTTGTATAGCTCATGCATAACCTATATAAATTTGTATAGCGAGGGTATACCCTCTTGACATTGTAATTTTTCTCCCATTTATCCAAATATATCTTACTTACCAAAAAAAAGTCATCATACAAGATGGTAAAAATTTTACATTTTACTCTTTTGAACCCTACATCTTGTACATGGTTTCAGCTTGTGTTGGTTTTTCTCCTGTTCAGGGGAAGTTTTTCTACTTGCAACAAAGATTATGACTTATTTGATGGAGTTGTGGCCCATTTATCAAGCAAAGCATGCCCAAAAGTGTGTGAGGAGGCTGCCTTATTACCAGCATCGCTTTCCTTGGAGGTGCTTCAGAAGACTACTGTGTGGCCAAAGAGTTTTCAGAGATCAGAACCATCTGATGACAATATTGCCCTATATTTCTTTCCTAGGAATACAAGGTGTTGGTTGCAGTAACTTTATATGGTCATCTTGTTAACTTTTGCCCTTTTGGTTCTATTTTTCTTAATGTATATACGTACACACTTGTTGTTTCAGGTGTGAAAGGGTTTTTGACCGCTTGGTAGATGACATGATTAACCAAGAACTTGCTATGAGAGCCGTGCTCAAAAATGCAGAGCTCTTGGTTTTCACTTCAACTGAACTGCCACTATTGTACTGGAGTGAGTCCATATTTCAAGATGTTATGATTAGCATCACTATATTTGTACTGAGTTAAAATTACCTGACATAATTGATTTGCAGGATTCAAAGGAAAGTATTATTTGTGGGGAGTATTCCGGAAAAAGCAACCTCCAGATCCGAAGAGCAATATCAAAAGTGTTAAATATTCAAAATCACCAAGTTGTGTGGGAACCGGAAATGTGCACAGTCCCCTTAGTCCTTTGAGCAACAGTGGTAGTTTGGGGTCTGGCTCTCAATGTTGTTTCAGTCCATTTCTTAATAACTTGATAAATTTACTGAAATTTGCATTATTTTTCTGAATTATAGTTCTCTGGCTTGATGGTAATGAGATTTCAGGTAGCTGTCAATGGGATGTGGAACTGGAATCTGAAGCTAATGAATCCGATGAGCTGAAAAGCCACAGGGAGCAAGTATCTGAGCACACAATGAATTGGAAAATGAGACAAAGCCAACCACTGGGAGTCCTTTTCAACTCAAACAAATGTTTGTTGATCTTTCAATGTGCAATTAGCTTTCTACAATAAACCCCTTCACAGAGCAGCTTAAACCTTTAAGTTGAGCTCAAGGCATGCACTTGCAATATAATAACCAGTATATTAGGTACAGCCCCTCCCCAACCCCCCCCCCCCCCCCACACACACACACACACCAAAAAAGGGTAAAAGAATGGTGTGTGAATGTTGACGTGTTCAAATCATGTTATACTTTTACCCCTTTCTGTTTTGATCCAAGGGGAGGGAGTGGAAGCGTAGGGCTGCCTTGTGAATTTTCACCTTGGGATGGTGGTGTCTTGATGTCCTACCATAACTTTGTTTGCTCCGCACATTATCAATGATCAAATCTTAAATTATCGGATGCATAATGTATACAGGTTCTCAATATTAGTTTTGGTTGAGTTTTGTTATTCTTTATAAAAACTAAATATGTCTGATTTATTTATTCTCGGAGGTGGTGTTGGGGGGGGTTCCTTGATTTGCATCTCTACCATTTAATTGTAGAATTGGCTGTATTGATGTCAGTGTAACAAAAAGATTTTGCTAAGGATATAGTGGGGTATTGATATTAGTCTAGTGAGAAGTTTAATTCATAGATTAAATATTTAAGCTCTGTTTGGAGCTCCAACAAATAACAATAAATTTTATAAACTTTTGTTAACTTTATATCACATCAATTTTTTTCTTTCATTGCACGCATTACAAACTCACAATTTTTTTCATTTTATTTTATTTTTTTTTATTTTTTATCACTTCAAATATACACTTTAAGAGTAATTTAAACTTAGATCCCCTGAGATTTTTGCACCTGATTCCCATCGCATGTTACAAGTAACATTGACATCCCGGCTTTTAATGTCTCTTTGACAGTTTCCCGTCAACGGCAGCGCCTGTTAGTTGTCTGCTCGGGGATGTGATGGCCTTTCAGTAATACCCTTGTAGAATTGTGGTTGACCTAAAAACCCTTGTTAAGTTCCACTTAAATGACAGTTGAACCCTTCTATGTCGGTGGGAAGGAATGCAGTCCAGGGTTTTTTATTTTTTATTTTTTGAAAAATGCTATTGTACTGCAACATATGTAATTATATACATAAACCACAAAGGGATGTTTGAGAAAAATAAAAATAAAAATTTGGTTTTTTGGTTTTTCTGCAAATCAACATTTAAAAAGTTAATTTTTACCCTATTCATGCACAAAAATTAAAGGTATCTCCTGATATATTTGTAATTTTAACGAGGTCTATTTTTAAATTAAAAAAAAAAAACAAAGCCTTATAAGGATGTATAAGTGATAGAATTATAATTAAGACCTCACGGGGTATGTAACTTTTGAACAAAACCTCCCTGGAGTTAATTTGAGTAACTTATAGGTATGTTCATCAAAGAGATCATACGGATTCGATTCCTAACTCAGAGATTATACAAATTCAATTCCTAACTTAAGCAGGGTGTGTATGAGGAGTAGTGTACATCTTTCTGGTTTACCCATCGATTATGCGGTTCGTTGAGAGTTGTAATAAACCGATGAGAGTTTCAGATTATCAAAAAAAAAAATTATAATTAAAATAAAATTTTATAAACGTAATTATTTTTAAATTAAATGATAAATATATAAATATTCTACATTATCTTGGTTTTTTTTCTGATAAAATAATTCTTTTTATAATCTTTTTAACTCTTGTAATACGTATAACTCTCTGCTGTACCTATCATAATACGGATTAAAGCGAAACAAAGAAAAAATAAAAAAAGAAGAGGGTTCAATCCAGCATAATGACGTCTTGGAACAGAGGAATCTCCCACAGGCCTCTAATTAACAATCTAATTTAAAAACAGAAAAAAAAAAAGTGCCCTTATAATATATGGATTGACCAAAAAGGCCTCGAACTCATACATAAATTACTCAAATTCCCCTATGTAGGTCTAGTTAAAACAACTAAAATCTGGAAGGGGAAAAAAATCAAAGCCAATTCCCTTCTCTTTGAAAATTCAAAAATTCGTTGCTCAAACAAATTAATAAATCAATTAAAAAGTTTACAAGAATAATAAAATCCAAAAGAATATAGATATATGTTCCATGGGCATAAGCGTTCGTAATTAATTTTAAATAATTCTCACAGTAAATATGATAATAAAATATATTTATTGTGAGAAATATGGGTGTGATGAAGATCATGTAGGGAGAGGGAGATTTCTACATTTTCATATTTAGTTTTTTGGATTTTAGGATTTATTTTAAAGTAATTATTTAGACTTTATTTGTTAGAATTTGAACCCTGTGATAACTCAACTGGTAACAGTTTGGATCTACTGTTCAAGTGGTCATTAATTCGAATCTCTTTAAATCCTATTCAAGGATTTACCCGATCGTTAATTTCAGGTTTCCAAAGATTAGTTAAAGAATAAAAGAGAGAGAGAGAGAGAGAGAGAGAGAAATTTGATTTGATTGAATTTTTATTTGGTTGATTACCTAGTCATTAATTTCAAGACTTCGAAGATTAGTTAAGGTCGTTAATTTCAGAATTCTAGAGATTGGTTGAGGAGTAACAAAAATAAAGAATAAAAAAAAAGGAATTTAATTTGATTGAATTTTTATTTGGTTGATATTAGAGATTTGATTCTCCCACGTTTATTCTATGTAAAGTCTAGAATTGTATCGCTAAGGGTTGAATTATTTTTTAATGAATGAAAACTTGAGTATTGAATTTAGAATTAAAATAATGGTGGTCTAGTTTAGGTTTTCTTTCTCTCTCTGCTTCTACTTTCTGACCACATTCATATTCTACATCAACAAGTTGGATATTTTAGGTCTGACCCGATCAAATCCATCTTATTTTTCTAAACCTAATTGAGTAAGTCAGCCTAAGCCTATTTGAAATATTAAAGATCATAAATTTTTTTATATGTTTTATGTAATAATCTATCATTTTATCTGATTTTTTTTTTTTTTGTAAAAACTAAGTTTTTTTTATCAAAATTTATAAACATATTTATTTTGATATTAAACTATTTAATTTATAAATTAATTTTAATCTAAAAAATAATATAATTTAAAAAAACAAAATTACATAAATGAATTTGAGAATTAAATCTAAGCCGATGAACAACCCAAATAATTTTTAACCCGGCTGACCAATTGTCCTCCTCCATTCTAGATTAATATAACTTACACGGCTTGGTGGGTTAGGTTGACAAAAAAAGTTCTAAAGTTTATTTATTTATTTTTTATTAAATCCCACAAGTTCAAGGCATGCTTGTGCGCAACAACTTTGCAACCACGCAATTAATTTAATCTCCATTTTTAACTTTTCCTTGGTCTGATTTTTCCACAAAAGGTGCTGTTTACATAACCACTCCCACGCTCCTATATATATAAGTAAATGAGTATTCTATTGATCTCTATTTGACTTTGCCAACCCCAGGCTAGAGATATGGATGGCCGGGGAAAAAAACCAAATAAAAAGTTTGTTGTCACTTCACTGTGAGTTAATATTGTTTTTCAATTGTTTATTATTTCGTGTTGTTTGTTCAATGAATCGTAATAAGCTTTATCATAATTGATGGGCAAGTCAACCCGCATATATATATATATATATATATATATATATTTTCTTGATGACTTGAAATCTCATCGACCTTTATCGATGGATAAATCGAAGAACGCGTGATCGGCTCCCTTAACCAGACACCCCCGCTGAATCGCAGGACTCGAAATCTCACAGATAATGTGAGAAGTATACTCACTTGACAATTTAATTATACCCAGAGGCAACCCGTACATATATTGAACTATATACATGAAACTAAATATGATAAGTTAAATAATATTGACAGTGCACTTGTTTCTCTCGTGACAATATATTTGTGCTATATATAGACATGCATTGATAATTGTAAATTGTTATGAATGTGTCGGAAAAATATTTTGACACTATCATTTGCATGTTGATTGATTGCACTTGAAAAGTGCTATTACAAACTCTACTTTTGTATAACTTTTGATGCATTTAAGTAGTTTATTTTAAAATTTTATTATTATTTTCTTAATTGCAGGGAAAATGGTAAAATAAGTGAGATTAGCAGTGTTGAAAGTAGCTTCCGAGGAGGAAAAAATGGTCCAAAGTTCAAGATAGTTGAAGTTGTGTGCAGCTGAAGTTCCAGCTCGACACCCTATCAGTATTTTGATCATAACTTTTCACTCAAAACTCGGATTGACCTGATTCTTTTTGGGTTGGAAAGAAGACTCAAAGGGCTACAACTTTTGTTTTATAGCCGAAGCCTAAATCCATCATCTTCGAGGTCAAAAATGCATTGGGAGTTGAAGACAGCAAGCTGTCAGAAGCAAGACACAAATTGAAGAGGGAGAACACTGTGGTCCGGACCCCCCCACGGATGGTCCAGACCACAGAAGGTTTATTTGTGCGGATGAACTTTATTTTTAGGATTTTTCATCTCCACTATAAATATGTAGTTTTGACGGCAGAAAAAAGGACTTTTCACCTATGCTTTTCTCTGTAGTTTAGGTTAGTTTTTCTTTGAAATAGAGTAGTTTTGAGAGATTTTTATGATTCGTGTAATGTTTTTACGGATTTACGAAGCCTTCATAGTTTTTATTACAGCCGTAGTCGTTCAATATGTAGTTTTAGAGTTGCTTACCGTGTAAGTTGACTTTCGTTTCGTTAATTTAATATATGATTTATTATTTTCTAGTGGTAGATCTAATGTTTATGCTTACGTTTATTGTTTTCATTTTGTTTAAAATCATGCTAGCGTAGAAACCCTAGTTCTTGATTCAACGAATCAAGAAAGGATAGTTTACTCTGATCTATGGGATGTACGTAGACCCTTCGCAGAGTTGCGAAAGCTCATGCGTAGGGGGCTACAACTTTGAGACGTTTGCGTAGACCCTTCGCATGGTTTGCGAAAGCTCATGCGTAGGGATCTACACTTTTTAGAACCTAATTCAGTTCTTTCAAAAACTTTCGAAAACGAAAACCTTTGACTATATTTTCTGTAATCACTGGTAAAGGTTTTCAATTAAAATTTTCTTAATAATTTTGAAGAACTGAAAATTCAGATTTTGAATCTTAATTTGAATTAGTTTATTTCAGAAATATTCGAAAACGAAAACCTTTGACTATGTTCTCTGTAATCACTGGTAAAGGTTTTCGATTAAAATTTTCTTAATAATTTTGGATAAACTAGAAGAATTGGATTTGAATTTGAATTCGAATAGGATTGTTTGAAAACCCTTTGAAAACAGAAGTTTTTGACTACATTCTCTGTAATCACTGGTAAAAGCTTTTGATTAAAACTTTCTCAATAATTTTCGAACAAATCCTAATTTAGGTTTTAACGCAAGTATTACAACTCATACCATAGTGAAGACGTAAATTACTCAGAATTGATAGTTGGATCAAGGACTTCTTAAATTTATTTCTTCTTAATTGAATTCCCTTCGGTTGATTTAATTTAAGTAATTACATTATAGTTTTTATATTAGATTATTTTGAAGTGCATTTAAATTAGGAAAAATTCGTTTAGCTAATATTTTATTCCTTGAAATCAAAAATCAAAATTTTAAATTGCTGGAATTTTGGTAATAGGTTGTTAATTTGTTTTAGTTTACATGTTGAACTTGTAAAACCCTAGGAATTAGTTTTAATTAATTTTCAAACTTAGTTTACAATCAGATTTAGGATTTCTGTTATAACCTAGAAACTAAATAACATAGGCTCCATGTGAATTCGATTTCGGACTCACCGAGTTAAAACTACACCGCACACCCTTGCACTTGGAGGTTAGTTTAGACGCACTTTCCATAAGCAGTCATTGATGTCAATTGGAATATTGATACTGAGGTAATATATATATATATATATATATATATATATATGAGTTAATTAAACTTTTTTTAATTTAAGATTTGGTTTATTTAATAAAGAGGCAATGCTAAGTGAGCAACATGCAATATTATATCAGTTTATTATGTTCATTGCATATTTTAATTTTATTTTGGATTTGTTTTTATCACCTATATCTCACATCATTATATTTAGTGTTTGTTTATTTTCAATTGTAAAAACTATAATTTGGAGACATTCTAGAATCTAGAATGCAAGGGAGATGAGCCGAGGGTGAAGAATAGTAAAGAAAAAATGTTAAAAAAAAAAAAAGAATTAGTTTGAATAGCATCTACATTCCAACGAAAGTTAAAATAAAAGTTTTAAATCGCAAGTCAAAAAGAATTTTAGTTTTTAAACACAGAATCACTCGTTCGAAAAGAGTTAAGCTGGGAATAATTTAGAATTATATTCTACTTAGTGTTTAGGAAAAGAATTAAATTAATCAGATATCACGCATTAGAAAAGCTTATGAGCCTGGGGGCAATTTTACCAATGTTGAAAGTTTGGATATAAGAAGGACCTCAGGCTCGTTTTTGGGTAATCGTTACACTTTTATTTTTAAATTTTTTTTTAGATTTTAGAGGGAGATGGAGGCTCTCCTCCCATCCTCGATTAGAATTTTTTTTTTTGGATATTTTCTTTCTTTTCTTTTTTTTTTGAATTGATAGAATAGAATTTGTGGCAAAAGACCTTGGTGAAGTTTGTTTTCATGTGTTGTGTAGATTCATTTGAAGTAAATATGAGTTCCAAATGTTTTTTTTTTTTTATTTACTTTAAACGTTTGAATAATACATACAAATTCTATTGTTTTACATGATTACATATTTTGTTTGATTTATTGTGCATATACCTAACTGTTTATTAAATGCTTATGAACTTGTAGAACTTATTCGGAGTGTTGGATTTCTCCAAATTCATTGATTCTATATGCTCAAACATATGCTTTGTATATTGAATGCTTTAAATCTCTTAGTTTCTCAATGTCCCACTCATTTTCCTAAAATCAAACATTTCTTACTTTGGATAATGGATTTTGCTTTGATGCTTTTGAAATTAGTTAGATAATGTTTTGATTATAAATTTGTAATTAGCAATTAATTGATTCAATGTATTGCCTAATTAGAACTATTTTTATACATGTTTTAGAAAGTAAACTGACATTGTTATGATGTCCAATTGTCAATAGAATTATGTAATTCCATATTTTGTTAATTATAAATTATTTTTCATAAAGTTTGAGAAAAATTCATCTCCATTATTTGATTTTTTCTTGTGTTATAAAACTTCTTTTGAATCATTGCAAGCATGCTTGGTCGGCTAATCTTTGATCCAATGCTCATTTTTTTTTTCTTAGTTAATCTTAATTGTGCCACAAAATACTTTGTTCATAATTTTTATCATCATTCAACAACCACCAAAAAAATCCAAATTAATGTAACTTAGTTTAGAATCACTTACTACTTTCAAGAAGTGAATTGTGAGCGAATCTTAGCCTCTTGACCTAATTCTTGGAAGAGCTATCACAATGATAACCCTATAATTCGACTTCTTTCAAGTGCTAAGAGCATAGATAGAACTTCTTGCACTTATAGTGTACGACTATATATATGTCACTAAGCTATTTTCAAAACAAAATAATTAAGAGTTCGTCACACACCCATTTTTAGTATTTTTTGAGTTTTATAATTTTTTTTTTGGTAAGTTTGATAAAAGTTTAAAATTTTCTTTCCTTTTCTTGTTTGGTATAATTGATATTTACCGAATGAATAAAAAGTTAATTACTACACACATTAAAGTTACAAAAATTCAAAAAAAAATTTTCAATTTTTGATAAAAATATGAAATTTTCAACCAGATGCAAGAAAAAATAAGTTACATTTTGTAATTTTTTTTTTTTTTTTGTGTAAAATTACTTAAAAATGTGTGGGCAAATGGCTCTAAATACATCATTTCGACTTGAAAACATATTAATTAATTCAAACTGAATTCAATTACAAATATGCCCTCTCAATTAGTAATGTTTTTGAAACGTGGAAGCTTGACAGAGTTCCAGATCATATATATTGGTATATTCATCCCAAAGTTTTTAATGTGGCATTTGGTTTATTTTTTTATTTTACGTTTTTCTGTTTTTATTTTATGTTTTAAAATTTTCAAAACAAAGAAACAGAAAATGTACTGGTTTCATTGTTTTGAAAATTTTCTTATTTAGAATTAAAAACACTCAAAATGACTTTTTGTCATTTTTTATTTTATATATAAATTTATTTTTCGTTTTTAAAACAAATTTTGAAAACACAAGTGACCAAATACGTTTTGAGCTTTTTTTTTTTATTTCTAAAAGCGTAAAATGAAAAATGAATTCAAAACAAAAAATAAAAAATAAAAATAAAAAATGAAAAATAGAAAAACAAACCAAATCAGCCCTAAGGGATCGAGATTGAGAAACATGATTAGCCATTCATGAACGAGGTAATGTTAATTACCGAATGCAGTTTGTAAAAAAAATTGAACTTAGCTTTAAATATTAGTGAACAAATTTGAATGAACCTCTCTGCAGTAAACTGACAAGCCAGCCAATGCTAACTGTTGCTTCGTCAAGTAAGTCCCATTAATTGCCGTCTCTTATCGTTAAGACATCACACACACACGCGCGCGCGCGCGAAAAATATTAAGCAATTTATATCATATACAGTAGTTGCTAATATGTCAAATAGAAGCAGGAATTAATTGATGTCGAAATCAAAGATGGTCCCCCCCCCCAAAAAAAAAAAAAAATAGGAGAGGAGAAACACAAGGTGATTTAACTTTGAATATGATATAATTGTAAGAAAATTAATTTGTTAAGTATATTAATTAAAGTAACAGTATAAAGTATTAGATTGGTTTAAAGGTCAATTAAATTAATTTTAATGCTACAAAATATTCATAGAAACTTATTAGAACATATAAATATAATGTTACTAATTATAGCTAGAAAATGATGTTAAAGAATATATATGCTAGCCAATGGAAAAAACTATGATGAAAAGTCGAGCTTGATTTGTCTTTGATTTGCTAGAAACTCTTTCTTTCTTTCTTTCTTTCTTTTTTTTTGGGTAAGTAGAAGCTCGTTTTGATCAACCCAATAAAAAAAAAAATCAATCCCAAATATGAATGCAATTTGCAATTCAAATTCGGTTCAATAAATTTAAATATGCATAAAACAATCAAGTTATTTACTTTGGATTTAATTAAAGCTCAACGTAAAAGCTTAATAAGTTAAAATTAAATATGATTTAAAGCATAACAAGATTTTTAAAGATATTGAACAACTTATGCTCGTTGTAGCCCTAACAAGTATATAAAAAAAAAAAAAATGGTGTATAAGAATAAGCTAAGCTAGTGTTACAAAGATGTTGGGCACCATTTTAATCAAACAGAAAAAAAAAAAAAAAAATCCCCAATTGGTAGCCCCCAACTTGGTTGCCACCAAAAAAAAAAAAAAAAAAAAAAAAAAAAAAAAAAAAGCTAAAGCACAAAAAAAAATAAAGGTAATAATAAAAAAAAATATCTCATTTTCTACCTATTTGTTTCATCCCGATGATCATCACCAGTAGTGAAGATAAACAGAAACAAATCATGGTTAATTAATTATTCTATCTCTAAAAAGGAGCTAGAAGTCAAAGAAATTGTTGAAAGCGTCCAGAGTTGGAGTAGAGGATGAAGTTATTATATGAGGTGAAAGAAAGCCAGAAGGACTAGGACTGAAACTTATACCCTCTATAATATTCTTATTGTTACCTCGTAATAGAGGGCTGAGATCATGAAAGAAGTTCAGAGGACTTGGATCAGACGGCGGAGAGAAAAAGTTTGGTGGTATGGTCGGAAGAGCAGCCGGACCAGGTGACAAAATCCCCGGAAACAAACTAGTCCTCTCTACACCCTCAACCACACTGCTCATACGATCACCACTTTGTGACTTCCTCTCTGGGGACTTAATTGTCTTTTCAATGGAAGCAAAACGAGCCGCCGGTGATATTGAATTTGAACCGGTGTTATTGGTTAAGGAGGAGGAGGAAGAAGAAGAAGATGATGAAGAAGATGAACCCGTGAGGCGTTGAACCAGTGTCATAAACTCACTAGGGTCTGCGTGGATCACTTTTGGAGATACTGTGTATATAATGACCGGTGGGCGGTGTTGATGAGGCGGCGGCTGCTGCTGCGGACGGTGGTGGTGCTGCTGAGGTGGTTGCTGCTGCTGAGGTGGCGCCACCGGTGGCTTCCTGATCTTGTGGGACACTTTGTGTACTCTTAGAGGCGTGGGCCGGGGGCCTTGGAGCTCTCTTTTCGGCAAATTTCCAGCGAAAAAGTCCGGTGGATCCATGATGGAGGGAGAGTCAACGATGAATGCGAGAGAGGAAGGAGATCAATATGGAGGATGTGATGGTAATGATGATGGAGGCAGTATTTTTCTAAGGAAAACCTAGAACATATATATATATATATATCAATCAGCTGACGTGAATATTTAAACTGTAAGTCAATGGGGGAGAAAAAAAAAAAAAAAACCGGGTTAATAGAACCCAGAACAAGAACATAAACAGTCAAATGTGTATTCCATACGTATGTATATTTGTATTGATATTTTAGGGTTTCGTATTGCTAATGAATGCTTGAAATTGTCTACAATTTGACGGGAAGGTGTCATGTTCACATCAGGGCAAGTAAGATGTGATGTAACATTAATTATATGTATAATAAATAAATTTACCACTGCATGGTTTGATTAATTACTACACAGACCATTTCTCATTAATCGTTCATTATTAATTAAGGGTGTGTGGATTTGTTTGACTGCAACTTGGCGTGCGCTGGGGTTGTTGTGTATACTTGGCCAAAATTTCAATTTTCTGATCTTCCCTTTTGGGTTAATTAGTACGTAGGAGAAAGACACAGAAGCGGTCATATACGTGTCCGCACTTGTGAAACGTGTTGAGATAGTCTAGTATGGGATAATAATTACAAAATCGAGATACTTAAAAGTGTAATTACTTCGGACGAATTAAACTCTTAAGTCTATTTGTGGTTTACTTAAAATTTGAATTTGATTTTAGAATAAATTAATTAGCATGAATGTTTGTAAATTATGTTAGTTTTACGTTTATATTAGTAAATCAGTGAACAAAATAATAAAATTTAATTTTATATTTATTATATATAAGCTAATTAGGGTTTATATATTATAATACTGAAGGTTTTAAAATAAGAACACAATAGAATGAAAACGATACAATATATTTTGGAGATTCTGAGAAATTAAAAACCGTGTTCGTTGCAAAAAGAAATTCAAGAAAAATGTTGAGGTTATCACCGAATGCAGAGTTTTTCAGTAGGATGTCACTAGATCACCACAAAAATCTATATCATCCAAGATTCTAAGTTCTATATTCTACAAGTCATCTACATTATTGATCTTAAAAAGTTAATTAAATCAAAAGTTGGAAGAGAAGCTCAAAACCCTGAAGGATATTGCTGATGCGCAATTTGAAATGAATTTACTTCAGTTGACACCTTTAAATTGTCTACCCAAATGCAGGATTGTGAGAAATAATAATTTGATAAATCCAAGATGAATCTACACGATACAGGGAAATGTCGATGTTTCAAAAATAATTAATAAAAATTTAAGTTTTAAAATTAATAAAAAGAATATTTAGGCTTACATGCACCCTAGTTTTTTTTTTTTTTTTTTTCAATTACAAAGCATAACTAAAAACTCTAAGAGACACAAGATGGAAAAAAAAAAAAAAATCCAAGGTTCAAAATTCTTTGGGATGATCGCTCTACAAATTTGAAAATGTTCTATTTGCAGGCACATATTAATCTTTGATAGAATAGAAAGCAAATACATTAGGATTTGGCATTAAAAACGAATCACGAAATCTCTCTAACATCTCCTAACTAGCAACTTCATCCACTTAGTTGAATTTCAAATTATGCAAAAAAACTTGTTTAAGCTTGAAAATCACATCAACAATAACAATATCAAATGCACTTATTGTTCCAAACAATGCAATTAATTAGGCTCTAAATTCAATCAAACATATATAATATGCTCAATAAAATTCAAATTCAGGGAATCCTAAGCTTCTAAATATGGAGTCTTTCGAAGTAGAAAGGGAATCAATAAAAATTTTGAGAGTCCTGTTTAAATTAAAACCGCCATGAAGTTGGTATATATATTCTTTATCCTTTATTCGAAAGAAAAGGTTGATAACTTGTTCTAAATCTCTCCTTGGTGCAACTGAAAGTATGTAAGCTCTAATTTTTCAGGTAAAAATTAAAAAACATAAAATAAAATATCGTAAAATTCTTTTATTCAATTAATGACGACAAATTGCTCCAATTTCATACAATTCCTAACTTTATATGAATTAGGGTTGAAAACAAATAAAATAAAATTTCACTACCTAAAGAAAGTAAATAAAACAACATAAGGAAAGTAAATAAAATTCTTTTAAATAAATCCTCCATTCTTAAATAAGAACATGTGATTCATATTGTATTTTTACTGAAAATATTTCAAATATAAATAGTCGTCATGTTAGTCACATCTACGTCACTCTTTCTTTCTGGTACGTGGGAGTCCGCAACCGCTTTCCCGTAAGGGGTGCGCTCAGGGCGAGGCACGCTCCGTGAATCTAGCCGGCAAAGAGTCACGAAAGGTAAACCAGCCTAGGCAAACCCTGGCTGACTGGCTCGACCGAGGGAGCTGTTAGAAGCCCGCCACAATAAATGGAAGGCTATCCTACTGAAGGGAGATTCGAACTCGAAACCTTAAGAACCAAGCCCATCAGCCGCTCCCGAACTCTACTCGGCCATCCCGAAGGGTACTACGTCACTCTTTCTTAATTTCCCTTTGGGCTGGGCAAGTAGCTAGTTATTCTTTTGCATGAAGTTAGTTGATGCTTCTGACTTTATGCCCAAAACGTGTCATGTTAAGATTGTTGAGTTGGTCAGGTTGAAAGATCAACTAAAAGCTCGCCAAAATAGGGAAAACAAATTAAGAAAGAAAAAGAAAACAATCAATACGCAAGGTGGAAAAATAAACCGCACGTAAGAAGGTATATATTTTGCTCGCAGAAAAATGTTTTTTTCTAATCAAAAAATTATGTTAAAATGGCATGACAATATATAATATTTGTGTAACAAAAATTTATTTTAATAGATTGTTTTATCTGGATTCCATTTATTTTAATATAAAATGAGTTGATCAAAGAGTGGGGTAGGACACGGGAGAGGCAATGCATCCCTCCCACTGCAGACTATATATATATATATATCCCATTTATATGATTAGCAGTCAATTGATGAAGTCAAAAGTTGATGAATTCAAAAGCATATTGATACCATGAATGAGGATAATTCAATTCATGTCTGGAGTCTCCTGCAGCTTTTAATTCACTTCCAGAAGATTTGGTGGTTTTTGATTTATTTTTCTATTTTTTATTTTTTTATTTTTATTTTATATGCTAAAAATCTCAAAACGAAGAAATAAAAAATGTTGAGTTTTTTCTTATTTTTTTGTTAAAAACTCTCAAAATTATTTTTTATCATTTTTCATTTCATGTGTAAAGTCTTTTTGTTTTCGAAAACAAATTTTAAAAATATAAATAACCAATTACGTTTTGAGTCATTTCTTTTATTTTCAAAAGTATAAAATAAAAATTAAATTCAAAACAAAAAATAAAAAATAAAAATAAAAAATAAAAAAATAAACCAAACGATCCCTTTAAGATTTGGGTACTGCGCAGTACCCAAAACTTACTTTGTCAAAGAGGATGGTTGTTTTGGAAAGGAGTTTGTCTTAAACCCGATTAGATTTCCCTACCAGGTGCATACAGGGTGAAAAAGGATACGTACAAGACCAGTTCATGACGGGGCCTTTTAATTAGTTTGCCATGGACACGAGCAGACCAACCAATTAATGTTTTTCCGAGATATTTTGATAATCGCAGAATACAAAGCCAAGCCCGCACAGCACGCGTGGCTGAATTAAACAACCTTCAGAGTGAAGAAATTTCGTGGTTTAGTTTTTTAACCGTTTGTTTAATGACGTGCGTGGGTAGATTTGGGCTATAGGCAACTTAGACCGTCGTTTGAAGCTCCCAAGTGAAGAAAAGGCTACCATTTATACATTCGAATATTGGCGGTTTTGATAAATTTTTAGGATTAAAAGTATTGAAAGAATTTTCAAAATAAATTAATACTCTCATCGATGTATTAAATTATATAAAAGAATTGGATTCTTTTCTTAATACTTATATTATTTATAGAATATTATTGACAAATTAAATAATTTTTTATATTATTTATTGACAATACAATATTTAAACATCTTGAATGTAAAATTTTAATTTGTATTTTTACGGTAGATGGGGAGTGGAACTGACAAATAATTGCAGCCTTCTTATCTTGCACATATATTGAATGTTTGGTTAGTCAAAATTAATTAAAATTTATAAATTTTTATTATTTTTTTGTACTTTATTTTAATCAAATTTTATTATATATCATTTTTATATCAAATTTTTAAACTTTTATTATATTTTTTGGTCAAATTTTTGCCAACTAAATATCTGATGGTCTTTCTAAGGCTTCATTTAGATCTCCAAAAAATTTCAAAAAATTCCAAAAAAACTTCAAAGTTTTGAAATTCTTCCAATTAAATTTTGCCACGTATTGTTTTTACATCACATCAACAACACCTTTTGGTTTTGTTTATTTTTTTGCCACTCCAAACACCCCCTAAGTGTTGTAAAATATTTTTTGAAAATTAGTTTTATCTATATTTAAAAAAATATTTTTTAAAAATATAAGTAATTTTTTTTAAGAAAATATCTTATATTAAAATAGACTAATTATAAGCCTACAAAGGTACCCTAATTATATATTGGAACTAGTAATTATGTCCGTGCGATGCACAGATTTTTCATATTATATAATTTTAAAATATAAAATAGAATAAAACATGATTAAACTAAAAAAATAACAATATATTAAAGAAAATGAGAAACATAATATTACAATTGAATGTTTTAATTGTATTTATAGAAATTTAGTATCATATTTAAATTAGAATTATTATTTTTTAAAACACAAATAACTTGTATAAAATACACAAAATCAAATCGTTAAAAGAATAACTTATAAATTTTAAAATTTTAATAGCAACGAAAAACTATAATAAAACTTAAAAAATTACATCAAAAATCACATTAAATAAAAATATAATAAAAATTATAAGAAAATCGTACATTGTATATTTAAGTGAACATATTGAAAAATAAGTTAAAGTAAATGCTTTTTTAAAACCTGTTACAAAAAAAATTACTAATATTAAAAAATATAATAAAATTAAAATATCAATGTTAACAAATTACATTAAAAATAGAATAAAATATATAAAAAAATTAGATCTTATATGGAGTATCTAAAACTCAAGTGGAATCATACCATATGTTCGACCTCACTATTGCATCGTTTTTATGTGATCGGACCACTTTGGATAAGTCCTCAAGCGAAACCTTTTTAAGAACTGAGGTGTTGGTTAGTTATGGCCACCTATTTTTGATGGGCATGGAAATGTTTTTTTTTTTTTATAGAGGTTTTGTTAAGTAATTTTTACTTGGATTTTACCCTCGTGTCTTTTACATTTATAGCCTCCTTCGCACGTGTTAGCCATGCTCGGTAATCATAGTGAGACATGATTATGGCACAGGTTACGCCGTTTAGTTGGCACAGGTCTGATCAAGACCACAATCGGCAGAAGGTTTTACCATATCTTCTCTAACCCTCTTTACATGCAATGGAAAAGATAGTCGCTCTCCCACGTACCATCTTGTCTTCCTTGGGATACACAACATGTGTCTAGTCAGATGTGTGTCACGTGATATTACCCTCCATTACATATTTGGATGAAGGAATTGAAAAATAAAGCGAAAAATAAATACATAAACAAAAAATAATTTCAACTTAAAGAAATATCCTTTAATAAAGATAAATATACTAAAAATATGAGAAATAAAGGAATAACTATATAGAACACATAATCATGGCACCACCAATAACCATATATATATATATATATGAATTACATATGGATCGACTTCAATATCTTATCGGCATTATCCTTTATTATTTATTATTATCATTAAACAAAATAAGTCCCATATCTTATTTTAAAATACTGTTCTCTTGAAATAATTAATTTATAAAATAAATAAAAATATTTGATTAATTAAAATATGTGAGAGTCCTATCTCATTTAAATTAGGACAATTATTTAAAATAATTAATAAATAAAATAAATAAAAATTATTTGATTAGTTAGAATATGGGAGAGGTCTATCCCATTTAGATTAGAAGAACATGGGAGAGGTCTATCCCATTTAGATTAGAATACCATAAATAATTATAAATAGACTTATATTATAAATAAAATTTCTTAAAATAATTATAATTATGTATCATGTGTTACAATCATAATTTGAGTACGTTAAGTTCTGCGTGACGCAGCAGCGTTCCCAGAATCTACTCTTCATAAGTAAAATAATTATAATTAGGTGTCACGTGGCACAACCGTAGCAGAAATTAAGTCTTACGTGGTGCAAGATAGTTATAATTAAGTATCACGTGTTATAACCGTAACACTAGTTAAGTCCTACGTGGCACAACGGTGTTGCCATACTCTACTTTATATATATATATATATATATATATATATATATAATATGACATTTACGGGGATAGTCACAATATGTTGTTCCAAATATGATATCTTAGGCTTCGAATGCTAATCTTTAAAAAAATTCACTTTGACTTGGTAGCTTTAATTTTTTAGGTAGCTTTAATTTTTTAACTCTTTTTTTTTAAATGAACAAAATTATCTCCTTACATTTTAAATTCTTTCAAATTATGAAAGATAAATAATCGAATTAGCCAAAAAGGTTAAAAATTAGCTAGTTTTTTTTCCTCTTCCCAAACCAAAAAAATTAACTTTTTAATAACTAGTTATAAAAATAAAATTAACTTTTTTCCCTCCAAACTAAGCCTTACGTTGTGCATCTCTTCTATTAAGTCATCTGCACCAGCTTCCTTAACAGATTCTTTAAAACACAGTAAAATTTATTTTTTCTATTTTACGAATTCCCAATGTATCTAATAAAACTCTAGATCAGTTTTTTAAACAAAAACTCTAAAATATAAATAATAATTTTTCTAATTAGCGTTTGGTGCACCAAAGTTTAATGAAAATCTCTGAATATTTCTATAAAATTTTATACATTCCCGTCTTCATAAAATTAAAAAAAACATTCAATATCTTTCCAAAAAAAAGTTGATAACTAGAATTCGGTTAATTAAATAACAAAACTTTTTTTACTATTCTCACCATAGACTCCGAAATTACTAAATAACACCTACTTTGACTATTTTTTGTGACATTTTTTAAACCATTCCGACAAAATTGCTCGATCAACTTTTGTCCAAACGGTTTCTACAATCCGTCCAAAAGTAATGACTGCCTAAAATTTTGAATTCGTTCAAACAAAAATCTAATTTGTCAGAACGAAATTTTACTATTTATCTCCAAAAAATACGGTTTAAGTTGTGTGCACCAAATACAAAAAATTTTCCCAAACTAAATTTTATCTCATTTTTTTTTTTTACTTTTTGGTACGCCAAATGCACTCTAAAAAGTAATAGTAAAATTAAAAAAATTAATATTAAAATAAATAAATAGAATATCAATAATAACACTCTAAATTAGAGTGTTATTGTTAAATATGACGATGATTATCCAAATTTATTAATTTAATCCATTATGATTCGACTCAAACCTATTTGTTTGCCAGCTCTTAAATTATTAAAAAAAAAAAGTATTGAGTTTAAAAAATTTTATCCATAGCACACAATGCTGCATTTACGGTGTTCCAGAGTGGCGTTTGAAGTTAAAATAACTAATGTGAACACATCGAGATGAGCTCATCAATGATCAATCGCAAAATAGTTAACGGACGTAACGGCACTCGATAGTCGCGAAGGATGGGCTCATAAATAAAGCCCAAAACACAAAGTGGGATTCTGTCAGACGAGTTCGGATTGGAGGGCTCAAAAATAGTACACCATCGCTTTTGCTTTAGTTCTTTTGATTAATTCTATTGTAAATCACCATCTTTCAAAAATTCAATAATAAAAAAAAATAAAAAAACTTATTTTACGATGAGATTATTTTGAACACAAAAGTGTCACGTGTAAATGATTCCTCAATAAGATTGTTCATTTATTCAATATAAAAAAAATTAAATTAGAGGATTGGCCATGAATATGTTGCTAATATATATATATATATATATATATATTTAAATGGAAGCCATGCATGAGCCAATTTCCGGGGCATAATATTTTCCTGCTAAGTGTTTTTAAGAAGTTAAAATTACATATCATGAAATGTTTATTTCACTGTTACTAACCACAGCATTATGGCCCAATCGGCGTTTAAGCTAACTTTTTTTTTTTTTTTCCCGTTATTGCTTTAAAAAACGTTTAAGTGTGTTTGGTTATTTAATTTTTTGAGATAAATAAATTAGTTTTTTAGTTAAAAATCTAGGAAAACAAGAAACTAAAACAAAAAACATAGAAAATTATTGTCTTTTCATCATTTGGCACAAATGAAAGGTTTAAGTACCATTTAACAGATTACAATTTTTGTGAGTAATTTTTTATTTTTAGTTTTCATTTTTATAGTAGAAAAAAATAAAAATTTGAAATATATTTAGTTACAATAATGGTTAGTCTCTAATTTTAGCGTTTAAAAGGTAATTAGAGTGGACAGAGGTGACTGAGGGTGAGTGTTGGGAGCAAGCGACAATGATTAGAAGTGCGTGGCATTCAACAATAGTAGACAGAGGTAAGTGAAGATTGGTGGCAAAAGAAGGATGGCCGACAATTGTAGGTGGGTGGGTGGGTGGCGACACTGGTGTAGTTAGAGATGGGTTGTGAGTGGTAGCAGGTAGAGTGACTGGATGTAGGTGGCGATCGATAGTGGAGGTGGTGACTGAATGGTCGATCGTGATTAAAGATGAGCGATAGACAACGGGGGTCAGAGGCCGGTGATGACTAATGGCGAAGGAGGTAGGATGGTGGCTGTGCGTAATAGTTATAACTGATGGTGATGATGGTAAGAAATGAAAAGTTAGAGAAAATATTCTATATATAGTAATTAAAAAATAGTCAAATATTAGGAAAATTAACCCACAACTTAGACTTTATTTGTTCTTGTTGTGTTTTTTTGAATTGATTTTTTTTTATCCTTTCAAATTTTAAGGGAAGTATATAATATAAAAAATTTTGACCAAAAAATTTATATGTTCTAGTAGTATTTTTTAAATTAAAATTGTTGTTTTTAAAATTTTAAGAAAGCTAAATCATAATATAATTATTTTTAACTTAAAATTATATATATATAATATTAGATTTTGTACACGAATAAAGAAATCAGACACACTTTGTATCCAAACCATCAAGTTTCTCATTTTGCACACACGACCACGTGATGCATTTTGTGGGGTTCAAGGGAGGCTGCAGTGAAATATCTACTGCAGAGGTTACAGTGAAAAGATAAACGGTTAAGATTTTTTTACCTTTTAATTACATGTGATTTTTGACATTCTGTATTAATTGTGTTTCCAATCAGATTTTTTAAACTTTTATTCTTATTTTGAAAATAAATTTAATTAAAATAAATTGAAACCAATACAAAGAAATCTTAACCGTTCATCTTTCCACTGCACCCTTGCAGTGGATTTTTCACTACAACCCCTTGAACCCCTTGAACCCCATTTTGTGTTGCTAAGTCTGAATCTCAAACTAAAATATAGGTGAAAGTTTGACCTCGAAAATAAATAGCTTTAACTTTTTTTTTAAGAACTTAATAATAAAAAGAGATTGACTATAAAATTCCGGAACTGTGGCATTAATTACGCAAAATTAAAAGGCCATCCCGATGAAAGATATTATTGTGCGCACAACATAATTACATGTATTTAAATCCAATAAGGGCTCGTTTGGCATAAGAAAAATCTCAAAAAAATTTTATAAATCTCTAACAACATCTCTACCTCTAATGTTTCCGCCATCACTAATTTCAAAAAATTTTAATATTTTGCTAAAAAAATAAAAAAAATCTAAAAATAGGTTAACCGAATGTGTAAATTTTTTATACAATCATATTCTTCGCGTCGAAAGCTTTCAAATGAGTACCATTGTCGCTATTTTTTTTTTTGAATTTTTTTGAATCCGTGGTAACGGATTTGAAAAAACCGTTCCCACAGTTTGTGATTTTTCAAACAAAAAAAAAACGGCGCCAAAATTAACCTCAAACTACATTTTGTCTCAATTTATCTTTTTTTTTACACTCCAAACGAGCCCTAATTGGTTTGTTGCATAAATTTCGTAACAAATTTCTCTTAATTACCCAAAAAAAATTACTTAACAAATTGAGGATAGATAATTAGCGACTGAAAAGAACTTTTAAATTGTTGGGTGATGTATGCAACACTAATACTTAATGATGCTTTCAGATCAATAATTGATTCGGATAAGGTACATATAATAATGTGATAACTGTTAAACTCTTCAATTACATTGACTTTATATGTTGAAGTGTCAAAAAAGATACAACAGTTCTCCCATGCCATAATGAGATCTTGAATTTTTATTTCCACTTTAAGAATTTAAAATTAAGTTTTAGTTTTGAATTGTTGTGAAATTTCATTCAACGACCAAAATTATAATATTTTTATTTCTTTGATGAACTTTTATAAGAATTTAATTATTGAAAATATAATTTTAATTTCTAAAATTGAACAACTTTAGGACACCTCAATATGTGAAATTAGGGGTAAAAACGAATTAAGCTATTTGTAAATTATTTAAGTTTGGTTTGAACTCGATTCGTGATTAAAACGAACTTGAACCGAATTTGATTTATGACTCGTTTAAATTCGAACTCGAACTCGAATCTAAAAAAATTAGGATTGAAAGCTTGCAAGCAGGCTTATTAAAATAATATATATATATATATATATATATATATATATATAATATTTTTATATTTTTATTATATATATTTTATTTACTATATTTTAAACCAAAACGATGTCGTTTTGGTTTCATTGAGTTATTCGCAAGTCTCGAGACTAAATTTTTTTTTATCGAGTCGAATTCAAATATATATAAAAATTCGAATTGAGTTCAGTATAAAAAGGTAGAGTCGAACTCGAATAAATTAAAACTAATCTCGATTTGAATTGTTTTCACCTTATGTGAAGTTAAGCCTGACCAATTAATAAAGTTCTCAAAATTAACCAACTAATTGAACTTAATTATTAAGAGAATGTTTGGTTTGTAAAAATTTATTTAAAAAGTATAATAAAAATACAAATATTTGATATAAAAGTGATATGTGATAAATTTTAATTAAAATAATATAAAAAATTAATTAATTTTTATTAATTAATTTTAATCAACCAAAAACCCTCCAAAATTTTCGAGCCGGGAGAAATTAAACAAAATGAAAGAGTTTACACGTGGTTAGCAAAGCACATGGAATGCAACATGCATGCCCGCGACGTCATTTCCCATTTGATGATCCCCATGAACGGAAAGGGTGGTGTTCGTTGTATTAGCCCGTCCTTGCCGACTTCTGTTTCATGATATCTCTCTCTAATTTACCAGTTTGCCCATTTGTTTAAGTTCAATTAAATATGGCCTCGCCAAAATAATAATGATAAAAATAGATAAATGATATTTACATTATTTCAAAATAATTATTTTTCACCTCTGAGTAGTATTTTATTGTATAATATATTAACGGAGCGTTTGATACACCAAAAATCTCTATACATTTTTATACATTATTACCTTTCAAAGTTTAAAAAAAGTTTAATATTTTTTTTAAAAATTTGATAACTAGAATTCGGTTAATAAAATAATAAAAATATTTTTGTCATTCTCACCATAAACTCCTAAATTACCGAATGACACCCACTTTGACTATTTTTTATAGGGTTGTAGAAACAGTTTCGATGGATTGTATAAACCGCTCTGACGGATTCGTACAACCAACTTCCATCCAAATAAATTATAAAAACTGTTTCGACGGATTGTAGTGTAAAAAACTCATGATTGATATAAAATTTTGAATTCGTTTAAATGAAAATCTAATCCGTCAGAATGAGAATTTTAGTATTCATTTTAAAAAAATACTGTTTGAAATATGTACTTCAAATATATAAAATTTTTTTCAAATTATATTTTATGTTATTTTATTTTATTTTTTATTATTCTAAACGTGACTTAAAATTTAGAAGTTTTTTTAATCAAATAAACGGCTGATTGGGCGAGGTAAATTAAGGGGGGTTGCAACGGTCATCTCATGGCAACAATGGCAGAAATAATAATGATGGGAGCTTTGACCTATAATCATCAATCACGCACAAACGCACCTAATGCAGAAATGACACGACAGCAAAACCGTACCATCTTAAATGCGGCTAAGAAACGGCATGGGCGAGTACTATGGTCCAAACTCTTGTTTGGTCCAAAGGGCTCCCAAACTCGCCGTCCATCGTTCTGGTTCATTCCAGTCCACACAAACCAGCACAGCACTGCCGAATACCGTTGTTGTACGAATCCCCACTTACCGTCGTACATATTATGGGATCACTGTGTATAGCACAAATTAAGGAGGTTTACTCTTTATTAATTTGATTTGAGGAGTGAATTACTCATGGACAAATTTTATTTTTTTTAATATTTATATAAGATATGTTTAAAATGATAAAAAATAAAATAATATGAAATAAGTTATAAATTTGTAATTGATGTTAAATAACTTTTAAAATTTTTTTTAAATTTTTTTAAAAATTTTAAAAGATTTCTGCACGCAAACCAAATGTAACTTATAATCTTATATATGTATAATATCTCCATACCTAGCTTCCCCCATTATTCTCTCTCTAAATTCTCCTAAATTTTCTCTCTCTAGAAGCATTGCATACAAATATATATATATATATATATATATATTTAAAATGATAAAAAATAAAATAATATGAAATAAGTTATAAATTTGTAATTGATGTTAAATAACTTTTAAAATTTTTTTTTAATTTTTTTTAAAAATTTTAAAAGATTTCTGCACGCAAACCAAATGTAACTTATAATCTTATATATGTATAATATCTCCATACCTAGCTTCCCCCATTATTCTCTCTCTAAATTCTCCTAAATTTTCTCTCTCTAGAAGCATTGCATACAATATATATATATATATATATATACATCATGTATGTAGAAGCATGGAGGGATCAAATGGTGCAGGGTCCTCCATATCCAAGGCCAATGGTGATGACCCAGAAATGGAAATCCAATATTGCAGAGGTGGCACCCAATTGCCCAAGATGTGCCTCACCCTACACCAAGTTTTGTTACTACAACAACTACAGCTTGTCGCAGCCTAGGTACTTCTGCAAAGCCTGCAGGAGGTACTGGACCAAAGGTGGCTCCCTGAGGAATGTGCCCGTCGGCGGTGGCTGCCGGAAGAGACGCCGGCCAAACCCTGCCGGGAAAACTCAGCCACCCTCCTCCACCACTACTACTCCTACTACTACTACATCAGTGGTTCCACCACCCAGTACAAGTAGGTCTGATGGTGACGATGGGTCGGTTATTGATCTGGCTGCTGTTTTTCACAAGTTCTTGAACCAGAATTCTACTTCTGGCAACACCGGAACTGAGCTGCTGGTTGGGTCAGAATTGGCCGAGGACTCTAACGCATCGTTGGAATTTTCATCCAGTTTGAGCGTGACCACCCAACGAGGTGATCATCTTGAGTTACTTTCGGGGGTTCATGATCGTTGGGATCGAAAAGAAGAGCAAGTGCAAGTTCAAGAATGTTGTGTGGGCCATGATCCCGAAACTTTGGGGTCGCAGACCGTGCTTAGTACTGATGAGCTTGTAGCTGGTGACTTTCTATGGTCTGACTTTGAATGGCAACCAATGGTTCAGTTGCAGGAGTTTGGATGGGATGATCAGTCAAAGATTAATAGTGATAAATGCAGCTTGTTTGATCTATCAGGCTAATGAACTTTTTTTTCTAGACCCTGAACATTAATCCAATTTTAAAGTTTCTTTCTTTTCATTTATTATTTTATTTTATTTTTTTTTTCTGGGTGAAATTACATTCTGTCTACTTTCACTTTACATTCGATTAATTTCAAGAATCAACTTGCCTTGTATTCCATCCATCCAAATGTATTTGACTTCAGCACCCTAAATATACTATGTTATTGTCATAAACTCTGATGAGTAAAATATTTATTACTCTACACCTGAGATTTCTAATACTAGGACTTGAACAAACCTTGGTGTTCCAAGGTCAGTGTTTGTGTGTGTTAATAGAAGAAAAAAAAATTAATTAATTAGTGTTCATGGTTCCATAGGATCCGGGGAGGTGATGCATGACATTGGAGTTATGAATGGTTCAATTGAAATTAAACAGTAACAACAAAAGTAAATTTAAAAATTTTCATTTAAAATTTTGGAATTTATTTTTATTATGAATCATTTAATTCTGATTTGATCATTACAATCTTAATGTCACAGATACGTAGTGTTGGACCACTCTTACGTTCACATACTAGACTTAAGATTAGTTTAAAATGACAAAAAATATTAAAAATTAGTCAAAAAATACTAAAAAATTTTAAAAATTATTTAATTTTTATTTCATTATATAAATTAAGAATTCATAATTTATCTCATTTTTTATCACTTCAAATATATCTTTATCTAACAACTTAGTTATTTGGGTTAAAAAATGGATATGTTGGCCATCACTTTGAACTCTTTTTCGCGCCGCGTCATCAGGGTCACGATGACGACTGCACGTTAAGGCACCATAATTGATATTAGGCATTGGTGGGCATGCATCATGCATGTGCAGGTAATTTCATGTTGCTATCCTTCCATCACATGTTGGTCTGTACAAGATTTCGATCGATGAATCTCAAACCAGATATTATGTAGCGTGAGGATGTGACAAATAATGGCATTAATTTGTGACGACGATCGTTCCTTTGGAGTGAGCAATATTTGTCCTTTGTTTGGTGGGGGATATTGATTTTGCCTCGTCGGATATATATAAATTTGGATTTGGTACACTTTTGGTGATTTCCGTCAAGTAGCCCACATGGTTTGGCAGCCCTATCTATTGGTAACTTTGGGTGCAAAAGGTGATGCTCTTACTCCCAAGGCTCTCACCCTCGGTCTCAAAGGAATGATGGAGGAGATAAATCGTGGTACACGGCGATCTCCAAGATAGGAGGATCAGTTCCTGATACCTATAAGGAACCACTCCCACAAGAGGGTGAAACTCCTACACTGCAGCTGCCAGAACTCGAACCTACATCCTTGAGTGCAATCTGCTGTCTGAGTATCAACCGTGTTACGCCTGCGAGCTAGTCTCTATTGGTAACCTGATGCGATTGGTTCTGGCGTAGGCTGGTAGGAGCCATGATCTAGTGCTATTGTGGAACCACATGTACATGAAACTGTACGGCATCGGATGCTTTGGGAGACAATTGGGGGGGGAATACATTTTAAGGTTGTTGAGGCTTTTTACAGGGTGTTTAGTTAGAAAAAAAATTAATCAAAAAGTACAGTAAAAATATAAAAATTTGTTGTAAATGTGATATATAATAAAATTTAATTAAAAAATATAAATTTTTTATAATTTTTGATAAATTTTAATATTTGATTAGAGGTCGAACAGTCCCGTAATGTGTGAGATTTGCCTTGAGTTTCTTACGATCAAACGCCGAAATATGACAATTTTGATTGTGCGCCCGACAATCGTACATCACAGTGCTATTTTTTTCTTAGAAATTATACAATACCGAATTAGTGATTTTTTTTATTTTTAATACTTTATTATTAAACAAATGTCGATAAAGTAAGATATAAATTTAATCACATTTTAGTGATAAAAATATTAGATTGAATTGTAAATTAAGTGATTACATTTATTAATAACTTGTACCATATTAATCGATAGATTTAATTGTATTCAACAGTAAATTTAATTGTTTATGTTGGTTAAGAAAATATTTAACTTATGAATTCATGATACAATTTTTTTATGCCAAAAATGTTGGGTCTTCACTCGTTTTTGGCAGAGTAATCCCAAGAATTTTTCATTAATTCACGGCAGCTGAATAGTTTTTAGCTAATGATTTAATTACATATTTATCTCCTTTTATTTATTGCTGGACTTTGAATGTGGGGGCTGTTCTTATTTTACCTGAGGGTTTTGAATTAACCCCTCCTGATCGTATTTCTCCCGAGATGAAAGAAAATATAGGTAATCTGTCTTTTCAGAGCTATCGCCCTAATAAAAAAAATATTCTTGTGATAGGCCCTGTTCCTGGTCAGAAATATAGTGAAATCACCTTTCCTATTCTTTCCCCGGACCCTGCTACGTCGACCATAAGTTTCAAAAAATTCAAAGAGTGATAAAGAATAAGAGACTATTTTTTTCGATTATTGTTCATATATATATAGAGTGAAGCTATTATTTCTTATTTGTGAATGTAGGTTAAGAGTGTCGAACCACGTTATGTTACTATATTTTTTCTCTTATTTTGTTTTATTTTAATTAATTTTAACCAAAAAAAAAACATAGTTGTTGTTAATTGTTGATAATATATATACACACACATAGAGTTAATGAAAATTGATATTTTCAAACATACCCAGCTTGTCAATGCCTAGGTTAACGCCATTGGAATGATCAGAAGACTTGCTAGTAGGGGGGCGATGAAGTGCGACGAGTGCTGCTACTAAACCAGCATTACTTGCTAGACTCGGCTCGGTGAACCATGGCTTGTCTCTTTGGTCTATAAAGACGTCATCTTGATCAGGTCCACCCACCATGGCTCCCACCAGGTTATTTGGATTTGCTTCTTTGGATTGTAACCATCTGCCTCCCTCTGCACAGGAATGGGGCTGACCGTCCCTTGGTATTGACGCGGCCCTGTGATGAACTTGCTTCGGATACTGGTTTCCAAATCCCACCACGTAGCTCATTTTCATTGGATTGTCCCCTAATATGTAACCCACCTGAAATGTAATTAACACATACATACATATATTATTAAAAAAAAAATCACCTCGATTAATAGGAAGAAATTAATGATATTTTTATAATAAAATTAGTTTTTTAAAGGTAGTTATAATAAAATTATCCGTCGTATCAGGGAATGAGGATGATTATAGTTGGACAATCGACATATATATCAGAAATATATGGGTGCGTTTGAAATTTAAAAAAATTTTAAAAATTTAAAAAAAAAATTAGAAGTTTTAACTTTTTTAAACTCTAAAAAATTCTAAATAATTTTGAAAAAATTATCAAAATCTGTTGGAACGAATCAAAATGATGTGTTCCAACAAATTTTGCCAGATTTTTTTAAAAGTTAAACTGACGTTTATACTAAAAATTTCACAAAACTCTAAAAATTTTTATGATTCTCCACTAAAATTTTACCAAGTGCCACTTTATAGAATTTTTTGTAACTTTATATCAAATCAAATACAAACATCCACCCATCATTTCAAAATAACTTTTTACACTTCAAATTACAAAAAAATTTGACTTTTGATTCTTTTTAGTTTTTTTTTTTTTTTTTTGAGCTCCAATCGCACCCATAATAAAATGTTTTAAGTGTAATTTCTAAGTGAATGGAGGCAATCCATGGCCTAGGCCCACCCCAAGGTGCTAGCACTATATACATAATAAGAATTTAATTGCCTGTGACTCGGAAAATTCTCTCAAATCGTCCAGCAAGAAGGCGCAAGCACTGCAACGGCTGCCTGATTTACTCAGGAGTTGGAGGTAGTCACTGTACAATTTACTCAGGAACGATGCCGTCACAGCATACCGGAGTGGCTCACTGGGCTTCAAAAGGATCAATCCACCTATTCATCAAAGAAATATTGCAAACGACATGAATGAACTAATTAATGAAATATATTCATATATATATATATATATATATACACACAGGAGTACCACCGTACAAAGCATGAATAAATCAGCATTTTGCTACGTAAACTCGGGACTGTACACATTTGGCTGTTGATGTGTTTATAGTTATTGTGCAGCTCACGCACATACACAATTACTAAGATGGATTTGAGGGGGACATAGTAGTGCCATATCAATCTGATTACTTACAATCAAGTCTATTAGATTAAAATTCAACGGTGTAAAAATATTTATATTTTTTTTATAATTAAAATAGTATGAATGTGTATGAATCATTAAATTTTAATAAAAAAATATTCTCTAATCAATGTCAACTAGATGACGTATCATTGTTATGTCAACTTTTCTCTCTCTATTAAGATTGCACATCCAATCAAGTCGTTCGAAGGACATGTTACCCTTTGTCTTGCTGAAGTCTAGATCAGAAAGATATGAACACATTAGAAAGTCAGTTCTGGTGGATGATGTTCCAAAAGCATCTTCATATGGGTACCCCAGGTCACGAAAAAATCTTAGCCTTGTCAACAAAACCTGTCCCAAAAAAATAAATAAATAAACTCAGTCTAAAATCCTTGTTCAATAATATTAATAATAATAAAATTTGTAATAATTACGGCATTAGCAATGAGCTTGTTGTTCCAATAGAAAACCCCTTTAAATTTCTCAGAATGAATTTCCTCCTCCTGAGCTGGGCCAAAATTTTGAGTTGCATATCCAAGATAACTCTTGTTCCCTGTGGCAAAGAACAGCCAAGTTCCTCCCCATACCAATTCGTCTTTGTAGCTGGAAGAATTATAAAAATGTCTCGCTTGTCCACCGCAATCGTCGAACGCAGTGAATGTTCCTTGCTGCGACGGATCAACCCTTGTTGCAGCGGCCTCGAACAATTCCTCTGCTGCTTTCACTAATTTTCCCTGAGAAATCTTTGTCCTGCTTAAATACTAAGGATGCAGCTGATAGAGCTGCAACAATTTCCCCTGCTAGGTCTGAAGCTCTACTTCCACACACGGAAACAGGCCTTGGATATCTCATGTCCTCGGGCCTTTGCCAGCAACTTACATCATTATCTCCATCACTACTTCCAATTCCAACCTAATAATAACAATAATAATAAAATCATAGTAAATAGAAGAAGCAAACATTAATTTTATGAGTTTTTCATTTTTATATTATAGGGTTGTTTGGAGCTCCAAAAATTAGTAAAGAATGTGATTTGAATAACTTTTTGACATTTAGAGTTCAGCCACCAAATCATGTTTTTTTGGGATGAACGGATAAATGGCTTACCTGGGAATACAAAGTGGCCTGATCGTTAGTGTTATTTGGAGGAACAAAGACCTTGAGCAAGTAATCCGTGCCCCATTTGACAATATCCCTGACATGATCAAGCTCTCCTATATCTAAATATTTCTCATGATATTCAATCACAGTCCAGCTTCAAGAGAGTAATTGTATAAGCTGTAGAGAAGCTGAACTTTATATTATTGCCGGAATCATAAAACCCACCAACTAGATCCGTCTTTACTCTATCAGTATTCCCATCTTGTAAACCCGAATCTCCACGGAACTTAATCAAACCGTTCTTTGGAATATACCCAGCTGCAAAAAAAAAAAAGGCTCTCACATGGTGAACAACGTAGAAGAAGAATTGTTTAATAAATGTAAAAAGGAAGAAGCACTTGCACTTTTGGGCATCAAAGAACAGGAGGGCTTGATTTAGAGCGACGGGTTAGATTCTTTGAAGAGCCAGTGGTGTTTGTGTTTGTGTGGCAAAAACCTTAACAGTAGAGAGAGTGAGATGACAGCGATGACAAAGGAGACTGAGATGAAAATGAAACGCTTCAAGTATATTTTGTCAGTGACAATGAGATTGTAATCGATCGATTTAGAAAATTGGGAAGGAAGCGAGTCGAACTCGAAGCCGGTGGAGGACTTGGGGAGGAGATTGAAGTCGAGTTCAATGGAGTTCCACCGGCTTGACGAAGGGAGAAGCCGACCAGCTTCGGAGATTGTGTGGACATACTCCACAGCCTGTGTTTCCATAACAGAGGACATAAGGATTCAGAGGGTGTGGTTGATGAAGAGGGAGAATTGTGTGTGTGGAGAAGGAATGAAAAGGTCGTACAATGTTCGTGGAGTACTTGATTGTAATGAGTTTGAAGAAATCTAGGAAAATCAATGTGGGGGGAGACGTAACGTAGTTTCAGAAAATTGCTTGGTTTAATTCCATCTCTAGGAAAGGAATTAAGTGCAAGGAGTTTTTGGATGGGCCAAAAGGTAACTGTCATAACGGTCATTCCAAGGCATTTTGGCTTAGCCTGTATCGTCCAAATGGGACAAGATTTGTCCATGGCCAGCGCAAGTGCTTTTGACTCTCTAGATAATATTCGAAAGAATCGAATATTGAGCAAATTCAAATATCTTGGATTAGATTGGTTATATTCTAGTACGAGATTGGTTCAATTTTGGATTTAAAAATTATTAATTAGATTCTCAAGCCAGTAAATTTTTAGACTTAAATTGGTCCAACTATATTTTGAAGTTTTATTTTTTTACATAAAATCACTTATATACTATATATCCGATCTAAATCATTTAAAATTATAATTTTCTTTTCCTTAAATATTTCTTTAGAATTTCTAATAAAATTTTAACGATGCAGTTACGCTAGCCGTTGAAATATAAAAATTGAAAGGTAAATTACAGGTCTCTCTATTGACATTTAAATTTTATATTTTTATTTTAAAATATTTCTAACAATGAACTCAACAAGCTAATTAAATTGTAAGTATTAACATAAAGTGATGAGGTAAATTACTAAGTGTTGTATTTACCCTTTAAAATTCAAGAGGGAGGGAGGGAGGAGGGAGAGAGAGAAATAATTTTTTTTTTTTTTTTTGTATAAGTGTCTGAATCAGTTTGCTTGTACTTCGATTAATTCCCGAATTCTGAAATTAACAACTAGGTAAATTCTCCAATGGGCATGAGGAGATTCGAACTAATAACCATTATGGAATAAACTCAAGATCTTATCAAGGGAGAAATAATTTTTAAGAACTCAACCAAAGAAAAAAAATGACTAAATTTTCTAATCTACATGTTTAACAACTAACAAAACATATTTAACTAATTAATTGGTCATAATGCATAACTTAACCACTCAAGATCATTAAACTCAATTAATCCAACTTTGTACTATTGATATTGAACATGTTTACTCATAAATTATTTGAAGTTATTTTTTTTTGCGTGATACTGACAAATATAGGAAGGTTTTGTGCATTTATTCACTGTATATTCATATTAAAAAAAAAACTCCAAAAATAAGATAATTTGCATTTAAAGTTTATGATTTACTTTTATTAGATTCCATTTGTTCCAGTAAAAAAAAAAATTACTTATGTTTAAAACAAAATATTTTTTTACATTAAAACAAACAAATATTATAAAACCTTTATTCAATCATGGTGTTATGTGATTTTTACTAAAAAAAAAAAACCATAAGTGGTAATTAAAGAGTAATTATCCCATCTTTTCAACGTCAAGTATATCTTAAAGTTTATAGAAAGATTAATATAAAATTTATTTAAAACGTTTCTCCCTTCCTTGGAGGTTGGGGGAGGGGTTTGGAAATCTAATTTTAATAATTTTTAATTTTTTTCGTCAAAGTTAGTAGTTTAAATTTTTGATATGTTAGGTAAAAGTAACAATTTTTAATAATTTTTACAGCAACTTTTAGATATTTGATAAAATTTTTAGTAATTTTTGTGTGCCTGATAAAAATTTTAATAACTTTTGAGTTAAATAAATTACTGTAACTAAATATAAAATGACAAAAATTAGTTATTTTATAATAAAATTTGTCCATCAAATGCTGCCTTTATATTATCTTCTTTTCTCCATCAAAATAATTTAACAACTTTAATCTAATTTTTTTTTACTTTGAAGTTTTTAGGTATGCTATTTAACATTTCTATAAGAAAATAAAGAAAAGTACTCAAAATATTAAATCCATGCTAATTTAAATTATTGCTAGAGTTAAATTTTAAATCAACTTTGCACATTATATTCACGGCCAACCAACTTAATTTTAATGAAATTCCATTTAAATTTAACATGCACCCAATCGGAATTTAACCAAAATTTATTTTTTAGAAATATATATATATATATATATATATATATATAACTCATTAATTTGACATTTATATATTTTTAGTCTTTAAAGTTATTCCGTTGTCATGATTATTTATTTCTCTCTTCACTTTGATGTCTTTTTAGTCATTTTATATGAAAATGTAATATTCCACTCTTCTCATATATATTTTTAATACTTTTTTATATATACAAGTTTTTAAATATATTTTAAAAAATGTAATAATATTTATAATAATAATAAATATTATATATATTTATTAAAAAATGTATGAACACCTATTAGACAAAGTAACTTAATTTTTTATTTAAAAATATATATTTAGACTTTAATTTTCTTCAAAATTTTATTAAAATGAACATTTAAATTAAAATTTCAATCTTAATGTGCTTAAAATTTAAATTTTAGATATATACTTTTTTTATACTCTTTGTGTCATTTATATAATAAAGAATTTAAAATATTTAGTTTGAGATATTTTCAATCGTTAGATTTACTCAATAGGCCAAACTTATTTTTCTCTACTTTAATTGTCTTTTCAGTCATTTTATATAAAAACATACTCTTCACACTCTTTTTATATTTTTTAATACTTTTTATATAAAATTTTTTAAATTAATATTTTAAAAAATATGATAATATCTCTAATAAATAATAAAATTTATACTTTTATTAAATACGGTATAAATATCTTAATCTCATTTAATTAATAATTTTATTTTTATAAGTTATTTTTATAATTTTTTCGTATAAACTTTTTTTATAAATTTAAATTTAAATTATTTACATACCGAATATATTTTTTTATCTCAGGCATGGGCAATTGATATATATACATATATATATATATATATATATGAAAAAAGAGAGAGAGAGGGAGAGAGAGCTTTGGGCCTTCTGTCTTCTTCACCACGGTCCATGGCCTACACCATAGGAACACCGGTCCGATCCAGCCAACGGTAGATTTCTGGCACTCTTAAATCTTTATTTGGGTCTTCATCGTACTCTCTCTCCCCACTCTGGGTTGTGCTAGATTTTCCTTCCAATCAGCAATTCGCGACCCCTCGATCTCTCTCCCTGTATTTTCCAACCGGGTACCGCAGATTTTTCAATTTCGTTCAGAAATTATTCATCTCATTGACTTCTCTCTCCAGATTCCGATCAGGGTCCTCCTGACTATGCTATTTGAATCAAATTTCACCATCCCAGAGATCAATCTCTATGTAAATTTCCATCTGGGTAATGTTTGATTCCTCTCCCTTTCGCAACCCCATTAACTGAAGCGACACTTATCATGAAAAGTAGCTATTCGTTTGGATCAAGCAGTCCAAAGCCCTTCCGTGCTTACCCAAGAGGAGACTTTGATTTAGAATCTGGTACCATCAGAAGAGCCAGAAAGCCCAAAAATTCACCTAACCCATCCCCTCAAAATGCTTAAATCTCTCGGAAACCGAGTTCATTACTACTACAAATTGCACCCAATTATGGTTTTCTTCATTTCCCTCTCCTTTGGGATCACAGTACTAGTAATTCTAACCTTTTATCAGAGCCAGTTCCGAGTGGTGAGAAATTACAGGGAATCTGGCTTGGTTTCTGATGTGTACCCATTTGCAAAGCTTAAGAACCTTGTAATGGTTGCTGGGCATTCAATTTATACTAGTAGTGGTTGTGAGAAAGTTGATAAGGAAGACTCTTGGTTTTTGGAGTCATACCAGAAGCATCCTGGTCAAGCTGCTACATTCTTGACTCATATAGAGGAGGGAGTAGAAATTGCAGCCAAAGATAACGAGGCCTTGCTCTTGTTTAGCTGGCGGTGAGACTCGAAAAGATGCTGGGCCTCGGAGTGAGGCGCAGAGCTATTGGACTGTTGCTGAATCAAAAGGATTGGTTTGGTGAGTTCTCTGCTTTTCTCACTTCTTTTAGCAGTTATTCAATGATCCATTTTATGTGGAATACGTTTATGATCTCATGTGCTTGTGTTTTATGCAATTTTAGCTTCATTGGAATGCACAGTGTTCATTCAGTTCAAGTTGGTAGTCATTTCTTCCCGTGGTGGTCTTCTCTTATCTTGCTCTATCTGAGATTTGTTTGAATGTGGATTGATTGTTTTCCTTGTTGTTTCTATGTAATTATACCACTGCTGTTTTGTGTTTGTGCTGCATATTTTTCCTAAACAAAAGAGCTAGACTTCATCATGAAATTTGGATGGAAAAAAGAAATCTTTCATTAATTGCAGAATCTTGTGAAATATAAATGTGCCTTTTAAGTATCATACTCTTGGTGTATTCCCTAATTGGTGGCAGTTGCACTGGTGATAAAAGTGGTTGTTTACATGGAAACCAGAGGGAAAAATTTTAAGAAAGTTAAGTGTGGCTAGATTTTTAAACAATTTATACAGTCAATATAGATAAACATCCAGCCTTTCTTGCAGTAATATATCACATTTAAAGAGTTGCACGGTGCTAAGGGAGCTGTTTATGCATTGCCTTCAAAAGTTGCCTTGTTCCATGGAAAGGAGAATGCAGAATTAGACATCCTCTGGTAAAATTCATGTTCAATAAGTTTTCAATGCTAATTTGTGCACCAAGGAGTGGTCTTTGAGCACTTTAAAGGGAGAAAAAAAAAAATCAAAACAAAAAACCAAAAAAAAAAATGTTAGTAGTAGATGATTGTTGTGCGTCAATTATCAACTGGCTTGGATGGTAGTCCTTTTGTGATCATTAGCTTCACACTAAATTTGTATGATATACACTCAAGCCCATTGTCAGTCAAACCAATCTTTATATGACTGTGTTCTTTGCTTTAACTTCTTGGTTGCACCCTAAGTCATTTATGGTTCTCACCAAATGCGCCTGGTCATGTTGTTGCTTACGGTAATATTGACAGTGATTAGCATGTTGATGGCAGCGGCATGATGAGTTTGGTAATGAATGATGGTGGTGGTGGACTAGGTGGCTTTATTGGTTGTGACGGTGGTTTTAGGATGGTTGTTGTTGATGGGGGTGAAGCTAGTGGTTCTTTTGTGTTGCTAGGATTGATGGTGATGGTGTACCATGGAAAATTGTGGCAGCATTCAATCAAGGGTGCAATGGTTATGGTGGAATTGGAGCAACAACAACAACAACATAAGCCTTATCTCACTAGGTGGGGTCGGCTACATGGATCACACGGCGCCACTGTGTTCTATCAAAAACCATATCTTGATGTAAATCATTCATAATAAGGTCTCGTCTGATAACTTCTCCAAGTGTTCTTTTAGGTTTTCTTCTACTTCTTCTTATTGGACTAAAAATCATTTGATCAACTCTCCTCACTAAAGCCTCTAGTGGTCTTCTTTGCACATGACCAAACCACCTTAATCGGGTTTCTATCATTTTCTCTTCAATAAGTGCAGTATCAACTTTCTCCCTCATACAATTCATTCCGAATCTTATCTTTTCTTGTATGTCCACTCATCCATCTCAACATTCTCAACTCTACTATACCATTCTTTTCTTTTGTTGTCCCTTCAGTGCCCAGCACTTGCTTCCATAGAGTATAGCTGGTCTTATAAGCAGTTTGGTAAAACTTTCCTTTAAGTTTATTAGGTAGCTTGTGGTCACAAATGACTCCCGATGCATTTCTCCATTTCAACCACTCAGCTTGTATCCTATATACGATATCCCCATCAATTTCTCCATCACTTTGTAAAATCGATCTAAGATATCGAAACCTTGACACTTTTGGTATGCTATGCTCTCAATTTTTACCTCCAAATTATTACTAGCTCGTCTCTTGTTAAACTTACATTCCATATACTCTGTCTTGCTCCTACTTAAACGGAAACCCTTTGATTCTAAGGTTTCTCTCCACACCTCAAGTTTAGCATTAACTTTCTCTCTTGACTCCTCTACTAAAATATATCATCCGCAAAAAACATACATTTAGGCACTAACTCTTGGATATGTCTAGTAAGTATGTCCAAACTAAAGTGAAAAGGTATGGGCTTAAGGATGACCCTTGATGCAACCCTATCTTTATGAGAAAATCTTCAGTCATACCTCCAGGAATATAAAGAGTAAACAAAAATTTTGAAACACAACTTAACAAAAATCCACACATACAACCCACCCCCCTACCCAAAAAAAAAAAATGCTACTGCAATGATGCCTTTACAAGTTTGAGTTCCATCACTGCCAGCCCCTTCTCTGCTTTTCTTGCTATTTTGCGCTGAACTTGGTAAATACTTTCAAAAATGCTACTGCAATGATGCCTTTACTTTACAAATGCCTTCCTATACTCTAGTGTTATCTAATGTGCTTCTCATACTCAAATTGTTTTAGCTGGCTGGAAATGAAGTCCCTATGCTGCATGATTAGCTTTCATGCTTCATTAGTGTTCTACGGTTAAGTGACAAAATTGTGGCTGGTGAATTGGAGAACTGCTACATGATTTTTTTGTCATTTTCTCCGTACCATTTTTATTTCTGTTCAAATTTTATTTGCTATGTACGAGCTTTGAGTCTTCTTCTGAATGTTGCTGTATTTGTCTATGTAGGCCGCAAGAAAGTGTGAGATGGAGGGCACTTACTGAAGAACATGCAAGGGACAGTTTTGAGAATCTTCTTTTCAGTGTTTGTAGGTTCCGGGAGCTTACTGGGGCCTATCCTCATAATATAACAGTAAGACCACAGATGCTATAGTTAGTCTATTAATATGTAGTTCTTTTCCCAACCCGTTATAATATCATCTCTTGATGTTGTCTGCATGCAGCGTGTATGCAATCTGCAGTATTTACGTCCTTTTGTTCATTAGTTTACCTGTCTTCATTCTGCTGCTTTCTGGGGCTAAGTATTTTTGTTAAATTACTGCCTTCTCATGCCATCTCACTTCATATCAATTTCATTTCCCATCTCTCCCTGCAGTAGCCATTATTTAAATGATTTCTTTCCTCAATTAGCAGAATAAATGGTATTTATTCCTGGTCAAGCTGTCCCCCTCTTTGCATTTGGTAATTTGTCTAGTTTATGATGTTTATCATGAGAAAATTCATTGTCTAGTTTATGATGTTTATCATGAGAAATTCATTTTTTTTAATCCTCTCCATTCTTGTGCTGCCACAAATTCATCCAAAATAGCTTGGATGGCGCTTAACATTTATAGATAATTTGCATCATTGGCTTGCTTCGTTTTTGGTCCCGGGGCATGCCCCTTGTAAGCTGTATATTTCTTTTCCTTCTAGATTGTTTTCTTGGGATAATTGGCTTTTTATCCTTATGTCTCTGTATTCTTTGAATTAGACGACTAGCAGATCTTACTCTTAGACGGGTATTCTTGCCCAACACCTGTCTCCAAGTCCATGTAACATATGCTATGAGCTTGCTCAAACCACCTTGGTCAACAATATTGTCACGGCTGTTTTCTTCCCACTTTTTCATGATGCTGATTTTGATTTTGTCAGACATCTTTACTCAGACCTCCTGTAGTCTCGTCATAGTTGCCTTTGTTGCTACTATTTTGTGTTACCAAATTTGATCCTTGACTGGAAACAAAATGTTTGCTAGTTTAAAGTTTTTGTTTTTTAATTATATATATATTTTTTTCTTTTTTCCATTTGTAAATAAGGTCGTGAGCTATGATTTCAAGGAGGAGAGGTTTGCACTCCTGCACCGGTCCTGCAATTCGGTTTCCAGAAGGAAGGTTCTTCTACTCGGGCACCCCAGCTTCACCAACTTCAAGGGAAGCAGCTGTGAAAGGTGAAGCAATGGTGAGGGCTCAATTTCAAGCAGACCCATATGGGTGCTTAGGTTCACTTCATCGCAAGAAAGTAGGGCGAGATCCTTTTCACAGGTCAATCCCTTATCCTAATGGCTGTCCTGAAATTGAAGGTTTGTTCAGATATTGTGGTCCAGACACATATTCAGGTTCCCTCCCCTGGGCTTATTAGAATTAACGTCAACATCCCCCCCCCTTTTTCCCTCTTTGGATTCATGACTTAGTATTAAAACTCCTATTAGTATTAGAATTCCTATACTAATTCCCTTGTTTTACCCAACATTAATTTTTAAATTTAAAATGTGTATATCAATATTAGAAAAGATGAGTTTTTTTTTTTCTTTTTTTTTTTTTCAATAAAAATGTATCACTCTGTTGCACATGCAGAAATGGTAATAAACATTTTGCCATTACCCGAGTTTGATCTGATTATTCTGACTACCAAACCCACATATGTTATGATCTACTGAGTTCGATGCAGAATGAAAGATTGGTTTCTTGGTGATTTCTTCACTAAATCATTTTGGGAAACATACTGGAGAGGGCTTGAAATCCACTTAATTCTTCAATTTGTGGACAGTTTTTGTAGAACATCTTATGGTTGCACATTTGAACAGGCAATCACTGCTGGCTGGCCTGGATAGGTTTTTTGAGAACATAAAGAGCAAACCGCGTGAGCAAAAGTTGTAGATCTGCAGTAATAGTCTCTTTTCAGGCCGGTTTAGATAAGCCTAGTAGTATTTGGGTGTAATGAACCAGTATTGAGTGCTTTAAGGGTGGATGCATTGTGAGTGAGAAGGCTTGTGAGCATTTATCCCATGGTGGGTGTTTTGGAAGCTACGGTAGCACGATAAAAATATGTGGCTAGTCCTTTATTTCAGGTGCTGTATCTCCCTCAAATGGGGTTTCCCTTTTAGTTTTCTCCAGTCATTTTGGTTGTGGCTAAGCCCCTTGAGTTCGTGGAGGGTGGTGCCGATGTGGGTGTGACTGAACACTGCGAAGTGTTCGATTGTATTTTAGTCCACAGTGGGGTGTTTTGGACAATAACCCAATGAAGAATGTGACGTGACCACTACCTTTTGGACTGTGTTTAAGTTGCCAAAATGAAACTCCTTTTGAAAATATAATTTTTTTATAATTACTAATTTTTTATTTTCATAAAATATTTAATTTATTAGTTTTTCAAAAAATTAATTAAATTTAATAAAACATATTTCATGTTAATTTAATTTAACTAATCTCAATTAAATTATTTATTAAAAATCATTTATTTAATTAATATAAAATAAATTAACTATAAATTAATTATATTATTTATTAAGAATAACTGAATAACATATATTATTATATCATTTTATTTAGTAAATATTAAATATATTAATTATAATTTAATTGTTAAATTAAATTGAAATTAATTTATTTTATTATTTATTAAAAATAATTTAATAAAATATATTTCGTATTAAATAAATTAATTAAATAAAATAATTCTTAAATTTAATTTTATTATTTATTCAAATAATTTAGTAAACTATATTTTATATTAATTAATTTTATTATTAATTAAAATAATTCAATAATATATGTGTGTATATATATATATTTCATATTAATTAATTTAAATAATTTAATTTAATTATTTATTAAAAATAAATTAATAAAACATTTACATATTAGTTTATATAACTAATTTAATTAATTTAATTTAAAGTAAATAACTGAACATGCAATATATTTTACTTAAAATTTATTTTGAATAAAATAATTCATTTTAATGTAATATAACAAAAATGGCAAAGTGTTAAAATTGACAAATGTTTGTAACCAAAAAAAGAGTGAAACCGCTTTTTTATTTACTATTTTTCTATTTAAAGTTTTTATTTGTTTGAAAATAAAAAATATAAACAAATTTAATGAAAATGTTTCTGTTGTCATTTATAAAATTTTAAAATATAAATTAAAAAAAATCAAAAAATGTTATTAAATGGGACTAAGTGTCCATAAATGGGGTTTCCTTTTAATTTTCCTTCGCATTTGGAGTTCGACAACCCGCATGGGCATCTTAAGGGGTGGGTGTTCGTTGTAGATGTTGTTGTTCGTGGGCACATTAACTCTTAAGTGGTTAATTTGGAGGGTACTTGAAAGAAGAATTTGTAGCTAGCCTCCTTTGCCCTTTGGGTATGTCACGTCCCCAACATCAAGATGGAGTTCACTTTTTCCCTAGTTTTTTTTTTTTTTGGGAGAGGGGGTGTGGTTTGCCATTGCTGGTGTAAAGTGTTTATGGCGTTGCTGCGCCCTTTCCAAGTGCGCGACTTTCCTTCCTACTTTTGGGTTAAAATTCAAATTTAGAGGTATAATAATGATGGGGTAATATTGCATTGCATCTCCTCTCTTCTGTTTACAATTTTTTTTTTTTTTGGATTGATTCGAAGCCTTGCCAACTTATTGCACCCTAAAACCAATGGATAAACTGAAATCCCACATAACACTCTACAAATCACGCAAACCAATTAAATTCAAGGTTTAAATCTTGTGTAAAAACCTCCAAAACCCTCTGCTTACAATTTGATGATTTACAACATTGCATTTCTCTTCTAAACTTTAGTAAACAAAGCCTCTAAAAGTGCATTTTGTCAACGGACTTTTAGTTACGATTTTTTGGGGGAAACATTTGGTGCGAAGAAAAATAATAAAAAATATGATTTGTATAATTTTTTTATGTTTGACACGTAGCCACTAAATTCTATTTTTTAGAGATAAATAGTAAAACTTTTTAACTTTTACATCAACTTTTTGAAAAAAAAAAAAATTGTCTGAATGATTTTTTTAGATCTGTCGAAATGGTTTTATATCAAATTCATTGAAAGATGTGAAAAATTTTTGAAATTTATAAAAAAATTATTAGGATTTGTGAAATGTTGTTAGGATTTGTAAAAAATTTATTGGAGTTTATTAAAAAATTGTTAGAATATGTAGATATACTAACAATTGCCTATGTTTAAAGGTACAGAAATATACTTTAATGTGGTAAATAATTCAAATTTAAATTTATAAAACAAACTTACATAAAAAAAGTATAAAAATAATCTATAAAAATAAAAATCATTAATCAAAAGAGATTAAGGTGTAAAATTTTATTTTTTTATTATAATATTATTGCATTTTTTAAAATATTAATTTAAAATTTTTTATATAAAAAGTATTTAAAAAAATATGGGAAGAGTATGACAAAAAGAAAAATAATCTTAACCATTTTAATAAATTTAATAGTTGAAAATATCTCAAATTCAAAATTTTAAACTTCCTTATTATATAAATGATATCTTTTATATAAAAAGTACTAAAAAAATATAGAAAAAATGAGAGAAAAAAATAACCTTGACCATTTAACAAATTCAACAGTTAAAAATATTTCAAATTCAAGATTTTAAATTTTCTTATTATATAAATAACACAAAGTCTAAAAGTGTATATATTTGAAATTTAAGTTTTAAGCACATTAAAATTGAAATTTTAATTTAAATGTTTATTTTTAATAAAATTTTTAAAAATTCAAAATTTAAATATATTTGTTAAATAAAAAATTTAGTTAACATTGTCTAATAGGATCCATACACTATTTAATAATAATAGATAATATAAGTAAACTATAATTTGTATAATTTTGTAAAATATAATATATATATATATAATATGTATGTATAATTTTAAAAAATATAATATATATATTTATTTAAATTTTAAATTTTAAATTTTAAATTCAAATGATGTATTTTATTATATAGATAAATAATAAGTTATGACACGGTAAAATTTTAATGATAATTGGGACAAATGTCAAATTAAATGATGTATTTTATTATATAGATATAAATTTATAGTTATTTCACAAATTACGAAGAGTGTAAGATGTGTTAAAAATTTTTAATAATTTTTATCACGCCAAACATTCCCTTTATAATAATAATAATAATAATAATAAAGCCTTTATGTATACTTATAATTTGTTGCTGCTTGAATATTGGATTTGTTTTCATTCTCTAAGCAACTTAACTTAATTTTGAGGGACAAAAATGTAAAATTATTTGTTTTCTTTTTCAAAAAAATCATAGTTAAATATATGAAAACCAATCTACCATGTTATGACAAAATAAATCGCCCTAGATTAGTCTAAATAATTTTATTCATTTTACAGCCTCCAGCTAAATATATCTATCTTATCACAATAACCATAATTATAAAGTATGTTATTTTCCCTCATTTCCTCGTAATTTTAGAGGGAAATTACTCCATAAAAAAATTTCTAAATTAATTTGTAATTTATAGTTGGATTTAAAATTTACAAAAAAAAAAAACCGAAAATGAAACAAGAAAATAGAACATTGAGGGTAGAAGTGTTGGGATTTATTTAATTTTAGCTTGAGAATAATTGTTTCCACGATGAATTTTATAATACATATCATATTTATATAACATTCATAAATATGCTCTTGAGCTTGTGTTCATTATTCACCTTGATGCTAGATTTTACTTTCAAAAAATAAATTTTGACTAATTAAATATTATAAAATTATTTTTATACTCTTACTATTAATAATAAATATTATTATGATATTGTATTTTTTTATAAAGTTAGATTTCAATTAATTTATTAATTTTTTTAAACAATTTTTTTATTAGTACTTTAAATTATTATGCTCACATTAATATTTTAAATTTATATTATATACATACAAATAAGTGATTATCATATATTTAAATTATCATTACTTTTTTTTGTGTTAATTCACTTTTTCACTTTCTTTCCAAAACCAAAACAACAGGGGAGGAAGTATGTGGGATAAACCCAGCAAACAATGACTCAAGGGGAAGAAATTCTTGCCGAAAATTAAAAGAAAGAGATCAGAGGAACCATCAGAAACCGAAAAGTATCCCCAGAAGCTTCTTTGAAGCTATACGGTCCGCATCATGGCTTTGGTCTTCCATTCTTAGGAAAACCAACATCATTTGGCTCCATTTATATATGCATATATATATATATATATATATATATATATATATGTGTATATATATATATATATATATGTGTGTATATATATATATATATATATGTGTGTATATATATATATATATACATATGTGTATATATATATATATACATACATATGTAAGTGTATGTATATGTAGCAAAACAAATATCAAATCGAAAGCGCAATTAGTCTAGTTTAACCCAGAAGAAACAAAATCCAAAACTTAAAAAAAAAAAAAAGGAACTAAATCAGAATATTAGTATTGAAGAAGAAATTGAATGGCGATGTGTGGTGGTGGATTGGGGTGGAGCAAGGGCTCAGATAAGATATGGGTATGATAAGTCGAATCAGCACTGATCTATCAGAGTGGTGCATGACTTTCATCATTCCTCATCGCCCATTGTTCAATACTAGGAGCAAGTTCTGCTAGTATATGACCTATGTCTATGTGTTTGTGTGTGTGTCTATATATATATATATAGAGAGAGAGAGAGAGGGGGGGGGGGGAGAGGATTGGATTGCGGACCTGGCGTTTATGGTATCAGAGCAGTAAGAGACTGAAGAAGAGCGGTGGCTTTCCTGCGTTTTATACACAAGCAGATGAAGAAGAGGCGACCAAATAGACTTTTGATGCAGAGGAGAAACCCTAATGTTAAACGCTGTGTCCTTTTACGATTTTGCCCTCCAAAAGTTATTGTTATTCCCACTACACCAATTCTTTTCTTTTCTTTTCTTTTTCTTTTTTTTTTTTGGCCAAATATTTTTTATTGTCTTATAAAAATTTTAAAAAATTATATAATTAATCAAAAACATTTAACTTTATTACAAAAATAAAGGTCTCACCTAAAAATATTATTTGAAATACTTTCACCTAGCAATAAACTAATAAACTTTTATAAACACCCTCCAATTATAAATATTGAGTCAAATCTCAATTTCTATTATCATTGTTAGAATAATTTTTATTTTATTTAAAAGAAAAACATGAAGAGAGAAAAAAAAAAGCGGTGAGAGAGAGATGAACTTTTAAGTTCAAAATCTTACCAAAAAAAAAACTTTTAAGTTCAAAATTCTTTGATTGCATCCAAAATTTATCTTCAACAATACTCCATTTGAAATAGTGAATTTGATGATAATTCTTATTAATTCTTATATTTGGAATTAAAATAAAATTTTATAAATTAAATTTGATTTCATTTTATAACTTAAATTTTAAAATTTCTATATTATTTAAAATTCAATCTAAAATAATAAAATTTGATAAGAATTCATTTTTTTTTAAACTATTCAAGTAAGTGAATAAATTTATCCTCATACATCATATTTATCATATTTTTATTTCCTATTAACATGATCATATTTGAAATTTCTTTTAAATCAAATCAATTCAATTCTTTATTTTAAATTCAAATCAATTTTAAGAGATGAATGTTTTCAAACGGAATATAAGTGAAGTTACTTTTAACGAATAAAATTAACTAATAAGATAATTTAATAAAAATTATAAATTGAATATAATAAAAAAATGACAGTCCGGTACACGAAACTCCCGCTTTACGTGAGGTCCGAAAAAGAGTCGGACCATAAGTGTCTATTGTACATAACCTTACCCTGCATTTGTAAGAGATTGTTTTCATGACTCGAACCCGTGATCTTAGGTCACACGGCGACAACTCTTACCGTTGCGCCAAAACTCCCCTTCTGTAAATTGAATATAATATTCACGATAAATTGTGATTAATATATATATATATATATATATATATATTTATTTATTTATTTATTTATTTATTTATTTAAAAGTTCTCAGACACACCTAAATAAATATTTAGTGGTTAAGCCACATATGGAGGTAACAGAGACTGCATGACCCTCCTAAAAAAAATATTTAGTTTCTATTATATTAAAATATTTAGTCTTTATTATATCACAAAAGTATTTATTAAATTTGATATTATTTTATCTTTTAAGCTCCGGATTGATTACGCTAATACTTTATTAAAGTTGAATTGATCGTGAATATGCCATCTTCCTTATCAAGTGGAGCTTGAGCCCAAACAAAAGCTTGAATTCATCCCTTGGGGTGAATTCATCGAACTCAGACAAGCCAATGCTTGGCTCGACTCAAATCCACTTTTTTTCCCCTCTATGAGAACACTTAAATTGGGGCTCCGAACGCAAGTCTGGTTTGATTGCAACTCAAATGAGATTATAAGTGTAAACTTTACACCAGTAATAGTTACGAAACAATGTATTATTTTTAACTGCATTCAAATAATAAGCGTAAAATTTAACCTATAATGATTACATTGAGTTTGAAATGAGTATAAGAATTCATCAACATAAGAATTCATCAGTATAATTTAACTATTCTTAATTTAAAAATAACAATTAACTAGCATAGAATACTCAGAATAAAATAATTTAATAATATATTATTATTTATTTTAATAAAATATTTATTATTTAGTTTATCATAAATATTTGTTATTTACTTTAATGATAAATTGTTGCTTAATTTAACAACAAATTATTAATTTAAAAGCAATTAACTTAATTTTAATAAATATTACAATAATAAGTATTTTTTATGATGATGAGTTATTAATTTAACAATAATTAACTATAATTTCAATAAATTATTTATTTCTAACAAAATACGAAAATAAATCATTTTAGTAGTAATTAATTTAATTTGATTAAATACATTATTATTTTATAATATCTATTAAAAATTAATTTTTCAAAGAAGTAAAGAGAGCAGGAAAAAATAGGTAAAAGAGTAATATTTCAACACTTACCCTAAAATGAGGGTAAAAGTCATCCAACTCAAGAAAATACTATCGAAAAAAGGTCCATGACATTGATTTGAAACATTTAAATTTTAATTCAATGGTTCAGATACATTCACGCTATTTTAATTAAAAATATATAAATGTATCTAAACCGTTGAATTTTAATCCAATAGTCTACATTGCAAGTCACGAAGCCCAAATCCAATATTACCCCCCCCCCAAATAACAATTACCCTTATTTGGCACCCTTTAATGTAGATAAATAAAAATAAAAATAAAATAACAATGGTGGTGCATCTCAAGTAAAAAGGGGTAAAAAAAAATTGTTGGCCCTCTCTGTCTGTTAATTCAATCATGGAATGGTAGATTATCAAAACTATGAACAAATTGTAAAACATTTCAACGTCCTCCAGTTCATATTGAAATTAATTCAGCCCTCAAGTTTGAACGTTAGCCAAATTCATATTGAAATTAATTCCCCTAAATTGAAATGAAAGGACACATTTTCAAAACACTATCACTACCAGCTACAAAAGTTTCAAATTCTCTTCTTCCTCATTATTTTTTTCCCCCAGTCAGTGAAATAAAAAAATCCTAATTCACATCTAAAAGAGCAACTCACTCTTATTATCAGCTCTCCAGACCAAGCAAGGTAGGGGAAAAGAAAGGGGGACAATAGGGAACTTGTCATAATACTAGTACCGTAAAGAGAGAAATGGAATCTCATTGAAGCCTTAATCAAATAATAGGTTAAGGCAAGCTTGCAGGAAAAAAAAAATGAAATCTCAATGTAAATACAAAGTTTAGGATTTCCATGTGAGATTAATGTACAGAATCATTAAACACAAACGACAGAATTATGTGCAGCTATTTGGGATTCACAAATGAGGTTTTGAGGCATGCATTTTTGTTTTGGCATAAGTCAAAATCATTACCTTCGCTAATGGGTTTCCCCTAGTATGTTCCCTGGCTCTGCAGCAATATATTTAATCAGAAGCCACAACCAACGCATGCTCTAGACGAATTCCCAGTGGAAATGCATCAAAGTTCCCAATCTCGCAAAGTGCTTCACCTGGAAAACTATGAAAATGTCTATTACTAAGTCTAGTTACCATAAATTCAAGAGTCCTAACTTTCATTTAACTTCTGCAATGAACAAAGCTGAAGATCATCTGTATCTAAACTGATATGGTGTCACTTTGTATTGGTAATTTGGTTTCTTCCCATTAGGCAAACCACTGTCACTAACACTGCCTTCTTTGAGGTCATCCTGCACTTCAGAAAATTCCTTTGTCCATGACTTCAAGGGGATAAGATAATTATCATCCTTAGAATTCCTTCTTCGTTCCTCAAACTGTCTGACATTCTCAGATATCTGATGAAAAGTATCGTTTATTTTTGATATTCCCCTCTCAACTGGTTCCACAACATGTGAAACCGTGAACTTCATGTCATCCACAATCTAGAGAGCAGGGACGCAACAACACGCCAAAATCCAATCAGAGGTGAGCAAGCAATTTGCAAAGTAACTAAAAGAGAGCTAAGTTCAGCAATCTTACTATTCCACTACTTCCAACCACCACATCCCGAACACTTTGAGGGAAATTCAAACGCTTTTCTTTCTCATCATGATGAGCAATGCGTACTCTGGTAGTTCTTTCACAGTCTTGGACCTCCTCTGGATCTGGAGGTGCTCCCAAGGATGCATAATCTCTCATCACAGCCACATTGCGCACGCATCTTTCCCCACGCTTGTAAGGTACTGCTGGAAAAACATAAAGGTGGACAACTGCAGCAACACCCATCTGTTTGACAAGTTTAACATCATAAGCATCCAAATAACCTCTTCAGGAACCTCTATCTCAATATGCATACTGTTTGTTCTACTCTACTCTACAGGACTTAAGGTTTTTTTTTTTTTTTTTTTTTGGGGGGGGGGGGGAGGGGGCGCAAACACAAGCATAAAAATGAAACAATTAAATGTATTGTATTAAGAAGCCTAACTTCATGCATCATACCTTGATTATTTTATTAGTCCATCAGACTTCAGAGTGATTAATTTGTTTTGACATCTATAACAAATTATGCTACTATCTCAGTATTTGGACTTGAACCATTTCATACATTGCTTCTTAAAGGTTCAGCACCATGGAAAGGAAGTGAAGCAAATCTTGCAAATGAACCTCCTCTGCCACATGAGAACTGGCTTTACTTCAAGGGACATGTGTAAGCCCGGAAGCAAAAAGGAAGAACAGCATACTGACATGACAAATAACATAGGGCACTGTAAGTATTAGAAGGAAGCTGTAAGAGTTCCCTCTTGGGCGAAAATGATGGTCACAGTGCATAAAGAGGACTTCTGCAACAGATATGCAATTAGCCATCTAAACCTCATCCATTGAATTTCCAAAGTTTTTTGTTGGCAAGCTTTAAAAGTTAAAATCATAATTCGCCATGCAAGGTCACCAACATTTAACCCTCTTTATCAGCTTAGTGTAGTAGCATGCCTTCACTCAGAAACACGAGATATGGCTTTTCCCAATTTCAGTGGCCTCTCATACCACAACAAAAATTTTTTCGTACCAGAATTTTGGACAGCAAAAATTGTTGTGTATTTCATGCTGAATACAAAGTAAATAAATTTTCTTCAACCGTAATCATGCCAATGAAAAAAAGGGCTCACCGGTGCGTAAGCGCTCCCTGGCTAGTGCGGGGGTAGGGGGAGGGTGTGCACAATTGTACGCAGCTTTACCCTTGCATTTTGCAAAGAGGTTATTGCCACGCCTTGAACCCGTGACCTACAAGTCACCAGTGGAGCAACTTACCGTTGCGCCAAGGCTCACCCTCAACCATAATCATGCCAATAACGGAAAAAAATGAATATATAACCATACCACTAGCACTGGTTGTCTTATCTCCACAACGTAAGCAGGTTTAGTATCTTCCAACATGCCTTACCAATTGATGGAACCCATTAATACCATTTCTGGGCATCAACATTTATTGGTGATGTCAATAGGCCTTCTCACATATTATACCTACCACGTCAACTTTTATTTTGCAATCCAGGTAAATCCTATCTTTGACAGAGATTAACATCATTAACTAGTATTTCAAAATTCTAAAGTATATAACTCTGAAAAAGATTACTCGTATGCATAAACAGTGTAACACATATACGTATACAGAAATAACACAAACATAAGCAATTGATCTACTTCCAGAAAATGGATTTCGCTACACACCTCAATACAGATGATATAGTCTTGTATACGTGATTTCAACTCCTGTGCCAGTGCCCCTTTAAAGACTCCCATTGAAAAGAGAAATGCAACAGCTACACCTTGCCACCATGTCAGGAATACAATCGACTTGAATGTCAAAAACTTGGCCAGAGGTTTAATTGGTGCCAATTTATTTTTGATGACAGAATAGAACTGCACAAGGCAATATAAGGCCCAGGTCTGACTAAAATTGAGAACAACTGCCAAGTACGGATATCTGCCAGCAGATTACAGGATTTCAGTATCAAAATCACACTGTACCAGGCATACAAATTAGCCTGAGTAGAACATGAAGTAGTTCTAAATAATCTCCCACTCAAACCAGATGATGCTATTATAAAGTAGGGCAGTGAAAAAAGATTAGATGATTGTAAGGTGAATAACCTTTGAGAACTTCAAAAGAAGAATAAATGACAGAATAATTTAGAATATCTTACGCATATCGCCACTCAAATTTCCCTTCACCATAAACACCAAAGAATTCAAAGACCATGGCTAGCAGAGCACAGATCATCTTCAGTATCATCTGGAAAGAAAACATTTTAGTTGAGAACTAAAAGGTTTTGTGAAATTTGAACAAGGGAATCATCCCTTAAGTTTGAAGATATCAAAGAACACATACATACTGAACAATGCCAACTTTAACAGCTTGATAGAAGTCAGAACCAAGATGCCAGTCCCTTAGCACGCAATTTAGTGGGAAAGGATGTTCCACAGCTCCATAAGCATAAGCTTCTTCCAGAAGAGGTATGCTGGAAGAACAAAGGCTTTGACTCTCCAAAAAATCAATTGTATTTTTCTCACCACCTTCAAGTCATAATAAATTAGTCAAAAACATCTAGCTGAAGTTCCATCAGGGATGCCAAAAGTTCATATAATTAGAAAACAACTTCTACTACTAGACAAATTTCAAGTTTATCAAGTAAAATATAAGGCTCGCGCAGTTCAAAATAATTCACATTGCTGTTTTTGTCCGCGACAATTTGAATGTCATATATCAAGAGATGTTTCTATTTTGCCTTGTCACGAACATGACAGATGCCTGACGCATCCCTGAGCATAGAGTAATACATAATAGATGGAATGTATTAGTAAACTTTCCCCATAAGTTGTGGCCCAAAAAATCACCTTGCACAATTAAGGAAGTGGAAACAATGCAACTAGTGTCTGGCAATCCCGTGTTGTTTAAACAATGAGGGTCCTCAAGTATTCCAATTAGATAAATAATGGTAATAATTCTAATACATCACAGCCAATAGGACTCTCTCCATCAAGTATATTGTATAGGCCAAATAATTTTTATACAAGGTGATTTTTAGAACTTTTTTTTTCCCTATAAAAACATTTTTGGTTTGAACAAATACAATGCTATAACCATATTAGAAATAACCTGTGAAATGGAACAAATAATCTTATATTTGATTCAATGTCTTTAATAAAAGCATGAGTTCACATGCATCATTGGTCACTATTATCTATTTTCTAAGTGATGCGGTCCCTCCACTGCATATCTATAGGTCTTCCAACATACCTAAGCAAGCTATCAGATATCTCTCAAAGCAATACAAGGCAAAAGCTTCATAACAGTCCCTGATTATTTCATAGTTGAATGCGGCATTTGAATCCAATAGCGACAAAAACTGTCAAGAAAAAAATAAATAAATAAATAAATAAGGGTTAGAACTCAACAATAAATCAGTTGCTTAGAATTGCTCGAGATAGCTTAGGATATACATGCTATATTACATGGACTCCCCAAAATACATGAATAACCCACTTAAAAGAACAATACCCATGCTGAACAATCTTTTAGGTATTCATAAATTTTTAAAATCACAGTTTTACAGAATAATGAAAGATGAATATTAGAGATATATATCAGCACTTGGCCAATTGAAAGCCCTCGAATTTAGGAATTAAATAACTTTGACCCATAAGACCAATACCTGCGCTGGACACAAATCCAAGTCCACGTAACATAGTGAACATGGAACACCTAATGCCAAGATAATATTTTTGAGAAACTTATAGTTTTTGCAAATTCAATAGTTGAAATATAGTCAATATACACAAATTCCTAAAGATTTTTCCTCCCCCCTGTATGGGAGACAGCAAGGGGAAGCAGATAAAAGCAAAAGTGACATCAAACTGTACTCATCATACCCCAAGTTCCATTATTGTGACATATATCATAAATGCACCTGACAAACAGACACCCCCCCCCCCCCAAAAAAAAGGAAAGACACCATTTCCACTGACATGCATTTCAAACTGCAAAAATGCATTTCTGCATGACCAGCAGAAATACGATGGCTATATCATAAAACACAGAAGTCTGTCAGCAACCAACTTCTCTTTGCAACATACTAGCACCGCTCAGGAGGTGGATCTTTCTTTGGCAAAAATCTTCAATGGAATCTAAAAAGCCTTCATAAACTTGTATTGATGGACAAAGAACACAAGAAAGAAGATAAAGAACAAGATGCAGTTTTCCTCATACCGACTCCAGTGCATAAACAGGAACCATCAGAATAAGTCCAACTAAGAATTTCTGCTCCTGAAGGAAAAATAAAAAATAAAAAATAAAAATCAACCTACTAATCAATTCCAGATAACAAGAAAGAATAAATAGAACAAAGTTATTTATAATTAAAAAAAATAGCTGAGCTACAAAAGATGGAAATTAAAAGTTAAGGGTATTCATTAAGAATCAAATATACGTAATCAGGAAATAAAGTAAGTGCTTAGCATCAAAATTGATGCAAATGGACAAATTCCAAGAAATAAAGGATTGTGAGAATGAACCTCAGGTTGATTGTAAGCTGATAAGTGCTCAAAGATAAGATACATTGACAGAACAAGAGCAACAAGGACAAATAAGCTTGCGCTGCAGACTGTCCAGCTGTATAGTGATGTCTCCCCAGAGCCAAGATTAATTGGCAACATTTTGCCTGATCCGCCTGATGACTCCGCCAGAGTGAGAAGGAAAAGTAATGAAAATAGAACACCATTCCAACTCATAATGGAACCGAGTGATGTACTAAATTTATTAATGCATGGAAGGTGTCCGACACTGGCAGCACTTAATCCACAGAGTCAATAAAGTATCTCGAACAATTGCAGACACTTTAAAAATCCTATTAATACACACTTCAATTTAATTGGAATCTAAAGAACCACCCATCTCCAAAGAATAATAATTTGACTGAGAAAAGCTGCCTAATTGTCTGACGAAAGAAGCTTCTGAGGATTGTATGAACTAACACGGCAAAATACTGTCAAACCACGAAATGACTGCTTAATATAAGGAACAGGACCAGGAATCCTGCAATGAAAATGCAAACGAAGTCAAGAGATCATTCTACAATTTAGCAACTTCCAAGCAATGGAACTTCCCGAGAAAAAATGGACATCCAGAGAGAAAAAAGTATATATATATATACATACATATGAACTTCCAATCCAAGGGACTAAATGAGATACTAAAGTTTACCAACAAAGCTAGAAGAAGAGAAAATATATCATTCTTGACCTAAGTGAGCATGTAAACAAGCCTTTCGCTCTTCAAATAATATCCCCCACACATTAACACAAACAGTGTTGTTGGAATCTACTTCATGGTTCAAACTCGCGGTCACCACGCTGTATAGGCCTAAGAAATTTTGATGCGGTCACAGTGTCGTGGCGCAGTATCGGGTGATATGCAACTTTTGACATTGTATAACGTAAAAAATTCAATTCTATTTAATAATGAATATTATAAACTTATATTGCATTTAATAATAAAATTCTATTTAATAATGAATATTACAATTTTATATTTTCATAATTTATTTCATAAAAAATAATTATAAAATCATTGAATAATAGTGTAATATTTTTTTCAATTAGTTATTTGATTAATATGGTTCACAATATAAATCTCAATAATCACTATAATGCAATAATTTGATTATTAAAAAAATTACAATTCTACTTCATAATAATATTACAAACTTATATTTTCATATTTTGTTTCATAAAAAAATTATACACTTATTGAATAATAGTGTAGTATTTTTTTAATTAATATGATTCACAATATATTAGTCACAATATTTATTATAATTTAATAATTTGATTAGTAAAAAAATATTATAACTCTACTTAATAATTGATATTACAAATTTATATTTTATAATTTATTTCATAAAAAAATAATTATAAAATTATTGAATAATGGTTAACATCAATAGTTTGAAAGTTATTATTAAAAACAAAAACTCATAGCAATTTGTGAAAAAAAAAAATCATAGCAATTTGTTTACAAAAAATAAATAAATAAAATCACAAAACTGCTATTACAAATTTAATTTATGAAAATATTAAATATTAAAAAATATTTAAACTATCTAGACAGACATTTAGGGTTGGTACAAACATCGGGTTCATACTTCGTAGAGGCTCAGCCTTTCCTCAGCCGTCAGTAAAAGGGAAAAAAAAAAGAAAAATAAAAAGATCTAGAGTCTTCTAACGACGACAAGGATGCTGATCGATAGGATCGTTGCAAGGACCTACGAGGGAGGCGAGGATCAACGATCGCTGCGATGACCTGCGAGGGAGGCGACTGATGAACACTTGGTTACTGGTTAGGTCTTTCTCATCTCCTCCTTCTTGCCACTGCATCTTTTCTATCACCAGGATATCGGCGCGATTTTTCCACATCTCAGAATATCGCCGATATCTCGGACTCTCTCGACCAGGATAGCCCAGTTTAGGCACTTTGGGCAACAACTTTCGATTCAAGCCGAAATCTCGGCACGGCCCCGTCGATACCGAGCCAAGACACCGAGATATCGATTGTCTCGGCCGATACTTTGAACCATGATCTACTTGAGCTGCTATCCATCTTTTTGACAGATTTTCTTTTTCTTCTTCAATATTGTTCAATATAACTTCGAGTACAAAGTCAAACATAGTAACATGGGTGAAACCAGATTTCTCAAAGTTCTATTAAGTGCAGTTTCACACCTCTATTTGTCGGGAATGCTGCATCCACAATTTTGCACTCCAAATAATTTTTATTATAGTGACAGTGACTTGCAAACGACCGAATTGAAGCGAACTTGGAGAGGTATAGAGAAGCAAAAAGAGAAACCAAAAAGGCAGTTAGTGAGGCTAAGGCAAAGACATCTGAGGTTCATATAGGCGACTTGACACTAAGGAAGGCGAAAGAGAGATATTCAAGCTTGCTAAATCCAAAGATAAACGGACCAAGGATTTAAACCAAGTTAAATGTATTAAGGATGAGGATGAAAAGGTATTAGTAAAGGAACAGGAGATAAAGGAGCGTTGGAAGAGCTACTTCTACAAGTTATTTAACGAAAGCAGTAGTAGTGACATACAATTGGGGCAGTTTACCACTTTTAAGGAAGAATTAAATCTTATGTTCTATAGGAGAATCAGTAGGGAAGAAGTAAAAGAAGTATTAAAAATGATGAAGAATGGGAAAGCAGTTGAGCCAGATGGTATTCCTATTGAGGTTTGGAGGTGCTTAGGAGAGGATGGCATAAGTTGATTAACAAAACTTTTTAATGTAGTGCTAAAGAGCAAGAAGATGCCTGATGCAAGGAGGAAAAGTATCCTTATACCCATATACAAGAACAAAGGAGATATTCAAAACTGTGCGAACTACCGCGGGATTAAATTGATGAGCCATACGATGAAATTATGGGAGAGAGTTATTGAGAGAAGACTAAGAAGGACAACAACCATTTCAGAGAATCAATTTGGTTTCATGCCTGGAAGATCAACCATGGAGGCTACATTTCTCTTGAGAAGGTTAATGGAATAGTATAGAGAAGGTCAAAAAATTCACATATGGTGTTCATTGATTTAGAGAAGGCATATGACCGAGTTCCTAAGAAGATTCTATGGAAAGTATTGGAAAAGAAAGGAGCGTGTGTCGCATATATTGAGGTGATAAAGGACATGTATGATAGAGCCATGACATCTATACGGACGACTTCTGGAGAGGCTAATGAGTTCCCTATCACAATTGGTTTACATCAAGGCTCAGCATTAAACCCGTACTTGTTTGCTTTAGTTATGGATGAGATTACAAGACATATTCAGGATGAGGTGCCGTGGTGTATGCTATTTGCAGATGATATTATTTTAGTAGATGAGACGAGAGAAGGAGTGAATGCTAAGCTAGAATTGTGGCGGGATATGTTAGAGACAAAAGGGTTTAGGCTAAGCCGATGCAAGACAGAATATATGGAATGTAAGTTTAGTCAAAGTACGATAACGGGTAGTATAAAAGTAAGTTTAGGCACACAAAAGATTGTAAAGAAAGATAAATTTAGGTACCTTGGATTTATGGTGCAATAAGATGGAGGGATTGATACTGATGTAAGTCACAAGATTCAAGCCGGGTGGACCAAATAGAGAAGTGTTTCGGGGGTCTTGTGCGACCAAAAAGTCCCCCTCAAGGTGAAAGGAAAGTATTATAAGGTGGCGGTTAGACCAGCGCTGCTATATAGATCAGAGTGTTGGGCAGTAAAGTATAATCATGGTCAAAAGATGGCAATTGCGGAGATGAGGATGCTAAGGTGGATGTGCGAGATTACAAGGAAAAATAGGATTAAGAACGAGGAGATTAAGGGCAAAGTAGGAACAGCACCGATTGAAGATAAAATGAAAGAAAACCGATTAAGATGGTTTGGCCATATTAGAAGGCGTCTCGCAGAGGCACCTGTTAGAAGGTGTGAAAGTATGAAGATTGCCAGGAGTAGGAGAGGTAGAGGAAGACCCAAGAGAAGTTGGAAAAAAATTATTAAACATGACCTTACCTACCTAGATCTATCGAAGGGCATAGCCCTAAACAGATCTAATTGGCGTCGACAAATCCATATAGCCGACCCCACCTAGTGGGAAAAGGCTTGGTTTGGTTTGGTTTGGTTTGACAGTGACTTACAGGGGAGAGAGAGAGAGAGAGGTACAACAAACAGAGAATGCCAACACATCATAAGAGTGCGGGACTAATTTAAGAGTTGGGAACATCACGTAATTTGAAAATGGGACCATCATCCTTACAAATTTGAGCGAGACCATAAATATAGCTCATTTCTAAATTAAGATATATCCCAAGTTTCTCAAATAGCTTTGATAATTGAACTCACTAAAAGTGCAAAAATCTAACAAAAGTTGCAAGTTAAGCGTTTGGTAAAAACTCAACTTTTGCCACTTTTTTGCTCTGTTACAGTAATTTGTTCTACTCAAAGTTTCACCAACACACAAAAAGTTGTTAAAATTTGCTAAAAAATTTACCAAACACTCAAAAGTTGCTAAAAAATACCAAATATTGCCAAAAATTTTACCAAAAACTCAAAAGTTGTAAAAAGTTGCTAAAAATTACAACTTACTTCACCAAACACACCAAAAATTACAACTAGCAACTTTTGACTAAAAATTGCTAAAAAAATGCTAAAATTTGCACTACCAAACGCCCTCCAAGTCACCAATTTTTGTGCAAAGCAAAATGCTCTAATCATAAAATGAACCATGTTTGATAGTTGTGGAAATTAAGGTTATGCATCTCAATATCCTCCATTCTAATAGCAACATCTACAATAATTTAAATGTACCATCTCAAATATGATTGCCTCACATTGCTACAACAATCAAATAAATGAGGACTAAATTAACTCCAAGTACCAAAACATCAAACCGGAATCAATGAACAAACCAAGAAACATACCAAATTATAGGGGAATGAAATAGAAAGCCTATTGTGCCCATGAAATTCCAATAAAGCTAATAGTGAAAAAAAGAAAAAATAGCACTAATGTTGAAATTGGTCCCTAACCATAGGTATTCCTAGACAAGCTTCTCCTTAAATCATCCATCTAACCTACCGAAATTCATCAGCCTGCTCATTTTGAAACATTGGGAATCCCAAGGAAACTCCCTCCACCCCCAACCCCCCCCCCCAAAAAAAATAATAAATAAATAAATAGAGTTGCATGAATAATTGATTCTATAGAAAATGAGTTGGGTGAAGAATTTTAATAATCCAATTTTGTGATCCATGTGAATCATTGATCCTTCATAAATAGTTCCACCACTACGCTATTTACTTTATACTGAAGGGGCATACTGTGTATGTAAAACGACACCATCTGCATGCCACAACTATCCATTAATGTACCACCAAGACCTTTCCGCGTAATTGATATAAGTTCAAGTGAATCCCTAATTTAGAGAGAATCAAAGAAACAAATTGAAGAACTCAACCACAATACTCTCAAGCTAGTGCATCTCAAACTGGTCAAACACCAACCTACCAACTAACAGTCAAACACACACATTCACCCATTCAACTCCATAATAGTCTGTTCATCTCCGAATCACAGAACAAAACGCTTGACAGACAAGAACATACAAATTAAGAAGCAAATTTTCATATTTATAAACAGAAAAAAGACGATTGCGAAACCCTAGAAATCCAAGGCAGAGACTTGCGAGGACAAAAGGACCCCCAAAGCGAGCACACACACTCCGACATAAATCGAACAAAAAATGTAATATGTGAAAGAATATGTTCAAGAAAATTTAGGAGGTCTCCGGATTCTAACCTTTTCTCGGCAATCTTTTCCCCCCCGGAAATCGAGAGCGCTATTTTCCAACTTGCGAAACGAGTCTTGCGTGCGGAAACAAATATATATATATATATTTATGTCGATGTATATATGCGCAACAAACTGATTTTGCTTCGTAGTTGGGTCTCCAATGCGCTCATTACCCAGGCTGTGATCATTTCCGCTCACAACAATTTCTAGGCCGTTGATTTTGATGGAGATGGGTTATGTTGCTCCCACCCGAATGAATTGATACAGTGGGTGGTTGGCACATCGAAAAATAATACAAAAATAACAAAAAAAATTATGATTTAAATAATTTGTTGACGTCTAGCACGTAATTACTAAATTATATATTTTTAGAATGAATAGTATAATTTTTTTAACTTCAATATCAGAATACTCGAGAGAGAAATTGTTCAGATGAATTTTTGGATATATTCTGACAAATTTATGTTAATTTTTTTTTTAATTGTTGAATTTTTTTACTTTTGCTTTAAAATATTTGAGAGAAAAATTATTCTGACATATTTTTGGGTCCGTTCTAACATATTTTTGTCAGATTTTTTTGAAAATTATTGAAAAAATTTTTAAATTTGTAAAAAATTTATTAGGGTTTGTGAAATTGTTATTAGAATTTGTAAAAAATTTATTAAGATTTGTAAAAATTTATTAAGATATGTAGATATATATAAATTTATAAAAATTTTATGAAATACGAAAAAGATAAAATGTGTTATAAACTTTTAAAAATTATTATAGTCTTTCAAATATTTATTTACTTTTCTTAGCGTGCCAAACACCTTCTTAAGCGTTCTCCTGTGAGCGCATTGCTAATGACAGGCTCGTGATCTTGCGTGGTACAATTAATTTGGTTGAAATTTATGAAAAATTTTCCACGTAAGCACATGCACGTAGCAGTTGAGTTACTCATGGAGTAATTCCCCCTCGGAGTTTGGACTGGTTGTTGCTGGGTGAGGTCCCTGGTGCGTCAGCACAAATCAAGTGGTGCCGGTTGTAATTGGGGCGGGTTGAACCAATGGTGCCATCGTGGCAATTCCACTATTTTTTTTTTAACCGTAATCGGGGGCAAGGAGTGAAAACTAAACGAGCGGTTTTTTTAACTGAGCTCGATTCATAATGCAGATCGAGACTAATTTGTGATTCATTTGAAATTGAGTTTAAGTTTAAATTTATAAAAGTTTAATTTGAAAGCTTGTAAATTATTTTGGCAATATATATATATATATATAATAATTTTCAATTATATTTTTATAATATTTTATTTATCATATTTTAGACGAAAATAATATCATTTTAATGTAATCAAATTATTTAAAAATCGATCTCGAGTCTTTTTTTTTTTTATTGAATAGAAACTTATATAAAAGTTCAAACAAATTTAAACTGAGCTCCCAAGTTCAAATAAGTTAACATTCAACTTGATTTCACCTATATTTGGGGCTGAAGTTGGAGCAAAAATTTCATATATCAGTGATATAATATTATTAATATAATATGTTGTAACAAATTAATAAACTTAATGTATGTGTACACTTTAAAATTTAATAATTAAAATATTAAATTCAAAATTTTAAAATTTAAATTTATTGCCTAAATTAACATGAATTGTGTTATGATTAAATTTTAATATGAATAAGCATATTATTTTATTAATTTATTACACCACGTCATGATAATTATGTTAGATTTATATGGTTCACGAGCCTATTTTTTAGTGATATATTTATTTTAAATTATGATTATATTTAACAATTAAATATTAACTAAATTTAATTGATCAGTTTTAGAAAAGTTTCAGTTTTATTAGATCACTCTGATGGATAGTGATTATCGGATATATTTTAAGTAAAAAGATAAAATTGATTGGTCCTCTAATACATATCTTTCCATCAGAATGTAATAAGATTTAAGGGAGAAAAAGAAAGAAACACAGTTGGTTAATTAAAAAGTTTATGCGCAATAATCAAATTAGATAATACATTATGGATCAAGGTATATATTTATTGTTATTATTTTTATAAGTGAAAATTATTAGTTCAAAGGATTTTAGGATTATTGTTTACACAAATTAGGATTTTACATATCCTTAAATTTGCTTACAAGTTAAGTAACATTATCGTTGCATCAAATCTTTTCTCTTACAGTTAAATTCAATTTCAGGGTCCTAATATTTGAATGCAAGTATAATTTCATCTAAATGCAAACCTCTACATGCATTTAAGGGCTAAAATGTAACTTGAACCTCCTATTAATTCATTTTTTTTAAAACAAATATGTGCTCTAACGCAATTAATAGTTATGCAATCAATATTACCACTCTATTTCATAATGTCCTATCTAGATAAATAAATATTGTTAAAAAAAAAAATTTATTGCTAAAGAATTTGTCATGCCCCGAATCTCGTGATCTGAGGAGTGAATTATTAAACATACACATTATGCACATATTATTAACACCCTGATCAAAATCATTCACCACCCTGGAGTAACATAATAATAATCAATAATAATAAATCTAAGCCTCGGTCCAATCGGACAACAATGCTTCAAATCGAACTTAAAATATAATATTCGCCTTATAACCTTTACAATACAATCAATTAATATCTAGACTTAAACACATATTACAGTCTCGAATAATTAAATTTTAGATCTTAAAATACAAAATATCTACTACTGCAATTTTATCATTAAATCCGATCATGGGCCCGCCTAAGTCTTAGTCTCAGGACCTGCAACAAAATTCTGTAGGGACGTAAGTACTAATCGATTTGTGGCCACGAAACATAATAACAGATATATAATATGTACAACAAAAAGCATGAAATATAATTAACACAAGTAAATCAACGTCTCTAACACAGACATAATACATCATCAATAGCAAGTATCACAAATATTATATAGGTGAATAACATCTCCTAACATCATCATAATACAACATTAAATTCAAATATCAATACCATCATCATAAATCTTAAGAATAACTTTAATTATCATATTTCTTAACATTATCGTTATTAATTTTTAGTCACATTCTCATTTTTATTTAAATCCACGAGGCAGATATATTATATGTTATCGTTAAGGGTCACGATTAGCTACAATATGCGTCATCATTTAGGGCCACGAATAACCACAGGGCCAAGATTAACCATAATACACGTCGTCGTTTAAAATCATGATTAGCTATAGGGCCATAATTAGCCACAATACACATCATCGTTTAGGGTCATGATTAGCAACAAGGCCACGATTAGCCACAATACACCTCGTCATTTAGGATCATGATTAGTCACAGGGCCACGATTAGCCACAATACACCTCGTCGTTTAGAGTCATGATTAGTCACAGGGCCACGATTACCCACAATACACCTCGTCGTTTAGGGTCATGATTAGTTACAAGGCTACGATTAGCCATAATACACGTCGTCGTTTAGGGTCATGGTTGGCCACAGACCCATGATTAGCCATAATATACGTCGTCGTTAGGGTTATGATTAGCCATAATTATGTTATGTTGTATGCTACTAACCTACTGGTATGAATATCAATCTCAGTGCAGGTTTCGAGTTTTTTAACCTTGGGGTAATCTCTCTACCCTTTCTACTTTTCAAGACCATCTATTCCCGTGTTATAATATAAATCACATTATGTTATTATCTCTTTTCATTGTCATCCTCAATCATTTTATTCATAACATATCATCATAATCCACAATCAATACATATCGTCTCATTATTTCCCTTCACTTTCATTATCAATTCCAACAATAACTCAACATATTCAAAATCTAATTATCATATCATTTTCATTATAATTAAGTTATTCTTATCATAATCAAATAATCAATATCGTTTAATATAAACAATTAATCATGTTCCAGTAATCATAATTAATAAATAATAATGAAATTGTTCATAAAGCAACGAGTACTAAATTATATATCTCTTCAATAATTCAGTATCTTTCATCTTATCTCTTAAATAGCTCCCATCCAAACATTTCTATTACTAATATCTCATTTGATCATTTTATTGTAAACACCTGATTATAACCTATTTATTATAAGTAATCAACACTAATTTCTCTTCATTCGTAATATTTAATCACTATGTCATATATTTATCATTCACATTTTTATCTATCTATTTTCTTTTTCATTAACCTTATCATGTTTTTTTTATCCTTTTATTCAATCAAAAAACATCTTGTATTATCATAACATCCAATTCACTAATCTTAAGTTATTCCAATATCACACTAATATATTATTATTTCATTATAACATCTTTTATTCCCATTAACATAACCTTCACTTATTCAAATCAAATATCACTCAGTTCTCATTAACAATGTTAGAACAATTCTATATTAAACTTATATCGAGCATAGGATGTAAGCACATAAGTTTAACATTAAAACAACACTAAACATGTCATAGACACCAATCTTTCTATCCAAGTATTGCTTTTTAGGCTCTAATTCATGCACTTTTATCTATTTAATCACTGTAGGTTAATCATTTAATATTATATAGTTTGGGGTTTAAATATACAAGTTTTTATACATGAAAGTAAAGTTTAGTATTCTGAACGAAGGTCATAGGTGCCCCACGTGGATCATAGGCGCTCCTTTGAGCGCACCAGCAACCCATGTTTCGGGTTTTGCTAGTTTTCAAAGTTCTAACTTAAAAAATCTTATACCTTTGTATTGTAATTTTAAATCTTTGTTTCTAAGGGTGTTCTAGGGCTTAAATGACTTAGATAAAGTAACAAGTTTGATATTTAATGCATTATCCAGCTCCAAATCAACATTCATGTTTCAATATACATGCATACATATATATATGTGTGTATCACTCGACTCAAATCCATAATACATATGACAACAACATTTGTAGGTTATCTACATCTTATATATGCTATTTAAAACTTGAAATCCTTACTTCAAGCGTTGAACCAAATAGAACTCAACATTGTGAACTTCCGGTTACGAGCCTTCAACTTTGAGTAGATTGTTTACGCAAACCTTTGATCCTAACAATGAGATCGCAAAATTGTGTTTAATAGGAGTCTTATTTATTACAACAGAACCAATTTAAGTTTGGTTGAGTTTGGAGCAACTTACCAAAGTCAAGCTCATTTGTTTTTCTCTCAGTTCTTCTTCTCTACCAATTCCAAAACTCTCTCTCTCTCTCATCTCACACATACATATACACATATATAATTTTTTTTTTTCAAAATTTTGTCATTAATTCCATCTTTGAGTAAATATTTACGACTTTAGAATAGTGTGTTAAAAAATAAAAAACAAAAACTAGAATCTTATCAAGTGATTTTATATGCTTCCCCGTCTCATAGCATTAATAAATTTCTATTTTTTATATCATCCACTATATATCATATATAAATGGATAATTATCACATTTATCACATATATATTATTATTTTTTGCAAATCCAACAATATATAACACAGGAGGGTGGTTAGTCCCAATTCAAGTGGTGTTTGATTTGTAAAAAAATAAAAAAACAAAAAACAAAAAATTAAAAAATTAAAAATTAGTATAAATGTAACATGTGACAAAATTTAACTAGAGGAAATAAAAAATTACTTTCTTTAATATTTTTTGGAGAACCAAACACCCCCTCAAAAGTTAAGTGTGGGTCTATGTCAAATTCTAACTATTTTACGCTAGAGCTTTGTCATATGCTTGTTTTTTTTTTCTTTTTATTTTTTCTATGTTATGCATGCATATACATATTGAGAACACGCAATTATACATATTTTAAGTTTTTTTTTATTTGAAAATAGATTCTCGAAAAGTTGAGAAATACTACTTTATATATTTCTTGTTAACTAAATAGATTTTACCTTAATCCTATCTCATGCTAAAAATGATTATTGTACACATTCACTCCATTTTTTGAGCTATATTTATGTGTTGAGCTTCCTAAAATATTGTAAAATATTATTTGACATGTTTTCTATTAACTAAATAAATTATGGCCTGACCTGAACTCGTGAAAAAAAATGATTGCTTTACTATTAGGTTCATTTTAACTCTATAAATTTTTTGAGCTTCTCAAAAGCCTTCTAAATATCAATTGATATATTTACAATCAGTTAAAGCAAATTTTGACAGGGTAAATTACATATGTCTTCCCTCAACATTTAAATAATTATATTTATCACCTATTAACATTTAAAAATTATACGTACTTCCCTTATTTTGAAATATTATTAATATTGATCATATTCTATTAAACCAATTGTTAAAACATAGTAAAAAAAATATCAAAATAGTAAAATTTTTTTATTTTTTCTATTTTATCTCCTCTCTCTGTCACATATTTGTCAGTTTTCTTTATAAAAAAACTTAAAACAAACAAAATAAAAAAGTTTTAAAGAATTTTTATAAAAAAAATTAAAGAAAAAATAAACCAATTGAGAAAAAATATTTAAACCTTAGATAAGTTAGTAGTGAATAATTTTTTGACTCCAAAAATTATATATACCAGTGGTGTTTTCTTAAATAAATTATGACATCAAAACTTTTTATTTAAAAATTTGTATGTACTAATGGTGTTTTATTGAATAAATTATAGAATAAAAATTTTTACTCCAAAATTTATATTTATTAATGATTTTTTTGAACTTAAGGCTATTATTTTTTAAATTTTAAAAGATTATAAAATATTTTTTTAATCTAAAAAATTACATGTACAAATGATATTTTTCAAATCACGGGCCGTCGCCCCTACGGTAAAACTTCGTATATGCGCATACGCTAAACTCAGCGACAGCAAGGGTTTGGTTTGCAAGGCGCAAGGGAAGGTTTTGGATTAATGATCAACAGTGATTAAAAGATGTAAATGTTTCTGATTTTTGTAATTTAATTGAATTTATTTGTGCATTTAGAGTGATAATTAGGTTTATTTTTGCATCGAGAATGCATTTGTGAAGCTGAGTATATGGTAAAAACTTAGATTATTAGAAATTAATTTGGTTGATTTTATTTATTTTTGTTACGAAAGTTTGTGTATATGTTATTATTTTTGTACTTATTAGTGCATCAATGGCGATACTTCGAATTATTAATGTATTGATGGTAATAATTAGGTTAATTTTGGTATTGGGTATTAGTAATATTATTATAATTTGATTAAATTAATTTCATTTTTTGGATGCATACGTATTATTAGTTAACGTGTACATTGTGTCAATTATAATTAATCTTTAGTATTTTAAGGATATGCTTGTCTTAAGTTATCAATTGGGTTGGTTTGTGCCCATATTTAATTATTTTAGGCTTAAGTGGTGGTTATTAGAACTTTAATTTTGTAAATTTATTTTTAATTTCTTTTAAGATGGGTTTGTTTGGGTAACTGTAAATAAATTTTATTAAAGTAAATTTTTTCTTCATGGACTAATAATTATATAAGGGTATGCATTACTCCCTTATTGAGATAAATTGTTATTGATAGGGTGGGTAAGGGCAAGTAATAGAAAAATTATAATTTTTTCTCATTATCTCGTAAAATATTCCTTTACACTGCCGTATAATTCTAAGTAACGCCTTCCTATAAATAATTATAATAAAATTTATAAGATAATAATTTATTTAATTAAACTAAAATTAATTAACTATTAAATTATTTTATCAAAGTAATATTAAATAAATAATAATTTATTATTATAATGATTAATTTTATTTTATTAAATTAATACTATCAAAATATTAATTTATGACTAAATTATTCATTTTCTTAAGTTAAAATTATTTTTCATAAATAATAATTAATTATTAAAATGATTTATTTTATTAAAAATATATTATTAAATAAAAATTATTTTTCATAAATAATAATTTACTGGATTACTTATTGTATTAATATAATTTATTAAAATTAATAATTTATTTAAATAAATTAAAGTGAGTTATTTTATTAAATTATTTTATCAAAATAAAAATAATTTCTAATAAATAATAATTCATTATTAAAATTAATTACTATTGAAATATTAGTCTATAATAAAAATATTTTTTATAATTAATATTTTTATCTAAAATTATATTTAGTAATATATATTTTATTAGAACTAATCATTATTAAAATAAAAATTTATATGATGATTTATTTTATTATTATATTTTACGATAATTAAATATTAACTTTTGCCTCTTGATTAATTCACCCTAATTTCAAATACAATTAACTTTTACACTTTCAAAATTTTTAACATGTCAAATATGTTTTTGTTATTATTATTAAATAATAGTTACTCTCTTAATTAAATATAAATATCATGAATTTTCTACCATATTAAGGCAATGTTTGGTATGAGATAAAAATTTTGGGGGTGAAAGATTATTGGGATAATTGTCACCCTAGTAACAGTTAATGGAATAGTAAGCTTTTATAATACTCATGTTTGAATTGAGAGAGTAAATTTTATCTGGTAATAATTATATCATACTTAGAATGCTAACAATTTTGAAGGAATAAAAGTTAATTATGTTTAGAATGGGGATAAATTAATAAAGGATTAAAAGTTTATATTTAATCTTAATAAAATATTATAATGAAATAAATAATCATAATAATTGTTATTTTAATAATATTAATTTTAATAAAATTAATTACTAAATATAATTTTAAATAAAATATAACTATAAAAATAATTCTATCATAACTTAATATTTCAATAGTAATTAATTTTAAAATGAATTATTATTTGTTAAAAATTATTTTTATTTTAATAAAATAAATAATTTTAGTTTATTTAAATAAATTTTTTATTTTAATAAATTATATTAATACAATACATAACCTAGTAAATTATTATTTATGAGAAATAATTTTCATTTAATAAAATATTTTAATAAGTAATTAGTACTTATTAAACATATATTTTAATTTGGGAAAATAAATAATTTTAGTTATAAATTAATATTTTAATAGCATTAATTTAATAAAATAAAATATTTTAATAATAAACTATTATTTATTAAATATTATTTTGATAAAATAATTTATAATTTAATTTTATTTTGATTAAATAAATTATAATTTCATAATATTTATTATAATTATTTACATAAGATTTTACGGAGATGTAAACAAATATATTGTTACCCCCTCATCGAAATTGATGTAACGAGGAGTAAAACTATTCTACTAACTATAGCTGAAATAATAATTATCACTGTAATTTTTGTTTCAAAATTTTTTTTCTCGCTGCACGTTTTTGAGAAATGGGGGGTACAATTTTATGGTCTTATGGGGGCTTGCTGTAATTATCTCAAAATAAAATGGCAGTCGACGACACTCGGAGTCAATCTCTCAATTAACGCATCTTCTTCTTCACAGTCAGACTTGAACAGAGGGTTTCTTTCAAATTATCTTCTGCGATCTCTCTATTCCTTTCTCTATCCCTATCGACTGCGAGGTGAGCTCCTGTTCTCTCATTACCCTATCCTTTCTGTATCTATTTTCACACAGCCAGGTTAGGGTTTTATTTTCTTTTTTTTTTCCCCTATTTCTTGCAGTTTTTGGATTGATTGATTTGCATCGCTGTATATATCTGTATAAAGCTTCTACATGTAAGTTTTTGCATGATATTTCAGAATGTGTTTTTTTTTTTAAACAAGGGCGGAGAAAGAGAAAGAGTTTTCCTTTTGTTTTTATTAGCGCAATAATAAAATATTCGGAACATGGGTTTCTTTTTTGTTACTCATGAAATTTTCCTGGAAAATGAATGGGTTTTGTGTTGCCTACGGCCTGCTATCTTGGAATTGAAATCTGTGTTTTTTGAGTTGTAATTGATGATAATTCCCGCTACTATTATTGAATTGGGTAAATGTATTTCTTTAAATTTTTGGTGCAGAATTTGTCTTCTGCAAAGTCACTAGGTTAAATTTATTGGTAAGTATGAGGGCTCAATTGCTACCCTATTGGGTGACATGGCGGAATTTTTAGTAGTAAATTGTGATGTCGAATAGAAATTTCTCTCCCTGGAATGCTAAACTTCATTTTTTCGCTGAATATGTGGAGAAATGCCTGTTTATGTGTTTATGCATGTATAGATGAATGGTTAGCATGATAGGTAAAACTAGGTGCTTCCCTATTTGTCAGGAGCTGTAAATTAGAACTGATTATTAGTATTTTCAACCCAAACGGAATTCACAGAGAGTTCAACAGCTCTCTCTGACTAGCCAACGGGGTGAAATTTCCTAATGTCCATGTTTCATCACAACTTTTGACAGAGTGGTTAAAATGGTTGACATAATTGTTCTGTGCTCTATTTTTGGATGCTCGACATGTTCACACCCCACCCACCCCCCAATCCCCCCCCCAAAAAAAAAAGAAAAAAAAAAGAAAAAAGAAAAAAATAAATCTGAACCCATCATTGTTTCTATACCAGAATTCACATCAAAATCAATAAGGGTATGTTTGAATGTTGGAATCCAAAGGAAGAATAAGAATCCTATTGCTAGTAATAATATTCCTATGCTAATGTGATGTGGCCAGTCAACATAAGTCAATCTTTGCATACAAAGTCAATCAATCTGTTGCTTTCATATAGACTTGGTTAAGGGTGGTTGTTCTTCCTTTGCTTTCAATAAGCTAAAGTGGGGAGCTTGGTAGCTAGAATTATGGCACCACTACTATTTCTATTGTTTGTTGTGGTTATGGTTTGTTAGATACAACAGCACTTCCCTGATTATTTGCTTATGCACCTAGTTTATTGCATCATGGTTAGTTAGCTCATGGTTGTGTAAATGTCTATAAGTATTTGAATTTAGAGGAATAAAAAGGGTAGACAAGTTATATAGCATTCCTATCTTCTTCTCCTTCTCTTCTGGTATTCTTGTCTTCCTTATCCCAAATTCTCTAAATTCTTAACAAATTGGTATTAGAGCTAGGTTACAAATGAGTTACTGGAATCAAACCAATACTGAGTTTCGAAATGAGGTGAATGAAATCGTTACTTGTCGTGAATCTAAATTTGATCAAGTCAACAGAACCCTGCAAGCAGTTCTAACTGAGCTGTATACCTTGCGTTTCCATCAAGATGAAGTGCTATTGAAAGGGAAATCAACCCATTTGCTCAGATTGGAACCTCACGGCATCAAGCGGCATCAACCAATCATTTGCAGCCATGAATCAAACACAGCTCAAGTTGGCGTTTCTTAAATTTGGAGGTGATGATCCGACTGGGTGGAACTATGAGGCGGAATAGTACTTCGAGTTTAACGGCATCACACTAGCTCAATAGGTACAATTGGCCTCCTTCTAATGCCTCCTTCCATTTTGAGGGAACGGCCTTACAGTGGCATCGGTGGCTGATAAAAATTAGGGGACCACGGTCTTGGGAAGCATTTACTGAAGCTGTGCTAAATAGGTTTGGGTCGACAGAGTACGAGGATCCTTCAGAGGCCTTGACTAGGTTCAAACAAATTTCTACAATGGGGTTTTACTAGGAAGCATTCAAAAAATTGTCTTAGAGGGTTGATGGGTTACCTAAAAGGTATTTGTGGGCTGTTTCATTGCAGGCTTGAGGGATGAGATTAGTTGGATGTGAAGGTAAAAAAACCATGGACTCCCACTGAGACCATTGGTGTCACACGATTAATTGAAGAGAGAAATTTGCTACAAAGGAAACCCATCAACTATGGTCATTTCCAAGGAACTATGCCACTCCACGAATAGCACCCAACCCATCCTCAGGGAATCTTGGAACACAACCAATGCAAAAAACCACTTCCCTAAGTTTTTCCATTCCCAGTTGACTAATTATAGGACAAGACTCTAAAGAAAACAGGGAGAAGGGCCTTTGCTTCTATTGTGATGAAAAGTTTGTTCCCAGGCATAGGTGCCAACAACCCCAACTTTTCATTATAGCAGACTTTTCCAGAGAGGAGGATGACAGTCCTAATGACATGGATGAACCTCCGGTGATAGATCAATTACTAGAGATTTCATTCAAGGCGATGGTTGGAAGCAAACCACCTGTGCACCATCAGGTTTATTGGCAAATTGAAGAACAAGAGTGTCATTGTCTCAATTGATGGGGGAAGTGCCCATAATTTTGTCTATCAGTCCATTGTGTCTAACCTTGGCTTACCTATTGTACATAACAAGGCCTTTCAGGTGATGGTCAGCAATTGAGAGACAATTAATTTGCTTGGGATTTGCCCTCATACTGCTTATTTAGAATTATCGTATTAATGACGATTTCTATGTACTACCTGCTGCAGCTTGTTAGGTTGTTCTAGTTGTACAATGGTTGGAGACGCTTGGACCTGTTGAAATCGACTACAAGAGATTGACGATGAAGTATTGTCACAAGGGTTAGCCTCACACATTTCAAGGCCTAGGCCAAATGGGCCTTGAACCACTTAACAACAAAGAATTGTTGCATATAACTGGCATGGGCTATTTCCTATAAGTTGCACTAGTCACTACCATTGAAAGGCCCAAAGCAACAAATGAACGTGATAGGCCACATGAAGAATTGATGACCTTACTCGACAAATTTGCTTCAGTATTTGCGACTCCCTCTGAGCTTCCACCACAACGTACACGTGAGCATCGAATTCCCTTGCTAGCCAATCAAGAGCCTATTAGTGTGCGTCCGTATTGATATCACTATTACTAGAAGGTAGAGATCGAAAGGTTGGTGAAGGAATTTCTGGAATCAAGTATAATAAGGCCAAGTACCAGTCCTTTTTCTTTGCCGATGTTGTTGGTTAGGAAAACAAATGAAAACCTGGAGATTCTTTGTTGATTTTAGAGCGTTTAATGGTGTCACCATCAAGGGCAAGTACTCGATTCCCATAATCAATGAATTGCTAGACGAACTATATGGAGCCATGTGCTTCTCCACGCTTGACTTGGCTACCACCATATAAGGTTGCACGAGGATGATGTACACAAAACTGCTTTCATGACACACGTGGGCTACTACAAACTTTTGGTCATGCCCTTTGGGTTGACAAATGCACCCTCAATGTTTCAAAGTCTGATGAATGATTGTTTCGGCCTTGCTTCAAGAAGTTTGTACCTTTTTTTTTTTAATTGACATTTTGGTTTATAGCAGGTCTTGGCAGGAACAGTTGCAACACCTTTAAGCAGTTTTGGTGATTCTGTCTTCAAACCAAGCCAAGTGCCAATTGGGGTCACATAAACTGAATACCTAGGCTATATAATCTCGCATGCAGGTGTAGGAGTTGACGTAGCGAAGATTCAAACTGTCCTCCAGTGGCCAACACAAACATTTGTTAATGGGATTCAGAGATTTCTCAATCTGACTGGGTATTACTGAAAAATCATTCGAGGATTTGGCATTATGGCAGCACCACTTACCCATTTGATCTCCAAAGACGGTTTCTAATGGACACCAGAAGCGGATGCAACTTTCCAGTTACAACTACCCGATTTTTTAAAATAATTTGTGGTTGAATGTATGATGCTAGCGGGACGGGGTTGGGAGCAATCTTGTCACAAGAAAATCAACCAAATGCTTTCTTTAGTGAGGCTTTGAAAGGAAGTGCTCTGACACTATTAACATATGACAAAGAGATGCTCACAATAGTCAAGGCAATTTGAAAGTGGCGGCCTTACCTCTTGGGGAAGCCTTTTGTAGTTCGTACGGATCGGTAGAGTCTCAAATTTTTATTAGAACAATGAATTACTACACCCACTCAACTATGTTGGTTGCCTAAGATTTTGGGGTATGATTACAAAATATGGTACAGACGGGGTCTAGAGAACTAAGGGACAGATGCCCTTTCATAGGTTGCTGAGTTTGAGGTATTTGCAATCTCTTTACCTATGGTTGATTGGTGGCCCATATTGCAGCAAGAATCCATACATGACCCCTATTACGACCAGTTTCAATCTGCTCAAATACCAGTTGCCCATAATTGTTTCTAGAGAGATGGAGTTTGGTTCAAACAGGGAAGGATTTTATTGAGTCCTACTACACTGCTTCCAGCAGTCCTGTCTGACAGTCATTCTTCTCCCATAGGTGGACACTTTGGTTATCAAAAAATGTTAGTATGTCTACGTTCTAATTTCTAGTGGCTAGGAATGCGTTTAGTAGTAAAAGGATTCATTTGTGGTTGTGACACCTATCAACGATGCAAGAACGATTCTCATAAGTCGACCGGCCTTCTACGACCCTTGTCTATTCCTGAACAGGTGTGGAGAGATGTTTAATGGATTTTGTGGAAGGACTTTCGTCATCTGAGGGCCACACAGTAGTGATGCTAGTGGTTGATCGCCTAATCAAAATACACACATTTCATTCTCTTGAAATACCCATTTATAGCAATTATAGTCGTCAAGGCATTCTTGAATAACGTTGTCACTTGTCAAGCTTCATGGGATATCGGCTTCAATCGTTAGTGACAACGACAAAGTTTTTGTAAGCACCTTTTGGAAGACCTTATTTTAGTTGCAAGGGACAAGGCTCTGCATAAGCTCGAGTTATTACCCTCAGACAGATGGCCAAACTGAGGTGGTAAATCGGATGCTCGAACAATACCTTCGTTGCTTCTACAGTGACCAACCTTGCAAGTGGCTCGATTGGCTTGCTTGGGGCGAAATTATAGCTACAACGCCTTGACACATTCAACTACTAAGACCACTCCTTTTGAGGCTGTGTATGAGGTACCTCCACCAAATTTGCTTTCTTATGTTCCAGGTACCACCGAGGTGCAAGCTGTTGATGAATTTCTTCGCACCAGGGAATCCATCCTCAAGGACTTACATCACAGTCTTCACCTTGCTCGAGGTCAAATTAAAATTATGACTGACCCGCATCGTTGCGACATGGTTTTTGAGGTAGATGATTATGTGTATCTCCGGTTACAACTGTACTGGCAGAAAACAGTTGCCTCTCGAAGCTCTCCAAAGTTGGCTCCACGTTTTTTTGGCCCCTTCAAGGTTTTGGCAAGAATTGGACCAATAGCCTATTGCCTGGAGCTTCCACCAAGGTCTCAATTCCATAATGTTTTTCATGTGAGTTTCCTTAGGAAGCACATTGGCTCTTCACTCCCTATAAGTCCTTAACTACCTCCTGAAGCTACAGTTTCTTCTCCGTTGCTTCAGCTGGAAGTAGTCTCAGCTACTCGGGTAATTCGCAAAGGAAAATATTGTCCCTGAACTGAGATTCTCGTGAAATGGTCTGGCGCTCCTCCTGGGGATGTAACTTGGGAGAATAGTTGGCAGTTTTTACACACCTATCCTAATTTTTTCCTTGAGGAGGAGGGCAATCTGAGGGGGATGGAATGATGTGGCCGGTCAACATAAGTCAATCTTTGCATACAAAGTTCAATCAATCTGCTGCTTCCATATAGACTTGGTCAGGGGTGGTTGTTTATCCTTTGCTTTGAATAAGCTAAAGTGGGGAGCTTGGTAGCTAGAATTATGGCACCACTACTGTTTCTGTTGTTTGTTGTGGTTATGGTCTGTTAGATACAGCAACACTTTCCTGATTATTTGCTTGTGTACCTAGTTTATTGCATTGTGGTTAGCTGTTACCTCGTGGCTGTGTAAATGTCTACAAGGAGGAATAAAAAGGGTAGACAAGTTGTGCAGCATTCCTAAATTCTTCTCCTCCTCTTCTGTTATTCTTTTCTGCTTTATCCCAAATTCTCCAAGTTCTTATCATAATGCAATTCAAGTCTTTGGATTACTCAAATTGTATATGATAAAATGGTAAAATTTTATATATTATGGTTCAACTTTCTTTTTTACTCTTGCATGCACTCGGGTTATGGAACGAGGAAGACTTGGTGAAATTTCGATTCCTATTCTGCCTTTTCATTCCTTACATCCAAGTGTAGCCTAAATTCTTGTGTAAGTCATGCTACAATGTGGACTCCACTAAGTAAATAATGCTTGAATGTTGTCTTATGCAGAACCTAGAAATGGAAGACATGTAACGTAACATATTTAATTTAATTTATAAAGGCCTAATAATTTGGCCTTATTGTTGGTATTTCCATTGAAGTTTGCATGAGAATAAAAATTGAAAAGAAAATAAAAATGAAAGGCCAATGCCCATTTTTGTTCTCATACTTAGAGAATTTCTAGTCTAGCTCTAGTCTAATTAAGCTAGTCCAGTCCAGGAGGACAAGGTTCTCTCCTATGTTGATTGTTCTTGTTGTGTCTTCCTTGTAATAATTATGTGCTTTGAACACCACATGTCAATTTCTTTTAGGAATCTTCTTTTTGTTCTTTCTCGTTCTCTCCTTCTTTTTCCTTTATTCATATTTATATGCAAGGTATTAAGTTCCATCCATTTTTTTTTCATAGCTTGTCAAGTGATGGAACAGATTGCATGGTTTTGATTTGGAGCTGTAGTTCTTGTGATAATCAATTGAAGTGCTTGACCAATGCAAATTTTCTTGATAGACAAACTTTTTTATGAATAATTTTGATAAGTGATGGGTTATAGCAGTCAATCCACATGTAGAAAGCTTGAGTTTGAGTTTCTTCAGCACCATAAATTGATATGAACCAAAAGTAGATGACATTCAAATTTATTTTAGCGGCATACGAATCCTACTACCGATGGGGCTTCTTTCATTTTGGAATGGTTTGGCTAGTTTTTTGTGTTTTTTTGTATGCGTGTAATATGTGTTATTGGCCTACTTGCTAACTGTTGAACCAAGTTATGATTATTTATGTTATACTTAAATCTAGTCAATTAATTGAATAGGTTCGCTCTATTTTAGGCGTTTGATGTGTTTTCCTTTTGCTCTTTCACTTGTAGATGGCTGCAATCCTTGTAGATTGTCTTCAAGACAAGTGGCTTCGTCTTGTGAACTGTGCTGAGCCATCCCAGTCCAAATTTGGGGTAGTTTGGGCTTGGCTTAGTCACACAAAATGCATGCTTAAGCTTGGCTCTAAGCCATGCTCGGATTTAACTTGTCAATATTTAGTGAAACACGGTCTTGGTTTGCAGCAGGCTTGTGAAGATTGTCAAAAGGACTAGCCGGTTCAAATCATGTACATTTAAAACATGCATTAACTTGAGGCAGTGTCAAGAGCTGAAGATTAACTTGTTCAAAAATGAAATTATTCTTGTGAGGGAGGTGGAAGAGATGGTTTTGTTAACAGCTTAATGGGGATGTAGAGTTGGATCTTTGTCAACCCTACACTTGGTTCCCTCTAGGATCACATTATAAAGTCAAATGATTTTGGGACTCAATTGTCGAAAGGTTCTCTTAAAGGTTGGCTGCATGGAAAAGACTATCTTTCCAAAGGAGGTAGGTTGACACTTATCAAAAGCTTTCTCTCTAGTTAGTCTACCTTCTTTTTGTCTCTTTTCTCCATACTTGCTTCATTGGTTCGTGTTCTAGAGAATTTGATGAGAAACTTCCTTTGGGGAGGCTTGTGAGATGAATTGAAGCACAACCTGGTTGATTGAGACTCCCTATACTTGCCACTAAGAGACGGTGGCTTGAGGATTCGGAGACTTGATGTCTTTAACAAAGCTCTCTAGGGGAGATGGTTGTAGAGGTTTGTCTCAACGTCGTAAATTATGGCGAAGGATGATGGTCAGTAATATGGGCTTTGTAGGGGATAGCTTTCTAAAGAAGCTAGAGGTCCTTTTGGAGTCAATTTGTGAAAGAGCAGGGTAAGATTAAAGGAGGTTTTTGTGAGTACGTGTGTCTTCCAAGTTGGTGAGGATAGGAGAGTTAGGTCTTGCTAGGATGATTGGTGTGGCTATAGTTCTCTCAAGGTAGCAATCTTGACAGTGCCCAGTTATGCAGCCCAACCAGGTTGTATGATTTCTAGTTGTTGGTGCAACACCCCAACAAGTTAGGTGTGGAATCCTATTTTCCACACACGGATGTGCAAGATTGGGAGATCTAGATGGTAGAGGTGTTATTCAAGATCCTTCATGAGATTAGGATCCAGGTCGATACGATAATATGCTGAAACGACAATTGTCTAGCAATGGGAAGTTTTCAGTTTCCTTCTCCTAATATGATCAAATGGGTAGAGGGGATGTTCCTTTCCAATGGAAAGAGATTTGGCGCTTTGAAGCCCCTCTGAAAGTGGGCTTTATTTTTTTATTATTATTTTTTATTTTTTTAGTGGCAACAAAGTGGGAAGCCATTTTAACTGTTGATGATATCAATAAAAAGTAGAATTGCTTCTTGATTGGTGTTGCACATGTAAAGTGGCTGGTGAAAGCAATATTGATTTACTTTTTCATTGTCCTATTGCAAGGGAAATGTGGACCCTTATCATCTTGGTATTTGGGGTGGAGCGGGTGATGCCAACTTCAGTGAAGGAGTTGTTTTTGGTTTGGGGGAGGGGTTGCCCTAGGTGTAGAAAGAAGAAAGCTTGCGAATTTGCCACTTCTTTTTTTTTTTGGTAATTGGAATTTGCCACTTTTGTAATGTGGTGCTTATGGAGGGAGGTAAGCCGTCGCTCTTTTTTGAAGATAGTGAATGCTAAGCATATAGCTTGAAAGGTCTGGTGCTAGTCACTTTGTTTTTTTGGCTCGAGGAGCCTAGGCTTTCTATTTTAGACTCTTTTGTCGATTTCTTAAAGTCCATTTGGATGGAGTGAAATGGGAAGAAAAGAATAGGAAAGCAAAGATCTTAGAATTCGTCTTTTGTTTGTGAGTTTTTGTAGGAAAGAAAAGAAAACAAATGGAAAGAAATGGGAAGAAAGTGAGTGTTAAGATTTTAAAATCTTCATTCTCCCAAAAATGGGCGAAAATGGAGAGAAGAAAAAAGTGAACTAATGGAACTTTTAGAATGACATATCTGCCCATAACATAAATAATAAAAAAGAAATTACAAACATGACCTAGGGCTAAATAAATTTGTAACCCTTCAACTTTTCAAAGGATTCAATGGTAAAATAACAATGCACACTTTCTTTTCATTCCATTTCTTCTCTGCTCACAAACAATAAGAAAGGCAATCATTATCTTTTCTTTTCTAAATTCCCAAAGACAGAGAAAGAAAACTATTATCATTTCTCTTCTTTTTTTCTTCTCACCTAATTAATATTTCTTTCCGTTTCTTTTTTCTTTTCTCTTCTAAACTCACAAACAAACCCTTAGTGAACTTGTATATCTTTGTTGATATATAGGTTTTTTGTTTTGTGCTGGGTGGTATACATCCCATATATTTGTGTCATCCTTTTTGATCTATTAATATAATTTATTTTTTATCATATATATATATATATATATATAATATATATAAACATAAATTCATAGGTGGTAGTGCTGAAGAATTCTATATGGTCTCAAATTCTTTGAGATATATGTCCAAAGCAGTGTTCCATAATGAGTTTGGTGGGATGAGAGAGGGGGAGAGAGAGAGCTATGGTGGTTGGCTGACTGCAAACCTGGAGAGCAGCTGGGGTTTAGAGGTAGGCTGCTGCTATTTCTGTTGGTGGTGGTGGGGGGGTGGTAATGGTTGTTAAGTGAGGAGAAAGGGGGGCAAATTGGTTGACAGTGATGGTAGTGGTTTAATGCTGGAAATGCAGCACTTATGGGTGGGAAGAGGCAATGTTGGAGCTTCAAGGCAAATGAGAGAGAGGTGGAAGAGTGAGATTTAAATATTAGTACTCTGATTGAATAATTGAGCATGCGAGTCTGTATTCCCATGTACATTGAGACATGGAGTAAAGAACTGTGCTACATGTGTTGTAATTGAAACTATGAGGGGCCAATTTAAGTTCTAGTAAGGCAACATGCTAATGTCGTGTCTGTGTTATATAACAAAACTCAGACATTTGGGAGGTAGAGACATGCATGAAGCACATTGTAATTTTTTTTGGGGGAGACACTTGGAATCAAATAATAAGATCAAAATAATATGAATCTATATTTAAATGATTATTAGCAAACAAATTAGAATTTTTATAAATATAAGTAAAAGATTAATTATTTTTTGTACAAAAATGAATAAGTAATTGTTTTTTCATGTACATACATAATAATATATATTTATTCATTAACGTATGTTTGTCATGTGCCATGTGGTATTGGGTCTTGATATTTTAGAGATTTATGGGTTCAAATGTCTGGGTAATGTCGTATCCATATTATGTGTCTGTATCCTGCTACATCTGCATACGCCCTTATCTGGATGGAAGTACCCTATGATTATCTGGTGGTAAATTAATTTTGCATGAATGTTCAGTTGCTTGGTATGATCATAGCCTGGTCAATTGCCAACTAATATTAGCATGAAATTGATTCCACTGGTTATCATTCCTATCTCTTGAATTTCCCTTGCTTCCCTACATTAATTAATCCTTAGAAATCTAATTTTTCGGGAAGCCTTCTCCTCTGCCACATCCAGCCTCTTGCAAAATTAGGACCAAGATCTGCCTCTAGAAAAGGGATGTGAGGAGTCCGAAGAAATTATGAGTTGGTAGATCAGAATATATAGGGGCGGGTTTATTGTTAGGTAAGTATCGATGATGTCAACCAATTGATAGGAATTGGGGTGAATAAAAACCATTATTTTGTGCTGGGATTCTCATGAAGATGAATCCGTCTTCATGTGATCAGTTCAAGGGCTACATTGGTTTAGATGATAATTATATACTTGATAGTTTTAGTTTGGTGGATGATCATGAATTGTCCAGTATCCATCAGGTTTATATTCAGAGATGACAAAATCAGAGTGAGCAGAACTTAAAAACTCCAAATAATTAGGGTATATCTATTCTTCCAGGTCTTGATTTTTTTTTTTTTAATTTACTTTTGGGATTGATTTTTATGGTGGCAGAAGTACACCTTCTCATAATATGGGAACATCATTTATGTCTTCTGTGGTGTCTGAATCACTTTATGAGGAAGGGGATGCATAACTTTTTGCATGACTTTTGGATTATATTGATATTTCTGTTGGTGCTTCTTCTTATTGATGAATGTAGGTGAGTACCACTTCTTATAGTCTTTATAGATGTAATTTATGGATCATTTCTGAGATTAAGTCATTATTTCCTGTGTTGTTATGTTATTTAGGATTAACATATTTTGATTATATGTTCTTCATAAAATCTGAGCAAAAGAATATGCTGCATGACATGAAGAGGCAAAACATGGAAAACTAACGCGAAGCAAATTTCTAAATGCATTTTTAATATTTGTTTCCATGGTTGTCCAGCTCATGCTGCATCTTGTTGAGAGAAGCTACATTCCTTGACGAGGATACACAATGAGCGGGAGTGGTAGAAAACGTAGATCTCTGTGGGATTGCAAAGATGAGACCCTGCTTCCAACTCAAATTAGTGAGAACAATACTTGGCATGGGAAAGAAAGCGATTCCAGTCTTAATGCTAATCATGATCCTAAGTGGTCTGACATGGAAGCCAGCAATGCATTGAAGTCAAAAGATTGTTCAGAGCTGCCATCTTGGGAGCCATCACAAAGAAACAGAGGCCAGAAGGATGACAACAGAGGCTTAAATGATATTCCAGAAACCAGAAGGGCTTGGGATGGGGATAAAAGCTATGAAGTATCAATGTGTTTTGATGAATGGGAACAGAGAAACCATAGCCGTTCTCCTGAAAATAGTTGGAGGCAGTCACGCAGGTTTGTGTGTGTGTGTTGTTTGTGGATTTCTTTTTTCCCTCTCAATCTAAACCTATCTTAATGAAACCCAAATCTGTGAATATTCTACTTTCTTTCCCCCTTTTTTTTTTTGGTTTTTTTTTTTGGGGGGGGGGGGTGGGATTTCACATTCAAAAGGTGTTTGTGTTTAATTATATTTTACTAGATAAATACATATTTCTGTAGCATTCTTAGTTGGCAGAGTTTTTGTAATTGGTCTTTGTTTATTGATCTTTCCTCATTATGACATCTTATTGTTCGGATGTTAGGTATGCAAGGAGTAGGAGCAGAGGCAGGAGTAGGAGTAGGAGTAGGAGCTGGAGCAGAGGCAGGAGCAGGAGTCAAAGCAGAGGTAGGGACCACAGCAGGGACAGGGACAGGGGCTTTGGCAAGGGAAGGGGCAGGAGCCCACTTGGTGATCATGGACGAGAATCATATGGATGGAGTGAAAAAAGAAGAAGTGGGTGGGGACTACCATCTCAAGCATGTAGAGACTTTTCTGCAGGTAAATGCCGGAGAGGCAGTCAATGTAGGTTCCTTCATCAGGATAACCTCAGTGATAGGGACGGGAGACGATTAGAGAGAGACCAAGCAGAAAGATGGGGCAGTAGGTGGGAACGCAGAGGAAGTTTTTATGATGGAGAGAAGGATGAACCCACAAGGAGCAACAACAAATCTACCATGCTGTGTAGTGATTTTCTAAAAGGTAGGTGCCACAGGGGATCATCATGCAGATATCTTCATCATGATGCTTCTGGTGATGAAACTGAAAGAGGCAATCGGAATCTGTCCCTTGATCAAGATTACAAGCGACAGACGCGCAAAACTGTCAATATTCCTTGCAAATTTTTTATGATGGGAAAATGCAATAGGGATTCATGCAGGTTTTCTCATGATGGCCCAGAGCTCGGTCATCTTGAATGTAAGTCACAGGATGACAGGTGGGGCCATGATTTTGATGAGGTGAACAAATCATGGAATGGACCTAAATGGGGTGAAGAAACTGCTGTCGCAGATATTGCACAGGCCACTGGGTTTGCTAATGTTGAAAAAATGGCTTTTATTGATCCAACAACTGCTGAGAAACAAAATGATGATAAATTGGGCCACAGCTTGGATGACATGAACAAACAATGGAGTGGTACTAAATGCGGTAATGCAACTGGTGCCGCTGAGATTCCGAAGTCCACTGGATGGGGTAACAGTGATGTCGAAAATTTGAAATTAACTGATCCAGTAAATACTGAGAAACGTGCTGGTGGTAAATTGGATCATAGTTTAAATCATGATATCAGAATATGGGGCCCTCAAGTATGGAAAGATAAGGCTGCAGGGGGAGATGAAAATACATCCCCTCACTGGGGAAGTGGTAGTCATGTTGTGAGCATGGGCGTTACTGGTTCAAAGGTTGTTGCAAAATCATTTGATAGGGAAGAACCCTTGCTAACTCCCCAAAGTTTGCCAGTTCAAACTCCGGATGGAATTTTCAAGAGTGTTCATGAACAAAATACAGTTCAAGATGCTTCAGGCCGGCAGCTTCTTGCTTCAGTCGTGCATTCAGCGTTTCCAGAAAATTCTTTGATTGTGCAGCAACACAGTAAGATGGGGGATAATAATGCAAAAACAGTTTATTCTAATTCAGTCAATGAACTCGACATCAGTGGAAATGCTGGGCTTTGTGCTCCCGGACGGAATTTGAATCAATGTGCTGATAGTTTAGGACCTCAACCACCAAATTTTGGTGGAAATATTAAAGGCGAGCACACAATTTCTGGAAGCCCCTCGAATGAACGTGGCATTGATTTGAATGGACCAGTGCAACTGGACTTGTCTCCTACTGATCTGCAAAATCAGAGACAAGATCAACAGGGAGAATCTGCCAAAACAGTAGTGAACTCCCGCATGCCCGAGAACATTTTCAGCAGTGTGCAGGGTGCAAAAGTAACTGATTTGCCAGCGACTCTGACACAGTTATTTGCTAATGGACAACTTCCCCAGCTCTATGCTGCACTGAACCCCCCAAATTCCAAAGAATTGGTGCCATCTCTTCCTAATTCTCTGGGTGTTTGCCCCCCCATTTCCTCAATGGATACTCAGCCTGATCCAGTTTCAATGTCCCAAAAAGAATGTGATACCACAGGTGATAGCATAGAATCCAAAAATGCCGGAAACTGTATCCAACCCCCTGGGTTTTTGTCTAATTTCGTTGAACAGAAAAATCAAATGCTGTTGGAACGTTCATCTCCATCATCTGCTGCTGGTTTTGACTCTGGAAAACTCCACAAGAATGGCTGCCCTGAGGATGATTATAATGGCGGTCCAGAGTTAAGCCAGCGGAAGCCAGTAGCAAATTCAGTACTTGAGGAAGGTAGTAAATTAATAGCAGATAAATGCAAGCAAGAGCCAGAAAATATTCATGCAGAAGATGCTGCTGCAGATGTGAGGGTTGGAGATGGAACTAATGGGAAGGATGAGAAGGCAATGAGGCTATTTAAAATATCTCTTGTTGAGTTTGTTAAGGAGATTTTAAAGCCTAAATGGAAGGAAGGCCAGATGAGCAGGGAAGTTCACAAAACTATTGTAAAGAAGGTGGTGGATAAAGTAACTAGTACCATTCAAGCGGTTAATATCCCAAAGACGCAAGACAAAATTGATCAGTATCTTTCATATTCTAAACCCAAGCTCACCAAACTCATAGAGGTGAGTGAGTTCTTTGTTGGCCATCTATTTTTTTTTTGGACAGGTTACACGTTTCAGCTGGCCAACCCAAATTGACATGTTGTTATTGGGGCCATTCAATTGCCTGGACAAATTTGTTCAGTTGGTTATGAGTCTATTTTCACAAGCAATTTTATTCATGTTAGGATATAGGATTTTATTCTTGTTTCCTTACAAGTTATTTGTTATTATTTCATTTCCTTACAAGTTTGAATTGCTGTATTTCCTTTTTTGAGTTTTTCCTTATTTGGTGTAAGATTTTGATTATAAATAAGAGTCAAGGGAGAAGAGAGGAGACAATTCAATTCTCCCTTTTTTCTTTATTTCTCTCAACTTGGTATCAGAGCATCAAATTTGATTTCAAGAAAAAAAAAAAAAAAGAGAAAAACAGTGAGCAAAGACGTGCCAGAGAAGGAACCTCGCCGCTGGCGACTTTCCGACCATCGGAGCCGGCAGCCGACCACCACAAAAGAGTCGTCGTCCACCGACGATCGTGACCCACTTGAGCCTGTCGCCGGCGAAGGTCCGATGCGCCCCCACGCACAGGTCGCCACCAGCACCCAGGTCTCACGCGCCCTCTTTTGTTCGGCGCGTGGCCTTCCGGCATCTCACCGGCGACACACGACAGCGATCGCCTGATGGAAGGGAGTCCTCTATGTTGCCAGTAATCTCTAGTTTGATGATCTGTCAATGAACCTTGATGATTTGTCAATGAACCTTGATGATCTGTTGCTGTTCTTCGGTTTTGTCTCTGTTTTTCGATCTGTTCTTCGATCTTTGCTGCAGTTCTTCGATTTGTGGGAGCCGATTGATGATCTGGTAATCTGGTAACTCTTGTTTGATGATCATGTTGCTGTTCTCCATCTTTTCTTTGGTCTGTTCTTCGATCTCTGCTGTTGCCCTTTGATCTGTGGTAGTCGATTGATGATCTGGTGATCTTTGCTGTCGGTGCCGACTGATGCTTTTTTTGATGCCTCTGTGATGATCTGTGATGCTTGTTGATCATTGCTTGTTGTTTTAGTCTCTTTTGTTGATTTGTTCATCTCCGCTGGTCTGTGACTATTGGTAATTCTTTTTTGTTTTGTTGATTTTGGTTTCCTCTTAACCTATGGCTGAATGGAAAGCTACTGCTACTGAACCGAAATCCATATTAATGAAAGATGAAGATATCCGTTGATCAATTACTTCTAAGAAATTGAATAGGTTAAATTATTTGGCTTGAGCCCATGCGGTGAAGGTGTTTCTTCGTGAGAAGAAGAAACTAAAATTTCTTACTGATCTTCCACCCAAGTCTGATGATAGTGCCTATGATGATTGGCTTAGTGAAGACTCTATTGTTATGGGGTGGCTATGGCACAGTCTGGAACCTCATATTGCTACAACCGTAGAATTCTGTGATTCTTCAAAGAAAATTTGGGATTCCCTTGCTAACTCATTCTCCCAGCAAAGTAATGTTTCAAGAGTTTTCGAATTATATGAGCAGATGTTCACAACCAAACAAGCAGGTCATCCTCTTTCAGAATATTATAGTATTCTCAAAAACCTATGGGATCAGTTGTTACAACATAGGCCCTTTGCTACAGACCTTGAGTAACAAAAGCGACACTGGGAAGATTTTATGATTGCCTATCTTCTCTCTGGGCTTGATTCAGATTTACGTGGTTTTAAAGATCAAATTCTTGCCAGTGAAACCTTGCCTACTGCTGCTTATGCTTATTCTCGCCTGTTGAGATCATCTTTAGGGCATCATACATTGGTTCAGACCACTACTTTAGAAACCTCTGCTTTGATCTCAAATAACACTGCTCAAGGAGTCTTTCGTGGTAGTATGCGAGGACGTAGTTGCACATCACGAGGTTCAACTCGTGGTGGTCGGTTTTCTCAAGGGCGGGGAGATCGTAAGTGTTTTAATTGTGGACGGACAAATCACACTGAGCCATATTGTTGGGCTAAGTATGGTAAGTCAGATCAAGTTCATCACGTGTCCGATAATCCTACTCGTGTGGCTTCCACCCAGTCAGAGCCTTCAACTATTACCACTGACCTTGGTGCTCAACTCAATGAATTATTACAAGCCCTTCGAACGTCTCACCCATCTACTTCCACTGCTACATTAGCCAATTCAGGTAATGTTACTTGTATTGCTTCTATGCCACCTTCCTGGGTGATTGATTCTAGTGCAAGCTCTCATATCTCTGGTAACTCTTCATTCTTCTCTCATTTAAATCCCATTTCTCATCATGTTGTTTTAGTTGATAGATCTTTTCGTCTTGTACAAGGACAAGGAGTCTCTCTCCCCATTCCTTACTCAAATTGCCTCAAAGTCTTTATGTGCCTAATTTTCCATTTAATTTGTTATCTGTTAGTCAGTTGACTAAAACCTTACATTGTTCTGTAACCTTTTGTCTTACTTCTTGTGTGTTTCAAGACCTCAAGACCAAGAGGACGATTGGTTTGGGGCATGAGAAAGGTAGACTCTACTACCTGGATCCTACCAGTCTTCTTTCCACAGCTTCACCGGTTTTGAGTGCTATTGTTTCTCCGATGCAATGGCATTTTTGTCTTGGTCATCCTTCTTTGAATAAATGGAAGTCTGTTATTTTTAATTTAAGTCCTGTATCGAGTCTAGAATGTGAAGCTTGTCAATTTGACAAACATCACCGTAGTTTCTTTCGTAGTCATGGTATCAGTCGTAAACTAGAACCTTTTGATTTAATTCATACTGATATTTGGGGATCTTCTCGCATTTCTAGTATTAACGGTTATCAGTATTTTGTTATTTTTGTTGATGATCACTCTCCCATGACTTGGTTATTTTTGATGAAAAATAGATCTGAATTGCCTTATATTGTGACTCGTTTTTATAATGAAATTTCTACCTAATTTGAGAGACATATCAAAATTTTTCTGATAATGCTTTTGAATACCTGTAATCTGTTATGGACTCTTTTTGTGCTGATCGAGGTATTATTCACCAATCCTCGTGTCCATACGTCACAGCAAAATGGTGTTGCCGAACGTAAACACCGTCATTTACTTGATGTTGTTCGTATTATGATGTTTAATATGCAGGTGTCCAAACCTTTTTGGGGCGATGCTGTTCTTACTGCACGTTCTCTCATCAACCGTATACCTTCTACTGTCTTAGGTAACAAGTCTCTCTTTTCTATCCTGTATCCAGATGGTAACCCCTTGCCTCTTACTCCTCGTGTCTTTGGTTGTGTGGTCTTTGTTTATGTTCTTGATCCTGGTTTAGATAAATTATCTCCTTAGTTCTCGAAAATGTATTTTCTTGGGCTATTCTCGTACACAAAAGCGTACCGTTGTTATCATCCGGCATCTCGTCGATATTTTGTGAGTACTGATGTTACTTTTTTTGAGTCAACCCCCTTCTTCTCTACTTCTGGGACTCAATTATCTCATGATCTTATCTCTAGTATTCAGGAGGAGTCCTATCCTGCTCGTGAGGGAGAGACTAGTCCTATATTACCTCTACCCATATTTCAACCTTCATTGCAGGAGTCTCAGCAACATCCATCCTCGCAAATGCAAGTGTATCAGCGGAATAGGGACAGACCCGTTGTTTCTTATGGCCCATCTCAATCTACCAATTTGTCTGAGGTTCCAATTACCGTTTCTTCTACCTCTGATGATGATTTACTCATCGCTCTGCGTTGAGGTAAACGTGCTTGCACACAGCATCCCATTGCTAAATTTGTTTCCTATTATTGTACTTTTCTTTGTTTGTATTCCTTTGTGTACGCTTTGTCTTCTGTTTCTATTCTAGCTTCGTATAAAGCCGCACTATCTTCTTTTTGATGGAAGCACGCCATGGATGAAGAAATGGAAGCACTTTATAAAAATCATAACTGGGATTTGGCACCATTACCTCCAGGAAAGTAATCAATGGGATGTCGTTGGGTTTATAATGTCAAGTATCTCCCAGATGGCTAAGTTGAGCGACTTAAAGCCCGACTTGTTGCAAAAGGTTATACTCAGACCTATGGCATTGATTATCTGGAGATTTTTTTTCCAGTTGCTCGGCTTAATTCTGTTCGCCTTCTTCTTGTTGTGGTTGTAAGTCGATCTTGGTCTCTTTACCAGTTGGATATTAAAAATGCCTTTCTTCATGGTGCCCTTCAAGAGGAGGTTTATATGGATCAACTACTTGGCTATGTGGTTTTTGGGAGTGAACACTTGGTTTGCCGGTTACGTCGTGCCCTATATGGTCTGAAACAATCCCCTCGTGCTTGGTTTGATTGCTTCAGTGAGGTTTTGTTGAAAACTTGAAATATGGTCTGTGGCGATCTCCCTCAGATCATTCTGTCTTTACCTAGCACTCTTTTTCTGGTACCATTGTGTTGATTGTGTATGTTGACGACATCATTATCTCGGGCGATAACGTCACTGGTATTGCTGCTTTGAAAACCTATTTAAGTCAACACTTTTATACCAAAGACTTGGGTGCCCTTCGCTATTTTCTTGGCATAGAAATAGCACGATCCAGTGTAGGCCTCATGCTCTCTCAGTGCAAGTATGTTTTGGATCTTTTATCTGAGACTAGCTTCCTTAGTTCTCGACCCGCTAACACTCCTGTGGACGCATCTCTTAAACTTGATACGACTACTGGTTCACCATTCTCTGATGTGAGTTGTTATCGCTGCCTAATGGAAAAATTGATCTATCTCACAGTCACTCGGCCTGACATTACCTATATGGTATATATTGTTAGTCAATTTATGCATGCTCCTCGTTCTACACACTTTGAAGCAGTATGTTGTATTTTATGTTACTTGAAGGGTGCTCCTGTCCGTGGTCTATTATACCGACTTTCCTCTCTTTCTATAACTAGTTACAGTGATGCTGATTAGGCTGGGAACCGAGATGATCGCCGGTCAACTTCAGGCTACTGTACTTTTGTTGGCGATAATCTAGTTACTTGGCATGACAAGAAACAACAAGTCGTGGCTCGTTCAAGTGCTGAAGCTGAGTACTGTGCTATGGCTCATACTGCCTCTGAGATGTTATGGGTTCGTTCTCTGCTTCGTGATTTTGGTATTGATGTTCTTACCCCTATGGCAATGCATTGTGACAATCAAGCTGCCATCTTTATTGCCAGTAATCCTATGTTTCACGAACGTACCAAGCATATTAAGGTGGATTGCCACTTTATTCGGGATTTGGTGCTTCGTAAAGAGCTGAGTACTCCGTTTGTTCGATCCTCTTGTCAATTGGCTGATCTTCTCACCAAGCCATTACCTCGCTCCTCATTTCAGAGTCTTTCATCCAAGTTGGGCATTTCGGACATATATGCTTCAGCTTGAGGGAGAGTGTTAGGATATAGGATTTTATTCTTGTTTCCTTACAAGTTATTTGTTATTATTTCATTTCCTTACAAGTTTGGATTGCTGTATTTCCTTTTCTGAGTTTTTCCATATTTGGTGTAAGATTTTGATTATAAATGAGAGTCAAGGGAGAAGAGAGAAGACAATTCAATTCTTCCTTTTTTTCTTTATTTCTCTCAACTATTCACATGAATTTTGATTTATTGTTTTGCTTTTCATAATTAAGTTGTTTCTTTGCATTATTATACCATGCGTTTGACATTTGTGCAAACTATTAAATAATTAGGGAATATGAAAAAAACTTGATTTTTCCATGTAAAATGCTGTGTTATTCTAAAGCTCTGATTTTTCCTCTTTTTGCAGGCATACAGTGTGAGATTTTTGAAGGCTTCTTAAAACATGCTGTGCTGCCGATAGTTTCTCCCCATTATGCTGAATCTTTGATAGGCTTACCGTTGAATTTGTTGTGTATATGTTGTTTTTCCTCACAGCTTCCATAAATTGTGTAGTTTTGTGTTTTAATGTTTTTGATAGGTCTCCATCTGTTCCTATACACAAGTTTTTTACCATTTTAAAGCTTGATTGGAGTGTGCTACTAGTTACTTCGCTCTTACTTTTAGATATTGTTAAAATTACAACAGTTACTAGGTGGGCTACCTTTTCTGAGTTATGCTTTTATTTCAGTTATCTGCGTTATGGGTGCTTTGTTTTCCTTCCTTCTGTAAGGGGGAGCTTTTCTCAGTTTTGGTTGTGCTTAGATTCTTTGAGCCATTTAATTACACCTTGATACCAACTCCATTTTGAGTGGTACCTACCTCTTAATATTGTCTTATTTGGCTGCTTTTAGTTGTGTTTTTTTTTTTTTTTTTATTATTTTTTTAAGTTAATGGTTTTGTTATGATTGATGACTTGTGTAGAATGGGTTGCATAAGTTTTATTTGTGGTAGTATGGTATACTGGTGAGGCGATTTATATGTCTTGCATTACCTCCCCTGACAGCTAGCTTTAGAAGTGAGTTCCTTGGGTATATAACAGATAGTATTAGAGCTTATATTATGCCGTCCGTTCGCTGTGGTGTGAGAGGTGACGATGACATTGCAGTGTTTGTTTGGAAAAATTAATAAAGACTATTGCAAAGCGTGTCTGTATGGGTACAAGGTCGTGGAGCGTAATGGAATATTATGGTCCATGAGTATACGTGCATGTTGAATATTGGTAGTGTGTGGGATGTTGGTGTGGTGGTTATGTCGCATATTGGTAGTGTATGGGATGTTGGTGTGGTGGTTTACATGCCTTGGGTTCCCTTCTTCTAATAGCTAGTTTTTAGAACTGAGTTCTCTTAATTCATGTAATAAGCTTATGTTCGTTGCTTGGATCATACTCTGTTTCTACATGGGCCCCTTGGAAAATTTCAGTTGATTTGCCTCTCTTGTAGTTGTAGGTGTCATGGTTTTTTCAAGATAGATTCACACAACTGTTACTCGCATGGTCCTGTTCTCCAGTGGATCTCCTCTTTGGTCAAAGTCATGTTGGTTTTTGTTCAAAGTCATGTTCTACAAAATTTTGGGTTTGTTAATTGGGTTTAAGTGAAGAAAAGAATTTGGCTTCTGTAGTTATAGATAATATTGGCTTATGGATTGTTGATGGAATTTTCTCTGCTCTTTTGTTTGTCTTAATGGTTTTCTCCATTCGTATGTTATAATTGTTACTGGAACATAAATTAGAATGGAAATTTGTCTTTATGTTCTGTCGCTGATGCTTTTCTGAATCTAAGCACCCCCTAATTAACCGGTGTTATGTTGCATGGAATGGAAGTTTCACATTTTGCGGTTCTCTGAAGCCTCCTGTAGATATATATATATATATATATATATATATAATTTTCGAATTTGATATATATATATATATATATATATAATTAATAAATTTAAAAGTACTCGTCTTTTATTTTTTTTTACTTCTTTGTTTTTTATTTTATCTATTTCGTATGGCTAAATTTATATCTATATATATACATATATATTTTGTTAAAAAAATTAATTTATTTTCTAATAATATTTAGACATATTATTCATTTTTTTTACACAATTTTCAATCCAAGTCTAGGATTATTTTTGATTTGCGTCCCATGTGCTTTTAAATGCCACCCCCAATCATCTCATAATTACGAAAGCAAAAGGAGCATGTCCCGCTGGCAATTATGTGGATTTTTTTTTTCTTTTTTGGGAAATTCTTGCATGTTAAAAGTTTTAGTTGTATACAACATTTTTAAGAAAATAGTGAATACACTATAATTTTAGCTTTTTAGACTCCACTTCCTACATTAATGAGCACTACTTTTTTTTTTGTTTTTTGAAACATAAAAAGTTAAAAAGTGAAACGCATTTAGTATTTTTTTATATTTAGTCTTTCACAAATAAAAAAGACATAAATAATTAACAAAAATATAATTAATTTTTGAACTGTAATTACTTTACTTGATTGATTATAGTTTAAAATTATATTTATTATAATTATTTTTTCAAAAATTATGTATTTTTTTTATCCCAGTTGGTTTTATTATTATTATTAATATTATTATTATTATTATAACAAGGCGGATACCATTAATAATAAAATAAAATGAAATTAAACATGTCGAAAAATGGAAATTGTCCTTATAATGCTTAAATTTATAAATGTAGAATTTAATATAGGATGTCATGCGTAACATTTTAAAAATCTAGATTTATATAAAGTGACAAGTAACATTAGCAATCTAATTTTAACTTTTCACACTTTGGAAAAATACTATTTATTATGAGAGGTAACAGAGCGCGATTGTTATCTTTCATTTTTTTATTTCTTATTTGGAATCTCAGGTGAAATTAAAAGAAAAAAAAATTCAATATTTATAGCCGTAGTTTGAAAATTTTAGTTTGCAAGATGCTAGAGCTTGGAACTTATTAATTAACAAAAAAGGAAAGTTGTCCAACGGCTTCATGTTAATATTTAAAAAAAATGTTATTTTTTTGGTAATTAAAAAAAATGCTATTGTTATGAAGTATTGAAAAGAATGCTATTTAAACATGAAGTTATAAGTTAGAATCCACGTAGGCTGTCCCACATCGGGACAGTTAGGGTGCGTGAGTATTGTTTATATTCCTCAGCTGACTTTTAGCTTTTGAGTTGAAATGTTAGGTTGTGGATTTGCTTTGCTTCAAAAGAAAAAAAAATGCGTATGTGTGTCTAGTGTACCAAATTAGTAATTTAATTTTACATTATTTTTTTTTGTTAACTTACATACATACATTTTTTAATTTGCTACTTTAATTTTTTTCTTCAAATTAATTTTTTCATCAAATTAATTTTTCTATCAAATTATTTTTTTCAAATGCATCCTAGAGACTCATTTTTTTTTTATTTGGAGGGTGAAGACTCTTACACTTCTCGCACCTACGAGCCATTGTAGCACCAATATCCTCTAGCATAAGTACTACTACTGCTGCATCATCATGGCGACAGCGCGCGAATTCAAAAGTGTGGGATTTTTCTACTAAAATTACACGTGATGATGGAGTGGTCAAAGCAAAATACAATATTTGTGAGGATTTATTAAATTGTAGACTAATTTTTAGGACTACTCACTTAAAAGGACATTTAAGTAGAAAGCATGCACAAGATTCTCGCATCAATTCTATTATTGATTAATACTTTTCCCATGCTATGTAATCTCAATTACGTAGTGAAGGGGATAATTTAAGTATTTTGACTTATGATTCTACAAGAATACAAAATAATTTAATTAGATCTATTGTTAAAGATGAACAACTATTTATAATGAGTGAAAATCTAAATTCGGAAGAATTTATTCACGATAGTTTTACACAATAATTTCATGGTTTTTTAAGAAACACTTCAAGAAATCATGTTTTACAAGATTTTGAAACAAAGAAAGAACAATTAAAAACTTTTTTTGAAAATTTTGAGGGAAATGTTTGTTTAACTTCCGATATGTGGAGTTCTCATCAACAACTTCAATATATTTGTATAACTATACATTACATTGATGAAAATTGAAATTTAAATAAACGCATTATTTCTTCTAAATTAGTTGAACAAGCTTACATTGGAGGGAGTGTTGGAGAAATTATTTTTAATGAACTTGCATCATGGGAATTAACTAGAAAAATATTTTCTATTACTTTAGATAATGTTTCATATAATAATGTTTGTTTTGATTACTTAAATAATGTTTTGTTTTCAAGGGGTGCTTTATTGTAAGGGCATTGTTGTGCCCATATTTTTAATTTAATTGTAAAAGCGAGATTGTATGATTTAGATCATTCTATTAATAAAATAAAACAAAGCGTGTTTTCTATTTTGAGTTCTCCAAAAAGAGTTCATATATTTAAGATTATATGTAACCAATTAAATTTAAAACTGAGGAAATTGCCTATTGAAATCAATACAAAATGGAATTCAACTTATATTATGTTGAAAGCGGTTATTAAATATCAACAATTGATTTGTTTATTTTAAATAATTAAGTTATTGGTTTAGAAACTATTTTGGACATTGATTGGACCAATACAATTTTTTAAAAATATTTTTTTACTTGTTTTTGATGTTGCAACTAAAATATTTTGTAGAGTTTATTCCTTCTACCTCTTCTACAGCTATTTATTAATTGGCTACTATTGATGATGTTTTCAAAAAACATCTTACCCAACCATATTATAGTACTATGGTTATTAAGATGATGGCAAAATTTAATAAAAATTTTCAACCACTTCCTATATATTTTAGTTATGCAATTATTTTAGACTCTAGATATAAAGAAAATAATCTTCTTATATTCTTAGAAATGATATATATAGCCCTGGAAGTGCCAATGAGCAATTAAATGATATTAAACAGCAATTGAAAGGTACATTGGGTTGGTATGATAGTAATACTAATCGTACAAATGCCTAACTGACAACCACCACAATATAATCATTTCATCTTGATTTTGGTAACACCTATCTTTAGGATCGAGCGAAACATTGATGAACAGATGCATCAATAAGTGGCGGCTCATCTTCATCCAATCTGCAACGTTATTTGAGTGCATCTCTAATACTAAATGAAAATGATTTCAATCTTTTAGATTGGTGGAAGGGACAGCAGTCTAAGTTTCCAGTACTTCCAGCTTTTATCTGTGATATCCTGGCATTTTCAGTTTATACCGTAGTATTCGAACAAGCATTTAGTGCAAATGGGCGCGTTATTAGTAACCGCAGGAGTCGACTAGCCCTGAATACAATAGAGGTTTTAATGTGTTTGCGAGATTGGTATCTCGCTGACAAAAGAAATCAACAAGCTAACAAAAAAAAAAAAAAAAAAAAGAAACTTGCTCTTAACTTTGAAACAATGTATTTATGTGAAGTAAAAGAACATAGTAGTGATGATTGAGAATGATGTATAGAAGAGTAATTTCTGCAAATGATAGTCAGACTTATAGGTGCCAACCTAGTTGGGATGTGTAAGACCTGAAGTGATGCATTTATATACTTTATCTTTTTTTTTTTTTTAATTTACAAGTCTAACATTAGTAAATTTGAAATGTAAATTTAATTGTTTATTTTTTAATAAATTTTAATTTTTATCGATCAATGTTTTAAAGTGTTTGTATGAATTTTATTTGTATTTTATTTAATTGATAAAAAGTATTGAAAATATTAAAAAATTCTTTCGGGTCAACTAAGGCGGACATCAGTGATCTTGGCCTGACTGGATCAGACCCTAATAGGGGAAGGATCAGGAGGGGCGGGCTGGCTACGGGACGGATCAGTCACGGGTATGACCCTTTTACACCACTAGGCAGTACGCTAGTTACGTTGATTTGCAGGCTGGGGGGAGTTTGTTTTGCTACTCTGTTGGAGCTCAAGATGCCCTCATCAGAAACCCATCGCTCTCTGGCTTAATGGAGGTTGGTTTTTTGATTTCTTGCTTTAGTCCAATGTACATTGATTGATTGATTGATTGGATTCAAATTGCTGGTTCTGAACTTTGAATTTTGGAATTGGGTTTTGAATCTTTAGCAGTGTTGTGGTCGTGGGTCTTGTGCCTTCTCTCTTTCTCTCTCTCTCTCTTTTTTTTCTCCCTCCCCGGTGAATGCTCATTTTTCTTTTTGGCTTTTTTGAGAACTGTTGCTTTTTTGGCTTCTTGTGATGGAAATAGATAGCCATATATCCTGCCAAAGTTACTGTTATTTTCACCATTAGTCTTAGTGCCCACAAAAAATAAGAAGAATTGCCAGTTTCCACAAGAATCTGTGAGCTGTTGCTTTTTTGGCCTCGTGTAATCCTGGCCAAATTAAAATTCAACTCCTCTTCATGAGTTTTTTTACGAAAGAAAGAAAGAAAGAAAAAAAAAATGGAAAAAGATGGAAAGAAAATTGAGTGGTTCCGCATGAATGGGAAGAAAAAAAAAAAAAAAGGAAGCAACGTTAGTTTCCACAAGAATCTGTGAACTGTAGTTTTCATGGGTTCCTCCCTATGGTTACCTGGGGTAAATTCTCGAAATAAATATATATTTTTAAAAATAGAAATATTAATGTACTATTAAAATAATTATTAAAATTGGATTTTTTTTTACCTACAATAAATTCTCAAGATACATTTATATTATAAAAATGATATATATTAATTTTACTCTTAAAAATATTACTAAACATAGATATTATTATTATTTTTTATATGGAGTAAATTCTCGAAATAAATATATATACTACCAATATTGATTTACTCTTAAAACTATTACTAAATTTGGGTACTTTTATCGCTTATCATCTAGAGCAAATTGTTAAAGAACATAAGTGGGTGCACAGATTTTTTCTTCTCAATTAAATTTATTTTTTTAATTTTAAATAAATTATCCAAAAATTAAAATAAAAAAATATTGAAACACTTGTAAAATATTAAATAATTTTAAATAACATTTAAATAAATAATTTGTAATTAAGTTATTTTTAAAAAAGATAAAAAAAATGTAAAGGCTGTGGGTGGTTAAAAAAGGCATATAAGAAATACTAAAAAATACGAGATTAAATTTACTTAATTAAATGGCGATTACTAAAATATTCTATTTATTTATATGAAAAGTATTAATAGTTGTGGAAAGTTAACGAGTATTAATGAAAAAAAGTAAAAAATTTCACAAAAATTAAAATTTCATTAATTTTTAGGATACACCAAATACCCCTAGTGTTCTATTTCTATAATAGTGAAAATTCCTATGGCGTAATATCAAACAATTAGTCACGCGCGGGGAAAAAAAATAAAAGAGACAAGAAAATTTTAATGCAAAAACCTTTTATCAATCAAGGGAGAAAAACCGCGATTCCTATACAATAGGACTAGCCAAAATTATTTCATTGCGAACAGATTATATACAATAGGACTAGCCAAAATTATTTCATTGCGAACAGATTATAAGTTTTAAGAATTTAAAGTTATCTAATTGAATCCATGATCATTTATATAGAATACTTGTTCGATCTTCTCTATAAATTTTTTCAGTGAAAGACCAATTTTAAACTCCTTAATGATCAATGAACACTTTGTATGAAAAAATTGTTGACTAAGTATATGTAAGGGTGCACAAAAAAATCAAACAATCTAGAACCGAACTATATTTTTCGGTCACATGGCATGATTTCCGATGAAATTGGACTTACCATTATGAACAACTGTGATTTTGAGGATTATACCTTTCCTATCCCGCACAATGTCACCGGTTCATGTAACCAAGCTACATCAAAAGCCAACAACGTTGTCGGCAAATATATAAACAATTACGATGTGATCCTTGATGTTTGTTACCCATCTATAATAGAACAAGAGCTACGATTGAAGAAAATGGTAATTGTTTTTTGTCTTAAATTTTCCAATCCTTATGCTATTTTTATTGAAGAATTCTAAAGATTGAAGCTTGTAATTGCAGGCTACCAGGTTAGAGTTGGAGTTGATGTTTGCAATATGCGTGACCTATGAAAGAGACTTTTATTTAAGCCTTCCTGAGGTTCAAAAGGCTCTTCATGCAAATAGGACCAATTTACCCTATGAGTGGTCTACGTGCAACAGGTGATCGAGTATTTAATTTGTAATGGCTTGTGTATATCGTTACGGGCCTATCTAACAAAATTTTCAATTTTTTAGTTTTTGTGTTATTCTTTATTTTTAATTTTAATTTTTATAGTCAAAAAAAAAAAATAAAATTTGAAAAGGCATTCAGCAATAATAATTATTGATAATTAGTTATAGTATCAGGAGGGTGGTCGGTGATGTTAGTGTAGTCAGAGGTGAATGGAAAAAATAAGTAGCGGTAGTCGAAAGCGGGTGGGTGACAGCCGGCAACAGTGATGTGGTCGGAGATGAGTGATGACCAACGACGATGGCTTGAGGTGGCAGTTGGCAGCGAAGGTAAGTAGTAGACGGGGATGGTGATCTAACACAGATGACGGCCAAGAAAGGAGGAGGAGGAGGAAAATGAAAACAAGAAAATACTTTTTTTTTTATATTTTATAATTTTTAAAAATTTTAAAAATAATTTTCATTTTTTAATAAACTAAAAACTGAAAACAAATTTATCTAAAAAGTTTTTATGTTCACGAAAACTGAAAGTTTTTGGCCATACGCGCAAAGTGATTTGATTAGAACAACGTCTTCCACCTCTCGAGAGGGGGAGTCTCTCTTTAGCTGCTTGTATTTCTTCTCAATTAGCATTGATATGTATGACACAACACGTATACACAGGCATAATAATCTCAAAATAAAACTGGGATATGTTAGAATTTGTATATATATATAGTTTTTATGCATATACACGGGCATTATAATTATTGCGTCTCCAGTTGTCCCAAATCAACTGGAGTCGGGGACTGAGGTCATTTTATAAGGGGCTTTATCTCCTTCCACTAGTATTGAGGTATTTTCTCCACAGCAGGGAACAAAACCCCCGACGCCTTTGGAGCCGAGCCGCAGAAGGGGGACAATATCGACCAGGTGAGCCGGCAGTGGCGTGGCATAATTTGGTGGCCCATGCAGGTCCGACGTGGCCTGTGGTCCCTCAGTCCCCAACTGGGGGGCCATGTTGCATCTCTAGTTGTCTCACATCGACTGGAGTCGGGGACTAAGGTCACCTTATAAGGGGCTTCATCTCCTTCCACTGGTATCGAGGTTTTTTTTCCCACAGCGAAAAACAAAACCCCCGACACCCTTGGAGCCGGGCCGCAGGATTGGGACAATATCAGGCAGGCGGGCTAGCGGTGGCGCGACACAATTTGGTGCACAACATTTGGTGGCCCATGTAGGTCCGACGTCGCCTGTGGTCCCTCAGTCCTCGATTGGGGGGCCATGTTGCGTCTCCAGTTGTCCCACATCGACTGGAGTCGAGGATTGAGGTCACCTTATAAGGGGCTTCATCTCCTCTCACTGGTATTGAGGCATTTTCCTCATAGTGGGAAACAAAACCCACGACGCCCTTGGAGCCGGGCCGCAAGAGGGGGACAATATCGGTTAGGTGGGCCAACGGTGGTGCGGCATAATTTGGTGCGCAACATTAAATGTTGGGTAAAATAAGACCTAGACACGTGTAATGTCGAACAAGTAGGGATGGATGACACGTGACCCAATGCCGAACACTTTCACTATGTAAACATAGTCACCCACCGAACACTTTGACCTATGACACGTGGCCCTGTACCGAACAACTTTTGGTTGACACGTGGATCTACTCACGAGCATTATACATATATGCCACGTGGTGTTAGCCAAGGATCTCAAAGGTAAGTTTGTTCGGCCCTTCGATTGGTAGCTAATAAACGTTAGGCATGGGTCCCACAGCATTAATAAGAGCATGTAACCATAAATGCACCCTAGTTATGACTGGGCAATGTATTTATCACTACAAAAGGAACTAAATAAGTTCATCTCGTTATGAATAGTTGATAGATGTGACGGATAAACAGTTTGACAACTGTATTCCGGCTATACAGCCATATTTAACTACCAGAAGCATTTAACGAAAGGTATGGGGCATTAAATGAGAAGTGAAATGCATTTAAAGTAAGGAAAGAAAATAAGTACCTGGAAGCATGGAAGCAGTCAAATCACAGGTATTATTTTATTTATTATTTACATGACTACAAAATATAATATTCCATTTCACAATCACGGTAAGCTGACTATTTGCCAACTTATTAGCTTACCTATTTGCCAACTTATTACATTATTCGTTTTCTCTGAAAAAGCTCTCTCTCTCGCAATTTGCTGACTTAAGCATTGGAGGGTTTTCCGGCCAGAGACCCTCACTCCGGCCGTAACCTCTCTTTTCTCTTTGTTTAGCAGGTTCATAGGCGAATTTCCGGTTGGCATAGTCAACAGTTTCGGCGATAAAATTTGCTGCCGAACAATAATTATTTATTTATTTTTATATTATAAATATATTTATTTTGTATTGATATCTATTTTATAAAGTTCTTTATATTCACAAACAAAATGGAACTTCTAGGTTTAAAAATTTTTGAAATTAAAAATAAATAAATAAGAACAACTGAATATATATAAACAAATTAACTCATGTTATTATTTAACCTTCGTTGGGTTATAGATATGATTTTAGCTTTTAACAAATTAACCGTCGTAATAACACGCTAAAGCCGGTAAATACCGGGTGGAATTCATAGGAATTTTTGAAATGATAAGTAACGAAACCCGACTCGGTTCCATCATTTGCCATCCACAATTTTGGGTATCACTCGAAGGAGGTCTTCCATCACTTGTCTGATATAGAAAGGCCGTAGTGGGCCTTACTTGTCCGTTTCACCATTGTCAAATTAATAATTCCATCGTGTATATAGCCATTGATGCACTTGAAAAGACTTTCCACTATTATTAGTCAATCGCATGCTATTGACAAATTCGGAGCAAAAAGAAATTAAATTCACCAAAAGTAAACAAATACGGGCAAGACTAACAACCAATACTATTTGGAGGCCCCCCGGGGGCCACCAAAAAATCTTCGTACGTATAGCCTTTTGGCAGAAATTTTATCCCCCTACCCCCCCCCCCCAAAAAAAAAAAATCTTCGTAGGTATGGCCTTTTAGCAGAAATTTTATCGTCCTTTTAGCAGAAATTGTCGTTTGTACACTCCCTCTCGGGCCCTCTATTTTTTATGTAAAACTCAGGTCATGTCCACAAGCGTGTCAGATATTTAGGGGTTATTTGGTCAACTAAAAAATATTAAAAAATTATTAAATTTTAACTACTTTTTATATATTTTTTAATTAAATTTTAATACTTATCACCTTTATGTCACATCTTTCTATTTTTATTGTACTTTTTGGTCAAAAGTTGGCCAACCAAACGGCCCTTAATAAGTTTAAATAATTGAATTTAAGTGTGTTTAGAGTGATAAAAAAATGAGATAAAATATAGTTTAAAAAATTATTTTGCGTTTGATACACACATCTTAAACTGTATTTTTTGGATATGAACAGTAAGATTTCCGTTCTGACGGATTGGATTTTCACTTAGACGGATCCAAAATTCTGTATCAATTATGAATTTTTTGCACTATAATCTATTGAAATGGTTTCTACAATCCGTTTGGACGGAAGTTGGCTGTGTGAATTTGTCAAAACGGTTTCTACAATCAGTCGAAACGATTCCTACGATCCCAAAAAAATAGTCAAAGTGGGTGTCATTCAATAGTTTGGGAGTTCATGGTGAGAATGAAGAAAAAATTTTTACTATTTGATGAACCGAATTCTAATTATTGACTTTTTTTTTCAAAAAATATTAAATTTTTTTTAAATTTCATAAAGATAAGAATATATAAAAATGTAATAGAAATTTTCAAAAATTTTCACTAAATTTTTGTGCACCAATCATGCCCTCAATCCTCTTAAATTGGTGTGAGAAAATACTACTCTACATGTAGGATGGGGCATATATGCAAATTTGGCACCGGAATAAAAATACAAAAACTTTGTATATATTTGATTATTTTTATTATTTATTTAATTAATATCAAATTTTATAATTGTCTGATTAAAATTTGAAATTTTACATTCAAACCATACAATAATTAGCTAAAAAGGTAGTTATAATCGTCAAGTTGACTGTTATGTTTGTTAGATTACCAAAGTTAAGTGGTTTGATTTCATTATGCGAAAATGCAATCAAACACATGATTTGTGACTTTTTACACTCCTAATTTATAACGATGAAAGTGAATTAAGCATTAAGAAAAGTGACGGTACGACACATACTAGAACGTATTTTGAGAATTTATTAATTTGTTACTACCGACAAAACAGAGTGGAGACAAAACCGAGTCTCAAAACCATCCCGTTTTATGATTCCAAATTATAGCCTAGTCCTTCAAAATTAAAATCAATGTTTAAGAATAAAAAAATAACTAAATAAAATAATAATATTATGAATTATTCATTTCATACATTATTATTATTATTTTTAAAGATTTCAATAGTATTTCTCGATTTTTTTTATAGTTTAATGGGGGTAAAAGATACATCTTATAAAATTTTTAATTTCAGCTAACTACACTATTTTTGATGCCCAGATCGGCATTTAAAATTTAATTGTGACAAATATTTCGAAATAAGAAGTGTGAGTATAAATTTTAAATATTAGAAGTAGACAAATATAATTAATCAAATGTTAGAAAAAAAAAATTTTTGTATTCACCCTATTTTCTATTATGAATTTTTAAGAACCTATAAAAATTAAAGTGGAGTTTGAGGGATAAAAGTGTGATAATAATTACCGGGCACACTTTTCTGTCAGCATATATATATATATATATATATTGTGGAAGCTCCTGCACACTCAAAAAATTTAAAATAATGGAGTTACATAAATTTTTTTTTTGGTAATTGAGTTAAATAAATTTACTATTATATAGTCACAACCACACAAAATCACAATAATTCATTTTGTGGGGCACATAGTTGAGCTGAGCTCACTTCTGTAGACCATGGCGACAGCACCTATAAATGAGTGAGATTGGATTGATTGTCTCTGACGAGAGAACACTGATAAAAGGGATGGAATGGGAATAGGGGGTTGTCTCCATTCCATCGGTATAAACAAAACCATCGTAAAACATTGCGGGCAGTTTTGAACAAATGAAACCACCTAACGAATGCCAGTTTTGAGCCAGGGTTTTCTAGACTATTGAAGTACAGGGGAGGATAAGATTTTCCAACCAAAATCATGAAATCAGTTTGCCCTAGTTCCTGGATTAAGAAGTCAAAATTCTAGTACTAACGTTTTGCGCCAATTTTCTCAGTGCAAACTATGTATCGATAATTGCGGATGACTTTAAGCTCCGTTTGACAAAAATAACTAGTAGTTGGAGTTATCAGTTATTTACTTTTTGATTTTTTTTAAAATGACTAAATTTATCTTTTTACATTTTAAATTTTAAAGGGTAAAAATATTAAATAAACAAAAAGTTAACTTTTTTCCTTTCCTAAATATAAAAAGCTAACTTTTTAGTTGGTTGTAGCTACTAACTGCTAAGAACAAAAAAATAAAACTAATTTTTTTTACTTTCCAAACCAAACTTTAGAGTCAGTCCTTTAGCTATTTGATAGACACATCATGTCATTACGAAAATAAGACTTTAAAAATTTAAATAATATTTGGAGGTTTAAGTTTAATTTTTTTTTTAAAAATTATTTACTTTTTATCTCATTACATGAATTACGAAACTACAACTTTTAACAAATTCAATTAGTCTTTTGCCACTCCAAATACCTTCTTAATAAGTAATTAATTGTACACGACATGACTTGAATGCTATAATCGAAAATAGAATGATTAAAGTTTACATGTTGATGATAATAAAAAGGTGGTAAAACAAAATTAACCTCGCTATATTTTAAGTAAAAATTAATATAAACACACAAGTAAGTTTACACAACCTTGTGATTTTGATTCACTGTTATTTGCTCCTTCAGAAGTATAAATACATTCCAAGCGTGAGGTGATCGGTTGTAATCGTACAATAAAACCGGCAAGGACCGCTGGAATTCAGGAAACTTTTGATATGATTAGTAATAGAACCCGATTCGGTTCCATCATTTGCTATCCACAATTTTGGGTATCACTCCAAGAAGGTCTTCGATCACTTGTCTAATAGGAAGGCTGTAGTGGGGCTTACTTGTCTGTTTCACCATTGTCAAATTCATATTTCCATCATGCATGTAGTCATTGATGCACTTGAAAGACTTTTCACTATTATTAGCCAATTGCATGCTACTGACATATTCGGAGCAAAAGGAAATTAAATTCACCAAAAGTAAACAAACACAGGCAAGACTCACAACCAAAACTATTTGGAGGTCCTTCCCAAAAAAAAAAAAAAAAAAAAAAAAAAATCTTTGTAGGAATAGTCTTTTAGCAGAATTTTTACCATTCTTTTGTTTTTGTTTTTTTATTTTTAGTTTTATTTTAGATTAAAATATATAAAATAAAAAAACCTATAAACATGGGAAAAAAAAAGCACCGTTGAAAAAATTTACTTAAAAAAAAAAAAGCTAAAATTGGAAGTCTATAAAAAAAATTACTAGATAAAACTGAAAATTTACTCGATAAAGGAATGGAATGGGAATAGGGGCTTGTTTCCATTCCATCTGTACAAACAAGACCATCATAAAACATTGTGGGCAGTTTTGAACAAATGAAACCACCAAACCAATACCAGTTTTGAGTAGGGGTTTTCTAGACTATTGAAATACAGGGGAGGATAAGATTTTCCAACCAAATCATGAAACCAGTTTGCCTAGTTCCTGGATTAATAAGTCAAAATTCTAGTACTAACGTTTTGCGCCAATTTTTTCAGTGCAACTGTGAATTGATAATTGCGTAAAACCTAGTGTCTATCCTTTATTATGTTTGACCCCCAAAAAAAGAAAACAGCTATTTGATAGGCACTCCATGTCATTATGGAAATATGACATTATAATTTAGAAGGTAATTAAGGTAGTGTTTGGGTGGTAAAAAATAAGAATAAATATAATTTGGGATAACTTTTGGTATTTGGTGTTTAGTTTTTCTAATCCAAACCACGGTTTTTAGAGATGAGTAGTGTAATTTTTAGATTTTTACAGTAAAAAAGTTGGAGAAGGAAACAGTGAAAACGGTTTTTTGGGTCCGTTCCCACGGATTTATGTCAGAATTTTTTTTGAAAGTTGCTTAACTTTTGAACTTCAACGGTAAAAAGTTGGAGAGAGAAACCGAGGGAACGGTTTTTTGGGTCCATTCCCACGGATTTATGTTAGAAATTTTTTTAAAGTTGTTGAATTTTTTAACTTTTGCGTGAAAATGTTATAGAAAGAAACCGTGAGAATAGTTTTTTCAGTCCGTTCCCATGGATTTATGTCAGATTCGTTGAAATTTATTAAAAAGTTATTAGGCTTTGTAAAAAAGGTATTTCAGTTTGTAAAAATTTATTGGAATATGTAGATATATAGAAATTTATAGAGATTTCACGAAATACAAGATGACCAAAATATACTAGAGAGTTCTAAAAATTTTTAGAGATTTTCATATATTTTTATTGGTTTTAGCAAACCAAACGGTTCCTAAGTGCAAATGACTTGAATATTGTAGTTGAAAATAGAAAAAAATTAAAGTTGAGATTTTGTTGAGAATAAAAAGGTGATAAAACAAAATTAACCTCGTTATATTTTTAATTAAAAATTAATATAAACACAGAACTAAGTTTACAACTTCATGGGAAAAAAAATTCGAAAATTCTGTGGCAGTTTTGTAAAAACCACAAACAGAGCAAGGCTAACAAATTAAACCCAACTTAGGTTATGAAAGGGGGGAAAAAAAAACGACGGTAAGATTTATATATTGATATAAAAATGACTAGAAAATCAATGTTTTTTCATTAAGTTTTTCTTTCTAAACCATGCTGGACTAAGAATTATTTGGTTCGGAGATAAGAGATGGAGAAAAAGAGAGAGAGAAAATGGAGGAGAAATGAGAAAGGAATGAAGGAAATTAAAAGAGAGTAAATTTCTTTTATATATTTTTTATATTCATTCTCCTCAAATTTAAAAAACAAACAAGAAGAGAATTTTTTTTTTTTTTTTAATTTCCTCTTCTCTTCTTTTCAAACCAAACAAAGAATGATGCAACTTCAAAATCTTATCTCAAGAACAAAGATTTTATATTTGTTTTTTTAAAAAGAAAAACTGTATAATTAGAAAAAGAAAATATGCAAAAAAAATAAAATTTGCAACAGCTATGTACTAAAGTACCCAAAAAAAAAAAATTGAATTAATAAAGTTCTAGGAGAATTTGGTTAAAAAAATAAAAAATTTAAAAAAAGTGAATAGAAGCATAGGCGGGGACCCAAACAAGGTCTAATTGAGAGAAACTCTACTGAATTGAAAAATTATACTAAATTTTTATTAATTTAAATTTTTTTTATATATTCCTTGATATATTTTTATTTTTGTTCCTAATCACCTTAAAAATATAATTTTATTCTTAATGATTTTTTTTTAGTAGTTTTGTTTTTAATGATTATAAATCTTAAATCCACCGCTAAATACAAGAATGTTATAAATCAATAATAAGAATGAGTTATAGTTTTGGAAACCAAAGCCTAGTTTTAGTTACAACAAACTCATAATAAATGGTTTTGACTTATTAAAAATCGTTAAAAATTTTTAAAAAATTATTTATTTTTTATTTTATTACACGAATTACAAATTTATAAATTATATCACTTTATTTTATTTTTATGCATCATTCGTACCCATGACATAGCCCTTTGCTAAGGGTGTATAATATATTAATTTTTTATTCATATATATAATATTTATATATGTATATATAGCTTGTGCATCTAAAATATAGAAAAACCAGAATCCCAAAAATACCATGAACCAAAACCGGGAATGGTTCTGGAATCGCCTATTGTATTTACCCTGCTTACCTAGAGAAACAGATAAGGGTGGAAAAAGAATAGGCAACTTCAAACTAGCGTTTTATTAAAAAGCCACTTGGTGCCGGTGGCAAGCGAAGCTCTCATTCAGTTCAGTTTCTGTCTTTACAACTCACTGTATAAATAAGGCACGGACGAAAGCCTTGACATCTCACAAAAATCAACTCAACTCACAAGATCGAAATTTTATTTCTAAGAGATCGATTGTCTCAGTTTGTTCTGATCTCAGTTTTCAGCAAATTAGAAGGAAAAGGAAGAGATGTCGAGCACTGCCGGTCAAGTCATACGTTGCAAAGGTATTATATACATCGATCTATGTTATTCCATTGGTCCTCTTCTGAAACTTATGAACCAATAGTAGGACTACTTTCATAGTTTCTTTTTCATGGGATTTTTTTTTTCTTTACTTCTCATATATATATATATATATAATATTATTTCTGGGGTTGCAGCTGCCGTGGCATGGGAGGCAGGGAAGCCACTGGTGATTGAAGAAGTGGAGGTGGCGCCACCTCAGAAGATGGAGGTTCGCGTGAAGATTCTCTTCACCGCTCTCTGCCACACTGATGTTTACTTTTGGGAAGCCAAGGTAACAAAATTTGACTTGCCATTCATTTCTCTCAAATATATATGTAACATATATATATATATATATATATATATATATATATATATAATTCATATGGTGACACCCAAATTCTTCCTCTTCAATCATCCTTGCAGGGCCAGAACCCTGTCTTTCCTAGAATCCTCGGGCATGAAGCAGGAGGGTAAGTTAAAATTTATTTCCAACAGCATCTTAATCATCAAGATTGATTGTTTATGTTAATTTTTAATACATAAAATGAAATGGGCTCTCTCCCCCCCCTCTATCTCTCTCTCTCTCTCTCTCTCTCTATATATATATATATATATGAAACTGGTTAATTAATTAATTAATTAATTAATTAATTTATTATTATTTTTTATGTGGGTGGTGTGTGTAGGATTGTGGAGAGTGTTGGAGAGGGGGTGACTGATCTTGCACCAGGAGACCATGTACTTCCAGTGTTCACAGGGGAGTGCAAAGAATGTGCGCACTGCAAATCAGAAGAAAGCAACATGTGTGATTTGCTGAGGATCAACACCGATAGGGGAGTGATGATCCATGATGAAAAATCAAGATTCTCCATCAAGGGCAAACCAATTTTCCATTTTGTTGGGACATCCACCTTCAGTGAGTACACGGTGGTCCATGTTGGCTGCCTTGCCAAGATCAACCCTCTTGCTCCTCTTGACAAAGTCTGTGTCCTCAGCTGCGGAATCTCCACTGGTACAATTACTAAAACAAATTAATTAATTGTCCAATTTCTATTGCAAACCCCCATTCCTAACTTTTTTTCTTTTTTTTTTTTTTTTTTCGGCTGATAGACAAATTTGTGGGTGTATTTTTGGAATTTGGTTAGGTTTTGGTGCCACTGTGAATGTTGCAAAACCCTTTAAAGGCTCAACAGTGGCTGTCTTTGGATTGGGTGCTGTAGGCCTCGCTGTAAGTTTCCCTAATTTCCATATAAAAATTTATTCCTTAGTCTATGCTGTACTTTACTATTAATATCACACTTTAAGGCGTGTACTCTCCCGGTATATTTCAATTATCTCATTTTGTTTCATTCTTTCAAATTCATTGATAGATAATGCTCGGGTAATATTTTTCATCACATTTTTCTAACGATAACCGATGAAAATGACAAAATAGAGCTGAATTAAATTATATAGGGACAAAGTGAGACAATTTATACTACAAGTTTTGGAGTGAGATTAATTGTATTTGTAAGATAAATCTATCAGACGAGTGTTATCCATATATTATGGTAATTATTCTTTTATTAGGCGGCTGAAGGAGCCAGGGTCTCTGGTGCTTCGAGGATTATTGGTGTGGATGTGAATCCTAACAGATTTGAACAAGGTTGGCTACATTTGCATTGCTTCATACGATTTACTGTCAATAAAACCGGGTACTCTTTGCCAGTTACTTTAATTCTAATGCACTGCTCTTTCTCGCTCCGCGTGCGTAAACAGCAAAGAAATTTGGAGTGACAGAGTTTGTGAACCCCAAAGACCACAAAAAACCAGTCCAAGAGGTAGTTGATTTTCTGCAGCACTGAAACTGAACTGAATTCCCTTGAACAGAGACAGAATTTGATGAAATTTCTTGTCTGACTTCTACTTGATAAGGTGATTGCTGAGATGACCAATGGAGGAGTGGACCGAAGCGTCGAATGCACTGGAAATGTTGATGTTATGATTTCTGCATTCGAATGTGTCCATGATGTATGTATACATATATATCTATGTTTCTAGTCATACTTAATTTTATTTCTCTCCCTCATTGCCAAGTTAACCGAGTGTGCATGCAGGGGTGGGGGGTTGCTGTTCTTGTGGGGGTTCCTCACAAAGATGCTGTGTTCAAGACACACCCTATGAATTTCCTGAATGAAAGGACACTCAAGGGCACCTTCTTTGGAAACTATAAGCCCCGCTCCGACATTCCCTCCGTTGTTGAGAAATACATGAACAAGGTCAGTGGAAGATTTCTTCACTTCAAAGGCCTATATAATAATAATAAAGTTTAATCATCATCAAATCTGGGTACGTTCGTTGGAATTGATTTCTGATAATTTGCAACATAATTAATTGCATTGCAGGAACTTGAACTGGAGAAGTTCATCACTCATCAAGTCCCCTTCTCGGAGATCAACAAGGCCTTCGAGTACATGCTGAAGGGGGAAAGTCTTCGATGCATCATCACCATGTAGGCGGACTAGCCTTTATAGAATCATAATGCTACTTGCAATCTCCTGTGAAAATTTGTAATAATAAAAAAGGTGTGTGATGCTCAGAATTTTCATCTGCATACATATGTAATTATGATCATGGAATATTCCCAAGTGGTTTCCGCTTTTCATCGTCTGTGAAAAGTTAAAACATTACATATCTAACATATCTGTTGTAAAAGAAATAAAAACAAGCAGTTTAATTACTTCCAATTCTCCATGGACGTTGTATTGTGATTGCTCTTTGGTTCTCAGGAATCCAATACTAAATTTCATTGTCAGGCTTCATTAAAGCTAATACGTAAAGCTAAACAAGGGAAAATAATTTCCATGGCAGTTTCTTTTCCCTTTTCCTCTCTTCGCCAAATCCGCTACCAGCAGTACATAAAAATACTTTCTTCGATTCTCCAAGTCAGTACAAGAAACGTAAAGCAACAGAAAGGGTTAATTTTCCCCCCATCTCAACCATGGCAAACAGGAAGAATAAATGCTTTCAGTAAAGAGGTGAACAAAAGCTGGAAGAACAAATTCATATTCCATTTCATCTTAAACCTTTTCTTTCTTTTGTAAATTGCGGGTTTCCAAAGTTCTTTCTTCTGACTGAATCATGGAGGAAGCTCAGAATGTCATATGATATATATATATATATATATATATACACACACACACATGAACATTTCACAAAATCAAAACCTGTAATCAAGGAAACAAAGACTTTATGCTATTTATAATGAGAATTGTTATTTGCAACTGAGACTAACACTGAATTTTTTGTTTGCACCTTCCTATTGGATGATCAGGCCTCTACCAGTTTTGCCAGAATGATCCTGTCTAATATCTTGACATCAAGAGAGACATCTACTTTGACAATCCCATCACTGCCATCAATACCAATCAGCTTCCCTGTTTCCCCACGATGTGCACCACCCATGATCTTAATTTTGTCCCATTTCCTGGGTACCACTAACTCAATTTCATTAGGAAGGGCAGTTACTGTTTCACCATTGCCACTTGATCCAAGGACTATCCTACAGGAACCATCCTGAAAAACCAAGCCAAAAAAAAAAAAAAAAAAAGAAAGAAAGAAAAAAATCTGTTGTCAGGGAACTACCATACAAAATTAATATTCAAATGAAGTAAGCCAACCTACTGCGGCCTTTTTGGTATTTTATTTCTACCAACTGTACTCTGCTCTTGAAATGGAAAACTTAAAGCAAAACCCATATGCACTTTGTTAGAATATGTTAGGAATATTTAAGGCATAATTGATGGATTGTGATTTAGTTATTTTTGGTTATTGCCATATATTGGCTGATTTCAATTTCTATCTTTTGTAACCTAAACTTGATTATAAATAGAGTATGAGGGAGAAGAAGAATATTATCTCTCTTTCTTTTCTCTCTAATTTTTCTGTTCTGATTTTCAACTTGGTATCAGAGCGATTCCTTTTCCCTTCTTTATTTTTATTTTCTTTTCCAGAAAAAAAAAAAAAAAACCCTAGCCACGCTACTGTTCATTACTGCCGGACCACTCTCCGGCGATCGTTGTTGACCGGCGCCACCACCAACAGACTCGGCGTCGACCGGCGACTACCACCGACGAAGACCATCGCCGGAGATAACCTGACACGCCTTCACGCGTGGCTTGGTTCCCGGCGCGTGAGGCTCACGCGCCCCTCTTTTCCAGTGCGTGTCGGCGCGTGCACCGACGGTTGATCTCCGGCGACACACCATAGCAGTCGCCTCTTCCTGTTCTTCTCCTCTTATGCTTGATTTGTGTCGTGGATGATTCTTGAAACTTGGCTTATCTCCTTCTCGATCGGATCTTGGATCTCTCACGTTTTAGACAACCAGATCTGATGTTCGGTGTGTTATATACTGTCGATTGATGATACTCGTACTCTCTACTATTTTTTTTATTTGTCTGCTCAATCGTAGTTGATCGTTGTTGATCGTTCGATTGTGAGTTGGTTCGTGCTCCTTGTTGTGCTTTGATACCTTATACGCCGCTGTGTGGTCTTTCTACTCTGATTTGAGTTGTGATTTATATTTGGCTAATGGCTATTAATCCGTCTACTGTCAAGACTACTTCAGATGGAAGTTCTTCACCTGTTCCTGCGCATGCTATTTCAATTGAAAATTTTCCAAAATCCATTGTTTGTGAGAAATTGAATGGAGCCGCCAACTATTTAACTTGGTCTCATGCTGTTCGTATATTCCTTATTGGTCGACAATTGAAAAATTACATTACGGATTCTCCTCCAGACTCAACATCTCCCACGTATTCGCAATGGCTAGCTATTGATGCTAATGTTATGAGTTGGTTATGGCACAGTCTCGAACCTTCAGTTTTTCGAACTGTATCCTTGTGTAACACCTCTAAGGCAATCTGGGATTCTTTAGAGTATTCTTTCTCTCAGCGTAGTAATATTTCAGAAGTTTTTGCGGCGTACGAGCAACTCTTTTCTCTTCGACAAGGAGATTGATCACTATCTGATTATTACAGCACACTTAAAGCCCTTGGTGATCGTCTCTTGCAACTTCGTCCCTTTCCTGAGACTAAAGCGGAGATAATGGGACAATGGAATGAGCTTATGACTGTTCTTCTACTGGCAGGACTAAATGATGATTTTCGTAGTTACAGAGATCAGTTTTTGGCTGGGGAGACTATTCCTTCTTTAGCCAGTGCTTATTCTCGGTTGCAACGATCTTCCCTGGGTCATCATCCCCGTTCAACATCATCTGCTTCCAGTGGGACAGACTCTGCTGCTTTGATTAATAGTTCTGGAGATCATGGAGGATCTCGTGGTGGCTCATGCGGTATGGGCCGTAATTCTCCGGGTGGTGGTCGCAGTTCGGGACGCGGCACCAAAAAGTGTAATCATTGTGGTGGTACAAATCACACAGAGCCTTATTACTGGAAGAAATATGGTCGTCCTGATCAAGCTCACCATGTTACTACTGATTCTACTAGCTCTGAAATAGCCTCTGGTTCTACTTCTGGTACAAGTGATCCTGTTAACTCAGGGGTAGTTTCTCAGGCTCCCTTCTCTCCTGTTGAGTTGGATGCTATTGTGCAAGCTCTTCGGATCTCTCGCTCTTCCAGTTCCACTGCCACTTTGGCCCATTCAGGCAATAGTGTTTGTTTCTCCACCTCATCTACTCCACAATGGATTATTGACTTTGGTGCTAGTGCTCATGTATCAGGTAATCCTTCTTTGTTTTCTGATTTGATTACCACCACTCATCGTCTTACGTTAGCTGACGGGTCCTCCCGACCTGTAGCTGGCAAAGGACACCTCAAACCCTCAGTATCATTATCGTTACCTTCGAGTCTTTATGTGCCTAACTTTCCTTTTAACTTATTATCTGTTAGTCAGTTAACTAGACTTTTAAACTGCTCCATAACCTTTTCTCCATCTTCCTGTGTTTTTCAGGATCTCAGGACGCAGAAGATGATTGGTTCGAGATGTGAGCGAGATGGTCTTTATTATCTTGACCCAACCAGTTTCTCCTTGTCTTCTTCAGCCTTTCATGTTTTAGATTCACCTCTCCAGTGGCATTATCGATTGGGTCATCCAGTTTTATCTCGTCTCAAGCTTGCTGTTCCTGGTCTTGGTTCTGTCTCCAGTCTAGAGTGTGAAGCTTGTCAACTAGGGAAGCATCACCGTAGTTCTTTTCCTAGTAGTAGTCATGGTCGTGAGTCTGAACCTTTTTCTGTAGTCCATACGGACATTTGGGGTCCTTCTAGAGTCCCCACTATTAATGGTTATTGCTATTTTGTCATTTTTGTGGATGATTTCTCACGTATGACATGGTTATTTTTAATGAAAACTCGTTCTGAATTGCCCAATATTGTTTTACGTTTTTATAATGAAATTTTTACTCAGTTTGACAAAAGAATTAAAATTTTACGGTCTGACAATGCTTTAGAGTATACCAAGTCTATTATGGAAAAATTTTGTGTTGACAGGGGCATTATTCATCAAACCTCATGTGTTCATACCTCTCAACAGAATGGTGTTGCTGAACGGAAGCATCGCCATCTGTTGGATGTCGCCCGCACATTACAAATACACATGAATGTTCCAAAATCATATTGGGGAGATGCTGTCTTAACTGCTTGTCACTTTATCAATCGAGTTCCATCCATTACTCTTGGTAATAAGTCTTCTTTTTCTCTTCTTTATCCTTCTTCTAGTCCTTTTTCACTTCCTCCTCGTACATTTGGTTGCACTGCCTTTGTTCATAATCTTGATCCTGGTCTGGACAAATTATTACCTCGAGCTCGTCGATGTATTTTCTTGGGATACTCTCGTACTCAAAAGGGCTACCAGTGTTATCATCCTCCATCTCGTCGATTCTTTGTTAGTGCTGATGTTACTTTTTTTGAGTCTACACCCTATTTTCAGGTTCAGGGGGAGTTGTCATCTCGTGAGAGGGAGCCACCTACATCTATTTCCTCTCGTAATCCGGTTCTTCCTATTCTTGAGGTTCCTTTACAAGTCTATCACCGTCGCGCTCGCCCTGATCCAATCACCACTACACCTGTGGATCCTGTAACACTTGAGACACCTACTTCTGACCCAGATACTTCTGTTACTAGTCCGGATGAGCCTGAGCCTCCTTCTATTGATGACCTTGATCTCCCTATTGCCCAAAGACGAGGTAAACGTACATGTACTCAGCATCCTATTGCTAAATTTGTTTCTTACCATCGTATCTCACCTCGATTCCAGTCCTTTGTGTGTGCTTTGTCCTCTGTTTCTATTCCTAAATCTTATAATCAGGCACTATTATCACCGGGCTGGAAGAAAGCGATGGATGAGGAGATGCAAGCACTACATCTCAATCAGACATGGGAGCTCACTTCTATCCCCCCGGGAAAGAAGCCAGTTGGTTGTCGTTGGGTTTACACAATAAAGTACTATCCCGATGGATCTGTTGAGCGTCTTAAAGTCCGATTGGTTGCTAAGGGCTATACCCAAACTTATGGTGTGGACTATCTTGAGACATTTTCACCAGTGGCTCGTCTTAATTCAATCCGCATCCTTCTTACAGTAGCAGTGTGCAAATCTTGGCCCTTGTTCCAGTTAGATATTAAAAATGCCTTTCTACATGGTGAACTTCAGGAAGAGGTATATATGGACCAACCACCGGGATATACTGTTACAGGAAATGAGCATCTTGTTTGTCGCTTACGCAAAGCCTTATATGGACTTAAACAATCTCCACGAGCATGGTTTGATCGATTTAGTTCTGCTCTTATGGAATATAGTTTCAAACGATCCACTTCTGATCACTCAGTATTTGTTCATCAGTCACCATCTGGTACTATTATCTTAATTGTCTATGTGGATGATATTATCATTTCTGGTGATGATGCTAAGGGCATTTTCGAATTAAAGAGTTATTTAGGAAAACAGTTTCACACAAAAGATCTTGGTGCCTTATGTTATTTTCTTGGAATTGAAGTTGCCCGTTCTTCCCAGGGTTTATCTTTATCTCAAAGGAAATATGTTCTGGATTTACTCTCGGAGACTAGACTTTTGGGTTCTCGCCCTGTTGACACTCCTATGGACTCTTCTGTTCGCTTGGATAGTGAAAGTGGTGATCTATTTCCTGATGTTGGTCGTTATCGACGTCTTGTTGGTAAATTGATCTATCTCACTGTGACTCGTCCTGATATTTCATATGCAGTTGGCGTGGTCAGTCAGTTTATGCACGCTCCACGCAAACCTCATTTTGAAGCTGTATGTCGTATTCTGAGGTATTTGAAAAATTCTCCTGGTAAAGGTTTACATTATCGAGCCTCTACCACGATCGATGTAATTGGATACAGCGATGCAGATTGGGTTGGTAGTCGTTCGGATCGGAGGTCTACTTCTAGATACTGTACTTTCGTCGGTGGTAATCTTGTTACATGGCGTAGCAAGAAGCAGACTGTAGTGGCTCGATCTAGTGCTGAGGCCGAGTATCGCGCCGTGGCTCATACTGCGTCTGAGATGCTTTGGGTTCGTTCTTTTCTTCGAGATTTTGGTATTGATATTTCAAATCCGATGTCTATGTTCTGTGATAATCAGGCTGCAATCTTCATTGCTAACAATCCCGTCTTTCATGAACGTACCAAGCATATAGAAGTTGATTGTCACTTTATTCGTGATCTTCTGGTTAGACATGATATCATTACTCCATTTGTACGATCGGACTCTCAGTTGGGTGATATGTTTACCAAGCCCTTGGCTGTTTCTCCATTTCAGAAAATGTCTACCAAGCTGGGCATGATTGATCTTTATGCTCCAGCTTGAGGGGGAGTGTTAGAATATGTTAGGAATATTTAAGGCATAATTGATGGATCTGGACTTTTGGGTTCTCGCCCTGTTGACACTCCTATGGACTCTTCTGTTCGCTTGGATCACTACAAGAGTGCACACTTTTGCCGACCACTTTTGCCGACCAAAAAAAATTTAGTCGCTAATTTTTTATTTTCCCCGACTAATTGGTCGGCAATGTGAAACAAAATTTCCAATCCGTTAGATTACCTTTGCCGACTAAATATTTTTATTTGCCGACCAAAAGTTTAATCGAAAAATGTTAAAATAAAATTTCTTCCTTTTTCCCCGACCAATTGGTCGGCAATAATGTAAAAGCCAACCCGCCAACTGTTGGCGCCAATATTTTATATCCTTACCGACCAACTTGCTAGTCGGGAAAGGTTGAAAAGTAATTTTTTTTTTTATTTCGCGCTTACATGTCCGATTGGTGAAAGCTGTAGAGAAAAAAAAAAAAAAAAGAAAAGAAACCTTTTTTCCGTTCACAGTGGGTATACCCATCTTTGTTTGCAGCTATTTGTAGTTCATAAAAGGCCGAATGCTGCTCTGCCACTGGTTCGCCGTAACATTCACGCCGGTAACAGCTTTGTTTGCGTTTCGCTCTCTTTCTTTCTCTCTCTCTCTCTCTCTATATATATATATATAGACACACACACATACATGCTCATACATACATATATGTGTATTTATATATAGGTCCTTGTTAGTATTTCTCTTCAGTGAGCAAGAAATGCTGTGAAAGTGGGGGTGGAGCTCTGATTCCCAGCTATTTTTCTCACAAACTATTCTTGAAAAAGTAGGTTTTTGGATCCTATTGATGTATTTGATATATCTGTAGATGGGTTTTATGGTTTTGTGACTTATAATTTCTAGGTTTTGTGTTTTGGGGACCAAAGTTCTATTGATGTTATTTTTTTGTGTTCATTTGTTTTGGGGACCAACTTCCCTGTAGCATGATTACTGATGGTGTATTCTTCAGGAGCTGTATATTCTCTTTTCCCCCATTTTTACACTTTTTCCTTTCTGTTTTAATGTTTTCTCTGTTAAAGGATTAGAGGAACCTGAAATCCAGGGATGTGATTAATTTATTTGATTGTGATTTTTAGGGGATTTATTCCGTGAAAAAGTTTCTATTGATTGAGCGGGAGTAACAGAAAAAAAAAAAGCAATCTATATACACACACAACCTGTTCATAGGAAGTCTATTGACACATTTGGACAGAGAACCTCCCAATATATAGGTGTTACAAGGTCAGTTCACTCCTCTTCTTCTTTCTCTGTGGATATCTTTTAAAGTTTGATTTTTTTTTTAATTATCTTTTGGTGTTTGTTTTCTGCTCTTGATATGGGTAACCTTTTTTGATAATTGACATGGTACCAAACATAGATGGATTGGTAGATATGAAGCCCATTTGCGGGATAATAGTTGCAAGAACGAAGGACAGACTAAGAAAGGAAGGCAAGGTCAGTCTCTTAAAAACCCAAAAGACTTTTTTTTGCTAGTGATTTGGAAGTATATTTTCAGAAATTTTAAGAGATTTCTACCAAAATTTTGTGCGCCAAACAGGCCCTTGGTTTTGATTCTTGAATCTTGGCACTTCAAAACATACTCTCTTTAATTAAATAGTGCAGAATTTTTTTATTAGCAGTAAAAGTGATGTTTAAAGTGTTCGCCAACCAGAATCTAATTTTTTGTTCTGCAGTATATGTACTGATTATTTTACCTTTTCTTTTGGTTGGGAACTCGGGGTGGGGTGCGGTGGGGTAGGGCGGGATGGGAGATGGGTACTTGTTGTAACAGTAAAAATTGAAGAGGCCAGCTTAGACAGAATTACTCATCATCTAAATATATATTTAAGGTGTATTTGGAGCGACAAAAAAAAAAAAAAAATGAACATTGAAATTAGTCATCTAACCATGGGTGTTTGGCATTGAGGATAACTTTCTGTCCATACTTTCTCCATACATGGCCGTCCTCAATTAAAGTAGGAGTAATCCTTGTCCATGTTTGCAGGGTCATCCTGTAAAGTGAGAATAATGCCCAATCATTAATTTGTTAAGGCTCCATCCAAAATATAGAAAGGGAATTGAGATCACTGACTAAGAAACAGAATTAGCACTCATCGTTGAAACTATAGCTTCAAAAAAAAAAAAAAAGGTCATTATTAATTAATTAATAATAATTATCTCCCTACTCACCCAAGCATGATTGTAATTTTAAGACCAAATAGGGACACAATTTTGAAGGATCAAAAAATTTTTCTTTTTGTTCATGATTGACTTCAAACCAAGGGTGATTATTGAGAAGAACTATTTCTATGGCCTCGTAAAAGTCTAAAATGCCCCATCCTCCTAAAATAGAGCTACAAATATAGAATTTTTTTAATTTAAATAAAATAGTTTTTTTCTCAACTTAATTTCAAAAAAATACATGTTATTTAATTGAGTTATTTACGAATTGATCTCGATTCTAAGTTCTTTATTACCCAATCAAAGTTGAGTTTATATAAAAATTCAAATGAATCTCGAGATCAAGCTTGAGAAATACCTCACGTTGAGTTTGAATAAGTTCAAATTCAACTTGACTAGATTTATTTTCAACTCTAAAAACAATATATAATATTTTTGAAATGGTGTTTTCTAAATTTTTCCTCAAATTTATTTATGATGAGATTTCAAAATCTACATTAATTCTTCAAGTTATATTTAGTGGCGATGGTCTATTTTCAGTTTAGTCCTTTTTGGTACCTCTATGATCGACATCTATATGACAGTATAGTTTAATGATTTGATATATATCTTTAAATTAAAAGTTGAAATTTTGTTTTATAACCAGTAATTGCTGAGATTTATTAGAGAGAAAGAGTTCTGTTATCCAAATCATTATTTGTGATCAAAAAATTATAATAGCCTAATATTTGAATTTTGTACTAATTTTTCTTTTAACTTTTATTTATTTTTTTTAACTCTTTGTAAGTTAAATTATGTTTTTATGTCTTTAAGCATGGGTAATTTTTAATATTTCAAAAATGTCCTTTTTTCTAATGATAATTACTTGAGAGATATTTCGAATGATACTAAAAACAAAAGTATAGTATCACGACGACAATCCAATTTACCACATTTCTTTATCACCCAGAAGGCTAGTGAAATGAAGGTTCTGGATGCAAACATCTTATAAGAGACCACATAATTAAGCTTAAGAAAAACTACTTAAAACACAACTAGCTGATTAGATTTATTAGGTGTGGACTTTATTGAAAAGTGATGTATGGGGGGAAATTCAGAAAACAATGAATTGACCTTTGTTTTTTTTTTTTTTTTATGGCTTTTACTATGTTTGGCACAGTAAATGCATTACAAAGAATCAACACGTGGAACCCATAGAGACAAATAACCCCTTGACCTGGGTGTTCTTATTCAAGGAAGATAACAACAAATTAAATAAAAAAAAAAAGTAAAAGAGATTATTATCAAGCAAAGACTTTCCTTTTTATTCTTTTTATTTTTTATTATCCAATAAATTAAATTAATTAAATTTAATTAAATTAATTATTATATTTATTAAAAATAATTTAGTAAAATATTTTTAATATTAATTAAATTAAATTAATTATTAAATTTAAGTTAAATTAAATCAATTTTATTTTTTATATTTTTTAAAAGTAATTTAATAAACTACATTTTATATTAATGAAATTAATTATTAAATTAATTAAATCAATATAATTTTATTAATTAATTTAATTTTTATGACACACCTAATCTAAGTTGGAAATATTAGGTGTATCCATGATTATGTCATGGATTTTTGAAACTTCTTAGATATGTATTTGTTATTATTCATTGGTTGTCACTAGAAAATATTGGATATGTATCTTATGATTATTTATTGTAGGTCATTAAAAATGGATAAAAGTTGGATGAAGCTTAGAGATCGAGTCAGCGATGAGTACAGAGTAGGGGTTAACGCATTCATTGAATTTGCTACTACAAATGTTGGGTTGAATGGGAAGATTCGTTGTCCATGTGTGAATTGCATGAATGTTTCATACATGAACATTAATATAGTGAAGTACCATTTATTTTTGAAAGGAATATCGCCGACATACACAACTTGGTTACATCATGGTGAAGTCGTTGCGGATTCGTCAAATCTAGAAACTGATTTCATGGATGATAATAGGGAGGATTTTGAAGACATAATGACAGCCAATGAAAGCGAACATAATGCTGAATTACAGGAAAATGGTGATGAGTTTTCTGATATGTTGGAAGATATTTATTTTGGAAATTTGAGGAATGATCATGATACAGAAGCAAGTCTTGATGGCATAGAAGTGGACGATGTTCAAAACTTCGACAAGCTATTACAAGAGGCTCGGCGTGAGTTATACCCAGGTTGTAAAGAATATACCGTGTTGTCGTTTGTTATCACTATTATGCATGCGAAGGTTATGTTTAAGTGGAGCAACAAATCTGTAGATTATTTATTAAAGATCTTAAAGAAACTTTTGCCCAATTGTAATGAGAGGGTTCCTTGGACTGTTTATGAGGCTAAGAAATTGTTACGTGATTTAGGCCTGGGGTATGAGTGTATTGATGCTTGTAAATTTGATTGTGCACTTTTTTGGAAGGAGAATGCAAGCCTAGATAAATGCCCAGTATGTCAAACACCCAGATACAAACCACGAGGTCAAAATGAGAAGAAAATTGCACACAAAGTATTAAGATATTTCCCACTGACACCCAGGTTGAAAAGATTGTATATGTCAAGGAAAACGGCTGCAAACATGAGATGGCATAAGGAGAAGCGAGTTGATGACGGAATATCGAGGCATCCCGCTGATGGTGATGAGTGGAAAAATTTTGATAGAACACATCCTGAATTTGCTAGAGACTCGAGAAATGTGAGGCTCGGCCTTGCCACTGATGGGTTTAATCCTTTTGGAAATATGAGCATTTCATACAGCATGTGGCCTATCATAGTTACACCATATAATTTACCACCATGGAAATGTATGAAAGAGCAATTTTGCATGATGTCGTTACTTATTCCAGGACCAAGTGCGCCAAGTCGAAACATTGATGTTTATATGCGCCCATTAATTGATAAGTTGAAGGACTTGTGGGAAAATGGTGTGTGCACTTATGATGCATCGTCGGGATACAACTTTCAAATGCGTGCTGTTATTATGTGGACTATTAATGACTTTCCAGCTTATGGTAATTTGTCAGGGTGGACAACGAAAGGCTATATGGCTTGCCCTAATTGTAATGAAGAACATTCAACCCAATCATTAAGAGGTAAGATTGGGTACATGGGTGCTCGTCGTTTCCTTCCTAAGGACCATTCTTGGCGAAGGAGCAAGCTATTCGATGGTAAAGTTGAGAATAGACGAAGGCCACGGGTTTTAACTGGTGAGCAAATATTTGAGCAAGTGTCAGCAGGTACGTATGAGCCCTTTGGGAAGCATCCAAGCAATCTTAAGAGGCAGAAATTGATTAGCAATTCTCAAAGACATAGTATTAACAAATTCAACCTGAATTGGAACAAACAAAGCATTCTGTTCGAGCTACCCTATTGGAAGACGCTCAATCTCAGGCATAATCTTGATGTCATGCACATAGAAAAAAATATATGTGATAGTTTAATTGGCACATTGTTGAGTATTAATGGAAAGAGCAAGGATACCCCAAAAGCTCGTATGGATTTAAAAGACATGAAAATTAGAAAAACCTTGCATTGTAAGGAGCGTCCTGATGGTAAACTCATAATACCTCCTGCATTGTACACATTGTCTTCACAGGAAAGACAAAAGTTCTTGGATTTTTTACAGTCTATCAAGTATCCAGATGGATATGCAGCAAACATTTCCAGATGTGTAAATACAAAGGATGGAAGGTTGTTGGGTCTTAAAAGTCATGACTGCCATGTTCTATTACAAAAAATTCTTCCAATTGGGATGCGTGGATTCCTTAGCAAGGATATTTGCACTCCATTGTTTGAGCTAGGGAATTTTTTCCAAGAATTATGTGCTAAAACATTGAATATAAGTCAATTTGAAAAAATAGAGGAACGCATTGTTTTGATCCTTTGTAAGTTAGAGAAAATCTTTCCCCCTGCATTCTTTGACGTCATGGTACATTTGCCTATTCATTTACCCCATGAGGCTAAACTTGGGGGGCCAGTGCAATATCGATGGATGTACCCGATTGAACGGTAATATATTTCTTAACTTTACTTATAGAATTACATGTTAAAGGTCATCATAAAATGTTTGACTTGTACCCTAATTTCGTTTTATCTCTTTTATATTAAAGGTTTCTTGGCACACTGAAAAAATTTGTCACAAATCGAGCTCGTCCAGAAGGCTCAATTGCAGAGGCATATGTTGTAAAAGAATGTCTTGCATTCTGCTCAATGTATCTTAATGAGACTGAAACTGTGTATAACAGAGAAGAGCGAAATGTTGATGGTGGTGATCATGGCCCTGGGTTGGCAATATTCACTCAAAGTGTCCGTCCTATTCTTCCTATTTATCGACCTCATGACATTTCCATTAAAGAACGGGAAATGGCTCATTGGTTTGTCCTTTACAACAGTTCTGAAATCGATCCATATTTGGAGTACGTTTTCATATATACGTCTTTCTTATTTAAGAAATTAGCACTTGATTATAATTTTTATTACATAATTTATTTGTTTAAATAGGGAGCACAAACGCATTTTGGAAACTGAAAGTACAAGGGACATCATGAAGAGGCATATGGCGCTGTTCCCTAATTGGTTTAAATGCCGTGTAAGATATAATTATAATATGTCATTTTCACCTAATTAACCTCACATCAATTAATGTGCACTACTTTTCATTATATAGATGAATCACTTGAGATCTAAGGGGTCGCCAGAAGCCACCGATGAATTATGGTCATTAGCTAATGGCCCTAATCCAATAATAAGTCTATATTCAGGTTGCATATCTAATGGTGTTCGATTCCATACAAAAGACTTGGAAAATCGTCGAAGAAGTCAAAATAGTAGGGTGACAGTTGAAGGAGACCATAAGGGGCAAGCTCATAACTTCTATGGCTTTTTGTGTAAAGTATGGGAAATGAGATATATGTTTGATCATCATGTAGTTTTGTTTCAGTGTGAATGGTTTGATACTGGAAATAGTAAGACTATATGCACAGATGCACATTGCACTGTCATAGATGCTGGAAGCCGATGGTATAAAGATGACCCATTTGTTTTACCAAATCAAGTGAAACAAGTTTTTTATGTCAATGATACAAAATTAGGGGGTAATTGGAAAGTTGTACAGCATATTGAACGACGTGGAATATGGAATATACCAGAAATAATGAGTGAGGAGATACATAATGAAGAAATAAGTGTTGTGTTTCAACAAGATGAAACCACTGATATTCCTCCTATTGTTATTGAAGATCAAATTAGAGATGAGTTATGTAGAAATGATATTGAAGCTGAAATAATCCAAAATGACTTTATTAACATAGAGAGGCGGGTGCGTGATGAACGTTTTGAGCATGATAATTTCATATGTGACGAGAACGAGGATTTTGTGGGAATGGAGCATAATGTCGATGAAGACGAGTTCCATTATGATTCTGAGTCCGAGAGTGATTCTGAGTCGAGCAATGATTATGATGTGGAGCCTTGATTTCATTGTAAGTTGTTTCTTTTCCCCCCCATTTTTTTCAAGGTAAAATAGGATTTTACTTTAATGAATGTGGGAAAAGGTTGAATCAAACTTCCTTCTATTATCTGAAAAATTTCTTATTATATTATGTTTTATTTTGTTTTAGAATAATTATAATTTTGATTAAATAAGAGTGTTTACTAACATATTCTTTACATCTAATGTTGTGTAGGTTGTCGATATGCCGGCTGGTAGGAGAGTAGGATCGAGTCAGCGGTCGACTACTAATGCTACGCATTCGATCGAGTCACCAAGTGCTGTTGATGTATCGTTACCATTAGGATCACCTCTGACTGGAGAGGCAACTACATCGGGAGAATCACCTTGTGTTGGCAGCAGTAATTTTGTTTTACTATCTCTTTTTTTTTTTAATTTTATTGTTCAATTATGTTTATTTGATTATTAATTATTTGACATAATGACAGCTTCTCCGGTAAGATCACGGGCTCGTGGCCCTACAAAAGGTAAAGGTGTGCAGCGAGAAGTGGATAAAAATAAAGGAGAGAAACTTCAAGTAGAAGTTTGCCCAATAGCATGCACATTCGTGAGGAAAAATGCCACAAAGATTGCTAATCAACTCGGTGTGCAGATCCGCCTTTCAGCGCCATTACAGGGTGTTAATACTTGGACCCAAATTGATAGGGGCAGTAAGGACGCCATCATTCAAAATGTGTTGGTAATGCATTATTTCAATTATGTATCTTTATTAAGTTTATATGTAAGTTTTTGTCTTTCTAATTAATGCAAAGGATGTTATCTATGATATATTACAGTTAATGTTCGACATTAAGGACTTTCATGAGCAATATGTTCAAGAGGCCATCGAAAAAAAATGTTACTCATTATATAAGGATTGGCGATTCTATTGGAAAAAAAGGTACTTAGAGTTGTTAAATGAGGAAAAGGACCCTTATGTTAATGCCCCTGACCCAGGAAGACAAGAAGATTGGAAGCATATGATAGACGTTGTATGGAGTTCTGATAAGCATCAGGTAATTTAATAGTCACAATTTTGAATTCTAAAAGACATTTACACAAGTACACGATTTACTAATGAAGTTATTTTTTTAAGAAACGATCAACCCAAGCAAAGAATAACCGTGCTCAATTGCCTTACAATCATACGTCTGGATCCCAATCATTTCCAGCGAAATTATCCCTTCAGGTAATATGTTAGTTTTTAAGTTATTTCTAACATTATATTTTTTATTTTTAGCTTAAAATTTGCATTCTCTCACTGTTACTTATTAAATAGACTGAGAGACTTGGAGATGAGGGTCTTCCATTTTCAACATTTTACAAAGACACCCATTGGAGTAAAAAAAAGAATGATTACATCCATCCACAATGTCAACAAAATTATGTATGAGTTGTATTTAATTTTTTACAATTATGTTTTTTTATTCCACTTCCCATTAATATTATATGAATTGATTTTTATTTGTTTCAATAATGTACAGGATGAAATTGTTAGACGTGAGATTGAGGCAGCGGAGTCAGGTGAGCCACGCTATACACCAGAGCAACTCTCTCAGATGGTGCTTGGAGAAAGATCAGGTTATTTGCTCGGATTTGGGAAAGGTCCAAAGCCATCCTCCTCAATAAGATCTTCAGCGTCATCTAAAGTATGTTACACTGAGATTGAAAAGTTGAAGGCGCAAATCGATGAACAAAATGAGCGGATGCAACAATATGAGGAGGATAGGAGAAATTATGAAGAGGAAAAAAGAAAGATGGAAGAGGAAAGGAGAAGAATGGAAGAGGATATAAGAAAGATGGAAGAAGATAGGAGGGTGAAGGATGAGGAGACACAAAAACAATTTCAGCAAATATTTGCGATAATGCAGGATAAATTTCGCGAAGGTGGTTCGAAGGGCACATCTACCTGATTTAGTAAGTAACTTTACTCTCTAGATGTCTATGTTTTTTTCTATATTTGTATATTATCATCAAAAAAGAAAGGAAAACAAATGTTTAAAGACTGTCAGTTTGATTAAGCATTTCATACATATATGCGCTTACTTTAAAGTCAAATAGAAAAATTTCATAAACACTAGTTATAGTAAATGGCTCATTTGCACAATTTTGCATGAGATCCATTTGTCCCTTATCCCTAATGACGTCTAATGCATTTCAATGAATGATTGTGTTTTTTGTATTCTTATTAAGTTAGAGAAGAGCACACATTCCTATTACTTACATCTTGCGTGCTTTTGATGTTTGGAATTTGAAGAAGGAACGATCTCTATAATTGTCTTGAATCTATACGCATTTTATTAAACTCCTTCAAATGAAGTATAAGATGTGTATAACTTATTCTAGATGTCTTCTAATTGCAGGAAATGGTCATTAGTCAAATTTGAAGGAAATGGCTCAAAAGAAAACAGTTCTTCGTCAAAGATGGCTCAAAATCTAATGACACTTTTGCTTGGAGAGAGAGTTAAAGCAACTTTCTTTGGTCGGGAATCGATTTCTCTTATGTATTCAAGCTTAAATACTTTCTTTAGTTGATCTAATCATTTTCTTTCGCTAGTTTGTTTTTCTATTTTTGGAACCATCTTGTTTTCTCTGGCTAGTATGTGAATTTTGAAGACATACGTTTTATTAATTTTAAAATGTAGGATATTTAATTTGGAAGTGTTAATGGCATATAATTTGATGGTGGATGTTTTATTGGTTTGTTGATGGTAAATGATTTGTATGCAATATTACAGGGAATTGAATTTTGTACAGGAAAAAAGTTCAAAAAACAAAAAACAGAAAAAAACCAGTCGAGTTTTTTTTTTTTTTTTGAGATTTGCCGACCAATTGGTCGGGGAAAGTGTTAATCTTTGCCGACCAATTAGTCGGGGAAAAAGTCTCCATTTAGTTGCCTAGTTCTGACATTTGCCGACCAATTGGTCGGGGAAAGTGTTAATCTTTGCCGACCAATTGGTCGGGGAAAGTGTTAATCTTTGCCGACCAATTGGTCGGGGAAAGTGTTAATCTTTGCCGACCAATTAGTCGGGAAATGTGTCACTCTTTGCCCGACCAAGTTGTTTTGGTCGTTAAATATTTGATATTTACCGACGAGTTGGTCGGCGAAGATTCCATTATACCCGACTAGAATCTTGTCGGGAAATATCGCAATTTAGCGACTAAGTAGCTTTTTTGGTCGGCAAAAGTTTCCCCGACTAACCTTCGCCGACCAAATGCCGACCAAGTTAGTTTGGTCGGTAAAGGTTTTGCCGACCAAATTTTGACATTCACCGACTAATTTTTTGGTCGGCAAAGGTGTGACATCTTGTAGTGGATAGTGAAAGTGGTGATCTATTTCCTGATGTTGGTCGTTATCGACGTCTTGTTGGTAAATTGATCTATCTCACTGTGACTCGTCCTGATATTTCATATGCAGTTGGCGTGGTCAGTCAGTTTATGCACGCTCCACGCAAACCTCATTTTGAAGCTGTATGTCGTATTCTGAGGTATTTGAAAAATTCTCCTGGTAAAGGTTTACATTATCGAGCCTCTACCACGATCGATGTAATTGGATACAGCGATGCAGATTGGGCTGGTAGTCGTTCGGATCGGAGGTCTACTTCTGGATACTGTACTTTCGTCGGTGGTAATCTTGTTACATGGCGTAGCAAGCAGACTGTAGTGGCTCGATCTAGTGCTGAGGCCGAGTATCGCGCCATGGCTCATACTGCGTCTGAGATGCTTTGGGTTCGTTCTCTTCTTCGAGATTTTGGTATTGATATTTCAAATCCGATGTCTATGTTCTGTGATAATCAGGCTGCAATCTTCATTGCTAACAATCCCGTCTTTCATGAACGTACCAAGCATATAGAAGTTGATTGTCACTTTATTCGTGATCTTCTGGTCAGACATGATATCATTACTCCATTTGTACGATCGGACTCTCAGTTGGGTGATATGTTTACCAAGCCCTTGGCTGTTTCTCCATTTCAGAAAATGTCTACCAAGCTGGGCATGATTGATCTTTATGCTCCAGCTTGAGGGGGTGTTAGAATATGTTAGGAATATTTAAGGCATAATTGATGGATTGTGATTTAGTTATTTTTGGTTATTGCCATATATTGGCTGATTTCAATTTCTATCTTTTGTAACCTAAACTTGATTATAAATAGTATGAGGGAGAAGAAATATTATCTCTCTTTCTTTTCTCTCTAATTTTTCTGTTCTGATTTTCAACTCACTTGTTTGCGATGAATCACCTACTTCTAGAAACAATTAACAGATGCTATTGCAATTTCAAGAAGTAGAGTTCATCCTAGACACAATTTTCAGTTTTGGCAATGATGAAACACTTGGCAAAGAAAAAACAGAGGAGGGAAGAAGAAGCAAAAAGGCAAACAAACTAAAATGTGTTTCTCAATCAGTTCGAATATGTAAATATGTACCAACATAAGCTCCTCTATGAAAAATTCATTTTCCCTCAAGAATTTAATCTTGATGTTCACTCCTGATGTTATCTATTGAATAGCGAAGCCAAGGGTACCCCATGTTTCTCATTTCCCAAATCTGTGGTGTCTTTCACACCAAGGGCAATATATAAATATTCAAATAATATGTTACTTTTGGAAACATACTGGCAGCACCTCTCGAACAACTCCGATGACACTGCCTTCACCAGACCTGCATAAGTTGACCAGTATCTGGTAGTACCCAAAGGCCTTCACTGTCCACACCTCTCAAAAAATAGCAAGCGTCATCCTCTACAGTTGCTGAAAGTTGGAAAACAAGCATGCAAGCAACAATTCAACCTAAGGCTGTGTTTGGTTGGAGGGAAGGGATTGTGTCCTTGAGATAGTAATCTCAGGAGATGTGGTACAGAATTTACTTCCCACGTCTGCTTGCCAAAGGTTAAAGAACATGGTATATGACATTGCATGCTATATTAGATGACAAGATCATATTTTGTTCAATATTAAATGACTAAATTAGTTAATTCAAAATTTATATATGTTTAAAAGATTTTTAATTTGCAATTAATTACTTAAATTTCAAGTAATTGCCTAATATATAGTCTACTAATTTATCAATTTTGAATATGTAAATATTTGCTTAAAATGATTAATTAAACTAAACTTTTATATAGCTTGGAAAATGAAATTACTTGCACCAATTTAATTATTTTACGATGATTTATTAATTCAAAATTTATATAGTTCCTAATAAATAACTTATTAATTTAAAAAATTTTACAAAACTACACATTTATATAACTTGGGAATGAATCTACTTGCATTATTAATTTATAAAACATTATCCTCTACAGTTCCTGAAAGTTGGAAAGCAAGTAAGAAACAATGCAACCTAAGTGAACTCAGGTAAAGAATTTTATTCAAAAACTATTACCAAGGTTTTGAACTAAGAAACCAGCATATTAGGTAATGTTTAGGCTATGTTTAGATCAATAATTGGTCAAGAAATGTAAAAAAATGGGTATTCAAAATTACTCATCTTGTTTAGTTTGTGGGGAAAATGAAATGGAAAAGGCATGAATTGACAAATTAAAAATATTACATTGGAAAATTAGTTTGTTGATGCACACCTTTTATTTTCTTAAAATTTCTAATCCACTCTACAAGCAATATGCATTCAAAGTTTTACTTTTCTTCTTATTTCTCTTCCATTTTCATTTCCCTCTCCAAATGCTCACTCCTAAGTCCTAACACACCCTTAGGCTTAGTTTGGGTACAGAAAAGCTAATTTTTAATTTTTTTTTTTTGATTGCTTTTTTTTTCGTCTTATATGGCTTTCTTTTCACCAAAATTTGATTTTCTTTTAAGAAGCTATAATTTTTAGGTATGTTAATTGTATTCAGAAAAAATAAATAAATAAATAAAAATTTACATTATTTGGGTACAATCTATTTGTTTAAAAAACAAATAAATAAAAGTAACAAAAAAGCTATTTTTTCTTTTAACTTTTATCCAAACGAATGTTAATTTTTTTTTTTTTTATAACAAATGTGATTAACACGCCTAAAAGGTATAACTTAAAAAAATAATTTTTGGTGAAAAAAAGGCATATAAGATGAAAAAAGACTAAGAAAAGAGTTAAGCTGTTTTGGCGCCAAATGAAGCCTTAAAAAATTTAGATGTCCGTGGAAGCAAAATCATGCGATACTTTCCTCAAGAAATTTCACTCCCAATCTCCAATTTATTTCCGTAATGTTTGCAATATCTAATCCAAAGAAATAGCATATGCTCCTCTTTACTACTTTCCTCAGGAACATTCACTCCCTCTATGTTTTCTCTCTCCTGCATTTGGTAATATTATATATATTTTACTCCTACAATAATAATTCTTCTTGTACATACGAAGTTTATTTATCTAGGACACAATTATAAGCACGCCAACTCAAGCATTATCAACAAATGATAGTTGTTTTTTTTATGTTAAGAGCTACTACATCCCACTGATACAGTCGATTATACTACACACCGACAAAGTAAATATCACATTACTTCTAACAAGATGTAATCAAATTTAATTGTCATAACTAACCAAAATTAATACGTCTATCAAATCAATGCACATGACTAGAAGGGAAGACAGACCAACTACAGGAGACAATATCCAAACCACCACTTCCGGGTGTCATTGGTTACCCTCCAGGAGTTCCAGAAGATATGAAGCTGAAATTGGTGTCATTGGCTGTCCACCAGGAGTAGATGGCAAGTAAGGGCTTGGAACATTTGCTGTGCAGACACGGGAATGGACAAGTTACAAGAAGAAGTCAAGTAATTTAAAAGCGCTCAAAAGTTATTTAAGAATTAAGATGGAACTGTTCATTTGGTTACCACCGGTATGTATGGCATCCCTAGGTGCTCCAGCTTTTCTGTAATTGCCATCGGGAGTGTTTGCCCAGCCTGAACCAAGAGTGAATGCTTCATCCATCCTTGAAGGAGTACTTCCGGGCTGAGAAAGATAACACAATATACTGAAACGTAAAATTGAAAAAACAAAAAAAAACACTTGTTTGGATATTGGTATCTAATTGGGCGAAGATTGCTGGCCTGAAAACCAGGACTTGTCCCCCAAGAAGCAGGGTTTACATCTTCCCAATTGTCCCTGGTTTAAAGTCATTCCAAGAAGTGATCAAAAGTACAAAAATTATTTAAAAAAAAAAATAATAACAATAAATAAAAGAAAAAACAAAGATAAAGCATTTCAGAAAAATCAAATCTCATTAAGAGTTAGTGGTTCAACTACCGGATCAACCTATATTGAACCATGACATTATAATATATTGAAAATTATTACTAAACAAGGTTGTTAAAAATCTCAATATAAATATTTAAATCTTAATATTTTACGATATTATAGTGAGAAAACTCGTTGAAACCCATCAAAAATCTTAATGGGCGTAAATGGGTAAAATCTCAAATTTATAGGCAACTTAACTGATTTTAAAATTTGGGTTTTTTTTTTTTTTTTTTTTTGTAATTTTGTCAAACAAAGAGACTTTTATGAATTTTAATTGAAATAGACTTTTGTGGGCTTTTTTCTCTCTCTCTCTCTAAGTGATAGCCCACAAGTGCTTAATTTGTTACTTTTTTCTAGTAGATTTTTCTAAATGTGTAACGATACTCTTTCCTATATTATACTAGTTGAGAAACATGTGCATTATGTTACCAAATTGACTACCATAAATTAAATATAGTAGTTAGGATGTAAATTGAGACCCATATTAAAATGTTAAAAATACAGTTATACATATAGACAATATGAGAGAGATAAAGTCAGATTGTTTCATGATGTGTCTTGTAAATTGCAAGGAGAACAATATATCAACTAATAAGAGAAAACTACTTAGACTTACACTACTGATTGATGAGTTGATTGAAAGAGTTTTGTGATCCTTACCATCGTAAAGAGCTAATTGAGAAAGTGATAGAAAAATACAGATGGACTTAACCCTTGATCGCACCCAAAGGCTACCAGAGAAGAGGCAGCACCAGATGGAAAACAGGGAGGATTCAATTAGGATAGAGAAGGAAACACTTGAATATTGTTGATGTTCAAATTTGCCGGTCCCCTAGAATCATAGACGGATCACACAAATTTCCGGTTCAAGCACAGGTTCGTTGGTTCTTTTAAAGTAGGGTGGTTTTTCAACTTAAAACGGCTTTCAGTTGGTTAAGCGGACCGGTTTTTAAAACACTGATGCAAACCTTACACAGGTTAGAGTCTAAATTAAGTAAAAAATACCACACAAGTAAACGCAAAATTCAGCAACCTTGGCGGACTCATTGGTGTGTATGGATTCCATGCTCTGTCACACATAGGTGACCTCATGCCATCATGAATGGGTGTTGCTGTTGCAAAGAGGAAAGAGAGATAAATCAATTAATAAGTGAAACCCAACTATAAAAAACATAATTATACAGCAACTATATCTGAAACAGACCTCCAAGATCTCTCATAGGAGTCATATACTGACGTAATGGAGTTCGTGAAGGATGCATGGGAGTCTCACTTCTCACACCATATCTAGGCATGTCACTGGTTATTAGAAAAGTAAAAAGAAAGTTAGAAAGCCAAAATTAAAGCTACTTAAAACAGAAAGGAGGACGATTATAATTACCGATATGGAGTTGAGATGACCACATTATCAGAAATATGATGACGTTCAACTGCCCAAGACAACAGGTTCAGAGCCCATGCAAAACAAAATAATCGAAGAAACAAGTTCCTCAAACTAATGCAGACTTGCCTGTAACAACTTTCATATGGGACTCTAACTCCACCCCGACTAATGAACCCTTGACATCAACAACACGCCCTTGATAACCTTTGAAAGGACCCTGAAGAACTTTAATGGTAGTACCAATCAAAGAGTCATGTCCCCTACTGCCACCTCTATGCCTTCCTCCAGCTATAACAGGGTAAAAAGGCAATAGTGATTTTTTCTAGAAATAAATTATAATAAAAACCTATGAAGTCAACAGTGAATTAATTAAGAAAAAAGGGAGAAGGAAAGAAAAAAAAAAATTATCAAAGACAGCACTCGGCATGATTTAGCATGCAGTTCAATGGAGGGCCTTTGGGCAATCTCCCTGGAGATTGAGCAACAGGATGCGGAGTTCTTGGGTGAGCAAATCTTGAAGCCAATGAATCAGCCTATGGAAGAAATATAAGAGCAATCTCTATCATAATGGAGAAAAGAATTGGGGAAACAAATTGCAAAACCTAACAGTAACAGGTAGTTTTGTCTGCATAAAAGTAAAATAAAATAAATACATTTCTGTTGCCATTGGCACGTGATCCACCAACCACCACGCAAGCCTGAGATTTAGCACAAATGAACCCCGCATGCTCAAGGTGATGACGGTCGTAAAGAAACAGAGTTCCTCTGAAAATATGTTCAACAGGACCTTGTTTTCCCTGATTATGACACAGGTGGTGGTAACTTGTATTGTCAAATAATCAATGCAACCAAAAAGTGAGAATAAAGCTTGTGGTGTCTCACTTTGCATGGACCTTCAAGAATCCTAACAACATCTTTCAGTGATATTGTATTCTTGCACCAATCTTGTGCATAAGGTTTCCTCTCAAGCTTGCATTTAATCTCTCTTCATCTGACTAATGCAACCTCTGGTCTCTCTGGAACTCCCTTAAGAACCTGTAAAATAAGTCACTTACAAGTTGTTGAGAACATGAGACACAAATCATACATGAACTTCTTTGAGCTATTGAAGAAAATTATTTCACCTGAAAACCCTCGCTTTCTAAGCATATAATTACCCCAAAACTCATATTGCTGCATGTCAATAAAAATCAAATAATATTTTAAGTAATAGAAAGAATACAATATGTAGGCAAGGAGCTTACTCAAACATTACAAGATCGTGAAGCTCGTAGTCCCCAATTTTGGTAACACCAGAAGTTACCTCAGAGCTCTCCACAACATTGTCAGCAAAGGACACGTGTCTGAAAACAGCACACATTAGCATCATTGATTGCTAAAGTGTTGAGAGACAATGAGTCAATATAAATAATAAAGTTGCCGTTCTCTCTAACGAATTAAGCTTCTAGGAAGGGTCGTGGCTAACAATTTAACATGATAGCAGAGTGCAAATCCTGAGTTCAAACATCAACATCAAACTAATAGCCAATAGTTCCACATGTGTGCCTCATCCAAAAAAAGTCAATCTCGCCACAAGGGAGGGGGTACATTGAGAGAATAAGTTAATCTAAATAATAAAGTTTTAGCTCAGTCTATCAACTTGAAAGTTCTTTTTTTTTTTTTAAACTAAAATGGTGGCTAACAATTTAAGTTTAACAAAATAATTAAAATAAAATATCTTTCGAAGTCAAAGAACAACAGCTTATATTTAAAAGTTCAAAGAATAGTAGTTTACATGTTCCTTAGTCGTATCAGATAATAAGATTACTACATGCCCCTCAATCTTGATAACCATACCACTTGCACCACCTGATGCACCTGAAACAACCTTCACTTGATTCCCTGGTTCAAAGTACTTGCAAATCTCCTTTTCATTTACAGCAAGAGTTTTCTGCAAATGGGAAATATCCAAATTGGCTAATACGATTCAAGAGATTCATAAACAATAGCCCGACATCAACATTTGAAAATAGGAAGACAAATTCTACTAATGTTTTACCGGAAGTTCCTCTGCATTTGGTCTAATATGGACATTGTCTTCCTCAACTTTCTCAACCCAGCCCTTCAAATTTTTTAGATCTCCCTTGACAATAATAACTTGATCACCCTTCATAAAATGTCCTTTCTTTCTGTTTGCAAATAAAGTTGACAAACCAGCCATAGCTCCATCTCCATTTTCATCAGGTTGCTGAAATTTCTCTAGTTCATCAAAAGTTGGTTGTATGTTCTGGGTGCTGATTGATTTCATGGACATGGTTTTATACAAGAAACCATCCTTGAACATCATGCCATTTATGTTTTCAAAGTAGTCACCAGTCATCGGGTCTCGTCTACGCTCCACTCTATATGCATTTCTCTAAAGATAAAACATAAAACAATGCATCAACAAAGTTACGGACCCCAAATATCTAGTACCAACTAGGTTGCAAGCAAGAGATGATAAAATAAAGTGTACCTAGCTTCGTCTGCATTCATAAACGCTGAGGAGGAACAAATGCCTTCTTCTTAGGAACTTCCCTACCTTCCTGAAATAGACACAATTAGCATTGTCAGAACAGGTACTTGCAACCTTATTATTCCTTGTCAGTATCATAGTGATCTGATATATTGATCACTAAGCATTTTTATCGGTCTAGTTGAATGGAACCATTAATTCAATAAAAAAAGAAACAATTCCTTGACACAAGTACATTTATTTATTGACTTAACACAAATACTATGGTTAATGCCCACCATTCAACCTTTCATAGAAAATATCTCCTTGCATACTCTGAATATATACATACCAATTTATTTACGATGGCTTGTAAGTCTATGCGTGGGATTAGTTTCACTGTAACTCTCTGTCGTATGTTATCAACATCCACAACCTACAATGTAAAATCTCAAAGGTTAAACAAGATGAGATGCAAAACAATACGAGGATTCCCCCCCCCCAACACACACACACACACACACACACAAAAGAAGTAGAAGAAGTGTAAAGGGTCCACACTTTTGCAAGGTCCCCTTTGTAAGTCCCAATCTTCATTCTGACCCAAGTATCCCAAGAAAGATCAATTGCTTTGCTTTCTACTGAAAAGACACCAGTCATTTCTTTGATCGGAACAAGTGTTATTTTTGTATTTGTATATACTACACGCAAACCCCTGCAAGCCTGAAGCAGAATAAAGATGGTAATTAGATCAGTTTCCAATCACAACACAAAATGCATCCAACAATTATTTTGATACTCAAGTTAATTGAGCAAAAGAAACAGCCATCTGTACTACATACCTCCCTCACATGCGCTTCTTGTCCGCCTCAACATATATATAGTTTTTTAGATGATCAAGGGCTACAGCCGACCTGATTTGCAACTCAGATCCTTTGTCAAGATACTTCTGTATAAGGCAAACAACTGCCTCCCGCTCACGACCAATCTAGCACACACAAACAATACTTAAAATCAAACAACTGATATCAAATAGACATTATAAATAATAAACAGTATAAGCATCATAATCATACCGCACACTTCACCATCCACAATTTTGGATCCCTGACAGATGGCAAAAGAGCTTGCTGTTCTACATCTGTTGTCTCCTCATCGTATTCTGTGTGACTTGATCTGGCATATCTTGCCTGCATACTTCTCTCAAGAGCGTCAAAATCTTCTTGGTCATCCTCCCGTGGCAGCAATGGGGGGCGCATCCTTCAACCATCATCTTCATCTGATAGCTCAGCTCCATTATCTATGAAGCCTGGATATTTAGACACTCGACGGATCAGCAATGACAATGTGGGAAACACATAAACCAGCCCAAAAGAGGATAACAAATATCAAGAAAGAATCATCGTGTTGGGTCCATAATTCGTGACTATACACAAAAATCTTAAAATTTAATAAACATGTTAACAAATTAATTACTTAAAAATCGGATCAAATCATGTCAATTCCGAGTTAATGTATTTGTGTCATGTTTTCTCTCAATAACTTTGTATTCATTTTGACAGTGTTTGTGTCGTATCTAACATTGCCACCCCATGACACTGGGAAACATTAGCTAATCAACATAATCACATGGAATAGTTTCACTATGAAAGAGTCCCAAATGTGGTTCATTTAAAAGAAGATTGAGTGGCATAGTTCAGAAGAATCACCGATATCGGAAAGCACAAGCACATGAAAATGCTCAAGTTCCCATGCATATTAAAATTCTAAATTTGTGCAACTAAATTTATGGTTAGGCTATACAGTGAACTAATGCTTTATTTTTTTCTAAAGGGATGAAGAAAAAAAATGAGGAACAATTCAAACATTGTGTGTGCATTAGCCCTAGTGCAGAATTGATTGAGTAGAAAAGTAATCCTAACCGTCTTCACCTTCTTCCTCCTCCTCTTCTTCATCGTCATCAACAACCTGGGCTTCAGTATCGAAGAATTTAGAGCCGACCGCCTTTGCGCGCTGACCACGACGACCGCCATCGAATCATCTTCCTCGTAAACCTCCTCCTCTTCCTCGTCATCGTCGTCCTCCGCCGCCATGTCATCGATGAACTCCGATCTCTGCCGCTTGCGTCCGGCCCCACGGCCTCTTTCGTCGTCGTCATCCTCCTCCTCCTCATCGAGAGCCTCCTCTTCGTCTTCCTCCGGATCCAGATACTCGTCTTCGTAGTCGTGTCGCCGCCGACGAGGCATGGTGGCAGAAAAAACAAACACCAAACGTCAAGGCCTGCTTCTCTTCACGTATGTGTGTAACCCTAGAGAGAGAGAGAGAGAGAGAGAGAGAGAGAGAGACAGATGAAGCGAGAGATTTTCGTCGAAGAGTGCGCTTCAATGGGGCGTGTAAGTCCTCACTTCCCAGCGCGGTTCCTTCGACCTTCGCTGCCGATGTTAATGTTGGGTTGATTTTGTGGGGGCTTATATATATACATATATATATATTGTCCTCGCCTCCCTCTTTTTTGGCTCGATTATCCCCCACAGTTGCTATCCAACTCGCCACGTTAGAATTTAGGTTTTATTTTGAATTAAAATAATAATATTTGTTAAGATGTCATCCAAGATCCGTTTGACAAATAAAGTTTTCTTTATAAAAATGTAATTTCCCAAAAGTTACTGTAATAACTCAAAATTTTAATATATATTATTTAATAAAAAAAATTAAGATTTAAGATTAATAATAATTACTTTGGACCTGTTTGACTTATCAAATTTTTTCAAAAGTTATTAAATTTTAATTACTTTTTGTATTTTCTTTTAATAAAATTTTAACACCTATCACTTTTATGTTACATCTTTCTATTTTTATTGTACTTTTTGATCAAATTTTGACCAACCAAACATGCCGTTTATATACACATATATAATTATTTTATATATATATAGTAAGGAGAAACTTGGACACTAAGTTTAGAAAAAAAAAAAAAGAAAAAAAGAATTGATTGACTCCCGTCAGAGTCTTTGACTTAGCCACCAAGAATTGTTCCGACTTTTTTTCTTTCTTTCTGTCTTTCTTTTCCTTCTCCCCCTCTTTTTCTTTTGCACCAAACAGAATATCATACTTTACCTTCAGGCGCCTACTTTCCAAGTAACTTTGGGAGAGAAAAAAAAAAAGTGTATTAAAAAAGTGTATTTCCTAAGCATTGGCTGATTGTGGAATTCTCCTCCATTTGCTCTCATATGGCTGGGGGTGGGACCCTTTGATCAGATCTTGACCATTAATAATAATTAAGGAAAATGATTATTTATTATTATTTTTTGTGCCGGAGGAGTGGGGGCTCTTGATCAGTTTTCAATCATTCGTATTATTTAGGGTTCGTTTGGAGCCATAAAAAAAATCAAAAAATTTTAAAAATTTCAAAAGTTTTCAAATTTCTCCAATCACATTTTACCACCTATCATTTTTACATAACATCAATCCTATCTATTAGTTTTTTTTTTATTTTTTTAGGACTCCAAACGCACCCTTAGAGTGTGTTTGGAGTTGTATAAAATTGTATAAAATATTATAAAACTGTAAAAGTAAATGTTTTGTAATTCGTGTAATAAGTAAAAAATTTAAATTTTACTGTCTCGTAATTTGTGTTTACAGAAATTTGTAAAATTTTATTTTTTTTAAAGAGCTCCAAACGGAGCCTTAATGCGCATGCATACATCACAACAATTAAAATCCCTTAAGTATTAAGTAGTGTCCAATTTTTAATTATGTTGGACAGATGGAATCATAAGAGTCTTGTAAGTATTTACTGATTTATTTTAAAATCTTTATGTGAACAGGTTGATCTTGCTTAAAGAAAAAATGTATGGATAAAAAAAAAATTACATTTTGCATTTTACGAGGTATGTTAAAATTTTAGGCTTTCACTATCTTTCATTAAAATTTTACTCACATTGTGTATTTTTAATTTATTTTTTAATTAATAATAGCGATATATACATGTGTTCGGTGTAACAAAAATAAAATAAAATGAAATAAAGTATGATAAGTTATGAATTTGTAATTTACATAGTGAGATAAAAAGTGAATAATTTTTAAAATTTTTTAATATTTTTACATTTCTCATAGTTTTTTGTGGAGCTTTAATGATGGAATTGTAAATTAATAATAATTTAAACCTCACAATTATAATAAATTAAATTCTTAAAATTTTAATTGTCATAATTGAAATGTCAAAATTCAAAATAGAATTTAATTAAAAAAATTCATTCATGTGTAAATTACTCAATAAAGTAGTAAAGAAATGTTAAATTGTTTGAATGAAAAAGGTACAATTACCCCAAATGCCCTATTTGGCTCACTCTAATTGGTTTGAGAAGTATGAAATTGCCTAATAAAAATTGGTGATGAGGACCCTTAAAGATATTTTGAATAGACATAAATATCTTTCAACTGAAATTAAAATGACTTAAATTTGTCCAAAGTGGTACAGTACTTTACCTTACCACCTTTGTTTCCTCCATTTATTTTTATTTTTTCTAATTAGTACACTTTACCTCTTTTTTGGCTTATTTTTATTTAGGGCATGTTTAGAATGATAAAAAGTAAAATAAAATGAGATAAAGTTAAATAAGTTATAAGTTCATAATTCGTACAGTGAAATAAAAAGTGAATAATTTTTATAATTAATACATTTTAATATTTTTTAAATCTTTTGTCACTTCAAATGAAACCTTAATTATTACATTTCACTTCTGTTTTCACTCTTTTTTTGTGGATTAGAGCAAAGTAAGCCTATGTTTGGGAAAGTGCTTCCAGTTATTTATTTATTTTTTTTTGCTTTTTTAAATTATTAAAATTAATTTTTATATTGTAAACCTTTTTAAAAGTATAAAAATAAAAATATCAAATGAAAAAATATATTTTTTATGAAAAAAAAATCAATTTTAATGTAGTTAAAATTTAAAATTGTAAATACATACATTTTTATACTCTTTATGTCATTTATATAATAAAAAGCTAAAAAATTTAAATTTGAAATAATTTTAACCATTGAATTTGTTTTTCGGCCACTTCACATAAAAATACAATCTTTTACTATTCTCACATTTTGTTAAATATTTTTTATAAAATTTTACATGTTTATTAAAGATTGAATATATATTTTAACCTCTTTTGATTGGTGGTTAATAAAATTGAATATGCTTATTTTGTTATGATTATCTATATCTATTTAATAAAACATAATATACGTGGAATGTTCTGAAATGGTGCAGAGAGAGGGGGAGAGAGAGATAGTCATGTGTTGTGTTCACACATATGTATAAAAAATATATATATAATAGTTATTTTGGTAATTTTTTGGGCAACAAAAATAAAACTGTTAATTACTGTTCTAAAGTGATCAAACTAATACATCATATGTAAATATGCTTTATTAGATTAGGGATAAAATTATCTAAAATATTATATTAATGAGAATTTCCTCTCATTCTGCTTGGTCTGATGATATTAATTAATATAATATCATGGTTATATATATGTATGTGCACTTTTTTTAACTGGTATAACTTATATTAAAATGCTACATATATATTACATTTTTAAACTTTTTTTGAATGCAATTAATATATACTTAAAAAATATAGCTTTAGAAAAAAATAAATTTTAATAAAAACAAGACAAAAAGTCAAAAAAAAAAAAAACTTAGGACCAAATTAGAGGAAGGACGGTCCGTGTTTTACATGAGTATTTACTAGTACATGCTATATGACTAGTTGGCTAGGAGAAGAAAATCGAGGAGGAGAAAAGAAAAGAAAGAGATAAGGAAGGGAAAGAAAAGAAAGAACAGAGAGAAAAAAGAGGAAGAAAGTGAGGACTTAGGTTTAGGAATAGCGGAGTTTTGATATTTTCGACGTTGTAATCATCATGACTGTGTCAGATCGTGATAATTCGGCCCAAGATAGGAGATACAAATGAGCAAAGTCTTAAAGTTTTGAGATTTCTTCACTTTTTTTTTTCGAATCTGAGGTAGGGATTTGATGCATTTTAATTACATATATAAGATGTAAAAATATTTTGATAAATTTTTGTATGTTTATTTTGTACAAAAATGATTAAATTTAGATTACACTACGTGAATTTAGCCCAAACCAGAACGTCAGAAGATTTTGGCCAAAATAAGCTTGCTGGGGAAGTTATATAAGGGAATATTCTTGGCATATTCTGTAAAGTACTAGAATTGCTTTCCAAATCCAATAGTTTTATATAATTATAAATTGACCCCAAAGTTTTACAAATTTTCAATTTGACCCCATAATTAAAGAAAATTTCAAATTGACCCCAAAAGTTTTGAATAATTACATAGTAACCCCAAAGTTTTGAGTAATTACGAAGTGGCCCAAGTTTTTATGAAATTACAATTTTGCCCCTAAGTTGTGAAAAATTATAATTTTACCCCTAAAGCTTTGAAAATTTATAGTTTGATATTTATAGTTAAATATATGAAAAATACGCAATTTAGAATGCCTAATTTGAAATGTTTGAGTGATTTATTTTATTAACGGGAAATGTTCATGGAAGTGATAATATGATGTTAATGGTTGATTATAATAAGTTGTTTTGTTGAGATGATAGCAATGAAAGATAAAGGACACATGAATAAAGTTGTGATTGTGAGGCTGTAGATAGTAAAAAAAAAAATAGGAAGGGTACAGAGATTACCCTTGGGTTAAAAAATCCTAAACCTACGCAGGAGTTGGTATTCATGCCAGTATGTTAGTAGCCTACAATTATGATAGTTATTGGGCTAATCGTGGCCATTGGGTTTAGACCCATGAACAACAATATTGTATAGTATCTACCCCATGATTGTGATGCGATGGTAAAGAGATAAATGAAAGATAATAATTGGATTATTTTTCAGATTTATGTTGATGTATGTTTTGATGTTGGGATGTGCGACGACTTGCAATTTATGAGTTATTGATATGAAATTACTGCTAATCTAATTTTTGTGCATATCATACATGTATTTATTATGTATCGTGGGCACAAGTAGATTAGTGCTTACGTCCCTACAGATTCTTTTGCAGGTCGTGAACTTGGGACTTAGGTGGGCCATTGTTGGAATTACTTTTTGCATCGTTATAATATTATTCAGGATTGTAATATTAATAATTTGGGGGTTTATTTGGTATGATTATAAAGGCTCTAAGGCCTAGATCTTTGTTATTATTTGGGGTTGTGGTTGAAGCACTGTTGCTCGGTTACATGGAGATTAAATTGTTATTAATTACTTTTAATTATTAATAAAATTATTATTATATATTATAGATATCTTAGTTTATGTTGTGGTTGGCTCTTTCCCTCACTCCACGAGTTTTGAAACTTAAGGCATGACAGTTACAAAAAGTATACGTTTAGTTAAATATTAATTTTCTAATTTTATTTATTTAGGGGACGTTTGGTGTCACGAAAATAAAAAAATAACGAAAATGTGATTTAGATAATTTTTTTACGTTTAATGCGCAACTACCAAATCATATTTTTTTAGATACGAATAGTGAAACTTTTTGACTTTTACGTTAACTTTTTTGAAAGAAAACCGTAAGAATGATTTTTTTGAGTTTGTCAATATGGTTTTATATTGGAATTCATGGAAAGATATGAAATGTTTTTGGAATTTGTAAAAAAAAAAATTATTGAGATTTGTGAAATATTATTTGGATTTATAAAAAATTTATTGGGGTTTGTAAAAAGTTGTTAGAATATGTAAATATATATATAAATTTATAGTTGTTTCACGAAATACGAGAAATGTAAAATATATTAGAAAATTTTAAAAGTTTTTAGAAATTTCAAGAGTTTTTCAACGATTTTCATCAGACTAAACGGATCCTTAATAAACAAATTTTGTAATTTTTACACCAAAAGTTATTGATAAAAAATAATTTTTATGCACTTAATAAAATATTAATATTTAAATTTTTTTAAATAGAAGTTGAATTTTTCCAAACAGTAAAAAAATTGAAATCACTAAAAATTAAAAAAAATTTTTTTTTGAACCACCACACGCCTTAATATTCGTATAAAAATATAATAGTTTATTGATGGCCTTAGTATCGTTACTTTAGTAAATAGCACACAATTGCAATTTCAATATTTTTTTTAATTCAGGATGTCCAAATCAGTTTGTACACATCTGAACTAATATCTAAAACTCTGAAGTTAACGACAGACAAACCCTATAGTGGTGGCCTTGAGAAAACTTGAACTAGTGAGTTTTTGAGAGTAAACTCAAGATTTTACTAATTGAGTTATCTCTCAGAATAAATTTCAACTTGAATCCTTCATTCTAAGTCTTTTATCACATTATCCAATTAAAAAATATTTAATTCATGAAACTATTTTATAATAATTCCATTACGAAGTTTATTAGCAATTATATGGTGCAATGAATCCTTAAAAAAAAAAAATTAAATTTAAGTCTTTTGATTTTTGTCAAATTATATAAACACACTAAGATCATTTTAGTATTTCAATGCATGCTATTTTGATATTTAATTTGACTGTGTAATAAACATCAGGTTAAAATAAAAAGTTCCATTAGGAGTATGATAATCATATTCCCTTACGATATATTTTTTTTAATTTTATTTTCACAACATTTTTAAATTCCAAGCACGTTTTCTACCACTTGCTTTTTTTGTAAGAATAATAACAATAAACAAGAAATTGATAACATAAACATAAAAAATAAATAAATAAAAAATATCTATACTATAATATTAAAATCATGTAATTTCTCTCTCCTCCTTTTCTTTACCCTCATCCGACATAGCATGCTTTCTTACTCTCCATTTACCTTCTTATCTTTTTTTTACAAAATTCTATTTTTTTTTCTTTTGAAACAAAGTCATCTCTCCTCCCCCCACTCAGTATTCTCACCATTACCTGAAAAATTTTTGGGTTCAATCCAACAATCATTTTTTTCTCCAATTTCCTCTTTCTTTGCACATGCCCGACCATCACTTAAAAAAACTTTTGGGTTCTCCTCTTCGTAAGCTTCTCTAATTTCCTGTTTAATGTACAATTGATAATGCTAAAATACCAAATTCTTCCTTTTCAAAAAAAAAAAAAAATCTCTTAACTATCTAGCCCCAAAGTCACACCATTTTTCAAAAATCTCTCAATTACCCTCTCTTAACTTCTACCGAAATTAGTTTTAGATTTGCTTTATTATTAGATTCTCTATGCCTTAATATAACAATTAGAGCAAGATTTTATCTAAGAAAATTAAGACAAACCTGAAACTATTTGTCTAATTAGATTTTTCATGCCATATTTAATTTTTTTCTCCTTTGTCTATCTATTTTGACATGTGAATTTATGATTATTAGTCTTTCTTAACCTAATAACTATTTTAATTGTTTTGAAGATATTTTTATTTTTTTAATGTTAATAATTTAAAAAAATTTACGTCGCCTGAGCATTGGGTCACTACTAGTAAGCTTATAAAGAAATGTAATTAACATATTTAAGCCACTGCTGGGATGGTATCCAAGTTCCCAGCAATACGTACATGCAGCATCGAGTTTTGCCCACAAAACCAAAGTTTCTTTTGCATTACATCGTAACCTACATGGAATTTTCATCAGTGGGATACAAATTAAGCTATTCAGGGGATATGATAAATTCCCAGATTCCAGTGGAAAATTACAAGTAGCGAAGAAGTTTAAAAGGAGGAGGGAAAATTAAGCAGATACAATTGTCCAAACACGCAGAGTCCAACCACGACGGCTAGACATGTCCATTTTGGGACCTCTTCTCCAGATGGGGCTGCAGCCCCATCTCCATCGATTCCTCCGCAGTTTCCTTGGTTTCACCCTTCTTGTCTCGGTAAATTGCATACAAGATCAGCTGAATTGCTCCCAACCCACATCCAAATCCATTTGGCACCTTCACAGCACAATTAACATTCGACCAAATTAAGGATCTTCTTGACTGAAGGAAATGCCGGATGAAGCTAGCAGTTAATAAGCAAAGTTCATGTCCGATTTCAATAACATTTTTCGAAGATGCAAGTACCAGTACCATACTTACAGCGATGAAAGGGTCCATTTCTAGCAGCCCGTAAATGAACCAGGAAGTGCCACACAAGAACACGAACAGTGACAAGAAAAATGGCATGAACTCCACACTTTTCGTCCTGATCACCATACTCTGCGCGATTAATTAGTACTCTTGTGAATAAACGAACTTGAATAATTAATCAACACATTTGTTCCCTTGACCATGTTAAGCTCCTACGTAACACATTTGTTTTAATAATACACAAACGATGACTACGACTCATAATCTAGGGGAGAACATCAATAAGATCTTACCATGATTGAAAGAGGTGAACCGTACATTAAAATGGAAAAGATGGTAGCAGCTAGACCACAGAAAAGTCTTCTCTCATTGCCGCTGTGAAGGGCGAAGATGGAAATGAGAGCGACCGCGGCGAAGATGGCAAGCATGATGGACAGGAGTCCTAGGATCTTGCCCTTGTCTTTCTTTGGTGCCAATATGAGGAAAATCAACACATAGACGGACTCAATGGCTGCACCAGCAGCATTGATCATTGACACTAGGATGTTATGTGGGGAAACAAAAGGCAGACCATACCTGTTCCATTGATCAAGGGTAAACTCGTAAATTAGCTCGTGCCATGGGGACAAAATTGTCCAAGAATCAAGCTCTCAAGTTGTCGATGGGCCAATTGGGTATTAAAAGTCAATTTTTAAGTGAGAATTTTACCAAGAATAGAGCTCAAGTTAAGAATCTGAAAGTCCGTTAATAAGAGCCGTTTGATTTATCAAAATCAATCACAACTCGTTGAAATTTACCAACTTTTTCAATTTCTTTTAATTAAATTTTGTCACATATAATTTTTACATCAACGATTTGTACTTTGTTTATACTTTTTTATCATCCAAATGCTCCCTAAGTTTAATTAATACACAATATTCAGACTATAAAGTTATGTTTGGTACGTGAGAATAAAATAAAATGGAATGAAATTAATGCTCACAATAACCTCTTCTCATGTTTGGTATTAAAAGTGAAATTGAAATACTATTTGATGACAATAGCTATTTCCACATTAAGTGAAAAAAGGCATTTCACAATTCAAGTGATGGAATAACCATTTTAATGCAATCAAAATTTAATCTCAAAATTAAAAAAAAATAAAAATAAAAAATAAGCAATTACTTTGTAATAAAAAATTTTTCTTAATTACTCCATTGGGGTATAAAATAACTATTTACCCCTTGACATTATTTTCATACTAGATTCGAATTAGGTTATAAAATGACTATTTTACCCCCTAGGTCTTTTTTTAAATTCATATTTTGGGCTTCCGAAAGGTTATTAAAAATATTCTTTCATATTACTTAATAATAAAGTAAATTTTGATCCGATCCAAACACAGATTGTAAAATGACAATTTTACCCTTGGGATTGTTTTTTGCCCAAATTTCCATTTTAGGCTCCCTGGAAGGTTAAAAAAAATTTATTGATGTGTTTCTTGATAATTAATAAAATTTCATCTCTATTCAAACTCAAATTGTAAAATGACGATTTATCCCTGGGCTATTTGTTGTCCAAACTTGCATTTTAAGTTACCCAAAAGACTAATAAAAATGTCTTTGACATATTTCTTAATAATTAAATAAATTTTAGTTCGATATAAATTCAGACTATAAAAGGACTATTTTGTTTCTGGGTCAGTTTTTCTGTTTTAAAAATCTCAAAAGACTAAAAAATATTTATTGACATATTTCTTAGCAGTTAAAAAAAATTTTACCCAATTCAAACTTGAGTTGTAAAATGACTGTTTTACCCTTGAGCTATTTTTTTTTACTCAAATTTGCGCTATGAAAATAAAATTTATTTTTATAGTTTTTAAACTTTTATCATATTTCATTATATTTAAAATATGAAATCAAATTATAAAAATTTGAATGTCTATTTCATTCCCATTATTTTTATGTTGGCAACCAAATAAAAGAATGGAATTAACATTTCATTCCATGTTCTCTCACCACTAATTCCATTCCATTCTATTTGATTTCCACGTGCCAAACATAACAAAAGTTTTGCTGTTTTCTTCAAAATGAAGGAATAATCAGAATTAGTTTGTCATATATGCATGGACTAGAACTAAAAACTCAAGAATTTGTGCATACAAAATACATATATTGAAAAAAAAAAAAATGTACAAGGCCCGGCACATATCCGCCAGATGCAATTTTATGACTTTTATTCCCTCTTGGAAATCAACAAAAATAAATAAATAAATCATTACACGCAAATTATATACAGGAACAATAAGACAAATACATATACATACAAGCAATTTGAGGAACTTACCAACCAGAAAGCAAACAGTTGAGCAGAGTAATGACATAGGGAATGCCTGAGAATTGCTCGGTGGATTTGCTAATTATAATCCTCTTAAAGGTAATCCTGCCAGGAGTTAACAAACTAAAAACCCATATATAAACATTGGATTAGCTATTCATCAGTGAACTAATCCTGCCAGGAGTAAACAAATTAAAACCATATAAATAGGATTGGCTATTCATCAATCAACTATGTATTTATGTATTTAGGCTCCGTTTGCGAAATCTTAGCCTTTAACTATTCGGGTTTTTGACTTTTGTTCAAATAATTAAATTTATCTTTTTACATTTTAAATTTCTTTTAAATCGTGAAAGTAGAAACTTCAAATTTAAAAAATAAAAAATAAAAGTAAGGGCTCATTTAATTTGTTTTTTTATTTTTTATTTTTTGTTTTGAAATTATTTTTCATTTTGTACTTTTGAAAATAAAGAAAACATATTAAATTTGTTTTCGAAAACCAAAAATAATTTTACACATGAAATGAAAAATAGCAAAAAGTCGTTTTAAGAGTTTTTAACAAAAAATGAGGAAAATCTCAAAACAAGAAAAATATTTTCTCGTTTTAAGAGTTTTAACACATAAAACAAAAATAGAAAACAGAAAAGTAAACTAAATGTCACCTAAATTATTTTATTTTCTCAAATACAAAAAAAATAAATAAATAGCCCTTTTTTTTGTTTCCAATTAAACCTTAGACAATGATTATAATGTAATGAATTTAATAAGCACTCCATGAAAACGTTTAGATCTTGGACACTGCTCATGAATTTCTTGAAAGCATACACAGAGAAGATACAGGAACAGCCATACTAGTACATGGAATTTATTGGTAAACAAAAAACAATTATCAAAAGTTTCAGAATAAGAGAGATGATGCGGGTTCGTACGTGTGTGTGTGTGTAGGGGGTGAGGGGGGGGGAGAGAGAGAGAGAGAGAGAGTTTGGAATGTTACGAGGGCGCCAAAAACAGCAACAATCCATTAGCATTTCCTGCAGCACAGAGAAACAGAGAAAGAGAGAGGAGTTACAATGAATCAAAGGAAAATTCAGGAAGGAATTCGTAAAGAAATCGATCAAACGGAAGGCACACCAAAAACTCCAATCACGAAACGCGCAGCACCTGCACCGCCCATTGATCCAAACCAACTTAACAGAGGAAGAAAAATGGAAGCAAACCGAGTACCAAGAAACACTCCTCAAGAAAGGCAACAGTTGCAGAGAACCTCGAAACAGAGGTTCAATTGTTCAAGAATTGAATTAAGTTCACTGAGTTGGGTTTGAGAGGGAACTCTGAAGAGAGGCCGTTGAGGTTTATATAGAAAAAAAAAAAAAAAGAAAAGGTTTTAGTTGCCTTGTACTCTTTATTTAGGTTGAAAATTACTTGCATTTGTGAATTTAAAAAAAATTACTTTTATATTAAAGTAATATCATTAAAAAAAAGTCAAAATAACAATTTTAACTCTTAACAATTTAAAAAAAAATGTATTTACATTCTTTATAATTCATATTACCTACATTTATATTAAAAAAAATTTAATTGTCACATACATCTTATTTAAAGTGTAAATCATTTGTATTTTTTAACTTAAAAAAAAATTTACATTTACACTTTCGTCCTTTAACCTAAAATTCGTCAAAAATAATATTTCTAACTCTTAAAAACTTAAAAAAAAAATGCACTTTCATTCTTTATAGTTCTTGTTATTTATTTAATAAATATTTTTTATTTAAAAATAGCATCATTTTAGTCCGTATCAAATATAAGAGGTGTAAACATAAATTTTTAAAATTTTAAATAATTTTTACCTTAATACGCTGGGTAAAAAGCAAATTAAGAAGCTAACTGCTATTGGCAGTAAAATTACAGGCTCCTTGCTCATCCACATGCTTGGTAATGGCTATAAGTAGAGATATCTGCTTCTTCAGACCCGGTCTCTCTTTGTCTCTAAAAACGCTGCCTCTCTCTGATTCTCTTTATATCACTCTGCATAGGTGTGTTTGAGTGATAAAAAGTGAAATAAAATAAGATAATTTGTAAATTCGTAGTTTTAAAATAAAAAGTGAATAATATTGTTTTTAGAGTTACTCAAAATTTTTTAATATTTTTTAATATGCCCACCCTATGATATATACATGTGTGTGTATATATATATATATGTATATATGTATGCATATGATATCCCTCTCTTTATCCACTGAATGCAAAGAGTAATGTTACGTTTATAATACTTTTTTTTAATATTGTTTTATAACATGCAAAATGAACTGGTCATGACAAGTCATGATCAGTATAGTGTAAAAAATGTGTCAAAGAGAGAGTGTAAGAATTTCAGGTAACGTGATACACTGGTTGAAAACGACGTCATTTTTATGTTGTAAAATAATATTGAAAAAAGATATTGTAAATGTAACATTTTTCGAATGCGAATGGTAGAGGGGCCGAATGGTACCATCAGCCATGTTATGATGTTTTCAGGCTCGGGTGCAAATTAGTAAAGTCATTCATGAAAAGTTGCAGTAGAGTTTGAGTTTAATTGAAGTCTTTTCGCAATAAAAATATTAAATTATATGTATGTAGTGCTGAGACAAGATTTGACTCAATTCCCTTAAGATAAACTTCAATTTATTTGGGATTCATTATGTATATATATATATATACAAATATATATTCGAATTCAAGTTGAGCTAACTTATGTAAAAATATTAATGAGTCTAAAATGAGTCGAAACTCATTCTATGAAAGCTGAGTCCAGATCTAATTCCGGCCCTGAAAACATATAATTTGGAAAATAGTCTCCATTCAACTCCAATCGTTTGTATTCTTATTTTTTAAGTTTCTTAAGATTATAGTTTTGCATGTTATGAAAATAATAATACATATTAATATATATTATCTCTATTTAATTTGCTACAAACTTCTAAAAATTTTTGAAAACTTTTAAAAATCTGTAAAAGTTATTCACTTTTTATCTCACTGTACAAATTACGAATCCATAATTTATGTTATTTTATCTTACTTTTTATCACTCAAAACATACCCTACATATATGTGCGTTGTATAAATTATGTGTTACATTTAGGCATCGTTTGGTTTGCCTAAAAATTTCTGAAAATCTCTAATACATTTTGGCCACCTTGTACTTCATAAAAATCTCTATAAATTTTTATATATATCTACATATTCTAACAAAATTGTATAAATCCCAATATTTTTTTTATAAATATTAATAACTTTTTTACAGACCCTAATAACTTTTTTACAGACCCTAAAAAACTTTTCAATAAATTTCAACAAATTTGACATAAATCTGTGGAAATGAGCCGAAAAAACTGTTCTCACGATTTCTCTCTCTAATTTTTTCACGTAAAAGTTAAATGTTTAACAACTTTAAAAAAATTCTAACATAAGTCCATCAGAACAGACTTAAAAGACCATTCAAACAATTTCTCTCTCCAACTTTTTATTGCAACAGTATAAAAGTTACACTATTCATCTTCTAAAAAACGTGATTTGAATTAAAAAATCAAACGTCAAAAGCTACCTCAAATCACATTTTTTCTTTTTTTTTTTTTTTACCACTCTAAACACTACCTTAGTACATAAAATTGTGATGGAAATTTTTTATTCAAGTCATGCATTTGCAATTCGTAAACTTCGCTTGCAGGCGCAAGTATTGGGAGTTTCGCGTGATTTTCAATTTTATTTTTTTTTTTGTTATGTTACCTTTGAAACAAAATGCCCTCTTACGGTTGAAATGACCTCACTCGTTTAAATCTAGCAAGGTTTTTTTGGTAATTTAAATCTGGCAAGTTGACTTAGGCAACGTATCGATTTAATGTCCTTGAAAAGGTTTGCTGCGTAATCAGCAAATTTATTTACTGATATAGGGTTTGTTTGGAGTAAGAAAAAATAAGATAAATTGAGATAAATTGTGGTTTGTGGAGAGTTCGTAATGCGTGCAGTGAGAGAAAAAAGTTGATGTGATATAAAGTTAACAGAAATTTATAAAAATTTTCAGAGATTTTCAACAAAATACTGCACGCCAAATATAGCCATAGGCTCTCCACGTGTGACAAATTTTTATAAAATGCCATTGAAACTCTATACAGGGTCATTTAGTTTACCAACTTTTATTAAAAATAATAATAATAATTTTATCAATTTTTTTAATTTTTTTACGAGAATAAAATTAACTTTTATTAATTTTCTTTAACTTTTATAAATTTTCTTTAATTTTTATTATTTTTTAATGTTTACAAATTTTTAATAAATACTATCTAACCACTACATTTCACATGTCGCTCAAATTTTCTTCAATTTTTATTAATTTTTTTTACTTTTATAAATTTTTACCAAGCACTCATCTAATTACTAAATTCCATGTATTACTCATAGATGCAAAAATTTATTTTTTTATGATTTTTTGTTAGTGCCAAACGGCCCCTTATATTTATATATGTTTTATGAATGGACCCCATTCAATGCACAAAATGTTGTAAATGTGTTTGTGTAGTAAAAGGTGAATTATTTTTTTTAAAGTAATAAATCTTTAAAATTGTCACATTATTTTAATAATTTGACAAAGCTTTTCTAGCAATATAATAGAGTTCTATTCAAATTGAAAGGGTAATGATAAATATAACTTATTTTTAGTTTTTTTTTCATACTTTATCCTCTCTCTTAATGAATAATGTTTTTTTGAGTATAATAAGGATAAAAAAAAAAAAGTGGAGTGTATTTAATAGATTTTAATTTAAATGGTCAATTACACTTAGACTCCCTGAACATTAGGCTAATTACATGTAAACCTTCTGAACATTTAAACTTTACACTTAGATCCCTATTCTCATATGTTTGCAATACTTGGATCCATCCGTTAACTGGTTTAAATTGCATTATAAAATGATGAAAATGCCCTTATCCATCAGTAAAACTTATTCACACACTCTCTCTCCCTGTACAGCGCTCTCTCTCTCTTTCTTAAAAAATGATGAAATGAATAGTTCACATAAATATCAAAACCCATCTCCAAACGCATCTGAAATCTCTTCAATCAAAACCCTTCCATAGAACCATCTTAAAACCCATCTCAAATCTCTTCAAATCCATCTTAAAACCCCAAAAATTATAGCTTGAACACCCATCCAAATTTGCAGACCCAAATGGTTATGGAGGGATTATTAGAGCTGCTTAGATCGAGCCACCAACTAGGAGGAGGCGGAGGCAGTGCTTTAGGATCAACAAATTTGGTGGATGAAGAATTAGTTGTTGAAAGAAATTAAAAAAAAAAAAAAAGAAAAGAACGGTAAAGGAAATGAAAGGAAATCTAATTCTCAAGAATCCATCATAAGAATATGTACATGTAGATATATAAAAACCAGGTGACATTTAAGCTTTAGAATTTTTGAGACAACATTTTGGAGAAGAATAATGAAATTGATTGACCCACGTAAGCAGCAGACACACCAGTAATGTTGCTCTGTTGCTGCTGATACACATGCACATACAAACACACACACACACATATATATATGCACATCCTTGCAAGAGACCCTGGGGAAGGCATTGCACTTCAATGTCCAACACAAAATCTTCAAGGATCACAACGCGAAGCATCCTGTGTGCTCAAGACTTGATCTGAAGGCATTGCACTTCAATGTCCAACACAAAATCTTCAAGGATCACAACGCGAAGCATCCTGTGTGCTCAAGACTTGATCTGAAGCAAAAATTGAGAAGTTCCTGCAATTTTCACACCTTCACAACCTCTTTAACCTCTCTTCCTTTTACTTTGCTTGGCTGTTGTAAAATTTTGTCAAATCCGAATCCTCATATTAAATCATTAAGATTATTAATCTAAAGCGGAAGCGTACCTAGATCCATAAGAACAACCGTAATACCACACTTCTGAATGGTTATTGATCTTTCGAATCAATACGTAGGTTTTGCCCCTTTTCTTTCTCTTTGATGATAGGATGTCAAAAAAATTAAAAAAAAAAATCCTACGTCTGATTTGGGGACCATAACCCTAATATAATTAACTTCTTGTTAATTATTATTATTTCTAATTTGGCTCATCATAAAATTAGAAATAATACTTTGGTCTCAACACAATAAAAGGCCCACACTTAATTAGATGCATTAAAGCGCAAAAGACCCAAAACCTTATTATATCACTTTAAATGGGTTTAATCTAATATGATAGCCCTTAATACACAATAATTAACACATAAAGCCCATATGATTAATTGAACGGAAAATTGTATCCAAGTCATACTTTGTAATCTTTTAAAACTATTAGTCACACCCAAAAAAAAGTATTGCTTTTAAGTCACATTAATGTGGAAAGTTTTGTATTTAAGTCACACTTTTGAGTGGGTCCCACGAGTTTGTTTTAAATATAGTTTCTAATATACTGATAATATCCTTTATTTCTATAACAAAGTTACACAAGTTATTTCTAGGAATTCCGGGAATCACGTGAAGATATGTTTACCAAGAATCACGCTTCTTCCATTTTTTTTTCTTTCCTTATTTTCAGTTTCATTATTTACAGTTTTAGTCGTGAAGATATTAAGAAGATAGAACTTATTTGGCCTATCTTCTTCATGGATTGATTTTGCCGATTGGCGTTTTGAGCTATTTTCAAAACAGTACCGGTACTGTTTCAAAAAATATGATGATGTTGGCTCGTATGGTTAGTTTATGTTATGTATCGATTGATGTTTTTTAGACAGTATGAAAACAGTACCGGTACTGTTTTATCGGTACTGTTTTCAACACAGTACCGGTACTGTTTTATCGGTACTGTTTTCAAAACAGCACCATGAATTATAAGCGGATGACAAGTTTTAAAGGCAAGAGAAATCTATTGGGCCGATTAACGTTTTGAGCTATCTTCAAAACAGTACCGGTACTGTTTCAAAAAATATGATGATGTTGGCTCGTATGGTTAGTTTATGTTATGTCTCGATTGATATTTTTTAGGCAGTATGAAAACAGTACCGGTCCAAAACAGTACCGGTACTGTTTTATCGGTACTGTTTTCAACACAGTACCGGTACTGTTTTATTGGTACTGTTTTCAACACAGTACTGGTATTGTTTTCAAAATAGCACAATGAATTATAAGCAGATGACGAGTTTTAAGGGCAAGAGAAATCCATGGGGTCGATTAGCATTTTGAGCTATCTTCAAAACAGTACCGGTACTGTTTCAAAAAATATGATGATGTTGGCTCGTATCGTTGGTTTGTATTACGTATCGATTGATGTTTTTTAGGCAGTATGAAAACAGTACCGATTCAAAAGAGTACCGGTACTGTTTTATCGGTACTGTCTTCAAAACAATACCGGTACTGTCTTCAAAACAGTACCGGTACTGTTTTTAAAATAGCACCATGAATTATAAGCAGATGATAAGTTTTGGGCAAGAGAAATCCATGGAGTTGATTAATATTTTGAGATATCTTCAAAACAGTACCGATACTGTTTCAAAATAAAAAAAAATAAATATACTTAGGAATGATGATCGATTTAGGTTTTTCTCAAATAGTTTTGATTTTGTTTCCAAAAATCGGTTTTGCTTGCTTTGTAAAGAAGATGGAAAGTCGTGGAATTAGGTTTTTCCAAACAGTTTTGATTTTGTTTTCAAAAATCAATTTTTCTTACTTTGTAAAGAAGATGGAAAGTCGCGAAATTAAGTTTTTCCCAAACAGTTTTGATTTTGTTTCCAAAAATCAATTTTTCTTGCTTTGTAAAGAAGATGGAAAGTCACGGAAGTTATGAGTGAAGTGTACACTATTTTCGGATAAAACTGGCAGTTTTGAAATGTGGTGAAAAATGCGTGATGTCCTTTTTTGTCTTTTTGTTGCAAGTGTGACTTATTTACAAACAAGTTTTTTTGGTATGACTTAAATCCTTATAAGTGCATAAATAGTGACCGGCCTCCAAAAACCCCTTAATTGAAATAAACCCAACAATCTCCCACTTGGGCTATATGTGTCTCTTTATAATTGTGTATTAAAAATAACCTTATGAGTGCTCAGAATTTTGCTATCATCACCGAATGCATCCCCAAACAATCCGGTCCATCAATCATATCAATATTGGATCAAAGCAGCCTTCGTTGCATTTATCATAACTAAACCCATCAATGGTCACGAATACTGAAATAACTGAACGACATGGATCAAGCATGGATATATAGCATGGAAATTAAATGTAATGCAATTTAAGCATGTTTATTTCCTACTGGTCCAACCTTATACCTGAGTGAGATCATTTTCAAACAAGTTCAGAGATAAAATAAATCGAAAACTTTATAACTGAAAATAACCTCAACCATAAATTCACCACAAACTGTATCCAAAATGACAATAAAACAAGTCTAATCTAAAGAGCATCTAAAATACAAACTCCCACTAAAACTACATATCCTCAAGAGATACAATATCCATATGAGCGGTGTGCTCATGAAAGACCTTGGGTGGCAATCCCTTAGTGAGCAGATCAACAACCATGGAGTTTGTCCTGATGTGCTCTAGAGATATCTGTCTACTCTGAACTCTTTCTTTAACAACTAAGAACTTGATGTCTATATGTTTTGACTTCATCGAGCTCCTATTGTTGTTGGAATACAACACTGTCGACTTATTGTCACAAAATAACTTGAGTGGTCTTTCTATGCCATCCACAATACGCAGCCCAGTGACAAAGTTTCGCAGCCATATTCCATGGTTGGATGCCTTATAACACGTTAGAAATTCCGCTGCTATAATGGAAGAAGCTATTATTGTCTGCTTGGCACTCTTCCAGGAAATAGCTCCTCCAGCAAGCAAGTATATATAGCCTGATGTGGATCTCTAACTATCTTGGCATCTGGCAAAATCAGAATCAGAATAACCGATGATCTCCAACTGATTCGATCTCCTGTATGTGTGCATGTAATCTTTTGTTCTCTGTAAATACCACATGACTCGTTTGGCTACTTTCCAATGATCCATTCCTGGCTTACTTAAATATCTCCCTAGCATCCTAACAATGTACGCAATATCCGGACGCGTACAAACCTGAGCATACATTATACTCCCTATGGCTGAAGCATATGGAATCTTTTGCATTTCCCTAATCTCAAAGTCATCCTTAGGGCATTGACTTAAACAGAATTTATCTCCTTTAGTTACAAGGGTGTCTCCTAATTTACAATCCTGCATGCCAAATCTTTTTAGAACTTTTTCAATATAGCTCTTTTGTGACAATCCAAGAATACCTCGAGAGCAATCTCTATGTATCTGAATCCCTAATACAAAAGAAGCATCACCAAGATCTTCCATTTCAAAGTTCTTTGTTAGAAATCTCTTGGTTTCATGTAATAAGCCTATATTATTACTGGCAAGTAGTATGTCATTGACATATAAAACCAAAAAAATATGTTTACTCCCACTGAACTTATGGTATATACAATCATCCACCACATTCATCTCAAAACCGAACGAGATAACAACTTGGTGAAATTTGTAATACCATTAACGAGATGCCTGCTTGAGTCCATAGATGGATTTCTTTAGTTTGCAAACCATTTGCTTTGCATCATCCGACATAAAGTTTTCTAGCTGCACCATATAAATTGCCTCATTAATGTCACCATTGAGAAACGCTATCTTAACATCCATCTAATGTAACTTAAGATCGAAATGTGCCACCAATGCCATTATAGTCCTGAAAGAGTCTTTCGATGAAACCGGAGAGAAAGACTCTTTATAATCGATGCCTTCTTTATGTGTAAAGCCCTTAACGATAATACGTGCTTTGTGTCTCTCTATATTGCCCTTTGAATCTTTCTTGGTCTTAAATATCCATTTGCAACCAATGGGTTTCACACCTTCAAGCAATGGAACAAGGTCCCATACGTCATTGTACTTCATGGACTTGATCTCTTTATTCATGGCATCAATCCACTTCTGAGAGTTAGAAATTTCCATAGCTTGATAGAAGTTGATTGGATCATCTTCCACCACTCCAATGTCAACCTCATGTTCTTGGAGAAATACGATGTAATCATCTGAAACTGTACTTCTCCTTTCTCTCGTGGATCTCCTTAATGGTATTGGTTCTTGAGGTTGTAGAGTTTGTTCTTCTGGAACAACTTCTTGAACTTGAATGGGAGGTTTAATGACATTGTCTAAATCCGGTGTTGTTTCTTGAACAATGTCAGGAATAAGAACCTGATCCTGATCATTGTCAATAGTAATTGGAGGAATATCAACATATTCCTTTTCAAAGACAAGGTCTCTAACCCTTTCTCCCCTGGCAAACTCAACATCCTCAATGAGCCGGGCATTTCTCGTCTCAAAAATTGACTTAGTCATCGGATCATAAAACTTGTAACCCCTGGACCTCTCAGAATATCCAACAAAATAGCAACTGATAGTCCTTGAGTCCAGTTTCTTTTCATTCGGCCTATAAGGCCTTACTTCAACTGGACATCCCCAAATGTGTAAGTGCTTCAAACTAGACTTTTTGCCCGTCCAAAGCTCATAAGGGGTCTTAACAGTTGCTTTAGTTGGAACCCTGTTAAGTATATATGGTGCAGTCTTTAATGCTTCTCCCTAGAGTGATTATAGTAAGGTAGAATGACTAATCATACTCCTCACCATGTCGTTAAGTGTTCGGTTTCGTCTCTCAACAACACCATTCATAGTAGGTGATCTCGATACAGTATACTGTGGGACGATACCCAATTCATCTAGGAATTTAGCAAATGGTCCTGTACGTTGTTCACTTGATCCGTCATATCTGCCATAGTACTCACCACCACGGTCAGATCTAACGTTCTTAATTCTTTTGCTGAGTTGGTTTTCAACTTCAACCTTATAACTTTTGAACACGTCCAATGACTATGATTTTTCATGGATGAGATAAAGGTAGCCATATCGTGAAAAATCATCTATGAGCGTTATAAAGAACTGTTGACCATTTCAAGAAGGTGTAGGGAATGGCCCACAAATGTCCGTGTGTATAAGTTCTAAGACGTCTGAAGCCCTGTTGGCACCAAATCTCCTAACATTTGTTTTTTCCCCTTTATGCAATTGATGCACATATCAAAATCTGTAAAATCAAGGGGTTCAAGAATATTGTCGGACACAAGTCTTTCAATTCTCTTTTTGGATATATGTCCTAATCTTTTGTGCCACAACAAAGCCGAATTCTTGTTGGTTAATTTTCATTTAATACCTCAGGTATTAACATGCAGGGATTCATTAAAAGAGGCAATTGTATCAAGAAAATATAGATTATCGTAACCTGATAAAGAACCAGTACCAACCAATTTTGAATCATGAAATAGACCGAATTTATTATTTCCAAATGAACAACTATATCCAAACTTGTCCAAAACAGAAATAGAAATCAAATTTTGTCTAAATGACGGTACAATGAAAGTCTCTTTCAAATCTAAATAAAAACCAGTTCTTAACAATAATCTAAATGTTCCTATTGCCTCAACTTCCACCGAATTGCCATCACTAACGTAAATGTATCTTTCACCATCACTGGGCTTTCGACCACTCAGGCAGCCTTGCATAGACACACTGATGTGAGTTGTTGCACCAGAATCTATCCACCATGTGTGTCCAGGTACCAAAGTCAAATTAACCTCAGAACAAACAAAACTAAGAAGCGTACCTTTCTTCACACGCCATGCGTGATAGTTGGTACACTGCTTCTTCTTATGACTTGCAACTCCACAAAAGAAACAGCCATCCTGAGTTTATTCCTTTTGCTGTTTCTTTTGCGGTGCCATACCTACAGCTTCCTTATCTTTCTTTCTTTTCTTATTTTTTTGTCTTTAAAGATAGTGGCTAAGTGAGCACTTTCTACCTTATCATGTTTCAACCTTTCCTCTTCCTAGACACAATGAGAGATGAGCTCATTAAGGGACCAAGAGTCCTTTTAACAGTTATAGCTCACCTTAAATTGACTGAACTGTGCCGGAAAGGATATCAAAATAAAGTGCACTAACAACTCCTCAGATAGTTCCAACTTGAGTCCCTTCAATTTTGAAGCAAGGTAAGACATTTTCATAATGTACTCCTTTATGTTTCCTTTCCCTTTGCACCTCATTGAGATAAGGTTTGCTAAAAGTGTACTAGTTTTAGCATTTTCATTCTTAGCAAACCTTTTCTCAAGATCCGTAAGGAAACCCTTAGCCGTATCAACCTTATCGGACATAGTGCCCTGAAATGCTTCTGGAATAGCACGTTTCATGACCATTAGACTTATGCGATTCAATCGTTCCCACTTTTCAATTTCCCTCTTGTCATCACAGGTACTCTTGTCAGTAAGAGTAGCAGGTCGATCAATCCTTAACGCAAGGTCTAGGTCCATGACTCCGAGAACGATCATGACATTCTCTTGCCATGCTTTGAAGTTTGTGCCGTTAAGCATAGGAATGGAATTTATGCTAGCAGAGATATTCGCGGCAGAACCAGTAACTGAACAGAAAACAAAACAAAACTCACATAAATTCCATATAATGCAAACAATAAATTCAAATAATGGTAGGGCCTATCATAAGATACTGAACATAACATTAATATTTAGTCTTTGGACAGAAATATCAATTTGTAAGTGATATTCTTGGCGTAGCAATCGAACACTGACGATAAGACATGTCAAACAATAAACCTTTCTTTGGATCGATTTATTGCTCACATGTTATACCGAATAATCGTCACATGCTTATCACCATAGGTGCGTATATAATTTTACCAAATATTGACTTTCCTTTAGGCCGACCAATATCCGCATGAATTACAGACACACAACCTTTTAATATTCAAGAATAAAGCAATTTTCACAAGAGAGGTTGTTTTGGCAATATCTTGTTTCAATTAATTTATTTTCGAATATTATAGACCAAAAATAATAATACCAAATTTTGAATTTAAATTGCCCATATATATATATATATATATATATATTCTTTAAACCTTTTTTTTTTAAATTCTGCAAAAAATTTGTTCTCGATGCCGCCGATAACCCTAGGCGCTGCCAATCCCAAATCCATACCATAGTTAAGAACAACAAACAATTAGTTTGCTTGTTGACCAAACATAACCATTCAATATTGACTAAAAGCATATATATGCTTTCTGCCAAAGCATAAGCATATAAAGTAATGGTTCCAAAAGAAAGCATATAAAGAAAGCATTTGAAGCGTCAGAAAACATATAAAGTAAATTCAATATTGCATTCGTTTTCCAATTTTGGAATCATTCACACGTTAACCTTTAGCCACACCACATGAAGGTTCCAATATGCATATATGCACAAATTGAATCCACAGAACTACCGAAACTGGAAAAAAAATAATTAAAAATATTGAATTTTGACATCGAATGAAACCGAATTCAATATTTCATTAAATAATTTTTTTAACCCTCAATGATTCAACATGAGTTGCTCTGATACCAATTGTTATAAAATTTTGTCAAATCCGAATCCTCATATTAAATCATTAAGATTATTAATCTAAAGCGGAAGCGTACCTGGATCCATAAGAACAACCGTAATACCGCACTTCTGAATGGTTATTGATCTTCCGAATCAATACGTAAGTTTTGCCCCTTTTCTTTCTCTTTGATGATGGGATGTCAAAAAGATAAAAAAAAAAAAAACCCTAAGTCTGATTTGGGGACCATAACCCTAATATAATTAACTTCTTGTTAATTATTATTATTTCTAATTTGGCCCATCATAAAATTAGAAATAATACTTTGGTCTCTACACAATAAAAGGCCCACACTTAATTAGATGCATTAAAGCGCAAAAAAAACCCAAAACCTTATTAGATCACTTTAAATGGGTTTAATCTAATATGATAGCTCTTAATACACAACAATCAACACATAAGCCCACATAATTAATTGAAATAAACCCAACATTCACACCTTACAATCTTGCAATTCCTCGCAAATAAGAACCAATTTTTGATCGATAATGCGTAATAGGCGCGGATGAAGAAATTAAACCTTGACATTTTGCCTTTACCGGCAATGGTGTGGCCATCCTTGAAGTCGAATAGATCGAAATGTAGTCGACCAATTGAGGGAGACGACCCAGCTTTGGGTCTCGTTCATTTCGACATAGATGGACCAGAGTAAGGGCTTAAGATACGCCAGCAACATTCGAATCCTGGTAGATGTTCCCGTAATCAATGGAGTACTCGTCATGGCTGGGTGCTTTGATCACCGGTGAAAGAGAGAAAAAGAGAGAGAGCCGTGTGGAGTGAGAGAGAATGGATCAGTGTTACCGATGGGTCAGGGGTATTTTTATCATTTTACAACGCAATTCAAATAAGTTAACTGAGAAAATTAACGAATGGACTTAAATGTTATAAATATTTGAGAATAAGGCGTTTAAGTATAATATTTAAATGTTCAGGGGGTCTACGTGTAATTAGCCTAATGTTTAAGGGGTCTACGTGTAATTTATCCTAATTAAAAATACAACAAAATTAGCATTTAAACAAATGTCATTGTAAATTGTAACAAACATGTTTAAGCTGTGTATGTGTTAGTTTTGTGTAAACCCCACACTAATCAATAGTCCAAATATTAATTGTGTACCAATTATGTTCTTGACACGTAAAAGAAAAGAGAAATAATTTTTAACTATAAAAATTTTACTCCAAACAGTTGTCAAATGATATAATAATATCATTTTTTTAAATAAAATATATTTTAACGAGAATTTTGTATTTAAAATAATTAACTCACAAGATATTCACATTTGCTAATAAAATTTTCTAATAATATAAAAACAAATAATGTCAGTTTTTGTAATTAACAGGTCTAACTTTGAGTAGTAACTCAATTGATAAAATTTTGAATCTACTCTCTACTAATCACTGGTTCGATTCTCTTCAGAATTATTGAAAAATTTACTTGATTATTAATTTTAAAACTCTGAAAATTGGTAGCATAAATTGGTCTGAATACATTGAGTATTAAAACAAAAAAAAGTTAACGGGTCTTTATAGTTATTTACAATTTTTTACAATATTATTATTAGTGTTTTTATTATAATGTTATAAATGGTAAATATATACAAACACACTCCCCATCGTGGCCTGCAATGGCAGTTCAAGGCGGAAGACATTTGGCGCCCCCCCCCCCCCCCCCACAATCTGACGTGACGGCTCCCCACATTCTGCGGCTTGGTTTAAGGGGTAAAAAAATTAATTTTTTTTAATTAGCAGTTATTATTTACAAGTTAGTTATTAGAAAATTAATTATTTTTATATTTAAAAAAATAATTTTTTTAGTAACTAACGTTTTATATTTTTTTTGTTAATTTGATATTTTAATCCTTTAATATTTAAAAAAATATAAAATATAAGTGTATAATTTTGATCATTTAAAAAAAAAACAAAAAATTAGGTGGTGTTTAGTTTGTTTTTCTATTTTATGTTTTATATTTTTATTTTATATGTTAAAAATCTAAAAACGAAGAAATAGAAAATGTCATGTTTTCCTTATTTTTAGATTTTTCTCATTTTTTGTTAAAAAACTTTCAAACCAATTTTTTACCATTTTTCATTTTATGTGTAAAGTCATTTTCTATTTTTGAAAATAAATTTTGAAACATAAGTAATCAAATGCATTTTGACTTATTTCCTTTATTTTTAAAATAACAAAATAAAAAATGAAAAACAAAAATAAACAATAAAAAATGAAAAAATAAATCAAATGAGGCCTTAATAGTTGATAACTTCGACTACCAATTATCATTGCCCAATGAAGCATGATTCAATCATATAACCAGCCGAACCCAATTGAAATACAACACACGACCGTTGTACTAAAGATTTTCAAACTTCGACTAATGGGCACAATTTCGGACATTTTAGTTGAGTCACATCGAAATCCATCCCTACAGAATAAAACTAAAGTCTATCACAAGACTTACAAACTAAATATATAGACAAATGTTACATAAGTAACCTTGAGAAACACCTTTTTTACCTTTTCTTTTGTCCACAAAGGTTTTGGGGATAATTACCTCTTTGGGTTAGTATAAAAAAGACACATGACCCTCTTTTGTTTTCATACAAATTAACAAACCAATTTTTTTTTTTTTTTTTTTTTTTTGTGATTGAATTGAAATATAAAATTGACAAAAATTTTTAAATTTAACCAAGGTTGTCTTTAAATGAAAAAAAAAAAAAAGTTAGTGTAAAAGTGATACTGACAAAATTTAATTAGAAGAATTTTGTAATGATCCTAATTTTTAATTTTTGATTTCTAATTCTTAATTTTTAATTTTTTTCATTTATAAACTCTGAATATATATATATATATATAAAATAAAATTATACATATATATGTGTGTGTATAAGGACACGCGGCAATGAGGCCACCTCTCCCCGTTTGCTCAATGCCAGCAAAGTTCACCTTTAAGCACTACAGTAATGGTGAGGCTGTGTTTTAACTTGGACACTTGGGAGTGTTTTCCTTAACTAAAGTTTCCACATGGCCAAATGAGGAATCGCTCCAAGCACCAACGATGTTAGCTAGCTTTGATGGGCTTGGCAGATGGTGTAAGGCTTCTTGGAGCCTTCCACGTGGACAACAAGACATCTATATATATAAATATATAAGTGGTATAGTGCCTATGGCGCAAATAGGGATGTCAACGGGACAGGTATGAGACAGGTATGACCTTTCTCATATTCGTCCCCATTTAGTAATGCCCTTATTCGTCCTTATCCCCGTCTCGAGGAAAAAAAATTTCTCTATACCCATCCCCACGAGATAATGAATTCTCCATTCCCGTTTACCCGTCAAGTATACTAACTATTACAAATTATATATTATATGTATAAAATAAATATTTTAAATTATTTTAAATATTGTATATACTAAATAAAAATATATATTACATATATATATTAAATAAAATTTAAAAAAATATATAAATCTTTGACTTTGACTAGTGCACTTAACCAAAGAGGAAAAGACTTTTATTTATAACCTCACGAGGCCTCCACTTCTTTGTGAGAAACCGATGTGGGACTTCTAAAGGAGCCACTACGCTAACAAAATTAACAAATAAATATTTAAACGGGTACGGAGTGGGGTGGGAACTATCATACCCTTCCCTGTCCTTGTCCCTGTTCGAGTAACATTTCAAATTTTCATACCCATCCCTGTCCCTACTATTAACATCCCCATACCCTCTCCAAACGGGACGAGTGAAATGGGTACCCACCGGGTATATGTATATTTGACATCCTTAGACGCAAAGTAAAACTGGGAAGAGAAAAAAAATATAAAAAAAGAGAGAGAGAAAAGTCAGTATTTAAATCTAAATTATTTTTAAATTTTTTAATTAAACTCGTCTCTCATCATTATTAGCACTATAATGATGAGGCTATGCTTTAACTTGGGCACTTGGAATGTTTTCCTTAACTAAAGTTTCCACATGGCCAAATGAGGGATCGCTCCAAGCACCAAGGATGTTAGCTAGCTTTGATAGGCTTGGCAAATGGTTTAAGGCTTCTTGGAGACTTCCACGTGGAGCTTTCCACGTGGACAACAAGACATCTATATATATATATATATGTAAGTGGTATAGTGCCAATGAGGCAAAGTAAACAGGGGGGAAATATACAAAGAAAGAGAAAAAAAAAAACAAAAAAAAAAAAAGGAAGAGAGAAAAGTTAGTACCTAAACCTAAATTATTTTTCAAATCTTCTAATTAAACTCGTTTTTCACATGCTTGCACTGTCCAATTAAGAAGAGGAGATCTAGTTTATGCATACAGCGAATTTTCAGTTTTCCAAAAAAGAATGAGATAGAGAAATTTATGTAATGTTGATACTTTTTGTAATGTTCATTTTAATAGAAAAGATCATGAGAATAATTTTGGCATATTTAAAAAAAATAAGATTTTAAGTTTTTAAATCAAATTTAATTTTTTTTAAGGAAGGAAATAAATAATAAAGAAATTCTAGGGCAAAGTTTTTCTTTTTCCCTTTTATTTATTTGGTATCGCAATTACCCCTAGTTTGGTCAAATTTTACTCTCTTATATTATAAAATAATAACTAACATAATATTTAGTAAGGATATAATTGTGGGTTTAAATTATTATTAAATTAATATTAAGTTTAGTAGTTGGATTTTCAGTGACATTAAAATTGTGACTAAATTTATAAAATTTTCTATTTGATACTAACGAATATTATGATATGTTAAAACAAAGTGAATATAGTTCCTAATGAAACAAATAATAAAATAGAGACATAAAATTATGAAAGTTAACATATTCACAGATATTATTTCCAAGCTTTAACAATGTAAAAGGGAACTCTAAGAAAAAGTTGATTTTGAGAAAAGTAAGGATATAATATAAAATAGTGAGGGCCATGAGATACTTTTAAGTTAAAAAACCTTAAACCTGCGCAAAGTCAGATAATCGTACCTGTGGACTAGTAATCCACAACATTGGCGAAAATGACAAAAGCTCATCATAACTTTTAGACTCGGATCTATAAACAATGATGTATGGGTGCTTCGTGATTCGTATATATATACAAACCGACAATGATTTAGACTCTCACTTGATTGTGAGACAGTCTTGTAGAGTATTCTTCCTCACTTTGAGAAAAGAAAATAATAATAAATAAAGATGAATTAACATTGTCCTATTCTGATGCTTTCAATGGTTACTTGCTATATTCACCGTTTATATGTAATTTCTAAGATACATTATAAAAAGTATATATTTCTATACATCGTGAGTACATATGGCTTGGTGCTCTTGTCCCTATAAATTGTATTATAGGTGCAGAGCCTAACACCTGAAGGGGGCCAGCATACCCGTTTAAATCTCACAGTTTTGTTGAGTAGTTTTTATATGTGTAATAAGCTCAAAAGTTTCATGTATATAGAAATACCGTTTTACAAATAAGTACAGTTTATGTTATTCGGTTTTAATTTTAGATAAGGTCCGTATTTTATTAATAAAATAGTCATTTCTATTGTTTATACTAATGAACAGAATAGTTAGTGGCTCTAAAAAGATAAATAGTGAGATTATAATAAATTGAGTGCATTAAATTTTACATTCTAAACTCACTCGTTGGGATATTAAGATTTCGGAGGCGTGACAAAATTGAAAAAAAAATTGATAACTTTTTGTAACTTTTAGTGTATTTGATGTGCTAAATATCACCTAAATATGTGTATTACATCGATCATATGTAATTACACAAAAGTTATTGTTGAGAAAAATAAATATAAATTTGCCTATTGATTTTGTATTTGACTCTCTTTAAAAAATTGATAAATTCATTTTAACATAAAAATAAATAAAAATGTATTTTTATCTATCTATTTTTGTTAAAAAAAACCTTATTATAAAATTAATTTTGATTCTTGTGGTACAAAATCAATAAAAAATATTAATTTGATTTTACAATTTAATCCAAAGTACAAAAGAGTTACGTATTAATTTGTAAACTAAATGAGATTATATGTTCTTTTTTTATCAAACCTCAAGTAAATAATGTATAATTACCACAAATTTTAGCATAAAGAAACAACCCTTTATGGGGTGTTTGAATGGTAAAAAAAAGTACAAAAAAATATGAAAAATTAGAATAAAAATGATATGTGCCGAAATTTAATTAGAAAAAATTAGTAATTTTTTGTAATTTTGACAAATTTTAATTTTGGCGAATTATGGTAAACTAAACACCTTAAAACAATTTGGAGTCTTGCTAATTGTGTTCACATGAGCAGGGTGATCATTGGTTTTATCAGAATTTTTTTTTTTTTTTTGAATATTTTGATTACTTAACAAAGTTAACGAATTGTTCCAATAGAAAATAAAAAATTAAACTAAATTATAATATATCTATTATATACATATAATTTTTTAATTTTTTTTAGAAAATTTATTATGTCCGTGTATATATTTATATATAATTATCTTATTCAATCATCAATTATTTCAATACCGTAAAAACAATAATCGAAATTGAACTATGCAAATTGGGGCCCAAAAGATAGCTGAAATCAAATTACATGTGAGTAGGGAATGTGTCTGGTTTCATGCTCGTTCTTTAGAGAGCTTGTGGACGGTGAGCAAAGAACCCTACAAACATTTACGACCTAGAAAGGACACTCTATTTGATGTTTTAATTTTGGCAAACATTAGACTTCTTCCAACCCTCCATTTCGTATTAGAAAAGTTACGATTAGAAGTTTAATGTGATCTTTTGGCTGATAGTTTACTTTAAATGACTGGAAAATTTTTCCATAGTTGCAAAGTATTTGATCAATGAATTAGGGCTTCGTTTCGTATAAACGAAAAGTATAAAGTGGAATAATTATTCCCAAACCTTTTTTTTAATTAGCTTATTTGATATATTTATTAAAAATTTTATTTTATATTTATTTAAAATGTTATGTTATTTAAAGGAATAGAATGAAATAATAGTGTGAGAATAATGATTTTATTTTATTTCATTTGAAAAGAGGGAGGGTGATGTCAGTCTCATGATATCAAACTCGTAAATTGTTAGATCAAATTTATAAAGTGTTTTTTAAATTAAAAATATGTGAATGAATCAAAAATTCAAGGGTCCCAATCTAATATTTGGGACTAGCATCGGCAATTGATATTGGCTTCCCTACGTCCATTTCATTTTCTTTTGGCTCACTCCCTTTCCCAATTTCCCTTATACATTTTATAACCTTTTAAGTATTTGCAAAATGCAGATACTCTTTTAGGTTGTGTTCTTATTAATTTATACATTTAAAATCAATTGATTTGAAGTAAATTATTTAATGAGAATTATTCTGATATAATTTTATTAATTTAGATATGAATTTTATCATAAATTTGAGTAGTTTAACATAATAATTGTATAAGAGATTTAAATTATCACATAAAATAATTGTTTAAAATCCTTCATAATGGCAGTTTTATCATTTTAAGAAGTAGTGACACTACTAATTTGATGGTAATTATAACACCTCGAATTTAAAAAAAAAATCAAAGTGTAATAACTTGTTATATAAACTTATTACATAAGTTTCTTCCTGCCTTAACTGTCTAAAAAAAAAAATTACATATGTGCCAAACTTTATATTAGTATTTAATCATCGCTCTTGGTCAGCCGCTAACAGCTATTAGTCTCAATATTTGCTATTAGACGGTTTCTCTGTATAAAAACCCATAAAACATGGTAAGCTATTAAGCCCAGTAAAAAAAATATTCAAATAATTTCAACAAATATTTTCATATAAAAACAGAAACTAAGTGCTCAAAGTAACTATCATTATCATATAAATCAGATGATAATAGTACAAAATAATAATTAAACAATGAAAACGAGCATGCAAAGTTATAACACCTTGCTACCCTTATAACACCTTACTACCCTTATAACACCTTAACATGCCCACACAAGATCATTCCTTTTCTACCTTTATGACATCTTGCCACTTTTATAACGCCTCAACATGCCTACGCAAGGCTATTTCCTTTTCCATCCTTATGTCACCTTGTCACCCTTATAACGCCACAACATGTCAACGTAAGACTATTTCCTTTTCCACCCTTATGTCACCCAGCCACCCTTATAACGTCACAACATGCCAATAAGGCTATTCTCTTTTCATCCTTATAACACTCTGTCACCCTTATAACACTTTAACATGAAACGCAAGGTTATTCCTTTTCCACCCTTATGACACCTTGCCACTCTTATAATACCTCAACATATTTTTTTTAATGAAAATGCCCGAAATCATTATAATAATAATCATAACCCCATCATTTCACATTCTCCTGTCATGTCACAATAATCATGCAATGAAATTACACATTTTTATCATACCTTTATACAAAATACTAAATTTCAATTATAAGAATAAATCTCCTACCTCAAATTCGAAGAACAGAAAAAAAAAATTGTGAAGAAACCCCAAAGGTTTGAAATTTTGCTCCTTCATATTTTTTCTTTTGGATCGAATTACCACGATCTGACACCACCACGACGATCACAACGTTGAAAATACTAAAGCCCCGTTATTGCTAAATTTAAGTCCTCTCTTTCTCCCTTCTCTTTCTCTCTCCTCTTTCTTTTCTCTCACTTCCTTCTCTCTTTTCTTTTCTCTTTCTCCTTTCTCTTTCTCGGTTGCATTTTTTTTATAGACCGATAAAATGTGTCATATATATATATATATATATATGTTGTATGCTTAGTGACCTAGTCACATTAGGAAGAAAAGAACAAAATGGCTTTCCCAAGTTCTACGTGGCTTTGACACCTTTTCTCTCTATTTTTTTTTTAAGGTTCCAAGTAGCCTTACACCTACACCTTCACCATCATTATATCCTCCACCTATGCACCATGTGCCACAATTCATCCCATACATGTGTCACTTTTACAATTTTTCTACTATTAAATTAAAATTAAACCAATCATAAAGTATTATGTTGTTTCAATTAAAGCTAAAAAATTTAAAATAATGCCAAACTAATGCAATAAATCTTTTTTAATATAAATTAAAGTAATATGAATATTAAAATTTAAAATTTTGGAGTTATTATAATAATCATTAATATTTATTAAAATATTTTCATGTATTATTATATAGATTCATTTCATCACTTATATTTTAATGCAATCTGATTTTAAATTTATCAATTTGAAATTACCTTTAGGTCCTAACGTCTCTCTTTCTCTCTCTCTCTTACTTGGGAACTAAAAAATAAAATAAATATAAAAGATTAAATCACTGAAAATATAAGCACGCCTATTCGTTTTAATGGTGAAGAATACATAATACCCACTTAGTGAACGTTTAGGGTGATGGATTGGAGAGAGAAAAAGGAAAAAAATAAAAAATTTCCAATAAATATTATTTTTAAATGAATTAAAAATATAAATAAAATAAAAAATATTCATCAATCAATTAAATTTTTAATTTAATTATTTTAATTTATTACATCACATCCCATGCTCTTCTCTCTTTTATTTTCCACCACAAACTAGTCATAAAAAACCTCATCTCTTTTATTTATTTTTTATTGACAAATCTTTATCTTTAAATATAAATATTAATTGTGATGCACTCCCATAATTACAAAGCCAAGCATTGTACCGATAATGAGAATCTGATAAAGGGTAATTGCTCGGAATCGTGGAAGTGTGTTCTTCTTCTTTTCTGTATCTTACTATGCCGACATAGAGGCAGATTGGAAGTTGGTACAGTCATATTACTTAACACATTGTCGCCAAAAGTTTCCATCCATTACCTAATAAGAATGGGTTACAGGGTTGATTACAAAAATAAAAAAATCATGATTTTTTTTTAATAATGATCCAAACCGATCCTAATTAATTATAATTAAATTTAATTTCAAAATAAAGTACAAGTTAAAATAAATTTGATTGGCACACCATCAATACAAAATATAAAAAGTCGTGTATCATTAAAATGTAATTAAATCAAGATCACTAATTATGCGCCAATAAATTTTTTTTTTACTGTATCTCCTAGAACTCACCTCACCAAGGTCATGGAGTACTTTTTATGCGTTGACCACCTACAGTGTGAGCACTATAGATGATCGACTTTGCCAAGATTTGGTATTGTCGTATAGAATCCCAAACCTTGGTGTTGTCATGTTACGAATGGGGAACACCAAATCTTAATTAAAGTGTTCAAATCGAAGTTGTGGACGAAGATGACCATTCACATATAATTCTATGATTTCCCCTTTTTCCCTTTTAAGGACATGAATGGTGAAACTGATCAGCAGCACTGCGAGCACCGAGTGGCCGACCATCTATAATGTTAGCCGAGGATCGAATTATTGATTTCTCATTTCGGGAGCTAGTGACCATTAACGTTAATCACCACTGTCATTCATCCGCGCTAGCTAGAAGTTTCAGGACCCTAGATGACAGTAATCATAAATCATGACTCATACTTAATCCTATAATTTATTCTTATTAATATATATATATACAGAGCACGTATTCTAAGAACACATGGTAATTTTTTTTAGATAGAGTTAAAATTTAATCAATTAGATTACAATTATATACTAAAAAGTGAAATCAGAATTATATAGAGTGTGTTTGGAGTGATAAAAAAGGTGAAATAAAATGAGATAAAGTAAGATAAGTTGTGAATTTATAATTCGTACAGTAAAATAAAAAGTGAATAACTTTTAAAATTTTTCAGTGTTTTTTAAAATTTTTTATCACTCCAAACGGAATCATAACATTGGTAAAGTTGTAATTAAGATATATCTTTTGTATGGGTTTTTGTTTTAAGTTAATAGGCCGTGCACCTTGTTCTGGAAACATATATTTTTGATAATTTTTTTTTTATTGTGTGTCATTACTCTAGCTAATATGGCAAAGTGATCCATGTATTAATTACCAAGTTAGTCTAATATGGAAAGTAATTTGGATCCGTGGAAGGGGCAAGCAATGATGTTACCTGAGGTAAAAAAATTTGAACCAATAACTAACATGGTAAGTGATCACCACGTAAAAGTATTACCCCTGGCTCTCCTAGCTCTCTTCGTCCCTCGTTGGAGGTCTTAGTCAATTTTTGGGACACAATAACTCTAAGCGTTTGTACATGTTGCTTCATATTCATGGGATACATATAATTAATATGCTTGTGACAACACACTAATTAAAAGTTAGGCTTCAAGCATATTGCTTTATAATGCAAACTTGTCTTGTTGAGTTTTTGGTCAGCTTCCATTGATTTGGATTAAAGCTCAACCCAATTAATTAAGTCATTTTCGAGCACTTAATATCAACGTTAATTCTCTTTCTTTGTCTTCTATTTCTTGTCGGGCAATGGAGATAACACAACACAATATCACCAAATGTTACAAGCTCTCCACTCGACTGGCAGATCAGCATAGGCGGATGCACATAGAGGTAAGGGGGTCAATTGACCCCACTAGAAATAAAATTTTTGTAAAAAATAGTATAATTTTTTAGATATTTTTATACTTTTACCCCTATAAAATATATCTTTCAAAATAAATTACCCCCATACTTTAAACAATTTACAAGTTTTGCCCCCACTGGAAGCAAAATTTCTTTAAAAAATAGTATAATTTTTTAGATATTTTTGTATTTTTACCTTTATAAAATATATCTTTCAAAATAAATCGCCCCTATACCTCAAGCAATTTACAAGTTTTGCCCCCATTTCTTTAGAAAATAGTATAATTTTTTAGGTATTTTTGTCATTTTGCCCCCATAAAATATATCTCTCAAAACAGATTACCCATAAGTCAAGTACACCGCCTTTATTTATCGGCTTGACCCCACTGTAACAAAATCATGGATCCACCATTGCAGATTAGAATCTTTTAAGTGATATTTGATTTGCTTTTCCATTTCCTGTTTTTTCTTTTATATGTTTTATATTTTATTTTAAAACAAGAAAACAGAAAATAATTTATTTTTCTTATTTTGATATTTTTCTTATTTTTGGTTGAAAACACTCAAACGACTTTTTATTCTTTTTTTATTTCATATGTAAACTCATTTTTATTTTCTAAAACAAATTTTAAAAATATAAGTAACTAAATACGTTTTAGCTGTTTTCCTTAATTTTTGAAAGTGTAAAATGACAAATATGCTCGAGACAAAAAATAAAAAACAAAAAGGAGAAAACAAAAAAAATTGAAAAATAAATTAAATGACACCTTAATTTCCAAGATCACCTTCAACTGTTATATGGACGGAAATGCATACACGTACGCACGCGTACACATATATATATATATATATATTAGCATGCATATACGTGTTTTTCACTTTAGCACAGTTTTTGCCTGAATTTCTTTCCAAGGAATTGATTGCCACATAGCAAGATGCCCACTTTATGATTTGGAATTTATATGATAGTATCATTTCAGACATATACCTTCCCTATCCATGATATTTTAATATTACCAATGTTGCTCGATCAATTGCCTTTTCAACAACTCCACTACATAAGCTTGCAGTATTATCCAAAATATTTTGAGTTTTTTTATTTATGTGATTTAATTAAACAAATAATACTTTGACAATTTTATCATGTATCTGGATGAGAGAACTCTAAAATTAAAATATAATTTTAGGAGTTGAAGTTAAGTTTAAACCTTTGAATTTATATGAAAGTTTAACAAACAATTAAAATTTAAATTCATTTCTTAGATAAATTTTCATAAAAATCTAAAGGGTAAAAGTTAAAAATGTAATTTTAACTCTAGAATGTCATCTTAGCGATATCAAACAGTGTTGGCTTTGTTAAAATTTAATCAATTAGATTACAAAGATATGCTAAAAAGTGAAATTAGAATTATATAGGGTATGTTTGGAGTGACAAAAAAAGTGAAATAAAATGAGATAAAGTAAGATAAGTTGTGAGTTCATAATTCATGCAGTAAAATAAAAAGTGAATAACTTATAGAGTTTTTCAGAATTTTTCAGTATTTTTTAAAATTTTTTATCACTCCAAACAGAATCATAACAATGGTAAAAATGTAAACAAGACATATCTTTTGCACGAGTTTTTGTTTTTAGAAAATTGTATTTAAGTCATACTTTGTAATTTTTTAAAGTTATTAGTCACTCAAAAAAAAAAGTATTGCTTTTAAGTCATATTTGTGTAAAAAGTTTTGTCATTAGGTCACATTTTTTAGTGGGTCCCACGAGTTTGTTTTAAATATAATTTCTAATATACTAAGAATATCCTTTATTTCTATAATTAAGTTGAGAGTTGCCGGAATTCACGCTAACCAATATCACGTTTCTTCAGTTTACATTTTCTTCCTTATAAATCAGGTGAAAATATGGTATATCATTGATAACAAGGCAACTTTTTCATTATTAACATGTTGTAGAAGCTCAACATCTATATGAAGCAATTTATGCATCTAAATACAATACCACATGTTAACAGTACCTTTTCATGCGGTACTGTTTTGTATAAGATGCATGCTCATGTAAACATAATACCAAATAGATCTAGTATGCAAACAACATAATTAGAGACAAAAAGATGTCACATATCCAACATATGGCTGACAGTACCACATGGCCCAGAGTACCACTTCCATGCGGTACTGTTTCTTATAAGATGCATGCTCCTGTAAAAATAGTACCGAATAAATCTAGTATGCAAACAATACCATTAAATACAAAAAGAAGTCACATATCGAATATATAGCTGACAGTACCACATGGCCGAGAGTACCACATGCATGCGGTACTATTTTGTATAAGATATATGCTCTTTCAAAAACGGTACCGAATGTGTCTAGTATGCAAATAGTACTATGAAACACAAAAAGAAGTCACATATCCAATATATGGCCAACAGTACCACATGGATGAGAGTACCACATGCATGCGGTACTGTTTTGTATAAAATACATGCTCTTGCAAAAATAATACTGAATGTGTCTAATATACAAATAGCACCATGAAACACAAAAAGAAGTCACGTATCTAATATATGGCTGACAGTACCACATGGATGAGAGTACTACATGCATGCGGTATTGTTTTGTATAAGCTACATGCTCTTACAAAAACAGTACCGAATGTGTCTAATATGCAAATAGCACCATAAAGCACAAAAAAGAGTCACATATCTAATATATAGCTGACAGTACCACATGGATGAGAGTACTACATGTATGCGGTACTATTTTGTATAAGATACATGCTCTTGCAAAAATAGCACCAAATGTGTCTAGATGCAAACAGCACCATGAAATACAAAAAGAAGTCACATATCCAATATATGGCTGACAGTACCACATGGATGAGAGTACTATATGCATGTAGTATTATTTTGTATAAGATGCATGCTCTTGCAAAAATAGTACTGAATATGTCTAGTATGCAAACAGTACCATGAAACACAAAAAGAAGTCGCATATCCAATATATAGCTGACAGTACCACATGGCCGAGAGTACCGCATGCATGCGGTACTGTTTTGTATAAGATGCATGCTATTGCAAAAACAATACCATATGTTTTGACAGTACCACATATGAGTTTGATACAAGCAGTTGTGGTTGACAAAGCTAAATAAATCATGCCACATTCATTTCCATATTGAATCATACCACAAAATCTCGCGTTTGAAAGCTAAATGAAAACACTAAAACAGTATTACAAAATTTCGTATTTGAAAGATAAATGAAAACACTAAACAGTACCATAAAATTAGAAAAAATTAAGATACTTAGTAATGATGATTGATTGAGATTTTTCCCAAACAGTTTTGATTTTGTTTCAAAAATCAGTTTTCTTTGCTTTGTAAAGAAGATGGAAAGTTGCGGAAGTTATGAGCGAGGTATCCACTAATTTCGAATAAAACTGGCGGTTTTGAAATGCAGCGAAAAACACGTGATGTCCGTTTGTACCTTTTTGTTGCAAGTGTGACTTATTCACAAACAAGTTTTTTTGATATGACTAAAATCGCCTATAAATAGTGATCGGCCTCCAAAAACCCTTTTTGTTTTTAAGTTAATGGGCCGTGCACCTTGTTCTGGAAACATTTTTTGATAATTTTTTTTTTATTGTGTATCATTACTCTAGCTAATATGGCAAAGTGATCCATGCATTAATTACCAAGTTAGTCTAATATGGAAAGTAATTTGGGTCCGCGGAAGGGGGAAGCAATGATGTTACCTGAGGTAAAAAAATTTGAACCAATAACTAACATTGTAAGTGATCACGACGGAAAAGTGTTACCACTAGCTGTCCTAGCACTCTTCGTCCCTCGTTGGAGGTCGTTGGAGGTCGTAGTCAAGTTTTGGGACACAATAACTCTAAGCATTTGTACGTGCTGCTTCATATACATGGGATATATATTCTTAATGTGCTTGTCATAACAAAATAATTAAAAGTCAAGTCTTTAAACATATTGCTGTATAATGCAAACTTTTCTTGTTGAGTTTTTGGTCAGCTTCCATTAATTTGGGTTAAAGCTCAACCCGATTAATTAAGTCATTTTCGAGCACTTGATATCAACCTTAATTCTCTTTCTTTGTCTTCTATTTCTTGTCGGGCAATGGAGATAACGCCAACGCAATATCACCAAATGTTACAAGCTCTCCACTTCACTGGCAGATCAGAATCTTTTAGATGGCATTTGGTCTGCTTTTTTATTTTTTGTTTTTTGTTTTATGTCTTTTATATTTTATTTTGAAACAAAGAAACCGAAAATACTCTATTTTTCTTATTTTGAATTACAAACATTTAAAATAATTTTTTGTTATTTTTATTTCATATATAAAATCATTTTTTATTTTTTAAAACAAATTTTAGCACGAAAGTGACCAAATACATTTTAACTATTTTTCTTATTTTTGAAAGTGCGAAATGACAAATACACTCGAAACAAAAAATAAAAAAATATAAAAATAAACCAAATGACACCTTAATTTCTAAAGTCATCTTTCACTTTTATATGCATGAAAATATATACGTGTACGTGCGCCAGCGCGCATATATATATATATATATATATAGATATGAACATGCATATACGGGTTTTTCACTTTAGCACACTTTAGCACAGTTTTTCACTTTTTGATATTCCAAGGAATTGAGTGCCACATAGCAAGATGCCCACTTTATGATTTGGAATTCATATGATGGTATCATTTCAAACATATACCTTCACTATCCATTATATTTTAATATTACCAATGTTGCTCAATTGCATTTTCAACAACTCCACTGCATAAGTCTGCAGTATTATCCAAAATATTTTGAGTTTTTTTTTTATTTATGTGATTTAATTAAATAAATAATATTTTGAAAGTTTTACCATGTATTTGGATGAGAGAATTCTAAAATTAAAATATACTTTTAAGAGTTGAAGCTAAGTTTAAACTTTTGAATTCACGTGAAAGTTCATCGAACAGTTCAAATTAAATTCATTTCTTAAATAAACTTTTGTAAGAATCCAAAGGACAAAAGTTAAAAATGTCATTTTAACTCTCTAAAATGCGACCTTAGCAATATAAAAAAATGCCGATTCCGTTATACAACAGGCGTTTCTATTAATGCTACTTTTTAACACCATGTTAAAGGTTGAAAATGTAACTCAACTTCTAAAGTCAAGTTAGTATTTCAAATTTAGGAATTGCCCTCAACCTGTTTTTTTAGGCTGTGATTGATTTTTTTGTATGTGATATCTAATTTCTTGAGTACTACACACATAATTGTAAAAAAATAATAATAAAAAATAAACTCATGTTTCAATTTCACTAATAGAAATAAGGGTAGCAAAAAGATAAGATTATATTTGAATTACTTTCAATCTTACTATAACGGTCACTATATTTATGTTATGTATATATATATATATATTTTCATAGAATAGGATAACGATACCTAAATAATTTTCATTTCATTACTTATCAAAAAAATGGTGGCCAATTTATTATTAAAAAAATAAAAAAATGTTACATCTATCGCTACCAAAATTTATTTAAACGGTGATATGACATCTTGCTAAATAATCCTGTTACGTTATTTATATTTAATTTTTTTATTTTAATTGATTATCATTTTTAATTTCATTAATAATTAAAAATAATAAAAAAATTTAAATAATATTATACTTATTTTTTATTTTTAAATCTACCTAATGGTCCAAGTGTTTGACCATGAATAGAGCAATATTGTAAATCAAATTTCTTGCAATATTAGCTTAATTCGTTAGTTAAAATATTTATATACATATCTTGAATAAATGGATGTAATAATTAATTCTTACACACACACACACACATATATAAAGGAGTTAATTTTTATATTAATTAAGGTGAAATTTGGTTTGTATTTTTATTTTTTATTTTAAATGTTTTATGTTTTAAAATTTTCAAAATACGAAAAACAAAAAACACATTTGGTTTGACATTTTTTATTTTCTGTATTTTAAAATTTTCTTTATTTTAGATTAAAAATGATTAAAATGAATTTTTGCTGTTTTATATTTTACGTGTAAACCTATTTTTTATTTTTTAAAACAAATTTTAAAAACACAAATGATTAAATATATTTTAAGTTATTTTCTTTATTTTAAAAAATACAGAATGAAAAATGTGATCAAAATATGTACATCTTACATTTTTGAATACAGCAGGAGAAGTTGAGAGTGTGATTGAAAAGTTTGAAACTGTTCCACTGGTGAGTAAGAATCCTATTGAAACAATTCAACCAAAAAAAAAAAGGGTTTATATTTTTATTTTTATTTTTCGATATATTTATTTTTATATTCCATTATTCTATTTATTTAAATTTCTTTCAAAATTTAAAGAATTAACCCCCTTTATCTAAACACGTCGAACCCGGTCAAATTACCCGTGCTTTGCGCACAGCAGCACTCAAAAAGGCTTCCCAATTCAACTCTTATCCGAAAGGCAATTAAACAAACAAGCAACGTGGCGTGGCAGCTCCCTCATTTAAGACATGACCCCAACAGTTCTTAGGTATGGCATGGCTCCACCCCAGGTAGCAAGTCATCACTCATGTTAGCAGTGATTTACGCTTTTTAATCCCTTGACTTTTGTGAGATGTTTATCACCTTATTTAGGCTTAGTTTGGAAAATAAAAAAGTTAAACTCTTTTTACAATTAAAAATTAAAAAACTAGTTTTTTTTTTTTGGAAAAGAAAAGAAGCTAATTTTTTTTATTATTAATTTCATATTTTTACCCTTGAATGTTTAAAAGAAGATTAAAATATAAAAAAGTAAATTTAGTTATTGTAAAAAAAAGCCAAAAAGCTAATAAGGGGGCGTTTGGCAGAGCAAATTTTAGCAATTTTTAGTCAAAAGTTGCTAGTTATAATTTTTGATATGTTTGGTGGAACAAAGTACAATTTTTCATAATTTTTTACAACTTTTAGGTGTTTGTAAACTTTTTTACTGTAGCAGAGCAGAAAAATGGTAACTTTTTATGTGTTTGGTAAGCTTTTTACTGTAGTAGAGCAAAAAAGTGACAATTTTTGTGTGTTTGGTAAAATTTTTTGTAGAATAAATTACTGTAGTAGAACAGAAAAGTGAAAAAAATTATGGTTCACTAAACGCACCAAAAATTACAAAATGTAACTTTTGATATTTTTTTACTTTTTTTTTAGGTTCCAAACGGGCTCTAAGTCAAAAAGGCATGGATTCCCAAACGGGACTTTAATATTAAAGACATATATGCAGGATGAAGTGCACAAAATATACTGCAGGAGTTAAAGTGAAGATATCAATTGTCATGGTTTAATTAATATTTATTAATTCCATCAAATAGCATTCTTGCTAATTTCTTGACTTTGATTTCCATTATTTTTTTGGGCCTGCGTCAGTTTCAGCCCAATCACAAGTTCCAGCAGCCTTGGGACGTCCCAATAAACAAATCAACCCATACTTGGGCTCCTCCTGAGGCACCAGGCAGGCTGAGACAGAGACGGCCGTGGGTCTTTGACTGGGGGCTTTGTCTTTTAGAGAGTTTGGGTTATTTCCCTTCGGTACTGAATCAGATTCTTATCAAAGGGATGGAATATTCAGAGGTTCATCTGTTATATTCTTATAATTTCAGTGAAATTTTGTATTAAAAAAAAAAAAACAAAACAAACTAGCAAAGATTTTAAAGCTTTAACCCCAAGTGAGTGTATACACGCGCTTCTGCCTTTTGGTGACTACTCGACAGGAAGAAATTATGCATATCTTAAATATGGAGATCAATTTTGCAATCAAGCAACCCGGAAAGAGTCGGATATCTTTTTCAAATCCTTGTAGTGCCGCTTCCATTGAAGACCTTCAGAAATCAGATTAAAAAAAAAAATTAGTTTTTTGTAATTTAGGCTAAATTTGGGAAGTAAAAAGGTTAGTTTTTTTTTTTTTGGGTAGCTAACTATTAAAAAGTTGATTTTTTTTTGTGTTTGGAAAAAAAAAAGTTAGCTTTTTTTTTTTTTTTGTTAATTTGACATTTTTTTTTTTTTTGAAGGTTTAAAAGAATATTAAAATGTAAGAAGGTAAATTTGGTCAAAAAAAAGTCAAAAAGCCAATAAGGTATGGGTTCCCAAACAAATTCTTAGGTTTCGTTTGGCATCCCAAGCTAATAACTGCTACAGCTAGCTAATAGCTGCTAGTGACCGACTAAATTTACCCTCTTACATTTTAATTTTCTTTAAACTTTTAAGGGCAAAAAGATCAAATTAACCAAAACTAAAAATCTACCAAAAAAAAAAAACCCACTTTTTTTTTCTTTCTTAAACACAAAAATAGCTACCAAGTCTTCTTTCATTCTTTGTTCAACGGTACCGAGCTGAGCTTTGTTAGAAGAGAGTAAAGAAAGGAAAAGAAAAAAAGAAAGAAATCCATACCATTTGCAGTCACATTGAACAAGTACAGGCGATTCCCAGCCGCAGTCGCTGTGATCAGAAAATGAGGAGGTTCCAACTCAAACTGGTAATATTTTCTTCCAGAGTGTTCCGACACTTGCATGCTCATCACCCTCCCTTCTACATTCTCTCCGACAACTTCTGGTCCAAATGCATTGATCACTTTCTCCGGAGGTCCAATTAGTTCTATTTTAGCATCATCTCCGAGATCTAACACCACCATTCACAAGAAACACCGCCGTGCGTAAGAAGCACGGAAATAAAATACAATACGAGTACATGTATAAGATATAAACACGTCAGAGATACAGCAAAAAGTTATAATTTTCATTTGTTATAAATGTGAACATAATGTGTGTTTAGAATTGTATAAATTAGTATAAATTTGACAAAATTATAACCTCGTCATTTGTGTTGTGAGTAGAAAATTTAAATTTTGTAAAGGTTTGTAGAGCTCCAAATAACCTAAAAATCTACAAGAAAATTAATTCAATGATTCAATTCATAATTCAATATTATAAAAAAAAAAAAGCAAATTACAAGATTAAAAATATTATCATTTTAAGAATTTCGACTATTCTAATTGAAATTTGTCTTAATCATATATTAAAAAAAATAAAATAATTAAATATACCACATGTCCTATCTGACACATGTTTGGTGCATTTGAGAGATGTGTGTTTCCAATATATACCAAATACTAATACAGCACTCATGTAACGGACTTAATTCATTTGAGAACCCAAGTTTCATTTGATAACCAAGGCCATAAGAGCTACACAAGCATTTAAGTTAGAAATGACTTGGCTAAAAAATAAAAATAAAAGTTGTGGGATTAGTGAAGCTCACTATCTGCAAATCTGAGGACAGGAGCAACAATGACAAACAGACGTCCTTCCTTAGAACTACCAAATCTCAGATCAATCTCTGTGCCACCTAAATCTGCAATTGAGACAGGAACCTGTAGCAGAGGTCGGGAGTTATTAAATTGTACAAATTAATCCAATTAAACAAAAAAATTAACAGCTTTTTTTTTTTTGGGGGGGGGGGGGGGGGGGAGGGGGGTTTAATGAACAATTTCTAACTCCTTGAACCTTGACAAGGAAAATCAATGAAAGATAAATTACCTCTTCCCAATCTTGAGGCACTGAGAATGAGTAAGGGATGATAGGACTCCATCCAACACCATGACCTCCGGACTTCTCATCTGGTCGGCGGTATGTCCTCCAACCTGTCTGAGCAGTTTCTTTCTAATCAAGATAATCATCTACTTCAATTGTCAACTTATCCCCCCCGCGGGGGGAGGGGGGGAGAGAGACGAAAACCAAAGCAATAGAACCAAATTTCTGAGGCCGTGGACTATTCCAAATCTTTATGTTAAGAGATGCGAACAGACACACATTAACCTGTGGTTTGTACTTGAGATAGTTTGACCTTTCCAGAGGAACATAATAGTTTTTCCCCCCTCATTTTTAAAGGATTTTGATCTCTTTTCTTTCGCCACATAGAAATGATAGTAGGAAATAACTGTCAAAGAGATCGTTCGAGCAGCCAGATGGTGAAAGGGCTAAATTTAAGTGTCTCTCAGCCTCACGTTTGATCCATTAGTCCTTAAAAGCCACCCCCAAGCACAAGCCTGAATTTGTCTGGTTTAAAAAAAAAAAAGGGGGGGGGGGAGACAGTGTGGAAGATCATGAAAACCAACCTTGTTCATCTGGTTCAGAGAGACCAGGCACCCTTCCTGCAAGAAGGCCTTGTTTGACAACTGCTGCTCCCTCTCCCGTAAAACCCAAGACTGTTGAAGAGATTAAACTCACCCCTGATAGCATGGATTGCCTTCTCGTCAAAAATTCATCTGCACTTCCATTGTCTCTCGAAACTGAAGTAGTCTTTCTTCTGGAAAATTTTTCAGACGAACAATGAGCAGTCATTGGATGGTAATATGGAATCACCAGCTGGCGGCTTATCCACGAGGAGCAACAGCTGGTGATTGAGGTTGCTCCCATCTTCCCTTCAGAGAAGTAAGGTAGAGTTTACTGATTTTTTGCAACAGTTTTCAGAGCACTGATGCAAAAACTCAGCAAGAATGTATAATTACGGGCGAGGGTTTTTCTCTATTTCGGCAGCGGTTGAGACGCTGCAAGGTTCTCAAGAAGTCTGCTCTTCTACTTTTGTGGACCGGGTTTCACAGCTTTGTGTTATCACATTTCATCCATTTCTTGACTTACACATTTTTGGCCTGAATCATGCCACGTATACGGGTGGCGCCGTGCCCAATCAGTGAACCAAAATAGATGTTAACCCATGGAAATAGCTGGCATATAGCGTGACAAAACTACAATTTAGCTCTATTAACTTTTTTTAACCGTCTCAAAGGGTACATTGGGTATTCTCAATGTCTGTACATGGCATTCAATTGGACAAAAAAGGGCAAAATGCTCTACATTTTTAAGTACACCAATCCCACCAACAAAAAATAAAAATATATATGAAAATAAAGAAAAAATAGAGGATGAATGGAAAAGCAACTGGAAACATTGACTGCGAGCAGAATTTGCACACATCTCCTGGCAAAATCAAGGCAAAGGCATGGGAGGCTTCCATTGACTGAATTCTACCAAGTCTCTATTCACTATAGATCCATTGTGCAGCCAGAACGTTTCCGGTGACTGGTGGAATTGCCTCACTTTCCTCTGAAGTTCCCAGAGGATTCCATTAAACGCCGAGCAGGGCTCTGATTCAGAATCATACGCCCATAAGCACCTCACCCGTCTACCATGGGCAATCATCCTCTCTATATCTTTATCTGAGAAGTGAAACGAAATTATTAGCCATGACATTAGAGGCTAGATAAAGCAAGTGCAGTGGACAATAGTAGTGCCTGAATTTCACCTGGGACTGATTCTAGGTAGTCCAAAAGTTCAGGACCTATGCGATTCCATGGCCATTTGATTGATATCTGGGTGTAATCAATAACATTCTGAAAAGGCAATTCCACGTAGTCTGAGATGATTACTGGGACGCACTCCTGTTCAGCCAAAAATAGTTGCACTACTTGATTAGGCCCATCCCACCAGACAATCAGTGTGTGTATACATTTAAATGTAGGGAGAGGGATACCACAAAGAAAGACTCATAAAAGCGAAGAGTCCATGATGACTCGCCACGTGGGGCCAGGCAGAACTTGGCATTTTGGAGGTGTTCAAAATATTCTTTCCTTCCCAATTTGTTAGGGCCACTGAACTTCAACTTGGGAGCTTCCAGCTGTTCATAAAATCAATATCAACATCTTTTGAATAAGACAGCAAACAAGAGAAAGCATATGGTAACTATGAGGGAGATCTTGCCCAGGTGTGGAATACATGTAAACTTCATATTTATGCTACTCTGGGCAAATCAATTATCAATAATAGTTACCATCCATAACAATAGCGGTTAATCATGGTGTGGAATACAGTACAAATGAAGCTAATTCAAAGGAAGGTGCTAGCATAATTTGTAATTTGTGATGCAAGAATGGTGTCAGCAAAAATATGGACAGAGATGTAACAATGAATAAAAAAGATCTGTCTCACTACTCACTAGCAAGTAGTAACTTGCCATGTATAGCAGTAATACTTCTAAGTAGAGAATTATTATATCCATATCCCTTCTGATCAATCTAAACCACTCCCTCTCGCATCAATACAATTAAGTGTGGATAAAACAAAATTAGCAAAGCACACATGCAACATATAGCATTCACCTTCATAGGACGGTAAGGCAAAACTAAATGCAAAAATAGGAGAAATAGGAGCACTGCACCCCGTGGCAATGCAGTGCACCAATACAAATGACACATGGTGTAGTGCACCAGTCAAAATTTTTTGTGGAACCCACGTTACATAAAGATCATGTGTCATATTCATGGTCAGTGCTCCTACCTAAGTTCTCCACAAACAGGGAAAAAGTGCAAACAATCTAACTTCCACGAGAAAGCCATGACACTACAGCCAAAAGCAAAAATACCTTCTCTGGGTATTGCTTTGCAAGCCCCAACAATTGAAGACGGCCAATCTTTCCTTGTGCCCGACCAAAGAAGTTTGCCAAATATTTCCTCTTGGATAAAGGTAAAGGCTGGACCAACCTAACCCCACGAGTAGTCATCCCATCATCAACATTTCCAGGGATGATGATATCTTTCCATGTATTGAAGGCACTAGTGTCTCGCTTATCCGTCCGGTCCCCCTGCAATAAAATCACATGAAAAAATATTGAAATCAGAGTAGGGCTGCAAGCTATCAACAATCTGTATAACCATCATGGAAAATCTAAATTTCAGTAACATAATCATGACATGCACATAACCCAGAGAGAAAACCTAGTCTACCTCATTCTCTTAGATAATGCGAAAACAAAATCAAACTGCAAATGCAGTTGCGGAATGACACTATAATTTGAATTATTCCAAAAATAAGAAGCATCAGCCGGCTCCTTTGATCCAAGGTGAATAACCCATTATCATTCGAGTAGACGAAAATGAATATCACTAAAAAAAACCACTTGAACTGTACAGAAAACATCATATGGAAGGTAATAAAATTTTAAATTATTGTTGACAACTGCAAAGGAGTATGGTTTTTGGAAATTTGGATAAAATTCTGATTTTCTATGAACACTAAGAAACAATTACAGACTCATCATGTTATGAAACAGAGACCACTCAACATTTTTGTATTTCAAGATAACCCTCAATCCTTAGCTTGGTAGTATAGCTTTACTTTTTCTCATGTTATGACTCATCATTGACTTACCGAGAGTCTTTCACAATTGCTCCTTCTACTTCATCATAAACAAAGATGAAAAAATTCTTAGTTCAATATGATCAAACTCAAAAGCAAGCAGATGGAATCAAATTCAATGACCCAAGAGGTCTGTGCTAAGCTAGCAGTAATAAAGAACAAAGTTTCAGAAGTCATTATCAAGACATAATGTGACTCCAGGGACAAATCGCTATCACATAAAATGTCTGGAAATGTCAGTCTGGTACCTCAGGAGTAAGAATTATGGAACGATTCAAGTATGTAGCCCAAGATTTAAATAAGTGAGCTCCAGCACCACTGCAATCGAGTGAAATAAATCATATTTTTGTCATTAGCAAAATAACTTAGTGAAAATTCATAAAATGGAAAACTAAAAGAAGTTAGCAGCCACTAAGAATGACCACAGGAAAAAATTTTGTACAATATCTCGCCTTCTGTTAAATGGATAAAAAATTAAAAACATATGAAGAAACACAACAGAACATAAACAGAAGTCCTTTAATAGCTGTTTGTAAGAGTACTTCCGACGTCAGTTCCAAAATTATACAAAAGTAATTATACAACAGGATATAATAGCTACACAATCATACCTTGGGAAGACAAAGATGTGGTTACAGCCACCCGATAGCCTGAAATATGGCATTTGACTTAAAACCTAAAAGGAAAAGATTACAATATTACCAATATGGTAAAATTTTTTCCATGAGGTGAATTTTTATTTTTTTTATAAATATTTTTCATGAGGTAAATTAGATACCAACATTAACTGAATGTGAACTAAAAAAATGCACAAACAACTAAGGTTGTTTTTGTATTTATGGATTTGAAATCAAGAAACTTGGTGCTATTTATTTAAGGAGAATTGTTCAAATATACCTTTGTTAATTTAGGTATTAATTTCATCATGAATTTAAGGCTTTGTTTGCATAACTAGGGATTTCAAATCAACAAATTTGAGAATAAACTGTATTAAGATACTAGTGAGAATTAATTTATGTAATAATACATGGATGTTTTTTCAATAATTACTACCAAGGTAGTGCTTCCTAAAATGGATGAGCGGTTGGAGCCAATAGAATGAAGGATTTCAAATAACTACTTCTTTTGAGGTGATTTCAAATCCATCATATTAAAGTACTCAAATCTATGACGAAATCCTTATCTAAACTAACAAAGTTATATTTGAGCCGTTCTCCTTAAATAATAATATCAAATCTTTTAATTCCAAATCCACAAATACAAACAAAACCTGAGTGCTTTAACACAATGAATCTAAAATCACCATAAACAAAGTAGTAATCTGAAATCCTTCATGATATCAACTTCACCAATTTAGAAAGTGGTTCCAGTACCTTAATAATAAAAATTTGAGATCTTTCGTGCATTCTTATATAAATTAACTATGTCACTTATATTGTAATACAAATTTTAAAATCAAATCCACGGTTGTCTAAACGGAACTTAAAATGCCAATTGCTCATGCTTGCAAGACTTTCTAGCCTCTAATAAAACCCAACTAAATTCTAACAAATGTCAAAAATCAAAATCCAATCATCCAAGTTAATATCTATCCCATATACTATAGCAATGTAGAAGCAGTTGTAAGACCTCCAAATGTTTAATGCTAAAATTCTTAAAGCAAAAATATTTTACATGGCTTTCTTAGATTCTCAATATGGGTTCTTTTTCCTCCTCACATTCTTTTAATAATTAATTTTAAAAAAATGAGTTAAATGAAAGATAGCATCTTTGCGCACATCGGAGACAAACACATTAATTTAGAAGATGAATGATTATCTTTACCCTCTTGGAGACACCAATATCATATAAAAGATGATATACCATATTTATCCTGTAGGAAACACTTAACAATCATTGCAGGGTGAGTGCTAGTATATAAACTATTGACTTGTGTTGTAAAGTGAGGAAAAAGCATTTCTAGTGATCAAACAGACTTTCAGTTGCTCTAAATTGATGATTAAAAGCATGGAAATGCACTATTACCTTCACATAAGTCTGATTGATCTCTTTATCATTCAGACCACCCATCATGCGAACGCATTTGACATAAGTAGGCACAAAGAATAGATCAGCTTCCTCTTTCTTTCTTGTCCGAAATCTTGACTGTAAAAGCATCCTGTGTATTTTCACCTACAATTCAATTCATATCACAGACATGAAACATGAAACTAAATTACCTAATGATAATACAAATTATATTAAAAAAAAAAGAAAAAAACTACAGTTTGGCAGCTTAGAAATGCAATTAAGTACATTACAATAAAAGGGGGAAATTTACACAGAAATAGAAAAAAAAATAAAAAATTACTAACAAAAAATCAACAATCGGAGCCCTAGAAATTGGAACATGGTATCACCTGAGTACCCCACTGGCCTTTGACGCAGGCATCGGGGGATATCTTTCCTTCGCGGCCGTACAACAAGGCCCTGAGGCCGTCGATCTCGAGCTCGTCGTAGACGTAGATCTTGAGGGAGAGGTGGGTCCCGTACCCCCGCTGCGGCCACAAGATGGAGCCGCCGCCGTCGATGTACCGCAGGAGGTCTTGGGATCTGCGCAGGTCATCGGTCACGGTGGAGGAAGAATAGTAATTGCAGGAAGCGAGAGAGGATTGGTCGAATAGTCTGGTGAGGAAGAAGGTGGCGACGATGAGGGCTAGGGCTCCGATCTGGTGGGTTCGGGTGCAGAGACTGTTGTGGATGTGGTTGTGGTTGGGTCCGAAGAGTCTACCACCGGGTTTGTTGGTTAAGGTTCCCATTTTTGTCAGCTAAGCAACACTGATGATGAAGAACAGCGAGCGTTTTCCAAGGAAGATGACGAGACGGAGAAGAGACCACAGACGGTGTCGTTTACAACGGCCAAGGCTTTTTTTTTTTTCATGAGCTCTGATTTGTCCAAAAAATAGAAAAAAAAAATCAGGTTAATTATGCTTAAACTCTCTAAATATTTAAACCTTACATTTAAATCTCTTTTTTTCAAATATTTATAACACTTAGTTCATTCCATTAATTTTTTTTTTATTAACTACATTGTAAAATGATAAAAATACCTCTATCCTGTCAGCAACACTAATGAGTTCTACATGTAATTAACCTAATATTCAAAGGATCTAAGTGTAATGTATTCCTATTAAAATAGTTTATTCTATTAAAATAATTTATTAAATTATATTAATTTAATTAAATCTAATAATAATTTGTTATTAAATCAAGTTATAATGGTACATTTTATTAAAACTAATTATTATTAAAAATAAAAATTTATAACATTAAATTAATTAGTTTAAATATGTTTTATTAAATTAATTAATCAAATAAATTTTAAATATATTTTATTAAATTCAACTAATTTTATTTTTTAATAAAATTATGTATTTTATTTAGATGAAATTAATTACTATAAATAAAATTATATTACCAAACATATTTATGTTTTTATTTATGTTTTAATAAAATTATATATTTATATTTTTAGAAATACTTAGGCTTTTCAACTAGATATGGTTCAAAAACGATTATTCTACAAATGTTTTTATCTAAAATTTTATTATTTTTAATTACATCTATTATTAAATAAATTAAACTAATCCTTTAAACTATTTTTCTTAAAAATCTATTCTCACTAATAGAAATGTATCAAATGATTTTAATTACTTAACTAAATATTTTTTTATTTTAGTTTTATTTTTTATTATATGATTAAAACTGTGTCAAATAAAAAATTAAATTAAATTAACAAAAATACTTTCATTTAAAAATTTTAAATAATTAATGTTTTTAATTTTTACTATTTAATTATTTATATATATATTTATTCAATCAGACTCAATTTTAGTAGAGGATTTGTTAAAAAAATTAGTAATTTTTAGCTTTTATTCTATCATGATCAAAATAATGTTTATAAATTATAAAAATTAAAACTATATAAAAATTAAAAGTTGAATTGATAAATATCATTTTTTATTAATTAATAATTTTTAAATTTTATCCTGTCATGTTCAAAATAATTTTTATAAATTACAAAAACTAAAACTATAAAAAAAAATAAAAAATTTAATTGATAAATATCAATTTTTTTGTTTTATTAATTATTTTTTAAAAGTCCTCTAATAAAATTGAGTCTAATTGAAGAAAAATATTCAAAAATAATTAAATAATAAAAATTAAAAAAATTAATTATTTAAAATTTTTTGAATGCAAAGTCTTTTTTAATTTTATTTTATTTTTTATTTGACACATCTTTAATCATATAATTAAAAATATAATTTAAATAAAAATATATGTAATTAAGTAATTAAAATAATTTAAAACATTTTTATTAGTGAGAGTAGATTTTTAAGAAAAAAGAGTTTAAAGGATTAGTTCAACACATTTAAAGATTGATGTAATTAAAAATAATAATTTTTTAGATAAACATTTTTGTAAAATAATCATTTTTGAATCATACTCAGTTGAAAAGCGTATATTGGATATTTCTAAAACATAAATATATAGTTTTATTAAAGCATAAATATGTTTGGTGATATGATTTTATTTGCAATAATTAATTTTATTTGATTAATTAATTTAATAAAATATATTTAAATTAATTAATTTAATGTTATAAATATTTATTTTTAATAATAATTAGTTTTAATAAAATGTATCATTACAACTTAATTTAATAATAAATTATTATTAGATTTAATAAAATTAATCTAATTTAATAAAATATTTTAATAAAATAAATCATTTTAATAAGAATAAATTACACTTAGACCCCTGAATATTAAGTTAATTATACGTAGACCCCTTGAATATTGTTGACGAGGTATGGGCATTTTCGTCATTTTATAACGCAGTTAACGGATAAAACTAACGGAAGGAATTAAGTGTTACAAACATTTGGGTATAAAATTGATCTAAGTGTAAGGTTCAAATGTTTAGAAGGTCTGTGTAATTAGTCTAATATCCACGGGATTTAGGTGTAATTTACTCAAGAAAAAATTGATTGAAGTTTCAATTTCCATGAAAATGGGCAATTTCTCTTTTTAGAACGTGGGATTAAATAATTACTTGAATTAAAAATTTAACTGTAAAATTATTTCACTTGATAAAAGGGTTTTAAAACTTCTTTTACCGAAGATTAAAAAAAAAAAAAAAAAGATAGGTGCAATGCATAACCACATCATTGTCATTATAGTATAATATTGGAAGAGATTAGCTAGTGACTCGTAAGTTATTCAATTAAAATTGATCAATTCATAATAAAAATAAGGTTAAAAATTATGATCTAAATTTTTAATTTTATTTTTTATTACTAATCGTTCGATTTTGATCAAATGACTCATAATCTTAATATCACTTAATTAACATCAAAATGATGTTAGCTGGCTCAAATCTATAAATATTTGAGAAGATTTAGCGAAGGAAAAGAAAGAAAATAGGAAAAAAAAAAGAAATTATAAAATTTTAAATACATATCAATATCTGAATGAATTAATAAAATATTATAAACTAAAAGACATTAATCAATACATTAATTTTTTGACTTAAGTAATTTTAATTTTTAAAGTTCTATGTTTTTTTTATTTTCAATCATAATTCAAACAATAGAAGAAATTTTGAAACTTCACCTTTTTTTCTTTTTCTATTAACAAAACTTTAATGAGATCGATCTCTCATTTTTATTTTCTAAGTTTCACTGTAATGATGGGTACATTTTATTCACCTCTCTCCTTTTTTTTTTTTTTTTAAATAAAGTTAGATGATATTGGTGATGCTTAAAAATTTTTTTTCACTGCTTTAATGACTAATTTTTTTAACAAATTATTCTTTGTGATATATAAATATTAAAAAATTGTATAAAATCTCATTAATGCTAGATAAAGTTTATACGAAGTTTACGAACTAATCAAAACACTATAGTCTATAGACAATTTAACTCTTATGAGTTAAAAAAAAATGAATAATTCGCATAAAGTATTTGATAATAGGATGGTGATGTATAATTTTTTAACTATTATACATATTACATGGAAATTTTTGTTATTTATTAAAAAAATTAAAAATAAAGAAAATTAAATTAAATTTTCGAACATAAAAAGGTCTAAATTTTTTGTATAATTTACAAGATCTGGCTGATTCAACGACCAGTCCTATAAATTCCAAGTGGTCCCGTGAAAGGTTTTTCAGCATAAATACCTGTAACATAGGTCCATTTGTTATCGGCATCTTGCCTCCATGGTTGACATACACTGAGGTGGGGGGACCCATCCCCAAAAAAAAAAAAAAATTATCAATTTTTTCTAATTTTACGCAGCTTTCTCTATCCAATACAAAAATTAATTTTTATCAATTTTTTTTAAATTTTCGTAATTTTTTTTTTAATTTTTTCTACTTTTACTAATATTTTTTAATTTTTGTTAATTTTTTCTAACGTTTACAATTTTTTGCCAAATACTTAATTAACCTCTAAAAAGGGCACGTGTCAATAAAAATTACAAGGTTAATTTTTTTTTTTTTTTTGGTGGACCGAAACTGCCCAGAAACCAGATCAAACCAAGGAAAAAAATGAAAAATGTATTAATGCTCAATATCCAATTATTTGGCCTTATTTTTTTTTTTTTTTGGCAATCTTATTAATTTTGACGCACACACATATACACTCAAATTTTATTTGATGTATCTATGGATTATTTCTATATCAACTAAGGGTAAAAGAAAATATTGAAATAAATCTTACGGAAAATTGTATCCAAGTCATACTTGGTAATCTTTTAAAGTTATTAGTCACACTCAAAAAAAAGTATTGCTTTTAAGTCACATTAATGTGAAAAGTTTTGTATTTAAGTCATACTTTTGAGTGGGTCCCACGAGTTTGTTTTGAATATAATTTATAATATGACTTAAATGCCCTTTTTCTATAATTAACTGAGATGGAGTTGCCGAAAATTATGGAACCGAAAATCACGTTTTCCGTTTTTGTTTCATTCCTTATCAATTGCGTGAACATATAGTGAGATAAAAATCTGTTAAAGGATTATATACGAAGGAATACACACGGATTACGCAAGTTTGTGCTGTGAGATTAACGTCGATCGAATGAATATATACAGATTTGGATTACGTATTTAAACACATGACTGCGGTACTGTTTTTTTTAGGATGCAAGCTCGTTCAAAAACAGTACCGCATGACTCTATCATGCAAACATCACATGTAAACACAAAAATAGTTCACATATCAAACGAATAACCGACAGTACCGCAGTACCACATGTCTGCGGTACTGTTTTTTTTAGGATGCATGCTCGTTCAAAAACAGTACCGCATGACTATATCATGCAAACATCACATGTAAACACAAAAAATAGTTCACATATCAAACGAATAACCGACAGTACCGCAAGTGTGACAGTACCACATGTCTGCGGTACTGTTTTTTTTAGGATGCATGCTCGTTCAAAAACAGTACCGCACGACTCTATCATGCAAACATCACATGTAAACACAAAAATAGTTCACATATCAAACGAATAACCGACAGTACCGCATGTGTGACAGTATCGCATGTGTGACAGTATCACATGTCTGCGGTACTGTTTTTTTTAGGATGCATGCTCGTTCAAAAACAGTACCGCACGACTCTATCATGCAAACATCACATGTAAATACAAAAATAGTTCACATATCAAACGAATAACCGACAGTACCGCATGTGTGACAGTACCACATGTCTGCGGTACTGTTTTTTTTAGGATGCATGCTCGTTCAAAAATAGTACCGCACGACTCTATCATGCAAATATCACATGTAAACACAAAAATAGTTCACATATCAAACGAATGACCGACAGTACCGCATGTGTGACAGTACCACATGTCTGCGGTACTGTTTTTTTTAGGATGCATGCTCGTTCAAAAACAGTACCGCACGACTCTATCATGCAAACATCACATGTAAACACAAAAATAGTTCACATATCAAACGAATGACCGACAGTACCGCATGTGTGACAGTACCACATGTCTGCGGTACTGTTTTTTTTAGGATGCATGCTCGTTCAAAAACAGTACCACACGACTCTATCATGCAAACATCACATGTAAACACAAAAATAGTTCACATATCAAACGAATGATCGACAGTACCGCATGTGTGACAGTACCACATGTCTGCGGTACTGTTTTTTTTAGGATGCATGCTCGTTCAAAAACAGTACCGCATGACTATATCATGCAAAGAATGGTGCTGTTTTAATGAGGTACTGTTTTTTTATACGGTACTGTTTTATTATGTGGTACTGTTTTTATGCGGTACTGTTTTTATGCGATAATGTTTTATTATGTGGTATTATTTTTTATGCGGTATTATTTTATTATGTGGTACTGTTTTCCTTAATAGTTTTGATTTTGTTTCCAAAAATCAGTTTTGCTTATTTTGTAAAGAAGATGAAAAGTCGCGGAATTAGGTTTTTCTTAAACAGTTTTGATTTTGTTTCCAAAAATCAGTTTTACTTGCTTTATAAATAAGATGGAAAGTCACGGAAGTTATGAGTAAAGTGTGCACTATTTTCGGATAAAACTGGCAGTTTTGAAATGTAGTGAAAAACGCGTGATATCCTTTTTGGTCTTTTTGTTGCAAGTGTGACTTATTCACAAATAAGATTTTTGGGTATGACTTAAATCTTTATAAGTTCATAAATAGTGACCGGCCTCCAAAAATCCCTAAATCTTATTTTGTAATAAGAAGATTGTTTTGCTAAAATTAACGCCCGTATAGAACATTAAAAAATAAAAAATAAACAAACAAACGAACGAACAAACAAACAAAATAAAAAGAAAAAGTTATCAAAAATTTTTTTGATTTCCTCTAACTTTATCTGCACCAAAAATATTTAACTTTTTTTATTTTTTTAAATCTTTTTGATAAATTTTTCAAATTTTTATCAAACTTTTTGCATTTTTCAAAGAAATACATCAAATACTTAAAAATCTAAAATTTGTCTATTTTTTTACCAATATTTAACATTCCTAACAGTTCGTTTAGAATAGAAAATATACAAACTCAGATAAGAGTAGGGAGTACTCTTGTAACAGTTGATCAATTAACAGTTTCTTTTTTTTTTTTTTTTTTTCCCGGTGATTCACAAACTTTTCAAAGATCGCACAGTTTATTTGTTAAAAAAAAAAAAATTCCCATAGTAAAATGAATATTTTTGTTTAACGCCTTGTTTGGCTGACCAAAAAATATCAAAAGTCACTAAACTTTAACTACTTTTTGTACTTTTCTTTAATAAAATTTTAACACACATCACTTTTATGTCACATCTTTGTACTTTTACTGTACTTTTTTCTCAACTTTTTTTCAACTAAACAACCCCTAGATGTCTGTTCTTTTTTTAATTTTGTTTCTTAAATTTTTACTTTTCAAAAAAAGTAAAAAAAAAAAATATCTATCTTTTTCCTACAACTCGGAAGAAAGCTGGCGAAGGAGCTTCAAAATTAATGTATAATTTGATTCAAATTTGCTTGCATTGCAAGTGCATTAATAAGAATAAAGTAGTTTTGTTTTACCATTGAGCAGGTAAAAACTAGTCAAGTTGGGTTTTAATTTCTTCGAACTCGATTCGAGTTTTTTTTTACTGAAATTTGAATTCAACTCAGAGTTTTATATAGATTCGAATTCGACCTAATAAAAAAAATTAAGTTTGAGATTAACTCTCATGAATGATTCGATTAAATCGAAATGATGTCATTTTAATCTAAAATATAATAACTAAAATATTCTAAAAATACCATAAAATATTAACATAATATATATATATATATATATATATATATATTTTTTTTTTTTTTTTTGTCAAGATAATTTCTTTCGAACAAAACTTTTTTAAATTTGAGCTCACAAATCAAATTTAAATCGAGCTCATTTTGATCACAAATGGAACTTGAACCGAACTTTTCTCAAGTTGAGCTCAAATAATTTATTAATATTTTTAGAATATTAAGAAGATATTTTTTATCAATTGTGAGAATTTATTGCCAGAATAGTATAGTTGTTTATGGACTTGTCATTTTTAAAATAATAATCAACTAACATGTGCTATATTACACAAATGTTATTTTCACATCATTTTGACAATAAATTATATTTAAAAATTGCAGCAAATATATTATTTTTCACATGAGAATGCATTTAAGAGAAATTATCATTTATGGTGTTTTATTGAGAAATATATTGATTTTTATCAGTATATATTATAAATATTTTTGTTTTCTATTTTATCTTTTATTTAAATGCGTTGTGTTATTCAAAAATGGCTTAAGTATTTTATACATAAATAAATTAGGTTTTCGTAAAACCCAAATAGATTTAAAATTTAGGATATTAATGAATTGTGAAAAAAATTACTATTAAATATAATGAATATATTTTAGGAAAAAAATTCAAAATACTTGTAAAATTACTGTGAGATAGAGTTTGATTTCATAAATGAAACTCAAACTAAATTAAAGATTTTTCTACATAATATAAATAAATTAATTAAAAATTTAGCATCTAGCAAATTAATTTTGTATATCAAATCTAAATTTACTAAAACAGTAAGAAAATTTTGTGTTATGGATCTTTGTTAGTGTTCTCATTTGTCTCACTCCTATAACCACAATCCATCAATAATTAACATAATATTTTGGTAAATACTTGAAAAAAATTAAACGGAAGAACAAAAATGCACTTTGAATGTAAAATTAAAATTTTAACTACTTTGAAAACTATGTTTCTATTTACAATAATAAGCATCTAAATTCAATGGTTTAACTTTATTTATCAATAAACAAATACAGGCTTACCATGTGAAGTAAAACTCCAAATAAGAATAAAGTGAAGAGCAAGATGATGGAATTAAAAAAGTCGAACAAAAGGTGATATATTAAAGACAAAGATTTAAAAGGGAATTTAGTAGTAAATGGAAAAAATATACTGGTGAAATCTTTGAGAACGATTTGGGAAAAATAAATTAAACTATTATTTTAATTAGGATTTTTTCCTTTATTTTTCTAGAATATGGATAGGAGAACTAGAATTCTCACATATACTTTATTCTTTAAGAAAAGAGAAAAAAGAAGAAAGTGAATAAGAGAGAAGCACAGGGAGAAATAGAGAAAATTAGATAGAAGTGCGAGGATATGTGTATATGTGGCTAGTTGTGGTGGTGGTGGTATAGTTAGAGGAAATAAGAAGAAATAGATCTATCAACATATACATGAAAATAAACCCATAATAGGGGACTAATGTGCCTAGATCTAGAAATGTATGTTATAAATCATGAAATCTTTATCTATGACCTACTATCCATGTTCATAAATGTTTATACATGTTTTTAAGGATTTGGTATGTTAAAACTTGAAATTTTAGATTTTGGGAGTTCGGTGTTCAATTTAAACACAAATAAAAAAAATTTGACTAGGTTACTGTCATTTGGACAGAGTCCGAACACCTAGAAAATTTAGGCCTTTGATTGGGATTCTTGTCTGAATGACAACACTGTATTATTTCTATTCAAACTATTGTCCAGATGGCAAGTTATGATTCTATTTATTAAATTATTTTTACAATATTCTATTATAAAATTTTGTACAAATTCTTGAAATAAAACATATGATGTAAGACAAGAAAATATAATGAGTGTGGATATTTAGTTAAATTCTTTATTCAATAATTATTACTTAAACAAAGAGATTTTGAGGATGAAATAGTGTTATTTATTAGATTAAATTAGTTACTAAGTACACAAGGTTTAGAAAGTTTTGAGTAGACTTATTAAATAAATTTGAAGCGTGATAATGGTTGAGAGATTTCATATATTAAATAACAAGCTTGTTGAATATTAACTAAGTTATATCAATTTGTAAAAGATATCAATGTTGATGAAGTATGATATATTTTTAAACAAATAATAATACCCAAAGATTAAAAGTTCCGAAACTTGCACAATGATTGATACACATATCTAGTAGATTAGCAACCTAGTAAGTGTGATAGGCGTAAGATTAGTATAATTTTACTTGAGGTGAATCTCAGGTAACAAACACAGAAATACGTGTTCACACATATTAGTCAGAGTCGATACATGTTAGGCCCGGAAAGAGGTATGAGTTGGTTGTTTGTGGTCATGGACCCGCCCAATAGAACACCTACCCACTGTGTTTGAGTTTGGGCTATCAATTTTATTTATTTGTTGATTATGAAAAACTATCAATGTTGATAATAATACAAATTATGAATTGAGCATAGAGAATGTGATATGATAATAAGACGATGGATTCACAAGCTATGTTTCGACTATTGTGATTAAAATGTAAAATATCTTCACTATTGTTGATAAAAAATTTTACAGACAATAATCTGATTGGAAAGAATAATATGATTAATAAATTTTTTGTAACAACAAAATATATTGAAAAAAAAAGGTGTAATGAAGTGATTAGTTAAAAATAGATAAATTAAAGAATAAAACAATTCACGATTGATAATCCAATTGACGTTAAGGTTGAAAATAATAATGAAAATATAAAACTTGATGAGTTAGATTGTGTACATATATATTGGTATGTTAAAGAGTATGAAAATAGATAATGAGATAAAATTATCAAATTTGGTATATAGTTTGGATATTGATAACATAAAAGAAATTTATATAAACAAGATATAAATAAATCTCGGCTGACTATGTAATTGTTTGAACTATATAATAGATATTAAATATATATATAATAAGATAAGGGATGGATAATAGAATGAAAACTAATAATGATGGAAGAAATAATATTATGTTGACCATGATAAACATGGCCATGGGCGGATATATTGAGTTTTGTATTATGATTGATAGGACGAATTTATTGAGTTTTGTATGATATTCAGGATCATGGTAAAACCATGATTTGGGCATGTTATGCATTTTTGTGTATTAAGGTGGGCATAGGTGATTTACCCACACAATTATATTTGTAGATTTTAAGGTGTGAATGCCTACTGAACTGATTGGCAGAAGTTTTAGTATTTTTCTCTTTTCTTTGTATTATTTTTAGTTATTTATAATATTATTTTGAAGCCCTCTCTGGAGTGGCAAATGTAATGTATTTATATTTGTATTATGGTTGGTTCTGATCATTAATGTACATATCTACAAATTGTGGATGATTGTATGAGTTAGTAGGTCTAATTTGAGGTGTGACATATCTAATAAATTCTACAATTTTGAAATATGAAAGAAATATACGTACGAGAGAGAGACTTGTTAAAAAAGAAAATCATTCCAATAAATCAAAACAAAAATCATTCCAATAAATCAAAACAGAAGCAAAACAAAATCAACAACTAAAATAGTAGTAGAATATATATATATATATATATATATATATATATATATATATATATATATATATATATATACCTCATTTAAACAAATCAAAACAGATAAATCAATAGCAGAATTCAATGTTATCTCCCCTAAATCAAAACTCCCATTACAACAGCTACACAATATCAAGACCGTAAATTCTTCAAATTAAGAAGGGAGGAATAAGACCCAGAAAAAGATAGAGAGTGAGACATCTGCTGGCGAGCGTAAGAAAGAGAAAGAGGGGGTAGGCTGCGGCAGTGATCTCTAATGCAGTAGATAGTGGTTCGCGGTAATGGATGACTTTGGCGAAAGGGGTCGCTGACGGAGAGTAAGACAAACATTGATACGGAAAAGGGTCACACAGAGAAGAATGAGAGATTCCACAAAGGAGAGAGAGATCTCGCGGGCAAAAGTGAAGAATTGGAGGGAGGGCTGGAGGGCTGAAATTTAATTCAGTAATTGCGGGTGCTAGAGGTAGACGCTCAAATTCTCGGTCACGAATAGACAAAAATCTATTAGTAATTAGGGAGGGGTTTATCCATAGAAGATGCATGTGCATATAACCTCTCGTGGAGACACCACCAAGAGAGAAATGATTTTGTAATAGAATGGCAAGCTGCAGGATCACTTAGATATATAGCTCCATAAAATCAAAGATTAAAAAAAAAAAAGGAAAATTTAAAATTTGTTCCTTGTATATGCTAGATCCCTAACAATATTGGAAAGAAGGTTAATAAATATCTGCGAAATTACAACAAAAATATACAGTTTTAATTTTTTGGACAAATTAGTTAAATGCGACAAATTAATTGAGAAATAATAAATATATGTGAGAAATTACAACAAAACTATATAGATTTGTTTCGATAATGACAAATTTAGTTAATTTTGATAAATTAATTAGAAAAAAAAGTAAATATATCTGAGGAAATACAACAAAAATATAATATTTGTTTCGATAACGACAAAAAATTCGTTAACTCTGACAAATTAATGGGCAACGATATGATACAACAAATTAATTAGGCGCAATGACATAGTACGACAAATTAATTGAGAAATGACGTAGTATGACAAACTGATGAATCTTAAGAGAGAAAGCGAAAAAAAATAAGGTTATGTTTGAAACATAAATTTGAGAACGGAAAAAAGATAAAAGAAAACGATAAGAATACAAAATAAAGTGTAAAAATTAAATGTATTTCATTTTTTATTAAGTTTGAAAAATGAGGCCAAAATGAATAAATTTTTATCAACAAAATTTAACTTTTACTTTGTGAAGTGTACAAAAATTACAAAAAATTATCAATTTTATTTTTTTATTTTTTTTTATTTTTTGTTTTTCCTATCCCTCCACAAATCCATTTTCCAAGTCTAGCGAAAAGATTTAATCAAAAAACATATGAAGATTAATTAGGTCAAAGACTGAAATTTGCATTGAAAAATATAAACTGGTTAAGAGAGATACCATAAACTGAACTAAAATTAGTCTAACAAAATTCAAGGGATGATAATATTGAGAAAACATGATGAAGAACAAAGATACGTTTAAACACTTGCCACGTTTGTCAATTAATTGTAAACATAATATTGGAGGTTTATTGAGTACAATAATGGCTATGCATTTTACATGAATTAGCACAATTATTGATGGCAATTAAAAAGCTAGCTCTAGTCTAACCGTGCCAAAAATTTTTGAATATTAAAACAAAAATCAGCATCCTCGAAAACCCTTGTGGCTAATTCTACCAAATGGAAATATGTGTAAGGTTTTCATAGCAAATTATGATCTGAAATTTAACTTAATACGTTAATAATAAGACTTAAATATATATATATATAAATACATACTTTTTCACAAACCCTTGAAGTTTGAGTTCTAAAGCCCGTCGGGCAGGAGCTAACAATCAGATCCAGACAAACCCATAAGGGCAAATGCATTTTTCAATCTACAGGATGGTAGCTGGGGGCAACAATTATATACGACATAGGTATATATACAAATATAGATATAATAATACATGTATTTAACAATTTAGGGACTGTTTGAATAACAAAAAAAAGTATTATAAAAGTATAAAGAAAAATTAATGTAAAAATAGTATGTGATGAAATTTAATTAAAAAATGATAAAAAATTGATAAAAGTTAAAAGATTTTTATGTATTTGATTAATTAAACACCCTCTTAATAAACAGATGTAAGGAAAAAAAAAAGAAATAGATCTAAACTCGCACCTTCTCTACCAACTCAAGACAAATAAAAACAAATTAATTAATAAATACCGCCAGAATATTTTCTCAGCTTCCTCTTTGGTGTGGGCGTTGACCACTTTAAGGACTCCTCCTGTAACAGAAAGAGAAAAAAATGTAGTTGGCAAATGTATAAGGAGTTTACATTGGGAAATTTAAGAAAATAAATTGATAAGGAGGTGTGGGCATGCCCTAAGAGAGCTGAGTTGTTGACGGGATAATGTCAGTGGCTCTTCCATGGCAATAAGCTTCGTCTCCCAGTTCATGTCCTCAGCAGCAGAAAGCGCTTCCTGATCCCCATTCTAACTCAGACTGCAAATAGAGAGAGAGACACAAAGAGAGAGAGAAAGAGAGAGGGAGAGGTAGTATTGTGATGGATGGAGATATGGCTTGGAGAGGGGAGGGAGTGTCTTATATAAGAGAAAAAAAGCATGCAATGCAGTTGAGAGAGAGAGAGAGAGAGAGAGAGAGAGAGAGATGGATGGATGGTGGCAAATGAAGCTGAATATTGGGAAATTAACACATAATGGACGTGGCAATCATCAGATAGAATAGACAGGCTTTTCACAGATGGCGACAGGGTATCCATGAGAGGTTGTAACTGCCTTTTCTGTGTGTGTCACTCTCTCGCTTCCCCTCTTCATGCAAGAACCCCCCTCTCTCTCTGTCTCTCTCCCTCTCTCTCAACCAGCATAGAATTCACAGCGGTGAATACTTGCACATATGCTGAATCTACTTACCAGTTGAATCAATTAGCATGAATGACATTGTGCGTTACATTAGAAAGAGTAATTAAAATTAGGGAGCCTGGAAAAAAAATTAATTTTTTTAATACGTCATTAGTTAACTACTAAAAAGTTAAAAATTAATTTTTTTATTTAAAAATAAAAAAATAATTTTTTAGGCTCCGTTTGCTAATATTTTTATTTTCTATTTTTCTGTCTATATTTTTAAAATTTTATAAACTGATAATAGAAATATAATTGTTAAATTTGTTTACTTTTTTTTTGTTTATAAAAAATAAAATTTTAAATAGAGAAACATAAAAAAATGTATTTTCACTTTGTCTTTTTTTATGTTGCAAATATTTTATCAATTCTAATACTTTGTCTATTTTTATTACATCATATTAAAATAAATTATTTTATTTAAATATTTATTAAACTAAAATTATTTTTAATAAATAATATAATTAAATTAACATGAAATATATATTATTAATTAATTACAAATAAGTAACCAAATTAAATTAGTTAATTTAAGTAATATAAATATGTTTTATTAAATTATTTTTAATAAATATGATAATTAAATTAAATCAATTTAATAGTTAATTTAATTTATTTATTTAATATGAATTATATTTTATTAAATTATTTTTAAAAAATATAATAAATTATTTAAATTACTATGAAATATATTTTATTCAATTATTTTTAGTAAATAATATAATTAAATTATAATTAATATATTTTATATTTACTGAATTAAATTATATAATACTTATATTTTATTCAATTATTTTTAGTAAATAATATAATTAAATTATAATTAATATATTTTATATTTACTGAATTAAATTATATAATACTTATATTTTATTCAATTATTTTTAGTAAATAATATAATTAAATTAAATTAATATAAAATATATTTATTAAATTCAATTAATTTTTAAAAAACTAATAAAATTAAATATTTTATAAAAATAAAAGTTAATAATTATAAACAAAATTATATTTTCGAACACAATTTCAGTTTTTACTTTAGAAAAAAAAAAAGACAATAAAAAGCAAAAAAAAAGAAAATATAAACATATAAACGTAAAAAAAAATGACAATATTAGCAAACGACCAGTTGGTAACTAGTTTTTTAGCATTTTGTTAATTTGATATTTTTGCCTTGGAAGTTTAAAATTTAAGAAAATAATTTTGATTATTTTTAAAAAAGCCAAAAAATTGAGTAGTTAAGGTGCCATTTGATTTACTTTTCTATTTTCTATTGTTTATTTTATGTGTTTTATGTTTTAAAAATCCCAAAACAAGAAAATAAAAAATATTCTATTTTTCTTATTTTGAAATTTTCCTTATTTAGATTGAAAACGCTTAAAACGATTTTTTACTATTTTTCATTTTATTTGTAAACTCATTTTCTGTTTTCTAAAATAAATTTTAAAAATATAAGTGACCAAACGCATTTGAGCTGTTTGTCTAAATTTTAAATGTGCAAGATAACAAATGAATTCAAGACAGAAAACAAAAAAACAAAAATAAAAAATAAAAAGTAAAAAAACAAACCAAATAAAATCTAAAATTTTTCAAACGCAAAGTTTACTAATATTTTGTCATTTTTACTTTTAGACGAGTTGTTTTTAATTTGCAAAAGTTTTTAATTATTTGGCAAAAAAAGAAATTTAAAAACATATTTAGAATTTTTTTAATAAAAATTTTACTAACAGAGCTGTCAAAATTTATGAGAAGTCAACCGACAGAGCTGTCAAAATTTTTTACTTTACAGCCCGATTGGATGCAGCTAAAGCACGGGGCATAAATTTTATCCGTGGGCCTCGTATTTTTCACTTGATTTGGCAGCCGAATTGTCTCCCCTCTTCCCCGGTTTTGATTTTGCACGGTATTAAATTTAGCCCCCGCGGGGATAATTTTTAGTTAGAGTTTGGGCTAGCTAAAAATTATCCCCAGGCTAGCTAAAAATTATCCCCCTTCAAGTGGATAAATTTTTGACGTTTTAAACCTTCTTTAATGGTATTGTTAACTTGATTAAAATAAATATAATGCTAATAAAAAAATAATAGATATGCCAACAAGTCAAAATAAACATAATTAAAAAAATTGGATAATAACCAACCATTCAAAAGTACATATTTAAAAAAAAATTTAAATAAATTTATAAAAAATTAAATTTTCAATGAAATAAATAATATAACTTCAAATTCTTCAAAAATAATTAAATAGAGTGGGTTTTGTAATTTAATATTTAATTTAATAGGTAACTAAGTTTAGGACACAACAAGGGCAAAAGAGTCATTTAATTGATTTTTTCATCATTCGTCCCCTCTTATTTATAAAACATCCAAACCAAGTCAAAAGTTATCCCCCTCCATAAACATCACATCAATGTGGGCCAACCCTTTAAAAATAATACCTCCTCTAAAACTTATCCCCCTAAATTTTTAGCACCATCCAATCGTGCCCTTAATCACAAAATGGTTTAAAATATCTTGCTCCAGTTTGGAGCCCCAAATTTCAACTAAAAAATAAGAAAATTATCAAATTTTGTATTGATGGTTGTTAAGTTTAATGTATTATTTGAATAGGAGGAGATTGAAGGTTTTTAGTGTGAAAAAAATTAAAAAATAAAAAATTATGAGAATTTTAATTTAGAGAAATTTAACACTCTAAGTACACATTTCGCAATAACTACTGATTGATTCCATGACGGCTAAAGGTATTTTTGTGAATATGAAAAAAAAAATAGCTTCTAAGTGATGCTACTTTATATATATATATATATATATATATATATTTTTTATAATTTTGTTTGTGTTTTTACGTGCTCGTGGTAATTGACTGTGGAATTTAGCATGGATGCAGTAAATTTTAAAGCAATTATGACACCTTAAAAATTAAATGTTTATTACAATTATGTCAAAGAATGTCTATTTTGCAGGCGCAAAAGGAGTCTACGGCCCTGTTTGGCCGGTCAAAATTTATTAAAAGTTATCAAATTTTAACTATTTTTTGTATTTTTTTCAATAAAATTTTAACATATATTACCTTTATGTCACATTTTTCTATTTTTATTGTACTTTTTTGTCAACTTTTTTTTTCCAAACAACCTCCAAGTGTTCTCTTTACTTCCTTTGTGCATGCTTCTTATTCTGCGTTAAATGTATGTTTGGTTGACAAAAAGTTAGTTAAAAAACTAATAAAAGTAGAAAGATGTGATATAAAAGTCACATGTGAAAATTTTTGATTGAAATAAAGTATAAAAAACTAGTTAAAATTAATGAGTGTTTGTAAATTTTGGTATCCCAAACAGGGCCCAAGTTTATATTTTGTAGTCAAAATTTGATGAGACAAAAGAGAGAGGAACGAAAATAAAATTTTAACTATATATCTATATATATATTTGTTTAAATTAATTTAAATATATTATAATAAACTAAAATACATTTATCAAGATATATTAATTTTTTGATTTAATAACTTTAAATTATGTATATATTATTTTTATTTTATATCACAATTTAAGCTATGTTTGGAATGTCAATTTTACATTATCGAGTCTAAAAAGGTAAAAGAGTTTTAGTAAAAAAAAAAAAAAAAAATTAATAGAAGATAGAAAAAATTAAGAAGTTTAGGGCAGAGATAATTGAAAAAAGTTAGAATTTTTTAAAAATTTTTGATATTTTTCTGATACACCAAACGATAACTTAAAGAGGGTAAATAATTTACGCAATTACTTACAAAAAAAAAAAAAAATTTACGCAATTAGGTGTCAACTAGGCTGCTAGCTAGGCCCGTTGTAGTGTACACGAAAGTAGCCAAGTTCATCGAAGGCAATACGGAGGGAGAGCAAGCTCGAATATATATTAATTTAATTAAAATGGAGGTTTCCATTCGATCTCGATCGGTGACAGAGAGAGGCGGTCAAAGGTACAAATTTGACACCGGTCGATCAATGGAGGTTGAGGGAGAAGGGGGACGTTAATATAAAACCAACATTGGAAACTGAGGAAATTCAGAATGAGTAATGACTTTCGTCAGCCAGCCATTTACAGGTATCCCCCCCCCCCCCCCAAAAAAAAGGAGGGTAATTTTGAGTTCAAGCAATGAGTGTGAATAAGAAAAAGTAAAGTAGAAGTAAAGTAAAATTAAGTTTAATTGAGTTAAATTGTTGTTGACCAATCAACTAGTGGTATATACCAATTAGTACTACTAAAAAATCAAAATTAAATTAAAATGTTGGTAGAAATGCAAGATTTTCAAAATTTTGAAAGTAAAGCAACGGTGAAGGTTTATAACCTATTAGAATGATTGGTACATACATATTCATAACTCGGTTAATATTTCAATGAGTTATTTTAAATTTGTATATACATATATATATACTTTTAAATATAAACCTATTAGAAATTTATGCAATTAAGCAACAAAGAAAAAAAAAGAACAATTGCACACGAAATTTACGTGAAAAATTAAAGACGGGAAAAATCACGAACAGATGAGAAGAAATTCACTATATCAAAAGATTGGTATAAAAGGTGATAGATCTAGACTGTACAGCGCAAAAAAATAAATATATGTAAAAAAAACATAATTCCAAAACACATATTCTGTATACAAGACCCTAAACGGGTCGGATTCGGGTCATAATCAGACTAATCGGTCCATATTGGCCCGATCCTTCCGCCACCACCACAGAATCCCAAAGAATTCACATTTTAAAGTCGCACCGTGAACTCTTCGAACTGAATCAAAATTGAATTCGGGTCACACACTTTTACAAAACTAATACACCAAGTAAAAAACTATACAGTAAATTGGCAATATAACTCACATATGCATTAAAAAAATAATAGTAAATTAACTACCAAAAAAATTAATAGTAATTTGAGTTCAAGTAAAGAGTGTGAAAAAAAAAAAAGTAAAATTAAGTTCAATTGAGTTGCGCTGTTATTGTCCAAACAATATTAATGTATATCGATTAGTGTTGACAAAATATCAAAATTAAATTAAAAAATTAGTAAAAATTAATATTTTCAAAATTTTAAAAGTAGGGTAGCGATGACGGTTTATAACCTATTAAAGTGATTGAAACGTACGTTCTCATAACATCACGTCGGTTAATAATTTAATAAGAGTTATTTTTTATTTGTATGTATATATATATATATATATATATATATATTTAAAATACAACTAATATATCAGTAAAATAACTATGCAGTAGATTAAGAATGCAACTCACACGCCCCGAAAGGGGTAGTCGAGTTGGTTCGGATGGCGGGTTGAAAGGTCTGGGACTAATAGGTCCCGGGTTCGACTCCTCTTGGGGGCAGTCCTTACTCTAATTGTGGAGAGCCATCTAACAGCCTTCTTGGCTGAGCCGGTCAGCCAGGGCTTGCCTAAGCTGGTTTATCTCCTCGTGGTTCTTTGCCGGTTAGGGCCATGGGACATGCTTCACCCAGTGTGCACCCATGAGTAGCGGCTACAGGCTTCTCCCCGACCCCAGAAGAATACAACTCACGCATGTAAACTACGTACAATTACACACAACCCCCCTCCCAAAAAAATATTTTTTAATATAAGTACAACTCAAAAATCTATAATAGTTATTGAAATATAAGAAGTTGTAGCATTTTTTTATTTTAAAGAGTTATTTTAAAAATATATATATAATGTTGAATAGAGTTAGAATTTCTAAAATTAACCCTTAATTATAATATCTTGATGCGAGCTCTAAAACGGTAAAAAAAAAAAAGAAAATTACGTACTTTTTGAACTAATCTAACCCATCAAATTAAGTCAAAAACTTGGTTTGTAGGTGGGACTTATACACTATACTCACACCTTAACATCCCGATATGGGAGGCATACTCATTGTAACTCCTTGAGCCGAAACTCAAATTGAACAGAGCAGTCCATAGTGAGAGTGGAGCACTGAGTACACATACGTAATTTTTTAATATATATATTTTAGCTAACCCAACTCATCAAACCAAGTCAGAAACTTGGTTTGCTATTTGTACCTTTCCATTGACAGGATTGCTTTTGGGTTTGAAAAGAGCTGGATCCTTGAGTCTGACGATCAATTCGAGCCAGCTAGCCTTTTCTCTCACGCTATTAGCCTTGTGGGCTGAAAGCCCATATAATCTGCCGCCACTCAATGCTGCTGCATCTGTGTCCACTCGGTGATGCCAGCAGAGGTCCAAAAAGCTCCAACACAAAATTCTAATTTTCTTATAATTTTACATTTTCTAATAATAATAAATTAAATTTCTGTTGATGGATTTGCGAAAATTAATTTAAACAACATTAAGAAAATTGAGGGCGAGTCTTGGCGCAACAGTAAGTTGCTCCACTTGTGACCTGTAGGTCACGGATTCGAGGCGTGGAAACAACCTCTTTGCAAAATGCAAGGGTAAGGCTATGTACAAATGTGCATGCCCTCTCCCTACCCCCGCACTAGCCAGGGAATGCTTGCGCACTGAGTGAGCCTTTTTTTTTTTTAACATTAAGAAAATTGTGACTATGTTTGTACAATTATAATTATAAGGTGCGTTCGACGTAAGTTAAAATTTTGAAAATTGTAAAATTTTTTAAAAATTATTTACTTTTTATCTCACTACACGAATTATAAATCTATAACTTATCTCATTTCATCTCACTTTTTATCACTCAAAATATACTCTAATAGCAAATCAATAATGTTAAATTCAAATTGTTCGCTTTCACGCACAAGCATATATATATATATATATATATATATACCCATATATGTATGTGCATACATACATGAGACATTTGGAGTTTCGAAAAATTTTTTAAAAAAATTGAAAGTTAGTGTTGAAGTGATGTAAAAGTAATACGTAATAAAATTTGATTGGAAAAAGTTAAAAATTTTGAAATTTTTTAAAAATTTCTTTGAAAATTTTCGAGACTCCAAACGCCCCATAATAATTAGACTAGCTTTATCTCACTTTTTCTGGGGGATACAATGAAAAAATTCATTGCAGGGACTGCAGTAAAAAATGAAAAATTGAGATTTGTTTGTATTTAATTCAATGATTTCAATTTATTTTAATTAAATTTATTTTTAAAAAAATAAAAGTTTAAAAAATTTAATTGAAGTACAATTAATACAGAATGTCAAAGATCACATGTCATTAAAATGTAAATAAATTTCAACCGTTTATTTTTTCACTGCAACCCACTGCAACCTCCAAATCCCTTTTAATGACGCTGTAGGGTACCGCTAGAAATTAATATAATTTGATGTTCGAAATTATTTATACAAACACAACTTCACTCATTTATATTGATCGATGCTTCTAATATTTTGTACTTACATACACTTTAGAAGCTCCAATGTATTTAAATTAGAACAAAGTTAACAAATAATAAGCACGTGCAGAAAAGGCTCCGAGTCGACCCGTGCAGTGCACAAAGGTTTGATTAAAATGAATAACCAATTTACTAAAATAGAAGATAAAAAAATTATAAAGATTTTTCATTACTAAAGTGATACATTGTCACCCATCTATGTGTTGATTTGAAATATTTAAAATTAAAAAAATAATAATTAAACAAAATCAAACTAATAAATTGTAAAGAGTTATTAAACAATATTAGTATTATGATGCTCTTATCACGTATATTACTTATCATACCCATCATTTTGATAGTCCATACTGATAATATTTGTCATTACGCAACATTAATTGCAAGGCTTGCATAAAATTAACATTACCTGAAAGATAATAAATTTAATTATGATAAATAGTACTAAAATTACTAACTAAAAAAGTTCCCATTCAACAATTCATTAAAAAAAACAATAAAAAATTTCGAGCTTTCAAAATCACCCAACCATCATCAAACTTGTAAAATTAAATCAAATATATATTATTAGAATTTAAAAAGAAAAACTATATATAATTTAAAGATTACAATTTTTAATTACGAACTATAAGTGTAGAGTACGAGCATATTGGGCCTTAGTTTCATGCATTATTCATTCATATAAGTTATTAGTGGCTTAGACATTGTGCATGCCAAATCTTGCTTCCAACCGAGCCTGTTAACCAAGTTTGTGTGAGCTATTAATTCGAAATTGTGAAAGTTTTTAGTAAAGTTAGGAACTACAAGTGCAAAATTTGGGCACATCAGGTGCCGTTTTCACACACCATTTGTTACAATAAGTTACTAGTAACCTGAAGATTGCGTGTGCCAAGTCTCACAACCAACTAAATCTATTTGCTGGATTTGTGCTATTGACACAAAATTGTAAAAAGTTTAAGGTTTTAGTAAAATTATGAACTACAGGTGCAGATTCTAGGCACACCGAACCTCAATTTCATGCGTCGTTCATTTTTACAAGTCACTAGTAATCCAAAAATTATGCTTGCCAAGCTTCGTAGCCAACCGACCCCTTTACTCGATTTAGGCTATTAATTCGAAGTTGTGAAAGTTCATTTCTAGTAAAATTACAAACTATCTACCCCTACGCCCCACACACCCTCTTTTTATCATTGGTTTGCATGTATATGTGGCAGTCTTTTAGGGGGAAGATTTCGGAAGTGAAAAATAAAAAAGAAATGAGAAGAAAAAAGTAAAAAAGAAAGAGAGCAAGAAAGAAGACCAAGGAAAAATAGAGAGGATCAAAGAGAAGTGTAAGAATGTACGTATGTGTGGCTAAATGACTGTCTAGATGACAAGTTCTAATTCTACTTTTTAAATTATTTCTATTATGTTATATTTTATATTTTTGTGCAAAATTCATTTTGAAATAAAATAACACGTGATAGAGGACATGAAAAGATAATCAGTATAGATATTTAGTTAAATTCCTTATTCAATAATTATTACTTAAATAAAGAGATTTTAATGATGAAGCAATGTTATTTATTATGTTAAATTAGTTAACAAGTGTAAGAAATTTAGGAAGTTTTGAGTAGACTTGTTAAGTAAATTTAAAGCATGATATTAGTTGAGGGATTTCGTATATTAAACTAATAAAAAAAACACACGAAAGCACGTGCAAAAATATGCTCACCTTATTTAATTTTAATATATCTAACGAAAATATTTAATTTAAAATATGGGCAAACCTATAGCTACTAACTTTTTAACAAAATTATTTATAAAAACATATGAAATTTAAGTATTATATACAAATTTGTATCGTAATAATAAAAAATATAAAAATTAGGTAATGATTTTACAAATTTGTTTTAATAACGACAAATTTAGTCAAATTTGACAAATTAATTGGGAAACAATAAATATATCTGAGAAATAAAGACAAAAATATACAGATTTGTTTCGATAATGTCAAATTTAATTTAATCCGTCGATAAACTTAGTTAAATCCGACAAATTAATTGGGAAAAGTAAATAAATTAGAGAAATTGCCACAAAGATATACAGATTTATTGCGATAACAACAAAAATTTAGTTACATTTGACAAATTAACTGGGAAAATTAAATATTTTGTAACTAGAATGACAAAATTAGTTAGATCTTCAAAGAGGAATTAAAATTAGTACGATATAGTATGACAAATTGATAAAAATCTTATGAGAAAAAATATAACAAATAAAGTTATATTTAGAACATAAATTTGTGGAGGAAAAAGAAAAGCGAAGAAAAATGTTGAGAATACAAAATGAATTGAAAAACTCATATTTACTTACTATATATCCAGAGTGAAAAAGAGAGAGCAGGCAGGTCACGACAGAGATTTATAGTGCGGTGGGTGGTGGTTGCGACTGCAGACAACTTGGGACCACTGGTGGGAAAGTGAGACAAATATACACACACACAGAGGAGTCGCACATAAGGGAGAGTAAGAGATCGCACAGAGTAGAGAGAGCTTGCTAGCAAAAGTGAAGAACTAATGGGAAGGGCTAAAATTTTATTCAGAAATAACGATCGGCAGTAATGAACGCTCGAGTTCTTGATCACAAATAGTTAAAAAACTAATAATGAAACATCTTCCACATATTTTCTTTCTAAATATTTTGTCGATGGTAAGTTTCCATTGACAACCAAATAGTGGGAGAAAGTCACATCTTTATTTATTTATTATTATTATTATTATTATTATTATTTATTTTTTTAAGGATTGAAAGAGGAGATTTTTTTTTATCAACTATGCCAACTTTGTTCATTCATGCATGGAAACTCATATATTGGTAAATATATGTAACGAGCGACTTTATTGATAAAGAACCCTAGATAGTTGCCCCGAAAGGGGTAGTCAAGTTGATTCGGATGGCAGGCTGAAGGGCCTGAGACCAATAAGTCCCGAGTTCGACTCCTCTTGGGGGCAGTCTTTCCTCTAATTGTGGAGGGCCATCTAACAGTTTTCTCGGCTGAGCTGGTCAGTTAGGGCTTGCCTAGGCTGGTTTACATCCTCATGATTCTTTGCCGGCTAGGGCCACGGGACGGGTTTCACCCAGTGCGCACCTATGGATAGCGGCTGCGAGTTTCTCCCCAACCCCAGAAGAACCCTAGATAGCTACTTCCGTCTGAATCTCATGTATCCACGAGATCAAACTACGTATATAGTTAGCTTTAACAGAGAGTACATAATATAACCCAACAGATAGTTACTTAAATAAACAAAATTAACAAAATCTGGACCCTTATTAAGATAAACCCACGCACCAACCCATTGAGGAGGTACTCGACTTATATCTATGGAAGTTAAGACAGTACATAGTTAAATTATAAAACAACGCCAAATTGCCACTTTCAACTCTGAGGCTTATTGACCATCTCAGATAGACCTACCTTTTCCCAACCTTGCAACTGGTTTCCAACCCTACAACCAAAATAGAAATATCTAAGTAACCAAATAGAAATATTTAAGTCTCTGTGTGTGTATATTTAAAATTAAATGATGTTGCATTTTTAACAAAAACCATATACCTAAATCAATTCAAAGGCAACGGTACTGTATCAAGTGTGTATTTTATTAAACTAAGTGATAAAAACTGGGTAACTCTTCCTAACTAGGTAGAAAAAAGAAAATAAAAATAAAAATATGCTTAACAAATTAATAATTATTAATTTGAGTCCTGGAAATTTCATGCATGTTGTTGCTAATCATGGAAGCTTTTCTACTTTAATGAATTTGTTTTACTGATTTAAGTAACAATTCTTGTTGCAGTAAGATTAATCAAATTAAAGTGTGAATTAATAGCATATTAATATGTAGGGAGGGGGCTTATCCATAGAAGATGCATGTGTGTATAACCTCTTGTGAAGATATCTCAAGAGAGAACTGCTTTTGTACGTAATAGAATGGCAAACTGCAAGATCACTTAGATATATAGCTCCATAAAATCAAAGATTAAAAACAAAAAAAAAAAAAGTAAATTTTAATTGTTCCTTGTCATGCTGGATCACTAACAATATCGAAAAGAAGGTTAATAAAATATCTAAGAAATTACGACGAAAGTATACAGTTTTTTTTTTTTTTTTTTTGGGATAACGACAAATTAGTTAAATCCAACAAATTAATTGGGAAATAATAAATACATCTGAGAAATTACAACAAAAATATATCAAAATTAGTTAAATCCGATAAATTAATTGGAAAAAAATAAATATATTTGAGGAATTACCACGAAAATATAAATTTTGTTTTGATAATGACAAAAAATTTGTTAAATCCAACAAATTAATTGGGCAACGGCAGAGTACAACAAATTGATGAATCTTAAGGAAAAAGTGAAAAAATAAGGCTACGTTACAAAATATTTGTGAAAAGAAAAGGAAAAATGAAGAAAAATAGTAAAAATACAAAATGAAGTAAAAAACTTAAATTTATTTATTTTTATTGAGTTAGAAAAATGATATCAAAATGAATAGATATTTATCAGCAAAATTTAATTTACACTTAGTAAAGTGTACCAAAATTACAAAAATTATTAATTTTATTTTTTCATTTTCCTCTATAAATTCATGTTCTAAACGTAACATAAAATTTTTTGATTAATAAATTAAAAGAAATATAAATCAGAAAACATATGAAGATTAATTAGGTCAAAAACTGAAATTTGCATTGAAAAGTATAAATTCGTTTAGAGAGACACCATAAACCAACCTAGAATCAGTCTTAACAAAATTCAAGGACTGATAATATTGAGAAAACGTGATGAAGGACAAAGATATGCGTAACTGCTTGCCACGTTTGTCAAGTACAATGGTGGCTATGCATTTTAATTGCATTAATTATTAGTACAATTAATGAGCTATTTATGATTATTGATGGCAATTAAAAAGCTAGCGAACCTAATCTGCCCATCCCAAAAACAAAATTTTGAATATTAAAACAAAAAGCAGCATCCTCCAAAACACGAGTGGATTCCTTTTTTTTTTTTTTTTTTTTTTTTTGAAAGGTGAATTTTTTTTTTTTTTTTTAAGGGGAGGGGGAAGACTCGAACTCGAGTCATGAGCGGGCAGGAAAGGTTCTTAACCACTGAGCTAAAGGCCACACTCAACACGAGTGGATTCCACTAAACGGAAACATGAGTAATGTTTTGATAGCAAATAATGATCTGAAATTTAACTTGGTAAGATAATAGTAAGACTTTAATATATATGTATATAGACATACCGTTTCACAAACTTTTGAAGCTTGAATTCTAATACCCGTCAGGTAAGAGCTAACTATCAGATCCAAACAAACCCTTAAGGGCAAATGCATTTTTGGATCTACCGGATATTAGTTGGGGGCAACCATTGTATGCAACATACATGTATATAAAGATATACTAGTATTGACCCGTGTAATGCACAAAATTATATAACAATTCTTATGGATAAAATATAATTTTTAAATGCATTACAAATATTTTAATAAAATTGTATAATTCCATAAAATAGTTAGAGTTTTTTTTTTTTTTACTAAATTTTGATTCGATTTGATCTAATCTTAAAAAATAAAATTTACTCTAAAATATATATTAAATCATAAACTTACCTAATTGACTAAATCTTCTTTTTGTTTTAAATTTTTTGTTAGTTTTAATATATATTTTTTTTTTTTTAATTCTTGACTCATTTTGTAAAGTCATAAATACTATTAGTCTTAATTATATTAACCAATTAAAAATTATCTATGACTAATTTAAATTTAAAATTATAATTTTTTTCAGAAATTTTCCTAAAAATAAATTATTCACGAGCTTAAATAAAATTTCAAATATTATTTAATTTTTTTAAGTTTAAGATGTAACAAATTTCAGATATACTTTTTTTTTTTGCGTGTTTAAGCAAATTATTTCAATTTTTATTTCTATTCTTAATTTAATTATTAATTTATTTGAAATATATAAATTTTACAACTATATTAAATTTATAAGTAAGTGAATCACATTTTAGAACTCATGAGTTCATTTATATGAAATTTATAAGGAAGTGAGCTCTTTTTCAAAACCCAACCAAGTGGATCCCTTTTTTAAACCCATGAGATTTTTTACATTTATTAAATTATATGCCACAATTTTAGTGTTTTTATTAAAAAAAGTGAAGTTGTAGTATTGTAGCGATATAAAATAAATAAATAAAGGTTTTGTGAATGTAAAAAGATAAGAGAATAAAAAGAAATAAATGAATTCAAAAAATAATTCAAAAATCTATAAAAAAAATAAAAAAAATAGATTGGCATATGCCACGTAAAATTAAAGTGTAATAACCTGAAATTTTTTTTTCTTAATTAATTTGCTTAAGTGTGGTGGTGATATTTATTATAGTAAAAATCTATTAAATTGAGTATTTGAAAATTTTTAGAATGATAAAATTAGTTAGAAAGATTTTTGGATTTAATTCCACTCTATGTGGAAGTTTAATGTAAATTTTCTAAACTTTTATCTAAACAATTCCTAGCCCAATTACCAAATTGGTTCAACCCAAGCCCATTAACCTATGGGTCAACCCTTTCATTTGACTCACCTCAACTCACTTCAACTCACTTTATCACTCATTGAGTTAACTCATGAATAGTAGCTCTAAATTATTTCCCGATAACTTCATTTTCCATCTTCCATACATCTCTCAAATTAGGTGGCTAATTAGTTAAAAAGAAGACCCAACATTGATGACTTTAAAGCATTCTTCCAAATTTCTTAGCTAACATGATTTAAACACTCAAAGCATCTTTTAAATAATTTGTTTAAATTGTCAAAAAACTAGCATGATTCCCAGATCATGCCACTCATCTTCATCCATCCTCCATCACCTTCTTAAATTATATGGTTAGATAGTCAAAAAGCAAACATGATTCTTGGATCATGCTACCTATTGTATATGCATGATCTTACCTTAGTTGTTTTGAAGCATGTGAAGTGGAGGTTATTTTCTCCACCAATAACTTTCTCTACGCTCCCATGATTCTTATAAATTGTGTGCCTTCAAAGAGAAGAAAAACAATAAGAAAAAAAATATATATATATTTTTATCAAGTGTGGTTGGACATTTGGTGTTGTATGGAGGAAGAAGAAAGGCTTGGAATTTTTCCTATTTGGGTGATGTTCAAAGCTCAACTCCTTTTTCCTTCACAGGCTTGGTCACCAATATCTTCATTGAGGTAGGATGACGAACCTCCTAAAATATATTTGATGCCTTCAATTTTGAAGCTAAAGCATTTTTCTGGGTTTAAAGTATGAAATCTGATTGTGATAAAAATATAATACTCGTATATTGGGGGTAGGAAAGCCAAAACTTTGACTGATGTAGCCCAATATGCTGACAGCTCACTGTTTGTAACTTATGATGTGTTCTTGACCCCTAAAATGGTGGAATTAGATTTCGGCTAAAATATAAAAGTTGGAACCCTTTAAGTTTTCTTTCCAACACAAAAATATTTGCATCAATCTGATTTGTGAGTCAAAAGTTATGCCCAAAGTACTGAGCATGCGTAAAATTATATTTTCTGAATAAACTGAATTCAATGCTATTTTTGTACCCTTAGACCTTAGAATTTTAAAAAGTGTAAAACATAAATGTTGTAAGTCTTGAAGTCTAGGTTCTACAGATATAAAGTTTATAGATATTGGAGTTCTACTCTATATTTATATAAATTTTCTTTTAAGCTGCTATTTCTGCTTAGCCTTTAATTGATACTTGTTTGGATTTTTTTTTTTGAATGTTATGTTTAAAGATTTATTTAAATTTTCAATTACCTTCTGTTAGTTATTGTCATGTTAATAATTTCTATTGATATGAAATTATTTTAAACTAGATATTATGTATTATTTGACACTCTAATATTTATGATAATTAACTTAGATAATCAGTTTCATCATAGATAGGTGGATGACTTATTCAAACTAAAATGCTAAGTATTTGATAAAATGCCCAAAAGAAATAATGGACTTGTTCTTTTCTTATTTTGTTTTCCTTAATTGAATTTGATTGATTCTTTTAGGTATTATTTTGTTAACCTAACGAGTTATATAACTATATTTTTTATAATTAGTGAATTTAATGAAACTTATTTAATACCTTCCTAAACATTGGAATTCCGTGGACATTTATGGATATCTTGAAAGTCGAAAACTTATGATAAGGGTTTAGTTATAAATAAGATGATGAGTGGAAATTATTCAAATTATTTTGAATAATATTATTATCCTACCAAATCTAAATGATAGAATCTATTAGTTTTGTAATCTCACTTTGACTTAATTATTCAAGTGGTGTACTATACTTATCAAATTTTTTTCTAAAATTAAATATAAGTCCAAAGAGTTATTTATTATCTTTATATTCCATAAAATAAAAAAATAAAATGGTAAAAGAGGCAAAAATCAAAATCGCAGCTAATGAGGTTCGAACTTACAACTTCAAACACAATTAGGGTCGCCCGCCCACTAAGCTGCCAACCTCGGTTTAATTAATATATCATTAGAAATAATTTTATTCTTATCAAAGGTAGTACAGAAAACTTGTCAAAGTAATTAACTAAAATACTAATTCGAATTCTAAATTTTTTTTCTTGCTACTTGTTAATTTATATGAAGTACCTACCTTTGTGATAATGATATTGGGACTATGTTAAATCCTTAATTTATTGAGAATTATTATTAAATTATGAATTTAGATAAAGTACTTAAAAATATATTGCATGTGATTGAATAATCCCACTTTTGATTCATTGCCCGGGAATATTGCCGGTTATTATTAAAAATGTCTTATTTCCATACAAGGTACTCTTGGGAATGAAAAAGGGTGAGAAGAAATTAAGGCACTCGGTGCTAAATTTATTTTTGGCAATGGGGTGATGGGTGGGTAGAAATGGCCTTTTAGATAAAAATAGGAACATATACATTTTATTTGGAAGATACTCCCTTCTGACCTGGCCAGTCAGGTAACCGGTCGCGACGGCTAGGTTTTTGGTGGGTGACACCGTCGGTATGCATTGGATGCTAAGCCCGTAAAGTCACTAGTTCCCAAGGCTGAGGGTAAAGGATGATAGGAGTATGATTATCTTATGAGGATTTAGATTAAACTCCTTTACCAAATTTTACTATGATTGGCAACCTCTCTTGCTTATGTATGAATGATGTGTTAGAATTATTTAATTATATTTAGTTCATCTTGATGAATATTTTATAAATATATATATATATATATATATGAAATCCGTATCGCTACGAGATTTGATTCCGAGACCTTGAAGATCTGAATCTGAGATCTCTACCACTGCGACACAGACTTCATTGTGGTACATACATCAATATTTAACGATTTTTACATGTAAGTAAAATAGTAGTTACGGTGACGGTTTCATCGAACTGTTGTAAGTATAATTTACATCATTCAGTTGGGATCTATTGAAGTAATTGTTGCATAAACAGTATGTCACCTAAACACATTCACTGTAGTGGGTCACTTAATACAGTGTAGCATTACAACCACTGTATATAGGCACCTAGGAGATTCTGATTACTGGGCTTTAGTAGCTCACCCTTTGTGAGAATATTTTTTTCAGGATATTAAACACAGGGATACTGAAAATGAACTAGAAAGAGATTAATTTCTCTTAAATATTCCATTAGAAGAGTTAATTATTTTTTTTTCTTTCCTGCACAGAGCTGGAGGACTTTATTTTTGTGGTCTGTAATAATTGTTGGATGACTGTAATTATTAAGCTTAGACCTAATTTGCTTTTATTTGGTATGTAATGTTAATCGCGTGATTGGGACACTTAAATGGCTCTGTAATATTTTTCTCTATTTTTATTTTGTGCCCTGTAGTTGAAATCCCATCAAATGATTCAGTCCAATAACTTATAAATATTATTTGGGATAAACAAGGGATTTTGAATATCTTAAATTTTTCTTGCGGGTCAACCCCAGTTTGGAGGAAAATTCTGGGGTGTGACAGCGTGTTATTATCATCTTATTTTTATACCCAACAAATAAATCCCAAATCACCCCTGAGCATTCGGTTATGAAAATCCGGGGCGTGACATAAAATGAAGGAAAAGAAAACTGAAGAAATACATTTATTTTAGTATTATAGTAAATATACAATATAGATTTATAAAAATAACTCAAATATTAAGTATTATTATTCGGTTAAAAATTATGACATGACCAATTTCAATTAAAAATTAAAAATTTTTGTAAGCAAAAAAATTATTCTCAGGCTTAGATAATATTTCAAAATTTTTTTTGTCTTTAAATTTTAGCATTTTTTTGTGTTTTTAAATTTATGCTAAAAGAGTTATTGTTAAAAAAAAGTTATGTTTTTCTAATTTGATTAAAATTTAATAATTTTTGAATATTATTTATCTAAATTAATTATTTAGTAAAATTTACAACTACAATGAACTAATAAATAAGTTTCATTTAAGAAACTCATGAAAATGAGTCCATTTTCGAAACCCAATAAAGTGAGTCTCATTTTTAAATTTATGAGTTATTTTGCATTTATTAAAATTAAATGCCACAACTCTAGTGTTTTTATAAGCAAAAGAAAAAGTAAAATTATAGTATTTTACTGATGTGAGACAAAGAAATAATAGTTTTATGAATGAAAAAAGAGAAAAGAAGAAGAGGAAATAAATAAAATTAAAAAATCTATAAAAAAAAGAAAAAGTAAAATGGTGATTAAAGAGACATGCCAGTAAAATTTGAGTGAAAGAGGAGAGGAAAAAAAAATACATTATTTTAGTATTATAATATAGATATAGATTAATACATACATTTAATAATTTAATAAACAAATAAGGGAAAAAAAAGTAGATCTAAACCCGCACCTTCTCTACCAACTCATGAAAAATAAAATTAAAAAAATTAATTAATAAATACTACCCCCAGTAATATTTTCTCAACTTCCTTTCTGGCGTGGATGTCAATCACTTTAAGGACAGCCTTCTGTGACCAAAAAAAAAAAAAAAGAAAAAAAATTACGGTTAGCAAATAAATAAGAAGTACATTTCAAAGTTCAAGAAATAAGAAATTAGTAAAGAGGTTATAGGCATGCCCTAACGGAGTTGATTTGTTGACCGGATAATGTCGGTGACTCTTCTATGTCAGTGAGCTTCGTCTCACCGTTGTACTCAGCAGCAGAAAGCGGGTCCATCCCCATTCTAACTCAGACTGCAAATAGAGAGAGAGAGAGAGAGAGAGTATATTGTGATGGATGGAGAGGGAAGGAGTGCCTTTTGTAAGACAAAAAGGCACGCAGTGCGATAGAAAGAAAGATGGATAGTGGCAAATGAAGTTGAATATTTGGAAGTTAACATATAATGGAGATGGCAATTCATTAGATAGAACAGACAAGTTTTACACAGATGGCGACAAAGTATCCACGAAAGGTTGTAACTGCCTATTCCTGCGTGTCATTCCCTCGCTTCCCCTCTTCATGCAAGAAACTATATATATATATATATATATATATGGGTGGGTTTGGAGGGATAAAAAAATGAAATAAAATGAGATAAATTATGAGTTCGAAATGAGATAAAAAGTGAATAATTTTTAAAAATTTTTAGAGGTTTATAACAAACTAAACATAGCTTATATCTCATGGATATAACCTGTATTAAAAAATCTAACAACACATAAAGTAGGGATTCATTTTAATTAACTTTTAATTAAAATGGAGGTTTCCATTTTAATTAAAAATCTAACATATAAAATTAACTTTTAATTTAACTTTTTGTATTTCTATATATTCAAAGCAATAGCATACGTTTTGGTCATTCAATTTAAATGCCAAAACTTCATACAGAGAGTTTTATGTTTTCATGGTAACTTGGCTCTGTTACCATAAAAACATAAAACTCTCTGTATGAAGTTTTGGCATTCAAATTGTATACTATGGCTTGAAATATATAGAGATACAAAAAGAATATTTGTAGTTACAATATGCAATTCATATATATCGTATCAAAAAAATTTTGATCCTCTCTTATCCTATTCAAATATATCTGTAATTCAAATATATTTGACTAGGTCTTGGACTGTTTTTTAAGAGTTCTGTTTTTGTGGGATTGCTTGGTTTTTACCATGAAAACGTAAAACTCTCTGTATAAAGTTTTGGCATTCAAATTGAATGACCAAAACGTATGCTATTACTTTGAATATATAGAGATACAAAAGAATCTTTATAGTTACAATATGTAATTCATATATATCGTATAAAAAAAAATATGATCCTATCTTATCCTATTCAAATATATCTGTAATTCAAATATATTTGACTGGGTCTTAGGCTATTTGTTAAGAGTTCTATTTTTGTGAGACTGCTTGGTTAACAGAAGTTTTAATTTGGGGGAGACGAAAATGAATTTTAGAATTGATTTATTTATTTTGATTTGTTTGAATCAGTTTTTTTTATTCCACTATTGTTTTGATTTATTAGATTTTTTTTTATTTTTATAAGTCTTCCTCTCGTATGCATATTTCTTAATATTTTAAAATGGTAGAATTTGTTAGATATGTCACACCCAGATACATTCCTTGACCTAGAGTGGACCTGCTAACTCATGCAATCATTCATAATTTACACACATATACCATTAATGATCAGATTCGACCATAATAAATATATAAATACATTACATCTGCCAACCTATATATAGATGGCTCCATAATATTATTACAACCTCACAATCAAGGTATCCAAAATGATATTATAGCATATCCAAAAATAATACAAAGAAAATAAGAAAACCATAAAACCTCTACTAATCAGTCTAGTAGGCATCCACGCTTCTAAGCATGCAAATACAATTGTAGGAGAGTGAGTATCAAACCACCTGTGTCTACCTTAACACACAAACATACCCTAGTCATGCTTCTACCATGATCACACGTCTCAATCATAATACAAAACTCAACACATCTGTCCATAACCACATCTGTTATGTTCAACACAATATTATTCATTCCATCACTATTAGCTTTCATTCCTTTATCTATCCCTTATCTTATTATCCAATATCTATTATATAATTCAAATAGCTAAAAAGTCAGTTAAGATTTATTTGAATCTTGTTTACATAATGTTTTTAGATGTTATCAACATCCAAACTATTCACCAAGTCTGATCATTTATCTCATTATCTATCTTTATATTTTTTTAATATACCAACACACACAACTTAACTCAGCATATTTTAATTCAACCATCATTGATCCTCTTATATTTTTATTATTATCCTCAACCTTAATCTCAATTGGATTATACATGAATTTATGAAGGAAAAGGAAAAATTAAAAAAAGGTAACGTAAAAAAACTATCATTATACTTTACTCTCGATCTCATTGTGATCCTACTAGTTTCAATTGTGGCAGTTAAATTTCTACACTTTTAGTCAAGTAACAATATAGTTATTTCGTCTATTGCCTATTAATTGTAATGTTTAGAGCGAGGGTAAAATTGTTATTTCGCAATAAGAAGCTGGACCGGTTGCTTGAGTAAAGGTTACTGGAGTTATCGAAACCACCAGAAAAAATGGAGGGACAAACTCAGAACTTTGAAGGCTAATTAGAGGGTTTTTTGGGGCTAAATCCACTTGAGAATTCGCTGGAATAATGTCGCCAGTTAGCAGATTATTTCTAAATGCCGATTGAATAAAAACAATGAGTATCTCTTCAACCTTAGCACAACTCATTGAAGAAATTTGATTGCAATCAGCAAAATGGGAATGAATTTCATCTTGATTTGAATGGGGCATGAACCAATCCAAAAAGAACCCTAGTTTCTTTACCAACAGCAAGAATGGAGTTAGGATTTACTTAAATTACAACCGAAGAAAGAGAAGAGGCAACCAAACTAATATTCATATAGGATGGTGCCAGGCTCACCACAAGATGATCAAAAACGGCCAAAATATAGTTAAAAGTTGCATCCACATCGTCCAAAGTGTTGGGTGATGGATCTGGGAGTATTTTAGCAGCCATGGTGGCTACTACGTCATTAGAAAATTAAGCCTAAACCACCTAAAGTTGAAGGAAATAGGCCCGTGAGTATAGGGTCAGGTTGCGTCGCCGAAAAAGGTTGGGCGGCGCTGAAGAAATCCCCGAAAAATGGAAAATAATGAAAAAAATTAGAGACACTAAAGTTTTAGAGAGATGACAGTTTTACACTCGCATAATGGTTATAATTAACGGGTAGCAGATAAAAGAACTATATTGTTGCTTGATCAAAAGTGCGGAGATTTGACCGTCACAATTAAAATTAGTGGGATCAGGGTGAGGTAAATAGTAAAGTGAAGGGGTGGGTTTTTGTACTTTATCTTAAAAAAATAAAATTAAATAATTTTTATAATTTTTGTTCATTTCATCAAGTAAAAGTTAATTAACTTTTTGATAAATATATGTTCATTTGGTTTCATTTTTCTTAATTAATAAAAAATAAAATAAATTTGAGTTTTCCAATTCATTTTGTAATCTCAGTATTTTTCTTCATTTTTCCCTCCACAAATTTATATTCCAAACGTAATCTTATTTTTTTCACTTTTTTCCTATTGGATTTATCAATTTGTTATACTAATTTTAATTCCTCATTAAATATCTAACTGATTTTGTCGTTACAGTTATAAAATATTTATTTTTTCCCATTTAATTTGTTGAATTGAACTAAATTTTAGTCATCACCAAAAGAAATTCTAACTAATTTTGTCATTATAGTTACAAAATATTTATTTTTCCCAATTAATTTGTCGAATTTAAAAAAAAAATTGTTATTATCGAAACAAATTTATATATTTTTGTCGTAATTTCTCAAATATATTTACTTTTTTTTCAATTAATTTAGTGGATTTAACTAAGTTTGTTCGTCATTATCAAAATAAATATAAATATTTTTGTCGTAATTTCTAAGATATATTTATTATTTTTAATTAATTTTTCAAATTTAACTAAATTTATTGTTATCAAAACAAATCTATATTTTTATCGTAATTTCTGATATATTTATCAACTTTCTTTCCAATATTGCTAGTAATCTCACATATACAAGGATCAATTTAAAATTTTTCGTTCTTTATTTTTATTTTTATTTTTATCTTTAATTTTATGGAACTATATGTCTAAGTGATTTTACAGTTTTCCATTACACTACAAAATCATTTTTCTCTTGGTGATGTTTTCACAAGAGGTTACGCACACATGCATCTTCGAACTCGAGCCGTCATGATCAGAATTAAATTAACATCACAAATCAGCACCTGACACCACGTAGACAAATAGACGATCACGCGCTAATATGGTAGCCCCGCAATACACCGAAGCGGACGTCAAAAACATATTATACAAGAGAGAGAATCTTTTTTAAACCACTTATTAAGTTCAGGGTCCAACTGTCAGGAGCATGGGTTCTTAACGGCCGTTACTCGTAGCCCCGTAACGGCGCTTTCCGTTCGCGGTCGTAACACGTGACTCAATACCACGCACGCGCGTCTAAAGCCTTTATGTATACATAAATGTACATGTGTGTGGCCATCGTTGTCATGACATGACATGGTTTACAAATGTGTGTATGTGCATGTTGATATGGTATTTTTATCCATGCCATACATGATCTAAAAATAAAGTGTGTTTATAGAAAAAAAATAATAAAAAAATAAAATGAAATAATTTATGAATTTATAATTCGTATAATAAGATAAAATATAAATAATTTTTAATTTTTTAAAAAATATTTAAAAATTTTAAATAATTTTTAACAAATTAAATGCACCGATACATGATGGAATGTTTTTATTCTGGTTAGGGTTTTCCAGTCTCCAGCTTTGCCTGTCGTCACTTGCGTTAAATATTGGAAACTCTGAAATTACTTTTATGACCTTCATAATTCAAACGCAACCTTACCCCTTCGGTGCGGTTGATTGTCGGATTTGGGACACGTGAAATTAGACTCTCTATCTACGAAAAATGAACCCTATCTAATTTGACGTGTGATTGGCAAAAATAATTCTGATATATAATTTAATTGAAATTGTTAATCTCCTAAAAATAAGATATTAATAATAATACTTAAAAAAATGTGATATTGTATAGTTTTCATTATTTAAATTTTGATGGGTGTAATCCTCAAACAGATCAGAGAATTTAAAATATAAGAATTACATTAGTATTTAAAGGCAGAATCTAAGTATCTATGTTAGAGGTAAGTCGTATGTAATTCAAATGTGACATATAAATTTACAGTATCATCGTATTATTTTCACTAAACTTTAAAAATTTTAAATTATTTTATATCAAATCTTTTATCAAATTGTATCTTAAAATATTATCGGGCTTTTGATTGCATAAGACATTAAAATATTATTGTTTCTATTACTTTTAAAAATATAATAGTCTGGCAATTATTTTTGAAAATAAAACTCTTAAATCCTTAAATATGAAGACAATTTCCATCAATCTATTAATTAAAATAATAGCTGCCAAATATTTGATGGAAACAAATTGATAATATTTTTGCATATCTTTTATATATATATATATGTGTGTGTGTGTGTGTGTGTGTGGGGGTATATACTTTTGTAAATCACACATTAATGGAACAGTTTTCCAAAAAGCTTATCACTGCCGCTTGGTTGTAATTAAACAGTAAATAAATTTATTATTATTATTATTATTACTATCATCATCACCATCTATATGAACACCTCTTAACTTATAATTTTATAATTTATAAGATTATAAATTTATTATGCAATTTATCATGATTAAATTGTGAAAAATCCCTTTTTAGCAAGCTAATCGATATAATAATTTTATGATTAAATTGTAATATACTGTATACTTTTTCGAGTTATCCTTTAAAAAAACATACAATAATATTTATAAAAAAAAATCACGTAATATCCTTCCAAAAACACAAAGTACCCTACCCGAAAAACATATAAACTTTATAATAAAAAATGCATATAGTATTTATTATAACAAAAGAAATATATACAGCATATTACAATTTAATCATGTAATTATTATATTGATTATTCCATATATTAAAAGTGATTTAATTGTATAATAAATTTATAAAATTATAAATTAAAATACCAGAAAAAATAATAATTTATAACCGTGTTGATTGATACAAGAATTGTGTTTTGTTCTTTTTGTTCAAAGATCGGTTAAAGGATACCTTTCGCCTAAATAGCTAGTGTCAACCCAAACAACAGGGGGGGTTTAGTAACATTGTCTTTTTTTTTTTTTTTTTAACGTTTATATGTTTTTATTTTTTATTTTTGTTTTCTGTTATCATTTTTTTTTGGAAATTAAAACTGAAATTGTGTTTGAAAATACAATTTTATTTACAATTATTAATTTTTATTTTTATAAAATATTTAGTTTTATTAGTTTTTTAAAAATTAATTGAATTTAATTAATATATTTTATATTAATTTAATTTAATTATGTTATTTATTAAAAACAATTGAATAAAATATAAATATTATATCGTTTAATCCAGTAAATATAAAATGTATTATTTATAATTTAATTATATTATTTACTAAAATAATTTAATAAAATATATTTCAAAATAATTTAAATAATTCAATTACGATATTTATTAAAGATAATTTAATAAAATATAATTCATATTAAATTATTATGAATTTAATTAATTTAATTATGATATTTATTAAAAATAATTTAATAAAATATATTTAATATTATTTTAAATTAATTATTAAATTAAATTAAATAATTTAATTATAATATTTATTAAAAACAATTTAATAAAATATATTTATATTAATTAAATTATTTATTAAATTAAATTATTTTATTTTATTATTTTTTAAAAATAATTTAATAATATATATTTCTTATTAATTAGATTAACTAATTTAATTTAATTATTTATTAGAAATAAATCAATAATAGATATTACATATGAATTTAATTATATTATTTATTAAAAATAATTTAGTTTAATAAAATATTTGAATAAAATAATTTATTTTAATATGATGTAACAAAAATAGATAAAATATTAGAATTGACAAAATGTTTACAACAAAAAAAAAGATGTTTTCGTAAAAAAAGGAGTGAAAACATTTTTTTCTATTTAAGTTTTAATTTTTTGAAAAAAAAAACGTAAACAGATTTAACAAATATGTTTCTGTTGCCAGTTTACAAAATTTTGAAAACATAAATAGAAAACAAAAATGTTACCAAACGGGACTTAGATGTTTCATTTCATTTTATTTTATTTTTAGGTAAAAAGTAAAAACTACTTTATCAAATATTATATTAAAGTGGCATTTGGTTTACTTTTCTATTTTCTGTTTTCTATTTCATATGTTTTATGTTTTAAAAAATTCAAAACAAGAAAACAGAAAATGTTCTATTTTTCTCGTTTTGAGATTTTCTTGTTTTTGGGTTGAAAACGCTTAAAATAACTTTTTACCATTTTTCTTTTCATATATAAACTCATTTTTTATTTTCTAAAACAAAATTTGAAAACTCAAGTGACCACATGCGTGTTAACTGTTTTTTTTTTTTAAATTATAAAATAATAATGTGGCCAAAACAAAAAATAGAAAACAAAAATAAAAAAATAAACCCAATGACACCTAAATTTTTTTAAATAAAATTTATTAATTAAACAGAATGTTGTGAATATAGGATTTTATCTATTCAAAAGAGTCATATGCATTAGAATTCACACAATATGTTGAGTCACGTTAAATAGATTATTGAGTCCTACGTGCTTTGTTTAAAAGATTCACTTAAAAGAAAATAAATAAATAACAAGTAGTAAAAGAGATGAAATTAGTTTTTTTTTTTTGACTAATCAAATACTAATTGTTAATAATATGCAAAAAATTTTTGTTTAATGTATGTAAAAAATGAATATTCAAAATTAATTTAGCTATGGTTCATAAGCCCAAATACTTATAGCAGGTAAAAGTTCCTGATCTCACATCAAATTAGGGATGGAAACGAGCCGAGCTTTAACATGCTCGATCTCGGCTTGAACTTTTTTATATTGAGCTCGAGCTCAATTTGAGCTTTTATATAAGCTCGAGCTTGACTCGATAAAGAAGAATTTAGACTCGATTAAACTCGCGAATAGCTTGATTAAACAAAAACGACGTCGTTTTGATTTAAAATATAATAAAAATATTATTAAAAATATAAAAATATTATTAAAATATATATATTATTCTAACCGAGCCTGCTCGCAAACTTTCGAGTCAAACTTCTCTAGATTCGACCTTGAGCTCGAATCCAAAACAAGCCAAAAATCAAGCTTGATTTGAGCTGGTTCAACTCACAAATCGAGCTCAAGCCGAATTTTTTTCGAGTCGAACTCGAGTGGCTCTCGAACGGCTTGGTTCATTTCCACCCTTACATCAAATGAGGTATGACGCTTCATTCGATAGGAATAATGGAAAAGTATTGAAAATGAAAATATGGCTAAAAAAAATATAAATGTGTGAGTATATTTTAGTTCCGAACTTTAGTTAAAAAATTATTTTTAAATAAAATAAATCCACAAATATCTAAATTAAAAAATATTTTTCCTCAATCCTCTCTCTGCACATTCTCCCATTTCTCTTTCTTTCCGCCCAAAATGATAGAAAAAACTGGCTAGATGGGATGTAAAACATTTTCATCCATTTTTCTTTCCGAACCAAACAAGGAAAAGTAAGTCGTCCTCCTTATTTCATTCGCCCTTTTTCCTCTTTTCAAATTTTTTTCATATTTTTTTAATACTCAGGAATTCGAATTATTTTGTACGCATATTAATTAAATTTTGAGATTCGACGACTGAATGAACCCTACAATAACTAACTCTGATGAAATTCAAAATGATCGTATTATTTAGTTGATATAAAGTTGATGAAAAAATATAATAAAAATATGAAAATCTAGAGACCGTTTGGAATCTCAAAGTTTTTTAAAAAATTTTAAATTTTTTTGATCAAATTTTATTATATGTCATTTTTATATTACATCAATATAAATTTTTAATTTTTAAACACTCCAAACACTCCAAACACTCCTTTAATACAAAAGTGATATATGATAAAATTTGATTAAAATAAAATATAAAAAATTAATAAATTTTAATTAATTTTGACCAATTAAACATTTTTAATAATCATCAATAACAAAATCAAAGTCTTATCGATTGATTGAGGTACTGTACAAGTGTCTTTCGTAACCAAACACGATTGCGAATAATTTTAACCTGGCAAGCTGTGATTGGCGGTGATATTACTGATATGATTTCGGTACACTGATTGGGGCTGATGTGATGCGCGGAGAAGGAGGTCCCCGTGGCATAAATGATGCAGGTTTCACTGCAAGCGGCTGCGTAAAAAATGAAGGTTCAAAGGATGCCAGTAAAAAAATTTATTATAGGAATTATAGTAAGAAATTAAAAATTAAGATTTATTTGTATTTATATTAATAATTTTAATTTATTTTAATTGAAATTATTTTTAAAATAAAAATAAAAATTTAAAAAATTTGATTAGATTATAATTAATGTAGAATATTAAAGGTTACATATCATTAAAGAGCAAATAAATCTCAACTCTTAATTTTTTCACTATAATTTCTGCAGTAGATTTTTTTCACTGCAGCCTCATAAAACCTAAAAAACGAAGGGTCTATTTACATTTTAATAATATGTAATTTTTTATATTTTATTTTCATTATATTTTTTAATTTTAATTTTTACTTTAAAAATAATTTTAATTAAATTAAATTAAAACAATTAAATAAAATACAATCAAATTTCAACCCCTTACTTTCCATTGCAGCCTCGAGAATCCAAACGAATTGTACACATCGGCAATAAAAATGTCATTTATTGAAGAAAAATATTTAATGAATTAGTTAATTAGAGCGCGTTCCTTAAAATTTTTTACTTTTTTAAAATCTTAAATCATTTTTAGTTTTTTTTTGAAAAGTTTAAATTAATTTTGATTTTTACCCTAATCTTTTTGTATGATAACACGTGATAATTTTGTCGGACGTAATGATAGCAGAATATGAAAGATCTCGTAATTAATCGTCCAAATTAGAAAATGTTTGACCGATCGATCCCTGAGATATCAGTCAGACAGGACTTTTGATGTCCAACTGGGTAATTTATCATGGCAAATAAGATCTCTTTGAGGTTGGCTAAAGAGACATTTATTTGGTTGGTAAAAAGTTATTACAAAATATAATAAAAATAAAAAGATATGACATAAAAGTGATATATTTAAAAATTTTGATTAAAAAAATTAAAAAAATTTAGTTAAAATTAATAAATTTTGATGAATTTTAATAAATTTTAGTGCTCCAGACGGAATTGTTTGAGACATAAAGTTGATAAAAAATGACTATCGGCCAAACGCACAAGCTGATAGGAAATAAATATGAACGTAACCATTGGTCAAACATATCGCTTAATAGAAATTTATGAAGAGCAAATCATCGACTAATAACAACAAATGAAGTAATTGATCAGCATAACAAGAAGGAAACATGCTGTACACGAGCCACGAATCCGACATTTGTGCAGCAGTTGCAAGAATTCCAGTGTATTCGACCATTACTTTACGGGTTGAAGTTGCGTTGGAGCGGTAGTTTGCCAGTAAAATAAAATGATCAGGAATCCAAAAAATATGTTTCACAACGAAAACTCCCTCAACAAAATTGTCCATTTCAGCATTAGCTTATTTTATCTGTTTTTAGCCTCAGGGCCTGTTAGGAGCTTTAAAAAATGATAAAAAGATACTAAAAATTTTTAAAAATCTCTAAAAATTTTTAATATTTTTTAACATGTTTTGTACTTCTCGTACTTTATAAAATTTCTATAAATCTACATATTCCAACAAATTTTTACAAATCCTAATAATTTTTTTATAAACCCCAATAATATTTTATAAATCCCAATAACTTTTCTACGAATCTCAAAAATTTTTTAACGTAATCACTTTCAATAAATTTTAACGTAAAACTGTTCGAACGAAACCAAAAAAACTGTTTGAATGGTTTCTCTCTCAAAAAAGTTAATGCAACAATCAAAAGGTTTCACTATTCATTTCTAAAAAATGTGATTTGGTGGTTGCGCGCCAAACGCCAAAAAATTTTTCGAACTATATTTTTTACTGTTTTTCGTTATTTTTCACCACACTAAATAGATCTTTGATATAATTTATTTTCCATCCTGCATTAATTTCTTTTCAATTTTTGAAAGTTATTTTCAATTATTAGGAGACATTTCCATTTAGACAAATCATAAGAGTAGTTTTCACGTATAGGATCTGTTTGGATGCTTAATTTTTTTCAAAAAGTTCTAAAAAAATTCAAAAAGTTTTAAATTTTTTAATTAAATTTTATCATGAGTCACTTTTACATTATATCAACACTAATTTTTAATTTTTTTTTTACACTTCAAACACCCCCATAGCCTACGAGGAAAAGGTTAGTGGAAGCTTCCACGGTTGCGAGACAGACAAGAAAAGCGTGGTCAATGTTTTTGTTATTTTTATTCATTTATTTTTTTGTTTGTTTGTTTGGTTTAGCTTTCTATCAACGAATTCTTGTGATTAAATTCATATATATATCTTGGAATTTTAAGAAGTCCTTCCCCTTCGAAGACATGATACATCACAATCATTTGATACAAATATCCTTAGGCTATGTTTGTTTGTTGGATGAGAGATAGGGTGATTTGATTGGTTATTCATGTGACCCAGTATATGAAGTGTTTGTTTTAGTTTTTGTTTAACTGCGGGTCTCACGAATTGGCTTGGTTATCTCTCAAATGACTGGATGACTTATCTTACGAAAAAGTAGTATTATTAATACCTCACTTCAAGATTTGTTTTCCATCAAAATCCAAAAGTTTAAATTTATTTTCTATCACATTACATGTCAAATCACATTTTTTATCCTACTTTATATCCCACCAATCAAACACCAAAAAATAATCTAACATAAAAAATTAATCACATCTTTTATCCAATCTCATATATTATCTATATTATTATTTATCTCCTATCATCCAATCATCTCCAACAAATATGGCCTTAATTCTTTTAAGATTTGGGTATGTCTGCACGCAAACATACTTCACAAACTGTGAATTGTTCGATAGTAATTTTTTAGCACAAATATACTTAAAGTTGAATGTTTTATCAAACATATAAAAATTTATCATTTATAACTATTACAAAAAATGACAATGCTAAATGGGCCATTAACTATTGGCTTGTACGGTGGATAATACTTGGTAATACTTGATGTTATTTTATAAGTGAAAAAATTTAATTCAAATTTTATTAATTTTTAAATTTAAATAAATTTGTTTAATCTCTAACATAAGTGACACGATATTATTCACATAAACTCATTCGTTCAATGATATTCATAAATTCAAGAATTATTTTTGAAGAAATGGCTGTTAAAAGTTTTTTAAGTAGTTTCTTGATCATATGATTTTTTTTTTCAAATAAAACTTGGCATATTTTTTTATTTTTGAGAGTTTGTAGGTATATTTTTATATACTTTTTAAGCTATTTTATTCCAACAAGTTTTGACAAAAGTGTTAATATAATTTTAAAATAAAAAAAATTAAATTAAATTTTGACCAAAAAAATCCAAGGCCAAAAAAAAAAAAAAATTACTGAAATAAATTTAAGAAATTGCGTCTGAAATTTTTTAAACAAGCACCTGTATTTTTGGACGTTGGCATTAGGTTACCGTTTCTGGGGGCATTGTATGAAATTAAAAATTTAGAAGTGTCATCAAAGAATGATTTAAAATTTCAATCAAAAGTACGAGAGAGTTTTTGTTCAATTGAAAATTTATTGAAATTCAAGTGTAATTTTTAAATATATGAAGTAATTGTTTGGTGTTCCCGAAGACTATGCTCAAAGCGTTTAAGATTGTGCATGTTGCAATGTCAACCATTCGAAATAATATGTGCTCGTACAACAGCTAATAATTTTTCCAATTAAGTGAATTGTGCTAAAAAAATAAATGAAAACTATTTTTCTTTTATGTATGAAATAAAAATATTTTCTAGATGATTTTTTTCTATAATACTCTTTCTAATTAAAAATTATAATAACATATAATCTGTTAGAATGTTTTATATTAGATATGGGATATTATTTATATATATTACTTATATTAGAATATTCTATATCTTACTTTTTAGTAAATAGTTAAGTTTATTTTGGTATATAAATCATTGCCATACATATCTCTCATTGTAAACATATATAAAGGTCTCTTCTTAATCTTTATGAAATGTACGATAAAATGTAGACATTATATTATCTCTTTCTTCAATTTTATTATTTCTTGTTTTTTTATTTTTTATCTTTAACATGGGCCTGTTTGGAGTAAGGAAAAAAAAGATAAATTGAGATAAAATGTGATTTGGGGTTGATTTTGGTGCTTTTTTTTTAATAGTAGCAAACTATGGGAATGGTTTTCTAAATTCATTCTCACGGATTCAAAAAAATTCACATAAAATAGCGACAATGGTACTCATTTGAAAACTTTCGACACGAAAAATATGATTGTAAAAAAAAAAATTTACGCATTCGATTAACCTACTTCTAAATTTTTTTTTTTAGCGAAATATTGAAACTTTTTGAAATTAATAATGGCGGAAAAATTAGAGATATAGGGGTTGTTGGAGATTTATAGTGATTTTTTGAGTTTATTAGGGATGCCAAATGGGGCCATGGTATCAGAGCTCATGCTTTTCGATCTTTGATAGATTAGGCCATGCTAGTTTGGTGTGATTTAATATATCTTTTATTTTTTATTTTTGTCAAACCTTATCAACTCTGTCTTTTTGACAAAAGTATTTTTCAGTTTCCACCCGTGCTGCCACTGTCTTATTTTGCTGCACTACTTTTTATCATCACAATATATACAGAAAAATTCTTTTACCTTCTATTTCAATATGATAACAGAAATTTTTGCGTTTTTATTTTCTACTTTTTCTTTTCAGAGGTTTGCTCTACCATAAAAGTAACACAATTATCGCAGAATTTCTTTCTTCCGCTTTCTATACCATATCAAAGTTTTATGTGTTTTTTTTTCCTTTTTTATGTTTTTTTTTTTCAAGAGCCTTTCTCTACTATAATAACACTACAATCATTGCAAAAAAATTTTTCTTCCACAGTTTGAATCAGTTCTTAGATTTTTTTGACTTTTCTTATTTTAATTCCGACATTTATTTTTTCATATTTCACTGTCTTGATACTTTTTTTTTTTTTTTATTTAGGATGATCTCTTAACATTATATAATATCAGTGGCAGCAAAATTTCTTTAAGAACTCACTATCAAAATTTCGTCGCCATCAGCAGCTAGACAAATTCAGATTCTTCACTCACGGATTTTTTGCTATCCAGTTTAGTTATTTTTTGAATGCTTTTATTTCCAAACTCAAGTTAGTTTACCATCTTTAGTTTGACGGAGGGTGTTAGAATATTTTATATTAAATATGAGATATTATTTATATATATTGCCTACATTAGAATATTCTATATTGTACTTTTTAATACGTAGTTAGGTTATTTCGGTATATGAATCATTATCATACATATCTTTCAATGTAAGCATATATAAAGGCATCTTTTTAACCTTTCTTAACCTTTATGAAATATACAACAAGATGAAGACATTATATTATCTTTCTCTCCAAATATATTATTTCTTATTTTTTTATTTTTTTTTCTCTAACATAACCCACAAAAATTTATTTATTCATTTATTTTTTTTTTGCCCGAGAATAGAATAATTTACCCCATATTCTGGAAGCTAACGTATGGAAACTAAAATTGAAATTGTTATATTTTAATGTATTATGAGTGCGTTTAGAGTGATAAAAAGTGATATAAGTTATGGGTTTGTAATTTGTGTTGTGAAATAAATATAAATAATTTTTAGAAAATTTTAGAAATTTTCAGATATTTTCAGCGAAATTTATGGTGCATTTGGAGTGACGAAAAATAAAATAAAATGAGATAAAATAAAATAAAATAAATTATAAGTTAATAATTTGTACAGTGAGATAAAAATATAAGGGCTCATTTGGTTTGTTTTTCTATTTTTTATTTTTATTTTTTATTTTCCGTTTTGAACTATTTTCCATTTTACGCTTTTGGAAATAAGAAAAAAGCTCCAAACGCATTTGGTCACTTATGTTTTTAAAATTTGTTTTAGAAGACATAAAATAGACTTGCACATAAAATGAAAAATGAGAAAAAGTCATTTTGAGCGTTTTTAATCCAAAATAAATAAAATTTGAAATAATGAAAATAGAATATTTTTTGTTTCTTCATTTTGAGATTTTTAAAATATAAAATGAAAACAAAAAATAGAAAACAGAAAAATAAATCAAATGTCAAGTAAAAATTTTAAAATATTTTAATATCTTTTTCTATTTTTTAAAATTTTTTATCACTACAAATAGATCAGTCCAGACGCAACCTACAACGCCTAAAAGTAATTCTACCAACCCCGTCTAAACATAAACAAATCCAATGTATAAGACTTTGTCAAGTGTTAATTGACTTTGAACTGGTCCGGTCATCAGTCTTTGGTCGCATTTCTTAGTTATCACAACATGTAGGAAAAGTAATCTTTTATAATTTTTATTTATTTATTTATTTATTCAATTTATTTATTTATAATAAACTTGTTTTCTCAACAAATAATTATGAAATACGCGAAAATGAAATTTTTTTGACTTATCTTTTATTGATATGTAATTTATAAAAACTAAGTAGGTATCATCATTATTACTTTATTGTAATTCAGGGTTGAAGCTGGCCATATTTATCAATGTTAATGGAAAAAGAAAAAAAAAAGATAACTTAGTCACTGTGCATTTATTTATATTTATATCCGAAAACTCTCTTAATTGGATTGAGAAAGTAGCAGATTAAAAAAAAAATAAATTAATAATTAAAAAATGTTAAATAATAAAAAATTAAAAATAAATTTTAGAAATTAGCTTAGCTAGTTAGATGATAGTTCAAGACACCCATTCCTGGTTGGTCCAGTGGAGTGGAAGTCAAGTCTAAGATTTTGGTGATATACCCAGGTCACAAGTTCGATTCTTACCTGGAACGGCTAGGATTTAAGTGGGGAGCCGTGGCGGTGGGTTACTGCCCTAGTTTTCCCGATGATTTATAACTCAGTGGATAAAACTGTTGGGTGATTTCCTCTCTTACCAAAAGAAAAAAAAATAGTTCTAAGACTTTTTAGGACATCTAAAGACTTATCATGTCGTTAATTTTAAGAGTTCAAAATTTAGTAAATATGCTAGATTTAAGACTTATCATGTCGTTAATTTTAAGAGTTCAAAAATTAGTAAATGTGCTAGATTTTTCTATTTTCAATATATATATATATATATATATATATATCACTGCAATTCACAAGAACAAATTGTATTATGTAGTGGTAAATATAGTATCACCACGATTCTACACCTACAATATTAATAAATAATTGTTAAGAAATTTGATAAACTACATTGTGTATCCATGTGGTTGAATGAAAATTACACAAATTGCTTTTGTAAATTCTAAAATTAAATTTATCATCCCTACTTTTTTAAGTTTGTTACAAATTCCTCTTATCATTGGAAGGGTTAACACCTTAAAAAAGAACACTTGATTAATTAATCATTAAAAAAAATTAGAGTTTTCATGGTAAAAGTTACATATATTATGATCACACTAATACTGTGACGCCTGAATACTTAATCATTCAAAATTTCCAAGTTAACCCAATTGAAAGTTTATGTTTTCAATTATATAATTAGATTGAATCTTACTATACAATTTTTTTTTTTTTATTTTAACACCAGAGTCTACAAACCAACTTAAAAGTTGGTCTGCAGACTAAAGCTTATATTCATCACACACATTCTCAACTCCCGATGTGGGAGCAAGCCCCCAAAAAGATGTCCGGTGAACTTTTGCTATACAATTCAAATATCACAGTATGCATGTTTTTTAATAGTAATTATATATTTTGAAAACATAAATGAATGATCAAACAATTAAAATAATTTATAATTGTCAAAAAGCGAATATTTAAAATTTAATGAGTAAAAATTTATAATACAATTTAAAGAGTAAAAACAATACGCATAATCTCAAAAATAACAAAAGTCCGTATATTCAGCAGATCACGGAGGAAATAAACGTAAGTTATTCTAAAGAAATTTAGCGGAGGCCCCCAAAATTTTATGTAGTCCTCGTGAGGAATCAATGCATGCGTCAAAGACGGCCTACATATAATATTATGAGCATAATTAAGATTTATGGCACCATAACCATATGAAGGGAGGATATTTGTTAATATATAAATGCATAGTTTATCATACCGTTATTACAAATTAACCTCCCACCATTCACGACTTTGACTCAAGGGTCGAGGCTGTGGTCCAAGGCACTTGTATCCACAGGTCATGTTTGTTTTTGGGAATAAATAATAACATAGTTAAATAATTAAAAAAGGTTAACTTCAAAAGTATAGAAGAATAAAATTTGTATTTTGACCCAAAACTTTGGAATTACAATTGTTTAATCCCTCGTTTACACACAATATAAGATTTGTTTTTTGAGCTCACATTTAGGTTGTGTTTGGTACATGAATTTGTGGAGGAAAAAACAGTGGAAGAAAATTATAAAAATGTAAAATAAAATGAGTAAGTTTAGTATAATTTATTTTTTAATTGAGTTAGAAAAACAAGACTAAAATAAATGAATATCCTTCAAGAACGTTAAATTTTTACTTTGTTAAGTATAAAAAAATAAATTAGTGTATTTTTAAAATAATCAAATATTGAAGTAAGACGTGATGTCAATTATCAATTTAATGACAATTTTATTAGGCCAAAATAAATAAATTATACATTGAATTGCTAAAATTACTTTTTTTTTGTTAGTTCATTTAATTATAATTTTTCTCCACTTTCACTCATTTTATGTATAGTATTGTCTTTTCAGTAAAAATTCAAACAATACTTAAGTTTGGTTTGGGAAGTAAAATAACTGACTTATTTTTAACTCAGTTATTTTAAACTAACTAACTAAAAATAAGTCAGTTATTTTTGTATTTGGAAAGAGAAAAAATGTGATTTCTTTAAGGTGGCTGTTTAATTTTGGTTAATTTGACACTTTTACCCTTAAAGATTTAAAAGAAGATTAAAATATAAGAAGATAAATTTAATCATTTTACAAATAAATAAATAAGCGGAGTAGTCACAAGCCAATTAGCTCTTGCCTTTCTAAACTGACCCTCAGTTACCTCCCACAAAAGAGGAAAAAAAAATTCAACGACAAAATGTTTTTAAAAGGGGAAGGAATGGCATGTACAATTCGACAATTTAATTTTTAGTAAAATTATTAAAAATTATTTTTTGAGGGTTTAATAAAACACTCATTCTCATTAATTTGTTATTCAATTATAATAATTTATTCAATTTAAAAATTATAAAAAAATTATTAAAAATTATCAAAAATTTGCCAATATTACGAACCTATCGTGCCGTATCAAAATTTGGGCAATTCGGTAATTATGAGAGAGGTTATCATTTCACCTTCCAGTATTAAGCGGTGGACGGTGAGGATAATAATAAGATATGACCATAACATTACATGCATACATGACATGCAATGGCATGGCATGACATGACATGCATTTGGGGGAGAAGAAGATTTGACTTTTTTTTAGAGTTTCATTCCAAGGAGGAAAAGGTGAAGAAGGAATAAGGAAAAATTCAATCGGATCGAATTCAATTTTGGAGTCCGCAAGAACATACACGCTCTCCTCTCTCTCCTTTCTCTCTCTAAAGCACGGCGGAGAACGGGAAAACATTTTCTGTCTGCAGAAGGGAGGCTTTTACGAGATTGATAGGTTGAAGATACTGTAAACGAGGATTAAATGGAAGAACAAACCCTAGCAATTATATATAACTACTATACATAGGTTTATATATTAAATGCGAATGAAAAGATGAAAGCAAGTTGGAGGAGGAGAGCAGTAGTAGATTGTCTTCAATCAGTGTTCAGAGACTCAAGTCACGCTACTGAATTTTTGCTCAGGTAAGTCTTGCCACAGCTTTTCCATTCTAAGCTTCTGTTTTAACTTCAAATCCCGGATTTTGGTTGTGGATCGACCACTGTAGATTTTGTGATTCTCTGTCGCTTGTTAGTTTCTTGCTTCATTTTAGTATTACTTATTATTTAGTTTGAAAAATATCTTTGTTTCATCTAAATTCATTTCTTTGTCCTAAATATTGTAATTTTGGCTTGGAAATCTATTCTGAGTTCCTTTTTTTTTTTTTCCTTCTTCTTCTTTTGAATTTCCATTAGTGGTCTAATTTAGGTGGTTTCATAAGTTGGGCATGTCAAGTTTGAAAGATTTGGATTGGTGTATATTTAAGTTTGTTCTTTTGATGCTTCTGAGGAGGGTTTTGGGTTGATCTGTGTGGGCATTGGAAGATAAAGGAGCTTCCTTGATTATCAAAGTTTGATTTGTTTGTTCTCTTGGCTTCTTATAGAATACATTTTGGGTAAAGTTTGTCTTATGGTTGGCAAATTATGCAGAGATTCATGCGAAAGCCAACCAGAGTTTGTTCATTTGGCTAGTTAAGGCTGTTGGAGGATGCCCGGTACCAAATTTGGTGCTTATTTTTTTGGTTTTCTTTGGAACCCTTGGACTACATATGCTCAGGCACAAAGGTTTTCCATTTCTGTTGGTGCACAATAAGGAGTCTCCAATGTCTGCAGTTGGCTTGTCAGTGTAGAATGATTGTTGGATTGATTAAGAGATTGGGTTTTGTGCCCTTTGTTGTGTAATTGTAGTGTATTTGAATCTTGTGGTACTGAGTGTTGAACTCATGTCCTTTTAAACAGTGTTTGTACTTGAATAAGTGCTAGTAGATTGTGTTTTCTTGAAAATGGTACCATCGGGGCCTCCCACTCCTATTGCTGGTGCCCAGCCCGTCCCGCCTTCGTTACTGAGATCAAATTCTGGTTTATTGGGGGCTCAAGGGGGTGCAATGCCTTCACAGTCTGCTTTCCCCTCTCTCGTGTCACCCCGTACACAGTTCAATGGCATAAACATGCTTGGCAATGTTTCCAATGCTCTCCTTCATCAGTCTTTAGCAAATGGAGTTCCAAATTCTGGACTTTCTGGTCCTGTGAGTAGTCAGCGGGGAGTTATTGATACTGGAGCTGAGTCTGATCCTCTCTCCGCGATTGGAAATGGAATGGGTTTTACTTCTCCATCATTTGTTCCATCAAACATGGTAAACCCTAGTTCATCAGGTCAACTGCAGGGACAACAATTTCCAAATCCTCCAGGTAACCAGATGTTGCCAGATCCGCAACATTCTCAACAACTTGACTCTCAAAACTTCCAGCATAGTCAGCAAGCATTACAACAGTTTTCTGCCCCTCAGAGCAACCATCAGCAGCAATATCAATCAATTCGGGGAGGATTGGGTGTTGTTGGGCCTGTCAAGTTGGAACCACAGTTGATGAATGATCAACATGCCCCGCCTGGACAGCAATTGCATTCTTTGAGAAATCTTGGTTCCATTAAACTGGAACAACAGCAAGCCCAGACCATGAGAAGCCTGGGACCAGTCAAGATGGAGCCCCAACATTCAGACCAGTCATTATTTCTACATCAGCAACAACAGCAGCAGCAGCAGTTTCTCCACATGTCCCGATCATCTCCTCAAGCTGCTGCTGCTGCTCAGATTAATATTTTTCATCAACAGAGACTCTTGCAGCTTCAGCAGCAGCAGCAGCAGCAACAGCTTGCTTTGAAGGCTCTTCCTCTGCAACGATCCCAATCGCAACCGCAATTTCAACTGCAAAATTTGCCTTTGAGATCCCCTATAAAACCAGTATATGAACCTGGGATGTGTGCCCGGCGGCTGACGCGTTATATGTATGAGCAACAACACAGACCTGAGGTGGGATTTCCTTTCCAAAAAGAATCTTCCAACTAGATATTGTGTTACTGTTACTTGTTATGATCATGATAATTTATTGCGCAGGACAACAATATTGAATTTTGGAGAAAATTTGTTGCTGAATTCTTTGCCCCCAATGCAAAGAAGAAGTGGTGTGTTTCTATGTATGGAAGTGGACGCCAAACAACTGGAGTTTTCCCTCAGGTGTGCTGCTAAGAAACAGCTGACAATCTATGCTATTATTGAGGATATCCCAGTTTAGCTAACCAAATCTAGTTGATTGTTTTAAGAGAACTGATGTATCATACTTACTGTTTTCTAAAATATATCAGCTTGATACTTCTTTTTAAATTTCTTACTGCTATTGATGGTTTGTGTAAATTTATGGACTTTTTAGATCCCTTCCAAAGTTAAACATTGGTGCAGACTAAATAATCAATAGTAATGTTTTTTTTTTTTTTCATTTGCAATTCTGCAGGATGTATGGCACTGTGAAATATGTGCTCACAAACCTGGCCGTGGATTTGGTATGTTTTGGTTGCTGTGATTTACAAAGTGTTTTCCTATAGCAAAACTTGGAACAGCCTGCCCTTTACATGCTTTTTAGATTGGGGTCTTGTTTATGTTTTCCCATTGTCTTTTCGATCCATTGGCAACTTTAGTTTTTGGAACAGCAATCCTTTTAATTTCTTGCTCCAATTTAGTCATTTGCAATGGTTGTATTTCTAGGCCTGTATCTAAAATATGTTTACTTTCAGAGGCAACTGTTGAGGTTCTGCCGAGACTTTTCAAAATCAAGTATGAGAGTGGTACTCTGGAAGAGCTACTTTATGTTGATATGCCTCAGGAATATCAGAACTCCTCTGGTCAAATTGTCCTGGACTACGCAAAAGCCATACAGGAAAGCGTTTTCGACCAACTTCGTGTTGTCCGGGACGGTCAGCTGAGGATAGTCTTTTCTCCAGAACTTAAGGTTGTGATTGATGGTGTTGTTTTTAAGCATTCTAAACTTTTACTGGTTTCAGTTATTTACTTGTTTCTGTTCCTTCTTTTTCCCCTTTGCTAGATATGCTCTTGGGAGTTCTGTGCTCGGCGTCATGAAGAACTCATCCCACGGAGATTGTTAATTCCCCAGGTTATTTAGCAAAATTCAGTTTATGACATGAGACCTTACTTGGTTACTGTTTTTCTTTGACAAACCCCCCTCCCCGTGCGCGCGCGCAGGAAAAAAAGAAGTAAATTAATTACATATGCGATTCCTGGAACTATTCTGTGGACACCTTCTGAGTTTACAGCTGTAATTTGTTAATCTAGAAAAATTATTCTTTTGCCCATTTGTGTTATTTGAATAATCGTGTAAACTTAGGCATAAATGTCTACTGCTAAATAAAATAACTATTGTTTGCTTTTTGCTTTCTCGTCCATCTAGAGCTTCCCCCAACCACAAACCACCACCACGCTTGTGAATATATGATGGATTATTTTATATTTTGTTCCACTGTTACCCTTTTAGCCAGATAAATATTGCAATTTTCTTCTGTTAATCTGTATATTCTTGTCATTCTTTACTATTTATTTGAAATAATCATATTGCTTGTGTGTGTGGTTGCTTCATTGTTGCTCTCATTGAAGGGTGGCCGTGGAGTGGTTGTAAGGTTGTTCCATTGCGACCTTGGAGCCACAGGCTCAAACCATGGTATTAGTCTCTCCATTTGTAGTGGGAAGACTGTTTGCATCTGACTTTCCCAAGAACCTACAATGTAGGAGCCTTGTTGTCCGCTGAATTGCCCATGTGCTATAAGATATAATTCTCATGTTGTCTAAGCTGATTCATAGATCACCTAATTTTGGGTGCCGGGCTTTTTTTTTCTGGGTTAGCATTATTTTAGTAACACCAGTGCTATTGGCTATTCATACATGCATTGTTTCATGCACACATTTGCATTCATTTTATGGATTAAAGAGCACCTTTTTGCCCATTTTGTGTAACTGGTTTTTAGGATTAAAATAGCTCCTCCTGAGCCAATTTTTGGATTCAGTATGTTTAGGGGGTAATTAGGCTTCCTCCCCCCCCCCCTTCAAAAAAAAAAAGTTTTTATGTGTTTCCTTTTTTATCTGGCTTGCATCCTGTTGATGCTCTTTTATATTTTCTGTTAGCATAAGATGATAGAATCAAAGATGCATGGACATGGGCTTGTAATACAGATGTGACATGGGAATGAATGTGGTAAAGATACGGATATTTTTATTAGCTATACATGACCATCAAAAATATTGAAAACTAATACACCCCCCCCCCCAAAAAAAAAAAAAAAAAAAATTCAAAAAAATAGCAGCAATGCAACATTTCAGTCTATAACATAAATGTTTTTAATATACAAATGTAGTAAATGAAGGGGAGCCTTGGCGTAACGGTAAGAGTTGCCACCGTGTGACCTGAGGTTACGGGTTCGAGTCGTGGAAACAGCCTCTTGCAAATGCAGAGTAAGACTGCGTACAATAGACCCTTGTGGTCCGACCCTTTCCCGGACCCTGCGCAAGGTGGGAGTTTCGTGCACTGGACTGCCCTTTATACAAATGTAGTAAATGTTAAGATAAAAATGAGATGATTTTAGTGATTCTGGCCGTGACTCCTGAGATTTGAATTGTGGACCAACTGTGCTTATGAAGAAAAAATATAATAAAAAAAGGGACATGCTGCATGGTAATTCTTACATATATTTTTGGCATGCTAACGGATACTTGTGCTCACCCATTAACGCAAAATTCTTGAGCCCAAAGCTAGGGACATGAAAGTGGGTTTGCTCAGGCACATCAATGGGAATGCCAAGTGCTTGAATAGATACATTACCTATTATGAAGTATTTGTGCTTCACATATAACAATACTGTTCTATATACTTTTTGTTATATTTATCTTTGTTCATCCGTACTCTTCTTGTGGCTCATAAATACCAATTAACTTTTTGTTGCATGGTTTAGAATTTATGTCCGGACTCTGGACAAATGAGCCAATGGAGATAAGAATTCCAAAATATGGAAATGGAAATAGGACAAGGAATGTTTATAGGCATGGTTTGGTGACGTAATACATTTTCATCTTTTGCCTTAATAGTGATTGATGAAATAATAAAGTTTATGGTGGTGGAAAAGTAATTTAATTTCATTATTGTCTGGTGTTCTAATATATGGTATAACCAGTCAATTGCCTTGATAATAATTGTGAATAAAACTAACAGGATAGACTTTCTGCTTTTGCCACATTCAAATTTTTGTATATGTTAAATATCAATTGCTATTGGATTAATTTAGCATCCTTTCCATGCATTGCATGGGTCAATAGCTTATCCGAGCGAACAAAATTTTTTCTAATTTGGATTTTGGATCCTTTTCCCACGTGGCCTGCTGATGCTATTTTGAAAATTTAGAAATAGTCAATTTGTTTAATGTATAACTATAATATTATGACCTTGAGAGCTAATAATATGGTGATCTTTTGAACTGTTTCCTGTTTAGCTGCTATGGACTCTCCTCTCCTTCCTTGTTACCTATCTGTATCTATACTATTATAAACACTAGGGGCATTGGGTGAAGCCTTAAATTTAATGAAGTTTCAAATTTGGGGAAACCCCCCCCCCCTTTTTTTCCTTCCTATAATATTCATAAACTCTCTATAACTAGCTACATGTTCAATAGTATTAAAAAGTAAATTTTTTTTTATAACTAGCACATAAATATTTATATTTTTATTTTCCTTAAATGCCCGTAAACTATCCACTAATTTTGTAACTTTTTTATTTTCTGTAAATTCTTTTTAATTAGTATTATTTACTTAAATAACCTTAACTAGTTATTTACTATTTGAGTCACTTTTGCTATTTTTTTTATAATTTTATTTTAATTAAAATAAAAATTTAATAAAAATCACATACATAGTGTGTGCCTGCTTCTAGTATTGAGTAAGGATTAGAGACTTAGGCATCTGGAGCAAAAAATTTTATGTGAGTTTTCAGGGTGTAATTATTGGTTTACTTGCATCTGTCTGTCTTTGGTTGGATGATGCAAAAGCATCTTGCGTCTTTCCATTGAATGTTTGCTTATTGGAGTGGATTCCAATCATATGTTTTGGGTTTTATCTGATTATTGGATTTGATTTGTTTCTTCCTTATTATACATGAATGCAATCTTATTGGAAATCTGATTAATTTTCTGGTCCAGCTTATTTTTATGGGTGGACAAAGCAACTTGTTTTTGGTACATAACTGCACAAGTGTAATTTTGGGACAGAGTTTTATGTTTATGCTGGTTGCTATGTGTGCTAGGTGACGGGATGGGGATTTATTCTTGCCATGTATGATCTATTTTTAACCATTTTAGATTGTATTGTGCAGGTTAGTCAGCTTTATGCTGCGGCCCAAAAGTACCAGGCTGCTACACAGAATGCATCCTCCAACTTATCGGTGCCAGAATTACAAAATAATTGTAATATGTGAGTTCTATATACCTCATAATCTTACAATGCTTGGGTTCTGTTTGGGACGGACCTTTTTTTTTTTTTTTTCTTTCCCCTCTTTTCCCCCTGTGGAAGCTTGCTTTTTTATAGAGAAAAAGCTGGCCAAAAAATTATTTCGTAAAGATATAAGCCATGAACCATGGACACTTCAAAAGTTTGTGCCATATCCATGTCTGGTATGTACCAAATAGACATACGTCTCTGACACACTAAACTGCATGTTGTGCTCCTTAAATTTCTTTAGGATTTTTTTTTTCAGCCGATGTGCCCGATTTAAGCAACCAAAAGCTCTAAAATCATTTTATATATTTTCTCTTTGCCATATCACGTCTAATTTTGTATCTTTTTAATATTCCTTATCTGTATCTGTGCTTGTAATATAGGTAATGCAATTAATTTGTGAAGCTTTTTATATAGGTATTAGGTAATGTAACTTTTCATGTAAAAGAATCAAATAAGTTAAAAACATGTTAAACAAAAAATGAATCAACTCCCATATTGTCTTCCTTATCTTTAGGATTTTTGCTTCCTACCATGACTGAAAACACTCTCCTGTTTTGGGGACAAGCATTCCAAATCGGGATAAAACCAGCTGCCTTAACTCCCTCTCCAAGTGCAAAGAATAAAATGATGATCAGTGGACTAGTAATTCTGCTCGCGCAGAAAACATAATTGTTATATAATCATGTATTACAATCAAGATTGATATATTTACCTTAATGCACAATGCTATGTTAAAATTTGGAGAGGATCTTCACATCCTGAGTTACCTAGAATGAAAGTGGTGTCCTTTTTTGGAGGATGTGTGTTGGTTTGGACTTCTTTGGCCTAGGTGTGGGTAGTTTGTCGCCTAAAAATCAGAGGAAAATTTTTTTTTTGGTAAGTAAAATCAGAGGAAAATTGCCATACCAAGTTGAAAGATTGGCAGCCAAGTCCCAACTCCAAACAGGAAAACAGTGGAACTAGAAGGAAAAAATTAAAATTATCATTTTAAAAAATAATATAATTCTAGAAACATATTATTGTGGTAGAGACAGTGGAGAGGGAAGTGATCTCAGTCTTTTAGAATCTAATGATGAAATTATAATTATGACATGTAAGTTGAATAAACAGATGATATAGGACAATTATTTTACCTATCAATAATCAATAGGACTACAACCCCCTATATCAGTAAGCTCCTTTAGATATAAGAAACTGACTAGCTGCTTTATTGAGTGGTGATTTATTAAATTATTAACATTTAATTCTGTTTTAGGTTTGTTGCATCAGCGCGTCAGTTGGCAAAAGCACTGGAAGTGCCGTTAGTAAATGATTTAGGATATACAAAGAGATATGTACGATGCCTTCAGGTATTGTGACAATTCCAGTCCTTAACTTTATGGGGTTGAATGTGACATTATCTTCTATGCCCATCAGTTGCATGGTAACATGGTTAGCAAGGTAGGAGCAATAGTAATTTTGCAACTAAGCCAACCAAGTCAGTTACTAAAATTTGTTTATTTTATTTTTATTTTTTCATAACCATTGTACAAAAGACTTCGTTGTGCCCTCCACTGAGCATTGATGAATCCCCATTTCACTTTTTGCCTTCTCAGATGCAATTGTTATCTTGTCCTTAACCTTGTTATGTTCTAATTTCCAAATGCTTTGTTCTCCTCGGACACCAAGCTGATTCACCCCCTTCCGCGGGATTTTTTTCAGTTGTTTCTCTGAAGGCTTGCAATGACAATTACTGAAGGTCCAAGCAGTGTTCTTGCTATTTTGAGCATTAATAGTTGATATAGACAGACAATTCTGATATGATAGATAAATATGAAATTTTTTTCTTAAGTGTACCTTGTACATTTGTTATAGCCAAGGATTAAAATTTCATTCTAGTTAGCACGGAAGTGGAAACATTTTGGAAACATTTCTGACAAATTTTGAGAGCTGCTAAAAAATATTGAGATTTACAGAAATGTTTAGAAGTATATTGAAATCAGTCTAAATATTGCAGCCCAGTGAAGCTTAATAGGAATATAATTAAAGCTTATTATTTTGGTATATTTTATTGTGTTTTGGTGCATTTTACTGTATTTTGACGCAAATATTAGATTTATTAATCTACTAGTGTTTTGTTTCGGTCTCAAAGGAAATGGGAAGTTTTTGGCCGTTTTGTGGAAAGAAATGATATTTTGATCCTTGGTTCTAGCAACAGTAGAGGAGTTTCCTCATAACTGGGTAACCCTCCTTTGTTCGATTGGCATAAGTACTTCCCTGACCTCCTCATTTGAAATGGGTGACAAAATGTGACAATACGCAGCAGAACCTTGTGGGTATTAGAAATTCTAAGTTATGTTAATGGACACATCTTGGTTTAATATATAACAGCATCACATTAGCCCTGACATGCTATGCTGTATTGTAACGTGATGCCTTCCAAAATTGTTTTCTGGTTTTACTTAAAGATCTACCATACATGAGCTTACTCATGTACGTGCTTCAGCAACACAAATACATTTTGCTAGTGAGAATAACCAGAAGGCTGTAATTATTAGGAAATTTCTTAATTGAGAGGTCAAAGTGATTGCCTTTGTAGTTGTTCTCATGTGGGGCTACAAAACAGATAAGTTTGATGGAAAATGATTACAGGGATCCGGTCTACTGACCAAAGCTCTGTTACAAGAGTTTTGCTTAAATGTTCAAATGAATCCCTTCAAATCAGGATTTTAATTATGAATAAATAGCTGCAAATATTGGTTGAGACCACAGCTCCATGACAAGATAGACTTGGTATTGGCTGGTGGCTCAATGAAGCATACACCGACTGATTATATTGTTCCAGCTCTGTGACAAGAGCAGACTTAATGAAGCAACCCCTGCTTGATTGTGATTATTGGCATACAATCTGTCCTCTGGGCTTGTCTTTTCTTGAAACCTCATTTCACTGCTTCCCCTAATATTGTTGGAGCTTCCATCTTAGCTTGGGTGTTTTTGTGAGTATATATGGTTGCATGACCATAGGCTCTTAATAAATACACGGGCTGAACTTAGTTACTGTACCTCCGTTTTGCGTGGATCATTTTTAAACAATCTTGTATGTGTTATTTGGTTTTATTGCTTTTTTAATTACTTGTCAAATAAGAGATGATGTGGCATTACGATTGCACTGAATTTATTTCTACATTTTATCTGTTGCCTAACTGATAATATGAATTTCCTTTGCTTTCTCTGTGTATAACAGATATCTGAAGTCGTTAATAGTATGAAAGATTTGATTGATTACAGCCGGGAAACTGGGACTGGACCTATGGGTGAGTTCGATATTTTTTTTGAATTAAAAAATCAAATTTTATTCTAGTAAATTCTAAAATTGCTGCTACGGGCATGTTAGAACTGGATTCTGAAAGTCTGTGCAACTTTATTTGGCATTGTTTTTAGTTGAGCTGATGCTTAATATAAGATGAATGGACTTGCATGGCTAATCTAAATTCATAACACAGCCTCAAATATATAATTTTAGTTGGCATTTTAGTTCAGTTTCCTATACTGCTTAGTTTTAGTTTTCTAATGAAGTGTCTGTGGCAGAATTTAAGGAAAATAACAAGATGAATTATCAAGTGTTACTATAAAATTTATAAATTAGCAATCCAGAGCCTAAAAATGATGTTTGGCAGTTTGAATGTTACTTGTTTTTTTTTTTTGGGGGGGGGGGGGGGGGCGGGAAGGAAAAAAAATGATGTCTTGGGGGTATCCCTTTGTCATCATTCTTAGGTTCGATGTGTATTTAACTTGGCAATGTATTGTTTGTTTTTTTTTTTTATTAAGAATTGTTGGAGTACTTGGTATCTGCCAATCGTGGCGCCCTAGTGTTGCCACAAACTGCATCTTTTTTTTCTTTTTTTTTTAGTGAATAAAAAGAATTTTATTAAAGAATGTTACTAAGGCAATGCCTTTAGACACCGTGTACAACCCCGCCCTAAACTATACCGTCAATCTTTTAGTAAAACTCAAAAAAGAACCAAACTCACATCAAAGCCTCCTGTCATCCAACTATACAGAGTAGAACCACATTTTGTTTTCATTGACTAGCACAATGGAATCTGCTAGGAAGACATTTCAGTTATTTACTAGTGTATTTTAATGTATTGAACTGCTTTAAATGGTTGGAAAAAAAAAAGGGAAAGGAATGAGAAATGAGAGTCTGTTTTCCCATAGTTACTGAATGTGATGTGGTTTCATTTTTCTCGTGTTTTCTTAGAGAGCTTGGCGAAGTTCCCTCGGAGGACAAGTGCTACATCTGGGTTTCAAGGTCAACCTGTAAAAACAGAGGAACATCTGCAGCCAAATCAGCAAACAGTGGGTCAGAACTCAAACAATGATCAAACCTCTGTCCAGGCCACTGCAATGCAAGTTGGTTCTAGCAATGGTATGCCTAGTGTAAATAACTCTATGAACTCTGCAGTTTCCACTTCTGCTACCAGCACCATTGTTGGTCTTCTACATCAGAGCTCAATGAACTCCAGACATCAAAATCCTCTGAATGCAAATAGTCCCTATGGAGGAAGTGGTATTCAGATTCCTTCTCCTGGTTCCTCGAGTTCGATACCACAGGCTCAACCCAATCCTTCTTCATTCCAATCACCAACACCTTCCTCGTCTAACAATGCTCCTCAAACATCCCACGGTGGCTTAACAGGGGCAGCTCATATGAGTTCTGCAACTTCACCAAATATTTCCATGCAACAACCAACTTTATCCGGTGATGCTGATCCAAGTGATTCCCAGAGTTCGGTTCAGAAAATCATACATGAAATGATGATGACTTCACAGCTTAATGGTGGTGGTGGTGGTGGTATGGTGGGTGTTGGTACCTTAGGGAACGAGGTGAAAAGGGTTGATGGAATAGCACTGCCGAGCAGTAGCATGACAGTTAATGGTGGTAATGTCCTGGTGGGTAGTGGAACTGTCAACCCCAGTGCAGGAATTGGGGGTGCAGGATTTGGGAGCATGGGCACTGGACTCAGCCAGTCTGCTATTATGATGAATGGAATCCGAGCTGCTATGGGAAACAACTCCATATCAATGAACGGAAGGGTAGGCATGTCATCAATGGCTCGAGACCAAAATATGAACCATCAACAACAGGCTTTGGGGGACCCGCTGCTTAATAGTATTGGAGCAGCTAACGGATTCAGTAATCTCCAATTTGATTGGAAATCATCCCCATGAAATGTTGTTTGGGCTTTGGATGATGTGCTCTAGTCCTTTGATTACAGCTGCCCAGGCAGCACTTGAAAACTCCAGAATTCCCTTTGGCCTTGTGAAGATAGTGTCGCGATAATTGGTTTCTGGGCTTCTCTCTGTACTAATTTTAGGAAAGGCAAAACATAATAGAGTAGTGTTTTTATCATCGAAATGTTATATCGTCCTAAATTGCTTCATTTTCATCTGACTTCGTCTTCCGTGATTTTTTATTCAATACAGCTGCTTATCCGTGCTAACAGCCTTTGGAATGGGAATTCGAGACTGATGCTAATGCCTGGTGGAGCTCTTTTGATATCTACTACCTGTGTGCACTCTTCCGAGCATTTTGTAAACTAGTCTCTGCAACCCCACCTTCTCTCTCTCTCTCTCTCTCTCTCTCTCTCTCTCTACATGTGAGTGTATATATTCTGAGGTTGGTTTGGAGAAAAATTTGATGTGGAGCTTTCAAAAGCTCTTGATATTCAGACTTAAATTTTGATGTTTATTGCCTCAATTTTTTTTGCTGAAGAAGTTGAATCGATGCCGGATGTCCCCGTACTGATCAAGCTTTGCTTGGTTGCCTTGCCTTGTGAATTTAGCATTTTTTTTTGCGGCAAGTCCCTAGTTCCGGGACCGTTTCTATTCTTCCCATCAGGCGTTAGAATTTCTTACATTGTAAGTTTTAATGATTTGCGAATTGTGCTATTAGATCAGCACATGTTAGATAATCTCTCTGTCTTTTCTACCAATTCGATGATCTTCCATGTGTTCACGAGTTGCCAGTAAATTAAGATTAGCCGGCATTTTTTTATTTTATTTTATTTTTTTTAAAAATAAGGCGAAACGTATTCAAGCTCAATTGTCATTATATCATATTCATTGTTGAGCAAAAACTATTTCAATATATACATATATATATATATATTTGGTAATTATGTCGAAAATAAAATATTAATTAGAATTCTCCTTTATTAATATCTAATGCTTTTTACTGAGTCATTAAGGTAAATCTTATTTTTTCTTGTCATTTCGCATTATTTCAATGAGGGTAAAGCGTTCTCTATATTCTAATAAGATATCCATAAGAGGTACGGTAAGGACTTTTCCCCTTCTTTGTCTCTGTTTTCATTTTGCAAAAACTCTCTTGTTTTTTTCCCCCTCTCCTGCTGGACGCCCCCCGGGGGGTACGTGGGTTACTGCTGCCGCAGTAGTAGTCCAAAACGGCCACGTTTTGGCAAAAATGGTGGCGTTTTGACAAATCAGAAAAAACAAAAGAAAGCCAGAGAAATGTTAAAAAAAAAAAAAAAAATCTAAACCGTAGAGCGCAAAATAAATAAATAAATAAATAAAGAATGTGTTTGGTAATTAAAAATACAAATCTCTTTTTATGTTTTATGTTTTAAAAATTTCAAAACATGAAAAATATAAAACAAAATTTAGTTTAATATTTTTTTTCGTATTTTGAAATTTTTCCTATTTTACATTAAAAACGCTCAAAATGAATTTTTGTTTTTCTTCATTTCACGTGTAAATTTATTTTTTATTTTTTAAAATAGATTTTGAAAATACATGTAACCAAATACGTTTTGAACTGTTTTCCTTAGTTTAAAAAAATACAAAATGTGTTTTAAGCTATTTTTTTATTTTTTTTTTTTGTACTCTACCATCCTAGATTTTTTTTTTTTTTTTTTTTGCGCTTTACACTCTTTGTTTGGTTACTTGTAATTTCAAAATCTATTTTAAAAAATAAAAAATAAATTTACACATAAAATAAAAAATGACAAAAAGTCATTTTGAACGTTTTTAATGTAAAATAAAGAAAATTTCAAATTACGAAAAATAAAAAAATTAAATTAAATATATTTTCTATTTTGTATGTTTTGAGAAAACACAAAATAAAAAATTAACTTTTTATTGAATTTGCGACATTTTATAAAAATTAGTATTTTTAATTAACGAACACACTTTATTTATTTATTTTTTTTGCGCTCTGCAGTCTTAATTTTTTTTTTTTTTTTTTTTTTTTTTTGCGTTTCGCCGGCTTTCTTTTGTTTTTTCTGATTTGTCAAAACGCCACCGTTTTTACCAAAACGCGGCCGTTTTGGGCTACTGCTGCGGCAGCAGTAACCCGCGTACTGCTGCCCCTCGTGTCCTCTCCTGCTTACCCACTTCTTATTTTCAATATTTATGGGTGTATTTATATAATAAAACATGGAGATTTTTGAAAATGTTCTTATAACAAATTAAGAAGTTAAAAATTATTTTTTTTTTCATTTAATGATTAATATTATTTTTATATTTTTAACTTTTCATTTAATTTTTATTTTGTGGAACCACTATCATATATTTTACAAAACAATTTGAACATCTTAAATTTCATCACAATTCAAAGGTGAAGGTCATATGTAAATCAAAATTATCACTTTGAGTTCCGTCCAATTATGATTTTTAAAAAGTTGAACATTTCAAATAAAAGTATCATAATTTATATTTTTTTATGATTTTTATCAAAAATTAATTGGAGGGAGAGGCTAAAATAAGTATAGTAGTTGTTAGGGTTTAAAGTTTTGGGGAAAAAAAAATTTAGAACTCAAGAATTATCATATTTTTTTCGATTTTAAAGTTTTTGTTCAGAGTTTTAATTATATAAAAAATTAAAATTAATTTTGTTCAAAGTGAGTCGTGGGCACAGGTTATTACTAGTCATTTGTAAAAGAAAAAAAATCATTTTTTATTTTTTTTGGGTCATCTTTTGTTATAGCGGTTTGATTTTGGATTTGTCAAAAAATAAAATAAAAGTGAGATAAGATTAAGTGTACATGTCTTCAATTTTATTTTATAAAAGTTTATTTTTTATTCTTTTTTTTTCCAATACAAGTAATAAAAAATACGTAAAATTAACTTATTTGATTTTATTTTTCTATCATTTCTATATGTACACTTGCAGTGACCTCGTGTTATGTGAGGTTAAATATGTTTTGTATTTTTTAAAATTATTTTATTTTATAAAAATATATATGTTTTAAGAATTTATCCATAGTATATTAATTCATATTCAAGAAAATGAAACATTTAAACCAATTAATGTCCATGAATAATTCAAATATTTTAAAATTACAAGGAATAGAAATTTTAATAAAAGAAAATATAGAACCTTGCCATTGTTGAAGTCAATTCCTCTAAGCAACGCTTCATGCTGTTGGCTTAGGTTTGTTGATTTTGCTTTTAGTTTCGTACTTTTGTAATCTCCGTCCTTAAAATAAAGTTAAAAATAAATAAATAAATAAATGATCCGACAACATTGTAACATGTTATTGTAGTTTCAAATTTAATATTTAAAATAGTTTAAATTAATTTTTGAACCAATCAAATAAAATTAAATAAAAGTTTTTTATAATTAATTTTTTAAATAAAATAAAAAATAGATCAAATGTTTAAGGCTCAAATATATTGAAACTAATTATCTACTTCCTTCAACAAATTAAAAAATATCGTAGTTCTAAAGGTGGACATAGGCCTGAAATATCAACTTCGACTTGTCTTTTCTTTTTTTTTTTTTTTTTGAATTTGAAAAAAAAATGAGAACTCATTTAACTAAATAGCTCTGGTTTCAGATTGTGAAAATAGACTCGAAATAATTAAAAGTATATGCTTTTTTATTATTTTATGTATTTATATATTATTTTATTTATTTATTTTTATAAATTTTAAAATAATTTTTTATCTAAAAATATAATTTTCAAAATTTAAATCCAACTCCACAATTTAGCAAGTACTAATAAATCGTATTAGAGGGGTACTTACTTTCTAACTTCATGTTTCTAAAATTAAATCTCATTGTTAATCAATGTGACGTCAATAATCGTGTTCTTAAATTTAATGCTCATTTAATTAATTAACGTATAAAATTTATCTTTAGTGTAAAAAACAAGATCCAACGATAGCAAGTTGTTGGGAGAAATAAGAAAGTAAGTGCTTGTTTGGATTTTCGGAAAAAAAAAATAAAAAAGTAAATTTTGGATTGTTAAGATTTAGGAGATGCTTGTTTTAGGGGCAACAAAGGGTAAATTTTACTGAAATAATTTTTATCCTCCATTAAAAGTAAGGGATGACAGTGTAACAATTATTCTATATTAACAATTACTTCCGTATGGGGGTAAATTTTTATTATAGGAGAAGGTGGGTAACCCGGGTTATTGAAAAACTTTTTACCCTTTTCTCATTATCCCGTAAAATATTTCTTTACCCCTATGTAAAACCTTGAGTAACGTTTTCTTATAAATAATTATAATAAATATTAAAAATAATAATTTATTTAATCAAACTAAAATTAATTAATTTTTAAATTATTTTATCAAAATAATATTTAATAAATAATAGCTTATATTAAAATAAATACTATTAAAATATTAATTTATGACTAAAATCATTTATTTTCTCAAATTAAAATTAATGTTTAATAAATAATAATTTACGAGATTATGAATTATATTAATATAATTTATTAAAATCAACAATTTATTTAAATAAACTAATATTATTTGTTTTATTAAATTATTTTATCCAAATAAATTGAAATATTAATATATGATAAAATTATTTTTTATAATTAATATTTTTATTTAAAAGCATACATTTTAATAATATATTTTTTTATTAAAATTAATTATTATTAAAATAACAATAAATATGATGATTTGTTTTATTATAATATTTTATTAAAATTAAATATTAATTTTTACATTTATCAGTTTATTTTCATTCCAAACATAATTAACTTTTATCCTTTCAAAATTTTTAATATTTCAAATATAATATAATTATTACCGAGTACTATTTATTCTCTTATTGTTAACATAAGTACCACAAACTTGTTAATCATTACTAGGGTAACAATTACCCCGTAATCTTTTATTCTCAAAATTTTCATCCTGTACTAAACATGTCTTCAGAATGTATTCATCAAAAAGTATAAAAAAATTAGAAAATTTTGAAATGAATTAGTAAAATTTATGCAAATTAAAGAAAATTAAAAATTTTAAAGTGTTGGGATAATTACACCTAGTACCCTTTAACATTTGAAATTAACAAATACCCCATTATTTTAAAATGTTGGTAACCTCTAACCCCTTTCTATTACTTTAAACCCTAACTCCGTTAAAATTTTATTGTAAAGACAAATTTACCCATAACTCAATTAGTTAATTACAAAAATACATTATCTTCCATTCTTTCTCTTTTTACTGTAAAATATATAAACTCTTTATATATATATATATATACACACACACATATATCTACCCAATTTGCGCCGGTGGACAGAACAGCAGCGGAGAAAGGTTTGCTGGGAATGGCAAACGCGCCGAAAAATTAGGAAAGGGATGGACAAGTGAGGAGGGACTATTTGGGATTTTTTTTTTTTTTGGCCAAATCCAATCAGGATGGCGCCGGAATGAAGTCGGCAACGTGTTGGTTGAATACCGGAATTGTTTGGCCGCCAATTGAAGCATGAGATTACAAACTCTGTAAATCTCTCACAAAAAGCTGAAATTTCAACACTATTCAGGGTCGTATACACATTAATCGTCGAATTTAGAGTTCAGACTCATTAGAAAATAGATGGATTTGGAGGCACAAGAGAGAACCCACGAATTTGGGGCTTCAATGCATTGACCTTGTGTTTACCTTGAAAGCTGCAACTTTGTTGGTAAAGAGAAGAGAGAGAGAGAAAGAGAAATCGTGGGTTCGTTGACAAATCGTGGGGTGTCGGAGGAATTAGTGCGCAAAGCATTGATAGTAGCAAAGGAATTCTTCGAGTTGCCTGCCGAGTACAAGGAAAGATTTTACTCTGAGGATCCAAAGCAAAGTTGCAGGCAACTTTGTTGCAACCTTGAAAGCTGCAATTTTTCCAGTGCTCCAAAGCAATCAATCGGCTGCAACTTTTCCAGTGCTCCAAAGCAATCAATCGGTTGTGTTTTGCAATTAGTTTGAGAGAAACAAAGATTACCTACGGCTTTCAACAAAGTTTGCCATATATATCATTATATATATATTGGATTTGTGGGTTTTTCTGGGGTTATTTGATTTTAACCCAACAAAATTGTGTAGGTAAAGAGGAGAGAGAGAGAAATCGACCATGGGTGGAAAACCGTGATGGTGGTTGGATCTGCTTATATATACATATATATATATATATATATATATATATACATAGAGTGTAAATATATAGTTATGCACCCCGACCTTCAGCCACCATCCCTCAAAACTCTAACCCTAACACACAAATAACGGTAAAAATAGAATTATGAAGCTAATTTTTTAGTGATGTCATTATTTTAACTGTAAACTTAACGGAAGCTTAACGGAACGGGCTAAGGGTTATCAACATTTCAAAATAAAGGAATATTTATCAATTTCAAATGTTGAAGGGTACTAGGTGTAATTACGCTAATGTTTAGGGGGGTCTAGGTGTAATTTACCAAAAAAAAAAAAAAAAAAAAAGAGGCGGCCAAATTAAACCTACTCTGCAAATCGGTTGTCTTAGGAGGTCGTTCCACTGTGGCTTCTTTGTCTTCTCCTTTCTTTACACATCTCTGTCTATCCAATTCTTTTCGCTGCGATCGGCAGGGGGAAAGATTGAAAATGCGTTCTAAGAAGCACAAATTCGAAAGGCAATCTTCCGAAGAAGGGAAATCGACGGATGATAACAATGGCTCGACTTTCTTTGACGTCTACGGCCCACAAGTATGCTCTCTCTCCCCCCCTCTCTCTGTTTCTCTCACATATACACACACACTTCTAGTTATGTATATTATATGCGTGTACTTATTTTTGTACTGATGTTCATTGATAAAAAATGTTGCTTCATAGCTGGATGGTGCTGGTTTAAGGGAAGTATTTGAATGAATTAACCTATAAATTTCATTTTTCTTTTTTCACTTTTAGGTGAGTGTGAAATTAGGTTGTGAGGGTGAAACTGCTGATTGGGAATTAGCTTTGTTGCCGATTATGTGCTTGTGGTATTTAGTGAGTTCGAAATATCACGTCCATTGAAAAATAAGTAATGCTCTGTTTGGTTCCTATTATTTTAATTTCGGGCCTAGGGTATGAAAGAATTGTTTCTCTTAGGTCAGATTTCACCATTGATGTACCAGAAGGAGGGACAGAAAGTGCTTTGTTGAGAGAGAGACTCAAAAAGTCCTTATTTTTCTTTCCTCAATTTAGGGTTTGTTAAGCAAAAAAAAAAAAAAAAAAAAACAGGGACTAATTGAGTTTCTTTTATTTGTATTTTTTCCTAGGAAAAGTGTGTTGGACAACATGTGTCCGGGGACATCGTTGTTTGACACTTTTTGTTAATTATACTTGGTATTCGGCAGCTTCTTAAAAGTTTTCATCTTTCTTAGTTTTGGCAATGGGCCACAAGCTTAACTTTAGTTAATAAAAGGCAGTTGAATATTACATCCACTAATTATGTAATTCTTGGTTGCCCAGACATATACTGAACTCTCGTTATGCATGTCATGCAGGGGAAGGCTGATGTTATATTTAAGACACCGGAAGCTGGCTCAACTTTGAATTTACAAGTGGGTTGTGGCAGCTGTTGCATTTCTGGACATTTTATATTGCTGTGAGAATTACATATTTATTGGATTTTGCATGATGGAGCAGGAAGTTCAAGGACTTGTCACGTGGTTGCTAGGTGAAGGATTCATGCCAACATGGGTTTTTATCAAAGTAATTATCACATTTTTTCCCACACCCTATCGTTGGCCTTTAACTTATTACTTGAATGCTTATAAGTTACCGTTTCAACTACCTATTGCCTTTTAAATCCCATGGATATTTTTTCTTTGTAGAAAGCCTATGGCATTTCTTCTACCTTTTAAGACCTGAAACTCTCTAACTTGTTGTGACCTTTACCACCACATGATCAACCTAGGGCTTCTTGTTGCAGTCCTGCATTATTTAATTTGGACAAACATCAAATTGGGATTTATTATGGAAGAAGAGTTACTGCTTTAGACTATAAATTCATAACTGTTCATTTACAAGGCTAGCTTGGGATGAAAACTCTGTGTAATGTCCTTACCTGAATGGAAGTTAATATAGATGGTTGTTCACTTTTGAATTGCCGAATAAATAAGCATTTTATAGAAACTATGCATTTTTGGTGTTGAAATATTTACAAAATTCAATGCACATTGTGGAACTTGACTTTTGTTCCTGACTTAGATCATGGTGCATGAATTATTGATTTGTAATATATACTTTTACAGATACTGAAATGGTATTTTCTTTGATATACAGAACAAGCCCCTGATTCCAAAAGTGGTTTTCCTTTATGTCCCTGGCCTTGATGCAGCATTGTACTTGTCGCAGTCTAAAATGCTTTCAAGTTTTAAAGAATTCTGTGGTATTCCAAGAGCAGTATTAGCTCTTAGGTTAGTAATTATGATATTGTTTTGTTGACAAAAGATTTGTGTTTAGCGTATCTTTTATTGCTGCAATTATGGTTGTCGGTTTCTTCTATGTTAGCTGTGTATCAGATGGAATGCAGACTATAGATGCACTCCTTACTTGCAAGTTTAAAAGGAAAAGGGAGGGAGGTGATTCAGGTTTTAGGAGATCTGCCCAGACATCAGAAGGAGGTATGTCACTAATTTTAACAATTGTCCTTTTCGATGAGGGGAAAATAAAAGAAAAAGAAAGGTTTTACTGTGACCATGAAAAGCATTGACCACTTTCTTCTAAGCTAAAAATCTAATGGGGTTTAAATGGAACTAAAATTTGTCCCGTGTTTGTTTCCCTGCATCACAGATTGCATAATTGTACATCATAGAAAAATGGCTCACATTATTGTACAAAGCAAATTGTAGTCGCCGCATTTGGCATGTCATGTCATGTCCAATCCTTTTGACATTTTCCATGTGATTAATAAGTTGTTATTATCCCCCATTGTGCAGGAGCTTTTATCTCTACCTCAGAGAATCCATCTTTTACTGACCTTATGAAAGATATACCATTTCCTATTACATACTACACACTTACAACAAAGCAATTAGAAGATAATGGATACTTTCATGAACAACCAGGTGACTGGAATCTTATATTTGATTTTTCTTTTCCCCATTATACATGTGTAATACCAACGAGATTTCTTTTATTTATATTTGTTGTTTTTCCCTGCATAATGTTGTTTAATCATTAGATAGATCACTAAGCTGATATCCACAAAATGCAGGTTTTCTTTCTACTCTTTCTTCCCCTTCAGGAAATCCTCCTCATGAAATGTTGGCACTTGACTGTGAGATGGTAAGACCACAGAAATATTACTTTCAAAGAGGGAAAGGTTCCATTACATAGAAGTTTAGTATCCAAATATGTTACATGTTCCCTAAATCTCACAGAATTGTTACTATTGTTTTAACAATGACTACGCTAAAAGGTGAACGGATAGAAAAATGCAATATTGTATGAGCAAATGTATGCTGTTCCATTGTTTTGCAAGATAAAGTATCAATAATAATTGAGTTGCTAAGACCCATACTGTCCTATTGATATGCGATACCACAGAAAAATTAACTTTATTCGTGAGAAGTATATTGAGTAGTTCATAGTTATGAGCAAAATTGACTATTGCATCCGTTTCAGAGCTGACTTTGCTATGTCTTGGCTAAAACTTGTCATGATACAATTTTATGTCACCTCTCCAGTCCACATGCTGGAAGAGGAATCCGTCACTTGTTAATGAGCAAGAGCTCAGTAGGAAATGGAGTCCTTTAACTCTGTGCTCCAAGTGGCATGATGATGCCATTCAATTGTGTCAACTTCTATAGTAATTGAGGCTGCTTTACCTGGCGATGAAATGTTTCTAGGGTTTTTAATTGAACTTTTGATTGCTCTATCACGAATCTACCTCAAGCACTTCTAACAAGAAGTCTGAATTTAATTGACAAAACCCTACATATATCATTTTTTTTCCTCTTTTAGTATTTTTTTTTACTCAAAAAATATTTCTCAATCTTATTCTTTGTATTCCCACGAACGCTCAATCCTTGGCCACTATCGGTTGCTTCGGAAGAGGGGATATTTCTTCTCTTATCTGCATTGTGGACAGGTTGACTCAAACAAACACACATATTTGACCATAGATTTGTCTCTGATTTTGTCTTTAGATCAAATGGAGCATTTGTGGAGGAGTATGAGCTCAATTCCATATCGTTTTGGTTGCCTTTCACACTTCTGGTCAGCGTGGACATTTTTTTTTTTTGGAGCATGATTTTATTACATATAAGTAATTACAACCAAGAAGTATATGGAATTATGCGTGCACGATTTTATGCAACCAAAGTTACTTGAAACAATCTCTGTTCCAATAAGAGGAATGGTAATGGCACATGTGCATATATGCTCGAAAAAGTGGCACAATAGGGGTTAACTTCTATATATCACACTATTAGAAATTATTTAGTCACTTCTAGAGGAGAGAGCAACTTGTTTTTCCCCAACAATTAGACATCCAATGGAGCATGGTTTATTATTCTTCAAATTAATTGGGCAAAAGCTCTTTTGTAGGAGTATTATGGCTTCTTTTATTACATTTTACCCTACCAAAAACTTTATTTTATGATATTCTACTCCTTTCTCCTTAAGGTAAATGTTAAGGAAATAAGTTGGAAAAAAATTTAGATTTCTTTGTGTGGCTAAGTCGTTGCTTTGGAACGAAATACAACTATACATTTCAAAACATACTTGTTAGGGTTTTAGCATTTCCTGTTGTGCTCATGGGGACACATATGGGCTTTCTAGACCATGTTACAATTTAGGTAGGATATTCCTTTACTTTTGAACTAGTTCCACTTTGATGGTTTTCAAAAAGCTCAAGTCCAAAAGAAAAAAAGAAAAAAAAAAAAAAAAGCAGAAGAGAAAACAATTGTTGTCTGCCTTGCTGACTATGACATTTTTGGTGGCAAGCATCAGCTTACCTTAAGGACAACTTTCTCTTCCTTCCAATTTTTCATCTGGCTTGTTCTTGTTTATCATATCTTTGTTCTCCTAGTCAATGGTTTTAAGATTTTACCCTCATTTTCCTTTTTGTACTTCCTTTTGAAAAGATTCTGTTTATCTATTTTTACTCAAGTTATCTTCCTTTTGATAGCAAACTGCATGCCTCCTTTTCCTTTCTTTCTTTTTTCTTTTTTCCCCACTGGGATTTATATTCTATAAATATTGGAGTTGTACAGAGTGACATGCTTCCAAGTTGTTCCTCATTCGCAAAGTAGAATCAATTTCACATCTGTTTGAAGTTCACGATTGTGCTTGTCTATCATCCCCTGAGCCGGGAGAAATTAGTTTCATGCGTTGGATATGGATGGACAAATCTTTCAAATTCGTTGTCTTTTAGGTTCCCAAAGATTATATATTTTTCTTTGTATTACATCTTTTTCTATCATTCTCTATTCCATCTTATTTTTAGCATAGTAAATGATATATACCATTGCAAACAAACTTGATTGGTGTGTGGATTTATGATACATGAACATTAAATTCTAAAGTAGGTTGGTATTTGTTGCATGGAGATATTTCTTGAATGCATGTATTCTGCCTCAAACGCAGCCGTTTTAGTGACTTATATTCCTTAGTTGACATATAATGTCAGGGAAGTCTTTTGAACCCCAAGGCTGTGTTTGTTTGCTTGTTGACAATCACTGGCTGGTTGTGTTTAGAATGCTTTACTCTTTGTTGGGATTTGGTCCAGAAATTGGTGTACTGGACTGTATTAACACCCCCAATGAAAAAAGTTGGTAATAGATAATTGCAAGATTAAATCTTCTTCACTGGCAGATGCCATCAATCTCCCTTCAGACTGTGGTTTACGTTTTTTTTTTTTTTTTTTTAATTGAGATATTTTCAAATTTATATTGACCAATCTTCCTTTTTAGTATTATTACTGTTGTTATTTTTTCTCTTTCTTTATCTGTGTTGTTAGTGTATCACAAATGAGGGGTTTGAGCTCACAAGAGTAACACTGGTTGATGTTAAAGGACAGGTATGCCAAATAATTTTCTTTTCCATCTGTTTTGTCTCATTTGTTTTCCAGATTTGGGTTGGGAGGGGGAGGGATGCGAAATTCATTCCTAGACCAGAAGGTGTTGGGTTTGAGTCATCAACCCCCTTCCCTAATGAACAATATTTTCTTACCAAATAAAATGAAGGAGAGATTCATTCCTTGGTGTTGATTTCAATTTCATCTTATATCACTATATTTTATATATAATTATCTAATTGTTGGCTAGTGTTGTATAAAACATTATGCAAGTGTTTGTGTATTGTCCTTACTATGCTAAGTGTGTGTATTTCATTCAACAATTTTGCCTTTCATCTAGTGAATGACTTTAATATAACTTTACCTTTCTTCTTCTTCTTCTTCTCCTCCTCCTTTCTCTCTCTCTCTCTCTCTCTTTTATAACTGAGGTTTGCAAGTTCTTATGAAATATCCAACACACTTTGATTCTCCTACCAAATTGCAATTTTTTCTATGTTACTCTAATTGTTATCTAATTTTTTTTTGGGATAAATATTGTACCATTTATTTTTACAATCTTCTGATCATTTTCACACCACCGGCACAGGCATTCTCATTATCATCGCCACGGTTACATATGTATTACCTTTCTTGTAGAGTTTGGCAATGTGAAGCTTTTATAGTAATTATGATATGTCTAGATCCCTATCCGCAAAGTTGATAATATACTTGCTTCTTAATTAGTATTTTGGGTGCTTCTCCCTTTTTATTAATGTCTACTTTTGGATGTCCAATTTTTCATTTCTCACAGGTGCTGTTAGATAAACTGGTTAAACCATTGAACACTATCATTGATTACAACACTAGGTATGTTTTGTTTGTAACTTCTATTAGATGACTACTAGTAGATGGCTTAATGAGATAAACTTTTTAGTGTTTAGTTCGCTTCTTTCACCGTATTGTGGTCAATGTAATTATGATATATTTCTTTTCAATGTCATACTGCCAGCAAAAGCTAGTTATGGTGTAAAGTTCTTCTCTCTCTATATGCAGAGTTGATTTGGTGTGGTGATGACAACAAATGGTGGATAAGAAGTGATTGGATCAATATTTTCTTTCAATTATAATTGGATGCATAGTTGTATTAATTTAGTCAAACTCACAAAGATGTGAAGTTGCAATGCTCCAGGGTCAATTCATAATGGCATGCTTTTCGAGGCATTGATTCATAGAGATGATGGAGCATTTCAGATATTTTGAATAATTGCCATTAGTGACTCAGAAATGTTATCAGCTTGCCACTTGCTAGTAAGGTTTCCTTTGATCAATTATTTAGTCTCAAGTGGTTGAAGGCTATTGCATTGTTAAATTAGCAGATTGATCCATAACCTTAGCCCCTAGGCTTTCTCTTAGAGTGCGTTGAAGGTGACAATATTAGGCAGCCTTTTACTTGAGGTTGTGAGGTTGACGTTGTGGCAAAACACAAGCCTTACATGGACATACTATTAAAAATGAAGGGGAAAGGAGAATCCAAACTGAAGATCTCATGAGGAAACATGAGCAATGCTACTGATTTTAGAAATGAACATATTAAGGGATGATTCCATATGAAGCATTAGGAATCCTTGTCCAATAAAACTTAAAAAAAAAAAAAAGAAATTTTAACTTTAGAGAAAATAAGGAAAACCCAAACAAACAATTTTATTTAGAGTAGTTGGTATACAAAATCATGAAAAAGAAAAGCATAAATTTCGTTGGGATATAGTGTGCTAAAACAAAGTACCAGCAAAACCGTTTCGGTCTCTTTAAAAAGTAATGGAATAAAATTTGGAAAGCAACTCAACCAGCTAGCTGGCCTCACTCACCAAGGCTAAGACGCCTGACACTGGCGTTCTTCCTTCATCCCCTCTGAAGTTGGTTGAGCAGGCCACTTTGTTGAGGACTATTGTTCCTACTTTAGATATGAGGGCTGAAAAGTAAGGAGATGAAATGATAGTAATGCCCGAGGATATGCTATTTTCTTTCCGTAGAATTTTTAATTCATAAATCTGCTTAACTTTATTGGTTTTACTCTGGCTATATTGCTCTTATTTATGCTAGATGAAGACAATGTCTTTCTATATATTAGTCTGCTTTTTTGTTATTTCTCATTTGGTTGAGTGATTTAATTTTCATGGCATGTTTCAACGACCTTATAAAGACTCTTTCTACTGCTCTATTTTGTCTGTGAAATTTAGAGATATGTTTAAGTTTGTTTATGATTAAGCATATTGTTGGATTGTGTAGGTATAGTGGAATTACAAGTGAAATGTTGAGCGGAGTGACCACAAGTCTGAAAGATATTCAGGTTTTTCATTGGGTCATTTTCCTTACTTTTGATCTAAATTTAGATATCATGTTGTTTCTACATGCACAAGAAGATTGAGAAGAAACAGGGCATGGATAAGATGGGCAATTCATATCTATGTATGTTCTATATGCATATATGATTTTAATTTTGCTATTTGGTTTAAATTTTTTTTTTTAAACTTACCATATGTTCCATGTACATCTATGAAATGGTCATTAATGTCCCCCATGTGTTTGAACAATGTCTAGTTTAGGGGAAAAAAAGTTAAAAAATAATAGGACAAACCCAGAAGAATGTCTGATAAGTGTAGGGTTGTTATGTTCCACTAACACAGACAAACACACACACACCCTTTCTAGAAATGTCCATGCTGACATGGTTACTCTCATTTATCACTTCTTAAAAAAATGGTTTCAGATATATAGATGCCTTGTTCTGTTTCAACTTGCCAGTATGCTTTAGTTCTAAAGTAGAAAGGCCTGTCTCAACATCTGAGGTATGTCGGGTGTGTGCCAAGTGCATCTGAGAAGATTGGTTGCATCTTAAAAATTAGTGAAAATTTGGAAGTTGTGGATACTTTTAGGAAGTCTTAAACACATATCCACAAATCCATAGGTATCCAAGCATCTGTCTGTAATATGGGTGCTTCTCTTTTACATCATCATCTGCTCTAAATGCCTACTGTTGTTCTGGCAATTAATTCCTTTGTTAAATGCTGCTATTTAAGTTATTGATAATTGCTTCCTATTTCCAGGAAGAGTTTCTACAGCTGGTCTACAAAGAGACTGTTCTAATTGGGCATTCGCTGGAGAATGATTTGTTGGCGTTGAAGATCTCTCACAATCTGGTGATTGACACAGCAGTTTTGTACAAGCACCCCCGTGGTGGATCTTACAAAACTGCACTTCGCGTGCTCTCCAGAAGATTCCTTTCCAGGGAGATACAGGATTCTGGCAGGGGGCATGATAGTATTGAAGATGCAAGGGCTGCCATGGAACTGGCACTGTTGAAGATTAGACATGGCAAGTGATCTGCCTTGGTTTTGCACTTACACAATCAAAGCTTTTATTTGTGTTTGCATTAAACGTTGAGGTGGATTTTGTGGACCCTAATGGAGAATTAAATTAATGCTTAGAAACATTGCTTAAGATCGAGTCTTAACTTGTGTTGCATTGTTAAGTCCCACAGGATATTGGGAAGTTGATTAGTGCAGCAGTAATCTGGGTGAATGGTTGGAAGTTGAACATTTCGTTATGATGGGCAACTTTTATGTGCACATGTTAAGAAAGACTTACAATTGAAGGATATCCTAGTAGACATCCTTGAGTAATCCACTTTAATAATTTACCTTCTTATTATTGTCTTCATCCTGATGCTACTTAGGGAAGTCTGGCGTCATTTTGTGGCTATCACTTACTTCGTGCCTTGACTTGACTCTTTATGTCTTGTGATTTTGAAGCATTCCTCCTTTGTTGTTGAAACTGTACTTTTATGTTATTCAAGCGGTATTAGTTCCATCTGTATGTGATATATGTTACAGCTTTTTTAGGTTATTATGCTTGATATAGAAGTATAAAGCAATTATAGGATCCTTTTTTTCCCCCCTAATAAGGAACAGAATGGCTGGTCAGTAATATGCAGAAGAAAAATGGACTATATAATGGGGCGAAGGCCAGTAGTATTTTGTCCTTGTTGTGTTGTCGTTGTTTAACGCTTCCAGCGAAAACATGGGTTGTTTGACTCACTCTTTTTTCCTTAGGACCTGATTTCGGTTCCCCTCCATCATTCATGCGGAAGAAGCTCCTTACAGTCTTGAGTGAGTGTGGTAAAGTCTCAACTTTGATTGATAATATTTCCGTGGTGAAGCGATATGCTTCTGAGTCAACCCATGCCATTCCAGTATCTTCAGATGATGAGGCTCTTTTGAAGGCCAGAAAAGAGGTAATAGTTTCCAGATTTTGTGGTTTTGGTTTATTTTTATTTTTTTAAATATGATTTTAGATAAGTTTGAACTGAGAGGGGGGGTCTGGGCACAGGCTTTGTGCTCAATACTCTTAATACATTTTTTTTTTTCACGGTGATTAAGGTTACAAACAACAAAGTACACTTTGTCTGGGCCCACTTCTCGGAATTAAATTCTTATTTCAAGAAGCAAGCAGAAGACATGGAGAAGTTAAAGGGAAGGGTTGCTGAGATGATATCGCTGCTCACATGCAACAAGAACTCCAGAAGAAAATCCATCAAGTACACCGTCCCTTCTGAATTAAAGGACATTTTAACTCGCTTGGATGCTAGAATCAGATGCCTCTACTCTAGTTTACCTACAAATGCCATGCTTATTATTTGCACTGGTCATGGGGACACTGCAATTGTTCACAGGTATGCATTTATTAATTTGCTTTTGGTTGATTTTCAATTTTCATTCTTTGGTCAGTGATTTTATTTATTTATTTATTTTTTTGCCCTCCCTCTACAAACACGCTTTCTTACTTGGTCATTTTTGTTCTTCCAATTATTTTAGAGTGCGAAACTTTGTACTTTCCTTTCCCCTTGAAACCAACATAAAATTTAATGTCATTTGTAGAATATTGTTACCGGTGCTGTAATGTTTGATTAAAACCCATCTTGAACATTCAAAGTGATAAATAGTGTTCGTATGAATGAGCTTTTAGGTCTTGGTTTCTGTTTCCCATTACACATTGACTTGTAATCCTCACTACTACACGATAAGCATGGTTGTGATGTTGCGCAATACCGTGATTTAAAACCTACAACTAGTAAAGGGGTGATGTTTTATATCATGTCCTCAAAACACATTTTATTTTTTCGACTGCGAAAACAAACTGTATGATAATGTTATAGATCTGAAGGACTTTATCTTAAAAGCAGTGCTCTGTCAGTTGTTCCTCCTATTCTGTCTGCTTGAGTTTTCAATGTTCAATTAGGCTATTAATCTCTCTCTCTCTTTCTCATGGATGAAGATTGAGGAAAATGCTTACAGAGCAGATTGATGCCACTTTGTGCCGTGAAAAAGTTGTGAAGGTCTTGGAAGAGCTTCAGGCCCAAGCTGAAGTAGGTTTGTGTTTTGTGGGTGTAAAGCAATGAGGATCATTATAAATGTCTTGCACTTGTTTGGCAGATGTTGTGGTGAGTGTAGAAGGGATAAGCACTTACATTTGTTAAACATGTACATTGCCAATTGCTTACATATCCGTGATATTTTAATTTAAAAAGCCCATGAAAATGAAGCTGGCAAATTTTGCATGTCATCCAGCATAAGAATATCTGCTTATTTTATTTCTTTGAAATCTCTTCTAGGGCGTCCCTTTTGACTTTTTTCCCCCCTTCGAAGAAAAAGATTTTTTTTTTTTTAATAAAACTTGTAGAAAGAAAAAAAGAAAAAAAAAAATATTGGCTTTAACATTTTATGAGAAACACTCAGTGATGTTAATGGTGTGTTTAAATCTTTGGATTTGTGGAAGAAAATGAAAGTGAATGAGAAAAGGGTCGAAAAAAACAAAATAAGGTAGAAAATTGTAAAATTTGTTTTATGATTTCTTGCTCATAAAATTAATAATCATTTGTTAAAACATTTAACTTCTATCTGATTTCCTTGGTATTTTTTTCCCTAACAAATTCTTAATTCAAATTCGGGATTTTTAAGCTGATAAAAAGTGCAATGTTTTCTAAGCTGACAAAAAGAGTGTTTTCTTGATGTGTCTGGTAGGCAGCAGATTGTAAAGCCCATTTCCCTGTCTTACCGGATAAGGGTTCTTATTTATTTACGTATTTACACTCTCTCTTGTCATTATGACTCAACGGTAGTTTGATGATGGGGAAAAGGGCAGCAGCGTTTCAGCCTTCTTGTATGTAGAATACTTTGGTCATTTATTTGGCTGACATGTCAGCCATTGTGTAGCGTAAGAAAATAACTTACACTGGACCGCATGAAACTTGATGGTGAATGGAAATTCATTTCCAGTAGCATTTCCCAACTCCATAAACAAGGGCACCAACACTTCCCACCCCCCCCCCCCTCCCCCAACCCTTTTTCTCGGCGTTGGAATAACAACACCCATGGTCTCTTTACAATTCTCTGAATGAATTAAGGGAAATTTGCTCTCATTTGAGTTTTTCCTATGCCAACGCAGGAAGTACCGGGTTGCGGTTTTTAGAAGGATTAAAAGTGAACTTACATGTGAGTAATTGTTAATATTTTACTCTTAATTATTTTTCACCCCTTTTACTCACACTTCTAGAAAAATTAATATTTGATCCTTCAAAAGAGAAAATATTAACCAATTTAAATTTTAATAAAATATACCAAACATAATTAAAAAGGTAATGAAATTACAGGATAACATCTACCCCTTCAACACTATGCAAACACACTCCTCTTAAGAGGGATGCGAGTGGTTCAGGGTGCAGCGCACCGTTCAAGGTCAACAAGTAGAGCACCTTAATTTTTAGGCTCTTGCTAAAGTAGTTTTGAGCTTCAAACTCTGTCATTCTGAATTACATACCCTGAAGAAAAAAAGTGCTTAAGAGAAGAGAGTGTAACAGAAAATAAAAAGGAGAGGGAGGGGATGGGGGTGATGGGTGAAAGAATTTGCATATCCTAATTCTTCTTCAAGCACTAACATTGGCATATAAAATTCAAGGGAGTCATTACATTCGATTATGATACATTCTGATCCAACATAATAAGTACAGCCGCAAAGAAATGAGACACCACAGCAAGAGCTAGACCCATTAACTCCATGCAGAAGCAACAATCAAGACTTTATCTTCCCATCCAAAATGGAGTGCACCTTTTTCCTCCTTCACCTTGTACCTGTCACTGTACTTCTTTATAAGTTCTCTAATTTCTTCGGTCACATCTGAACTTATTGGACAGGAGCTGAAACCAGCCATCATCATCCGTGCTCTCCATTTCCCAGCAACTTCGTAGCGTTCGATTCTTTCCTCTCCCTCACACGCGACAACATTGACTATATCGCGTGCCAGACACTGCTTCTCTACGTTCAATCTGTCCTGGCTGTCCCTAGGAAGTGCTGCATCAAGAGAATCAAACACTGCTGAATAGTAGTTGTAGGCTTCAACAAACCTGGGCAAAAACGGGGCAGTGTTGGTGTTCACATCTTGCTCAACAACGGTAACTAGTTTTGGATTCAAGCTCTTAACCATCCGAAGAAGCTGGTCCCGCTGGTTTACAGTTGAAACACTCTCATCAGGCATGTGGTGAAGCTGGAAAGCAAAGTTCACGACAAGTGCTTCCCCAGCCTGGCAGTCCAGCAATGCTGGATCGATTACTGCAGTGTTTGCTGCTACTGCTTGGAATTCAAATTGCAACTCAAGTCCTTCAGCCAATGCCTCAAGCCTCTGGCCAATGACTTTTAGGCCACCGATACCACGTTGAACAGATTCAGGGTCATCAATCCCAGTTAACCTCAAGTGTGGTATCTTACCAGGCAGGCTAGCAAGCGTTTGCAACAGAGTTATATATTGACTCCCTTGGTTCATGTCAAAATCCACTATATGAACCCTCTTTTCACCTTTAAATGACTCTATAATTGAACCATTTGCAGCCATAAATCCAAACCTAAAACATGGGCATACCTCGAAGAGGACCTGCATTGCTGATAAGCGATCGTTAGAGGGGGGCTCTTTGCATTTCAGAGCTTTATAAAGACCTTTGCCAGATGTAGCGACACGAGCTGCAAGGGCTTCCACCATGTAAGCTGCAATTCTCTCAGAAGGGTCTCCTTGGATTGACACCCTCGGCCGGAGATCATTTATCATGGTCGATGCTTCCACAATGTATCCTTCTGAAATCATTGCTGCGCAATCATAAAGCAACTGCTTGGGAGTCCTAGGAGAGGATATCAACGACATCTCTTTATTGCTGCTGATGCTACTAAGATTAGAATCTGATGATGAAGACTCCTTTGGCGAGTTACGTAGCAGTGCATTACAGATCGGATTAGCCCATTCACCATCAATCTCCATGATTTGATAAGAATCATCATCAACATTATCATCAAGAAGTGCTCTCTCCAGCTCATGAAGCTTTAATCTCACCTTATCCTCATCGTAGTTTATGGCATCTGGACTTCGATTTTCGAAATAATCTGGCTCAGAATTGGGTTTAAATGGGTTTTCTGCAGGCATGGAGGGCCTGGAACCAGGAGTTCGACAGTAAGAGGAGTCTCCTTGTGGGCAGAATTGATTTTCTGAGTTGCTAGAACTAGTGGAATGCGTAAATTCTTCTGTTGGGAAGTCAATGAAGTGCTTTGGATCAAAACTCTCACTACTGTACGATTCAGATGTGTACACACGCTTATGCCTTTCAGAGTTGAATATTGGAGTGGAAATGCTAGAGCTGTCACTTCTTTCATTAAGAGGGTAGAGTTTGGGATTTCCACAACGTCTGGCATATTGATCTTGGGACCTAACTAAAGACATTATTTACTTCTAATTCAATCAGTTCTCAAGGATTGCTGGAAGTACCACAGAACATGAGACTTGGGTCAGGAAATGTCGTTAACTGTATACACCCAAATAATGAACTATTGTTTTAAGAAACATTATATGAATATCAGATCAGGCCACTTGCTGTTGAAACTTCATTGAAGCTATTATGATGCCTGCTTTCAACAAAAAGGGCAAAAAGTGAGGGAAATAAAACAGCTAAGCATGCCACAACAGTAGAATTCATACATATTAGAAATGATAAAACAATATATATATATATATATATAAAACAATAGATTGACACAAAATAAGGAATATGTGAGCGGGGGAAAGAAGCATGCCTTGTGTGTGTTGCCGCATCTTTTTGTGTTTGTGTGCGCGTGTGTTGGGGGGGGGGGGGGTTGTTCCACTATCATTGTTGTTAAGCATGATTACTCAATAGTGTATGAACTTCAACTACTCAAAAAGTATTTTTGCCAAACTCTGAACAGTATTCAAAATAAATTATGTTTTGGGAGAATGCAGTAAGAGAAGGCGGCCTGCTGGGAAACCCTTGCCTTGAGCTCTGAATCCATCAGCCCTTGAAAGCAGAATACATAATCAGCAGATAACCATCGTTTCATGGTTTTCTGGTCTTTTTCTTCTTGTAAACATGGGACTCGAGTAATTTTATTTTTTAAAGGAGGCCTTGCATTATTAGTCCTAATAATCCAAAACCACTAAGCTAAGTAATTAGTAAAAGCTACTGCATCCAATTTGAATGTTAGGGGGGCACGTTCTGGAGTGCAGGTTTCTTAAAGGAGTCAATAATATGCATAATTTTCCCTTGAAGATCAACCTAATATTACCAATTTACCATTGTTTTGTTATTGGTCCCAGACTCCCAACTACAATTTCATCAAAACTATGAAAATCTAGGCTAGAGGGAACTTTTCCAACTCAATGAAGTCTAGCAAGAAAAATATAATAAACGAACCACAAATATTAAGATAAGCTCAATTCAATAATGCTGTTAAAAATGTGAAGTACAGCAAATAAAAATGAACATCCGACAGACATTTTGAAGAACATAGATAATATAGCTACTTTTTTTTTTTGAAAATTACATAGTCCTGAAACATGAACACAGGTGTCTGGCATAGTATTTCCCTAGGATGTAGGCTAAACACAAACACATGATCACACTCACTTATCCTTTTACGTGAACCAAAGTGTTCAAGAATAGCATCAAACTATGTGAAATCTAAAGTGGCCGTGCTCGTGCTAGATTGTGTGTGTGAATGCAGCACGTTGGACAATGTCTATACTTTCATTAACTATAATGAATAAATTTTGCATGTATATGTACGTGTATCTCCAGTTATCTAATCATGACAATTTTTATTTTACTTAATACAAGAGAGAAGATATTTACACAGATTGAGAACTTATTTGTCCCCTGCCTGCGCAAACAGTTGAGCAGTCTCTATAACCAGATGTTAATAGCATCCACAAGCTTTAGTTTGGATAAAACAGAGCAGAACTAAAAGAGAAATTGCCTAATAAAACCTCAAACCTTGACCCACAAACTAATCCCTCGAGAAAAACAAAATATATGCCGCCTACAAAAACTGAGAAATCAATGTAAGCGAAATCTTATGTTGTTAACAAATTAAAACAACAATCAGGGGTCTCATTTTAGCAGGTGATGGTTTAACAATAGGCAGCACTCTGCCTCAGTGCTGACAATCAATTTTGCCAAAGCATTCCATGGCTGGCAAGATCAGAAAAGAGAGAAAAACAACATAGGCAACTGTTTGGAATCAAAATTCACAAATTAGGGTTTCGACATATCCACAGCCAACCACAAGAGATTCACACATAGTTTGGAAGCATACAAGAGAATATGTGTGTGTGTGTGTGTGTGTGTATCAAAAGATTCAAAACCCACACAAGAAAAGAACCAAAAAAAAAAAAAAGGTAACACAGCTGTACCTCAAGCAAGAAGAAGAAACCAAAATAAGGCAACAGAGGCTACAATATTAGTCATAACCTGCGATTCCATAGATACCCAGAGAGAGATGAACCTCAAAATTTGGTATGAGCTTGGAGGCAGGGCAGGGGAAGCCTAGGGTTTTGACGTCGATATGAACAAACAGTAAACAAAGACAAAACCACAAAGCAGATGTATCCTTTTATGGTTATCTTCTCTGTTAAAATACTGCAGATTGTGAGGTTTAGGTTGGTCCAAAAGCAATACAGTGGGCAACAAAAAGTTAAAAACAAATTAAAAAAAAAAAAGTCCAAAAAGAAGAACAAACTCTAGAAGCAGATAATTGAAAAACAAAGCCATCCATCAAGAAAAACAAGAAAAAAAGACACTAAAGAAATAAATGTTTGATTAGAGAGTTTCAGCTACCCCCCATTCATGAATATGAAATTTTCAATTTCAGACTTCTGGAATCTAAAGAAAATTGATGGAAACTTACCCAAAATTTCCTTCAAAAGGAAACTTGTTCCGAGAGCTTCTTTGATCTCATCTCATCTCATCTCTTTCTTCCAGTTCTCTCTGCATGCCTTCACCAACTTGTCTGACTCACCGGCATCGTTGACGACACGGCTTTCCCTGCCAAAAGCACCATGGTGGGTGTCCCCACTTTCACCAATCGATCATGACCGTCCAAACTCTGGGTCAAATCATCCGTTCCAGCGCTGATTGGGTTACAAAGAGACACGTGTACGGTGGCGATTAGTATGGTACCTTATTTCTGTTGTGGTAGGTGACGTTGGATTGACATAATCACCCTTTTTCTTCGCGGCCTCGCATCATGCCAAATTATTATGACAAACACAAAGGTCAGCAATTCTCTCCCACTTGCTCAATCTTACGTGTAATAAATCAATGGTCCCGTTATGTGCGAAAAGGCATATATGCCCTTGGAAATTAGAATTTTCAGGGGTAGCATGGAGGTGGAATTGCGGATAAAGTAAAGGACATTAATGTCATTGGACAAGTTGGTTGCATCATTGGTTAATAGTAATGCTGTATGCGACAAAATCTTACATATATGAGATGGCATATTTATCAACTGATCATTTTAAAAAATTTAAACAATATTTAAGTAATTACATACTATCTTTCAAAATTTAAAAATTACACTTAACTCCCATATTTTGAAATATTGTTAATATTAATTTTTTTCGTTAAACTAACAGTTAAAATTTAATAGAAAATATCAAAATAACTAAAATTGTAATTACTTTTTCTATTTACTCTTTCTTCTCTTACATTTTCATTATTTTTTTTGAAAAATTATCAATTTTTTTACTTATTTTTAGAGTTTTTTATTAAAAAATGACAAAAATGTGAGTGAGGGAGGGTAAAATAGAAAAATAAATAAAATTTTAATTATTTTAAAATTTTCTGTTAAATTTTAATAATTTATTTAACGAAAGAGGGTCAATATTAACAATATTTCAAAATAAGAAAAATAAATATAATTTTAACATGTCAATCAGTGGTATGTATAATTATTTAAATATTGAGAGAAGATAAATGTAATTTACTTAAATATTTTTATTATATTTATACTATTGTCACAAAATTGTGGCATATTATGGCATATTTGTACTATTGTCATATAATTTTAACATTAGTTTTGAATATTTCTTTTTTTTTAAATACTAGTTTTTTTTTTTTCTTATGGAGTATGAGTCCATAAACATATATTTTATTACATTAATATCATTTTTACATCATTTTAGTATAAATTTTCGATAAATTCTTATAGTAGAATGATATTATTTTCATTGTTTAAAGAAAATTTATATTTAGGCTCCGTTTGGAACTCTAAAAAGTGACAAAAAACGAGATAAAATGTGGTTTGAAAAAATTTTTAGCGTTTGGTGCACGCTGCTCAAATCACGTTTTTTGGAGATGAATAGTGAAATTTCGTTCTGACGGATTCAAAATTTTAAGCAATCATACTTCTTTACACTACAATCCGTTTATCAAACGGATTGTAGAAACTATTTAAACGAAAGTTGTCCGCGCGATTCCGTCGGAACGGCTTCTACAATCTGTTTGGACAGTTTTAAAAATGCCATAAAAATAGTTAAAGTGGGTGTCATTTGGTAGTTTAGGAGTTCATGGTGAGAATGGCGAAAAAAATTTTACTATTTGATTAACCGAATTCTAGTTATTAACGTTTTTTTGGATAGATATTGAACGTTTTTTGAATTTTAAGAAGGCAGGAATGTGTAATATTTTATAGAGATTTTTAGAGATTTTCAAAAATTTTCAGAGATTTTCATCAAATGTTGGTTCACCAAACACACCATTATCATCTTACAAAGAATTTACCTTATATTAAATTATTATTCATTTATTGATAGAAGTTTTTCGTTTATAATAGGAAGTCAAGTTAACGACAATTCCGCCCTTAACTGTGTATCAATGTGAAATGAATCTTTTCCTTCGTTAATCATTAAACGAGGACTGAGTGCACTTACGGTGGGATCAATATTTACCAAGAAAAGTTTAATTTCTAACTATTCAGTCCTAATCATTCGTAGTCATCCACAATGGCATAATCATGGTGTGCAATGTTTTGTTTGAATTGAAGTCGAGTGATTACACGTATGATTGACTAATTGGACGTATTGGCGTTATGCTTTGTACTAATTTTTATTTATTTTTACTGAAAATTATAAAAAATAAAGTTTGGGTAAAAAATATGCTATTTTCATGAATCTAATTTTTAAAATTCTAAAAAAATGAACTTCTGAAATTTAAATTCTAATTAAACTCATGAGCTTTTAATGTTTATCTTTTAAAAATTCTAAAATATGTTCTCTTTCCTTTTTTTTTAATATTTAGGTTATCCGGACTAATTTGAACCCCATTCTTTCTCTCTTTACTGTTTAAATATTCAACTTATTCTGTATTCGATTCAACTAAATTGTATATTAAGAATAACTTATTCTGTAATAGGTGTAATTTATTTTGCACGTATTAAGAACGATAAAAAGAAAAAGGAACATTAAAGATAAAGAGTATTTTAGGGTTTATAATAGAAGTTTATGAATTTGGAATAAGTTTTTAAATTTTAATTTTTGAGATTTTCAAAAATTAAGTTGATCAAAATGGAATATTTTTATCTAAAGTCTATTTCCATGTAATTTTTCCTATTTCTATCAATCATCGCAAAGTAATTGAATTTGGAATAAGTTTTTAAATTTTAATTTTTGAGATTTTCAAAAATTAAGTTGATCAAAATGGAATATTTTTATCTAAAGTCTATTTCCATGTAATTTTTCCTATTTCTATCAATCAACGCAAAGTAATTGAATTTGGAATAAGTTTTTAAATTTTAATTTTTGAGATTTTCAAAAATTAAGTTGATGAAAATGGAATTTTTTTTATCTAAAGTCTATTTCCGCGTAATTTTTCCTATTTCTATCAATCAACGCAAAATAATTTTCTTGGTTGGTTTAACTGCTATATTTTTTTATAATATTTTATTGTATTTTTCTGTTACAGACGTGAAATCATTCATTGATTCAGCATTCATGGAATTTCATTATCAAAATCAAATGAACACGCAATTTAGACTTCGTTTGTGATTTTTTTGGGGTGGGGGGGTTGTTTGGGGGAGCTTTTAGTATGCTTTTTACATTAATCAAAAAATGATTTAAAATAGGACTCATGAGAACACTTAAACAGTGTAATTACAAGTTTTATTTTAATTATTAATACATGCATAAGTTATGTTAATATGTGAATTTTATTTAATTTTTGTAGTTAAGTTGAATTTATTTTTAATGTGCAGTAAATATTCAGAATTATTCATATTAAGTGATGATAAAAAAGAAAAAGGAGCTCCTACTGTCTAAACATCTGTAGCACCGTCCAAACAGTAGCGAAGTTGCAACTAAATAGATAGAATGAAGTTTAATTTGCAATTTAATACCTATTTGTCGTTCGGACCCCGTCGAGTCGTCCGGATAGCAGCATCTTTTAGTGCCCATTTCAGATTAGGTTTACAGTTTCATTTGAGGCTTATAAATACATATATTATGATGGCAATTGTACACTTTTTTCTATATATTTTTTTAGATTTAGTTTTTCATTAAAATAAATTAGTTTAGAAAGCTTTTATACTTTGTATTATGGATTCAACTTTGTGAATACTTCAATACATTACAAATTCGTTTTGTATTTCATTAATGGAGTTCGTTTTATTTTCACTTTCTCTTTTTATTTATTGTTTTATTATTTCATCTATACTAGGCTAATTCATTTATCTTGATTCAACCCGTTAATGATGGGTGGATTCTTATTTGATGATTGGATATGATTAAATTTTCATATGTAACGTAAAACTTGTATGCTATGGTTTCTTTTTCTAAATCTTCTTTTTCTTTCTTTTCAAAAGTTCTCAAACTTGTAAATTCAATCATATTTTGTTGAAATTCTTGATGAAGTTACTTAATTAAAACATTTTTCATATTTTGAAATAAACGAAAATAGATTAGAATAAAAAATGAACTTATTGAATATCTTTCCAGTTTTCTTATCCTAAACCTGATTATAAAATTGTATTTTGAAATAATTATTTTAACAACGACATCTTCTAATTTACTTTTCCTATGCGTGAGCTGTAAAATGAGATAAAAAAATATATTTGATTAGAGAATAAGGAATTCACCTGAATTTGTATGTTGGATCAAGATGTTTAATTATCTTAAATGTGTAGTTTTATTACTTTCATTATTTTAGATTAATTTAATTTTAAATCTTGTTTTTCTATAAATTAGAATAGAAGTAATTTAAGTTCTTAAAATTTAATTTGGTTTAATTTTTTTAATTTATTTTATTTGGTTATTAGTTAGTTAATTAACAATTTTCAACACCCAAAATGAATTTTCTTTTCCTGTTTAAAAAAAAAACCAGTAAATAGAGGAATTTAGAAAATCTTACTATCGAATCTTGAAATTCCATATGGATACGATTCTAGACTCATCAGGTAAAATTACACCGCACGTCATTATATTTAGGGGTTTATTCAATTGCACAGTTGCGAGGCGGTTAACTTACTCACGCATTGATGAAAATTTTAATTTTTTTGCCTCATTTATCAATTTTCTATTTTAATTTTTTATTTTTTTAATAATAAAATTACATGCCTAAAAGTTATCAAAAGAAAAAAATAAATAAATTTTGGTAAAATATATACATAAATCGACCAATGTTACCAATACAAAGCCTTCGACTGTCTATATATACGTTATTTGCATACTTTCACCACATTGTAAATGAAGCCACAATTAGTGGCGGTTAAATGCGTGCCCAAAGATAAAAAAAAATGGTGAAATAGTGATGTAGGGTGGAAGCAGATGAATTAAAAGATTAAACGAATGAACTATGAATTTTTTATTTGGTCTTAGAATAGTTAAAACTTATCATAATCTTTCTTTTCTAAATAATATAAGGCAATTCAGTCTGCATTAAATAGTCAATAAAAAGAGAAACGGACAAAGAATAATTATTTTTTATCTAATTATTTTTCAGAAAGAAAAAAAAATATAACTAAGTTATATATTACTACAACTTACACTAATTATATGATATATTTAATTTTTATTGATTGAGTTTGATATGGGTGTATTATATGGGAGTTTATCTAAGCTCCTTTATTTCCTTGAAAAATTGGTCTCCTATTTTGGTTTTAATGGGAAAGTCATTACTGGGTTGGGTCAGATGGGCCTCTAAGCCTTGTACTGTTGGGCTTATTAGTCCAATTTTCAGAAAAGAAAATTAAAGGGAAAAAAAAAAAAAAAAGAAGAAGAAGATGGTAATTGTAATATTAAGATAAGGGGTAATGCAAACAGTGAACATACGCATGCATGGACATGGCGGGATTGAAGCTTGGCATTGTCTTCGTAATTATTAATGTTAATACGTATGGTTCTACCAATAATTACATGTAAATGGAAGGCAAACTCATTTTTTTTTTCATTTTTTTTTCCTTTTTTTAAGCATCCTATTTTTCTTTCCTTTCTCTTTGATTTGTATTTAAGCTGTCTCTTAGAATTGGTCGATGCAATATTTCGTAACAACTTGTGATCGAGTCTTACTAAGACTTGAAAATATAATTCCAGAATTAATTAATCAAGTCCCCATTGATATAAAACCCTAGCTAGTTACATGACTAATACTAAGATCTAGGAGGCAGTGCAGGGACTTGATCCTCTCCCAAGCTTTTGAAAATCTTTAAACGTCTAATATAATCTTTAAAAAATAAACAAATTACGGCTTAACCGCTTGACCATTTGATTTTCTTTTTCAAAACTTTTAATGAGCTCTCATTGGTTATGATTTTTCAACCTCACCTCGAACATTAAAATCTTAATTCCGGGTTGACTTAATTTGTATCGTTAGAGGTTATAGTAATTTTAAAGTATAGTATAATTTAAGTAATATCGATCCGCGACTTTAATGTAAAATATAAGATCACAGGTAATATCGATCGATTATGTATTAATCCACACACAGTAGCGGATGCACACTAGGGTTTACCTAGACTATAGTTCGGGTGGTCTGTCTAAATTTTTTTAATAGTATATATTTTTTTTAAATTTAATCCGGTCTAAATTTTTCTAACCTAATTAAAATTTTTGTAACTCAATCTATTCCAATTTACTTTAAACTCTAGTGATTCTGTCTTATGTCTATCCACGTAAACTTAAAATTTGTGTCAACTCAGGCGAATTTTCTAAGTCGTCCTTTCAACAAATACAATTGTTAGAGCTGAAAAATTAATTTGTTCTGGTTAATTGTACATCTAGCTAGCTTCATGTTTATTCGGTGCTTTGCATCACAGGTTTACATGGATAAATTTGTACTTGTACGTCACAGAGACTCAGAAAGACGTACCCTAGGAAAGAACAAGAGTCCCTCCGCCGAGAACACCACAACAAGCTCTTCCTATTCTAATAAGTGGGCTTGCTTTTTCGTGAGAGACAATTTCCCAAACCATAAAGAACTGTAGATTTGCAGAACTATATATTTTTCAATTCATATAAGCTTAATTTGCATGCTCAAATGCTTTGGCGATAATCTGGATTACAAGTGTTATAATTAATTGCCATGTATAATTAGGTGGCCGTTGGGTCCATGTGAGCAGTAGTGGTAGGTAAGTGATATACAAGAACAATACGACAACCCATCCAACTCCATAGTATATAAAAATGAGAAATATTAGCCTCCAACGGCGTTCATAAGCATGCCTTATTGCTAAATTTAGCAAGCAATCACGACTCATAGTAATTATTAGAGAATAAATTGGAAAAAAAAAAAAAAGACACGAAGATGAAGATATAAAAGAGCCTCTCCCTGCAATTGCCGAGCCGAAAAGGCTGCGTATTAGTGCATTAATAAATACCTAACTCGATTTGATTAATTCTAATGTTGATGTCCCATCAGAGCAACAAGGTGGCCACCGGGTTATATATCTGTCTATATATATAGGCATATAGTTATATCATGTTAATCAAAATTCATCCATGTAATAAGACGGTAGGGTAAAATTGTGCGATTAAGGTAGTGGGTTTAATCTATTTTTGCTTGATCAAATCATCACAAGACACACACGTGCACAGGCGCGTGCGCGTGCGCACATACACACAGAGACCGACTTAGAATTTTAAGTCCAATGGAGACAAAAAAATTATAACTGATATTATAAATTATATTTAGCAAATAAAAAATAAATTAATATATATGTATAAATGGTACAATCAATTGATCTTCTAATTTTTGGATTATATATAAAAATTAAAAAATAATTAAATTTTAGAAATATTAGTTTATAACCTAAATTTTTAGATAAATTTTTTTAACCCAAAATTTTATATGTACTATTGATGGTATTTTTCTGATGAAAATTAACTATTTTTAAAATTTTAAGTAGGATCGAATCATACCATAAATTTCTTTGAGTCAAAAATTTATATATATGGATAACATCTTTCAAAATTTAGAGGCATCATGGCCACGCTAGGCCGCCTCGCTTTGCCCTTGTATATACAGATGATCGATTTGTGATCGTGCTCATTAGGAGATAGTCTGCCCGATGATAATGACCAATTCTTTTTGATAAAACCCTAGGGTTAGCTGAACTATCGTTGTCAAATGCCACTTGTTTTTATTACAGACAGATAGTTCGCTAGTGGAGAATGGGAAGTCCTTGTTTGATGAAAACGATGGCTAATGAATCACAATACAAAAAATCCAACTAACTGTACTTGCCCGGTATAGAAACACTATATATTTTAATAGAGATTAAATAGGCTTAGTTTCATTAAGAACGGAGCAAGAAAAGTCGAATTTGCATACATTCTTGAGGGTTACTCCACTTAATACTATATGTTGAATAAAACGTCATCTCGTTTCAAAAGCCTTCAAATTTGGTTGTCTAAAAATTATAACTAATTATATTATTATATCTATGATAAATCATATTTGACAGCTTTTTATATAATTATCACTGATCTCATTTTAAAGATTGTATTTTTTAATTGTCCCAATTTACTCTGGCATATTTAATCTAATTTTGCTTTCTCTATTCAATTGAATCATTTATCATTGAAAAATAACACGTGAGATTCCGTGTTCATAAATTTAACGAAACAGGATAAAGTGGGATAATTCAAAATACAAATCCTGAAGTAAAATGGGTTATAAAATATAAAAATAATAAATTTAATTTATCTTATTATCTACTGCCGTCAATATTTAAAAGTTATATACATTTTAAAAGTAATGTTATTCTATCAGAATTTATTCTCATAATGATGAGACTGTTTATAAATCTAGCATTTCTACAACAATAACCTATTAAAATATGTGCTTCTATTATTCAAATGTCATTGCGGCATCGTACTGAGAATTAATTTTAGAGAAAAAGAAATTTTGGGAGCCTATTATTTTCCATATATATTTTAATGATTTTGTTGTAACATTTATTTTATTAGGCAAAGAAGGTTGATCCGCGACAAGTGCCATACCGGAAGAAACCAATGAACCGATCGAAGGTAAACTTGCTATATTTAATACAAGTCCCGTTAAAAAAACCTTAACCTCTAATTTGTTACGAAGGCATCTTACAGTAAAATTTAACAAGGGCATGCAGCTGCAGCATGATCAACCACGTACCATGTAACAAGATAGGTAGTTTTTAGAAACAAATTTACTGTGTCGTTGATTTCAAATAATCAAAGATAAGAAGTGCAAGAAATGGGTAGCGGGCTAGCTTTTGTAAAATTGGAGAAGCTAGAGAGTTGGATGGGACTAGTCAAAGTTGGTTTGTTGAGGTTTTTCAGGGTTTGTTGATGTGTTGCTTAAAATGGCTTTTTGTTTTGGGGGGGAGAGGTGAGAGATTAAAACAATTAAAGGTACATGTTGGGTTTTCATTAAATAGACATATGGAGACATGGATGGCTTTGTTTGTGCAAGTAACTCCAATGGTTTTCCATTTTACTGTTTGAAAGCTCTTTTGAAACTCTCTGTTCTACAGTTCATGAATTGCTCATACTTAGATAGAGAGAGACCCTTAATATTGACTTTTTAGGCACCCTTAATCCGCTTTATTCAACTTACTTTAAATTAGTTGACTTTTTGTTGGGATAATTTTTTTCCTCGTTTTATATAATTTTTACCAATAAATTAATTTTCCCGCACCTGAAATATTTTTCTTACGTAATGTATTTAAAATAAATTAACTCATTTTGTCCACAAATGAATTTTCTTGTTCTTAAGTATTTTTTAACAATGAATTGTTCTCCCCCCCCAAAAAAAAAAAAACTACTAAACAAAAGTAAGAAAAAAAAAAAAAGCAAAGTCATATAAATTAGAAATTAGAAAATTGATATTTGTACATTGTGTTAGAAAAATTAGGAATTAATTAAATAGATATTTGTCAATAAATGTTAATTTTTAATTTAATTAACTATAAAAAAAGCATATATAAGTAATTCGATTCCTTGATTTTTTTTTAAGTAATTAAGTCATAAATAAAAACCTACAGCATTAAAGAAAGAAACATATGAGGGTTAATTTTTAATCAACTTGCAGTTTCATTCAACATACAGTATCAGGATCCATGTGGACATAAATTAAATAATTAATGAAGGACAAACAAAGAGAAAGTTCCGAAGTTAATTAAAAATGGGTGAGGCTACATTTACAATTTGAATCTTGTAAATATGTTATATTCACAATAACAAGAAACATAAAGGTTAAAAAAAGATAGATAGAGAGAGAGAGATTTTAAAGAGAGAGAGAGGGCAGATCAGATCAAGGAAGAGTGGCATATATATATTTTGGTTCGTATATATGCTTGGGTGGGATGACTATATATTTGTGGTGGGTGATCGAATCAACAAATATTTCTTTTCTCAACATGACATCTCTTCTTCACCTACAGGTGGTGCACATATAATCTTTAAATCTTATGATCCTTCTCTTAGCTTACTTCTAACCACCGAACATTATATGAAAATTGGGTCAATTTCACACGTTTTCAAGATACAAACTCACCTAACAACATTGCCGTTAAAACCTTATTTTTATGTAGTCGTTCCCCACAAGGTTTAGTTATATTGGTCAAGATATCAAACTTCACAATGGGGTCAGTTGGAACGTATTGGTAGGAGAAATTTTTGGTAATTTGAACAACGTATTCTATATGCTTCTAAATTTTATATCAAGCTGAATTAAATACCCAGTCGTCACCGCAATGTAATTAGCATATTTGACTAGTTTTGAATTAATATTTCTTTGAGGTCAATTTATGAGGAAAATTCTTATCCCCTGAGTTAATTTTTAGATTAAAATAAGATTAAGTCCACCACATCACTCAAACTGCTCTTGAATTTCATTCCTGCAAAATAGAGGGAAATAAAATCTTGCAAGTGCACTAATGTCAATCTGAAATATAATCCAGTGAAAATTCGGAGTCGAACTTAGGGAAGTAATACCTTTTGAAAATCTCTTACAAGGAAATTTAAAATAAAATATTAAGTATTCATTGGGAGAAATTATTTGTTGGAAATTTGGTTATGAATTTTTTTCAAATTTTATCAAATAATAAAAGAGAACCTACCTCAATTCAATCTATACTTTTGTTAAGGCTTGTCATTCAAGTTTTTTCACTTTTTAACTTAATTCAAATATAACTCGGTGTAAACAGATTGGATGATTTTCTTTTGAAATTAGTCAAAACAAATTGAGAATAAATTTTGATTTTATTTTTTCTCTTTTCAATTTCATGAATCATGCTATCGGATCGAGTATTCTATATGCAGGGTTTAGAAACCTGACATATAGAAGTAGGATCTTAACTATGAATTCACGATTTCTAGTGTATAAAATAACAAAATTATTCTCAAATTTTGTTCTTTTCACAAAATATTGAACTCCAACCAGGGTGAAAAAACTTGAATTTAACCCTAACTACAGCATTTCATGAATTGAGAATGAGTATAAAAATTTATCTACGTATAATTAAGGAAGAAGAACTCACCATACTAAAAATCATATTGAAACAAATATAATTCTGTAATTGAAATTGAAAACGATCTTTACATATAATCTTCAATTGTAATGAGGAACTTCAAACCCTAATTTTTAACCTTGAAATCCTAATTCTAAAAATTTGGCAACTACAATAAAAGTAAAAAATAATAATAATTTCCCATTCAAAGTAATTCCATATGCTTTATAGAAGAAGTTAAACAAAAACTCTACTTTCAGGCACGAAAATTCTTCTTCAATGTCAGCATAACTTCACATTAATACTATCTCAAAATGTAGAAATTCCACGGATCGTTCAAAGGGGGGTTTGAAGGGTGTAGAGCCTTCGAAGGGAAGTCTGACACTTAAATTCCTCCATCAATTTGAAATCTTCCCAACTTTTTGTTTTTCGAACAAGAGACCCTTCACACAGCTTTGAAGGATAAGGTTATACTTGAACATTTTTTTTTTCTTCTTTTCCTACTCCACTTTCTGTCATGTGAAGCGGCTTTCGAATGGAACACCCTTCAAACAATCATTCAAAGAGTAATCAGGCGCTTAGAATTTTCCACCCTTACACTTGTAGACTTCACCTCCGTCATGCGAAGGCGCCTACGAAGGATAGACGTTTGAAGGGTCTTGATAACTTTGCTCCATTTTTCTTTCTTTTTATACTACTTTCACTCTTTTTAACCATCATTAATCACATTTAAACTTGTATAATTCCCAATTTTATATAATTAATCAACTGATATTAGAGTCTAAAATAAAAGAAACGGTTCCTCAAAGATATATCTCTTTTGCAATCCAACCTGTGATCTACGAGCCACGTGCTCTGACAAACTAAAGGGCGCGCAACCTGTTAATTATATGCTAACTATATCACCCATCATGAAAGCTATATATATATATATATATATATGTATATATCATCTTACGCTACCTAAGCATTGTCCGGCCTGGTATGATACAATTCTACGAGTATAGTCAGTTAATTGGATTTGGATCAATTCTTGCTCTCTCCATCTGACTACTGACCTCAGAACAGATTATAATTTATTTTTAATTCTATCGTAATTCAACGTTTTACTCTTTCCTAACATAATCATTTTTTTGGGCTGCTCGAGTTGGGATTTGGTCAATTTTGTTCTACCAAAATTTTGTTAGAATTAATTCATGGGCATGCATGTGTGGTCATCTATCACTGTTCCATTGCCATTAATTTCTTGGCATAACCATAATGCAGTCTGGCTTCTCAGGTACTGCACAATTCTAAATTGGCGTAATTAATTATCACTGGAATGTTTGATCAGTTCTAAAATAGTTTAGAAAAAAGGAAATGACATGCTGACTAATTACAACATACTCGCTCTCAATCAATGCCACAGATTAAATAGTAAATATGGCTTGATGAATTCAACTATAAAGTCACGTTGTTTGATCAATTGATGTTTTATGATTAGTCTTTTCCAGTGGAAGACTTGTCAACCATTTTTCCATTTGGTCAATCATATTCTGCTGCAGAAATTTTTTTTTTTTTCAATCTCAATATATATGAGAATATTGTACCTTCTGATAATAACATGTTGCAATTGAAGTATAAATCTTAATTATGAGGATAGCAATTCCAATGTAACAAACTGTAAAGAAAAAAGGTTATCATTTCAAAATAGATCGGGAAGTACTGTTTTAGTTTTGATTTTTATGATGTAATGTTGTTCTTCTAAGGGAAAAATATCCCAGTAAAATTCCCAAGTTATTTCCAGGATTTCTCTTTATATTGAGGTTATGATTCATCAGACACTATGCTTTTAAACAAACCAAGCTGAAGCTTAATTAATTGGTATCCGATTTGCTAAAAACTCATTTAAGATCGACCAGTTATAAAATTATTTTAACCTTGAACGTAACTTATAATTCGAGTTTGATTCGTGCTCAACTTGGTAACTTTAAATTTATTTAAGATAAACAAGTTATTAGAGCTCAGTTCAATTAAAATTCAACTCTGAAATTCTATGAACAAGTTTAATTTAAATACATTTTCAAGTTTAATAAAATTTTCATATCATACTTAAATAAACTCTTACTCGATTTGGTTCGGCTTGTCTCAACTAATTAGACAATATTAGACAATGGCAATGTCTAACTTAATGTGCGTGTGCGTGTGTGTGTGTATATATATATATATATATATGAGACCTATAAGCTGAAAGCATCAAGCTGAAATGGTTAATGTGAGCTGAGACCATGTTTAGATTACTCCGTTTGAGAGATTTGTCCGTGAAGTTCATTAATTCGGTTGTGGGTCGGACACATTTCCATTCGATTAGATGGTTCTGATGGACATGCATATCCACCTGTTACAATTAGATACTGATTTCACACCCACCGTGGGTGATGTCTAGTTTACTTGATCAATGGGTGATGTTAATGGATAAGCTATATATTCTAATAATATAGCGATTAGAGAAGTGTTTGATTTCGTGTGGGGTATGGAATATCAATCAGTTAAGAAATCAATTTTAATATTATACATATTACTCAAAACCTTTGTATTTTGACTTGCCATCTGCATGGAAGCATATTTGTATACAGAAAATGCAGATGGGTTACCCGTATATATGAAGGATGATTGCTATACTGACTCAGCAATTTTGATTGATTAACCCGTAAGATCGACTAACCTGATCAACTGTCACACTCCGGTATTGAAAAAAAAAACAATAATAATTAAAAAGATGTTACTTCTTAGTGAATTGCCCTTATTTCCGGTTGTTCACCTCATCTGAATATGTTCTTTTTTTTTTTAATTGTGCAGAGAAGTTATATAAATATATGCATGCTTATTTGTGTGTATGTATATATAATTTGTAAGCAGGATTTGGGCTAATGACAGTAGACAGGTTCAACAGAAAAATTTAAGTGGCTGCTGAGTTTTTCAGCGTTTCTTTGGGGATCCTAAAGTTCCAATTTCATGGTGTGGCTGATTTTACAATTGAGACCAAAAAGTATTAACTCGTTAGTACTCCCGTAAAATCTTACTCCTCTTAGCTATAATATATATATTTCATAAAAATTTAAATTAATTAATACTCTTTATTCTTGAAAAGTTAAATGTTTGCTCTCTAGAAAATAGTAAAAAAAGCAAAAAATTATGGAAGTTACAAAAGTTAGTATTTATGTCCATAATATTTATTTTTTTTAACTTCTTATTTTATACGAAATGCATCTAAGAGTAATGTGGACAAACCCTACCACTGAAAAAGGAAAAGAAAAAAGCAAATAAAACAACACCTCAAATTCATAAATAGCTGCAAAGGTTTATGTTCATATTTGAATGCTTATCTCCAAATTTACCGTTTAATGATGACTTCAACTTATCATGCCAAGATTTGACAAATTCCAAATTTTCCACAAATCAATTGTTGATTAATACAAGGGTCTCCTTTTTTAGTCATCAGAATAACAGTGTTCAATGTGAAGAATAAATAGAGGGGAAAAAAAAAAAAAGAGAGAGATCTAGGGGAAGACTTAATAATGGCAGAAGAATATCTCAACAGTATGGAGAACTGTTTTTCGTTTTGAAAGTGGTATTCATTTATTATTTTGGTTGAGGACACTCAAGCAAATGAAATGTATTAATAATGGTATTACATATTATCTATCATGAGAAAGTAGTGCATATGGCAATATATATATATATATATATATGAAGCTATTAGTTATCAACTATATATGTAATCTATCTTAATTAATATTACCGTAAAAATCAATACTAGTGTTGTCACATACACTAACAAACTATTTTGCATTATATACAATTCAATGCTGTGAAAAGCAAATGCTTCTTGGGGAAGGGCGTCAAGGAATTAAAACCCCAAATTTGTGTATAACAAGGTAGCTAGCTTCTCCAACTGGCAGGGATGTCCATTTAACAAAATAACTTGATTTAACGTAGTAACACGAGAGAGAGAGAGAGAGAGAGAGAGAGAGAGAGAGAGTATAATAAAAATAGGTGGGAATTGATGGAGAGGTTCATGGGCCAATAACAAAACAAAAAAATAGGTAAGTGGTAAAGGAGATACATGGAAATAAGCTGAAATGTGTCGTGTAAAACCAACAAAAGTGACCGCCCATCAGACAACCCTCTTAAACCAACCCACTTTCTTTTCTTAATTCCGTTGGTGCACATTCGTAATTTCTCTTCCTCCTTTAAATCTCTTGTTGTGGACTTAATTTCCTCTCCGCTGTGTGTGTTGTATATTTGATGCTAAGGAGATCGAATCCCATTTCATCATCATCAACAACAACCACCACCACGAGGACGTACTTGTCGCTGTTGTCGGCCATGGATCATGAAACTGGAGGTGCTTCTAGTACCGATGATACAAGGACGTGCCCCCGGGGACACTGGAGACCCGCCGAGGATGAAAAGCTCCGGCAGCTTGTTGAACAATATGGTCCTCAGAACTGGAATTCAATTGCTGAGAAGCTCCAAGGACGATCAGGTGATTTTTTTTAATAATTAAAATTAAATTAATCTCTCTTTGTTACCAATTCTGGAATATATATATATATATATATATATATTTATATATAGAATTGACATAGATCTAAGTTCTAATTTAATTAGTTTATGAATATTCAATATGTTCTATATGGACTAGGTAGGGCATCATTTCAACCCCACAAATTTTCAATATCTATATATAATTTACCAAAATATATTTATTTATTTAATTCTAAGATATGGGTTTTTGATTGTCTATTATGCAGGGAAAAGTTGCAGATTGAGGTGGTTCAATCAACTTGATCCAAGAATTAACAGAAGGCCATTTACAGAAGAAGAAGAAGAGAGGCTGCTGGCAGCTCATCGCATACACGGAAACAAGTGGGCACTGATCTCCAGGCTCTTCCCGGGTCGAACTGATAACGCCGTGAAGAATCACTGGCATGTTATTATGGCAAGAAAGCAAAGAGAGCAATCCAAGCTATGCGGTAAAAGAAGTTACCAAGATGCTACCACTGGTGATTCCAATTGCAGTTCTACGCCTTCCTATGGTTTTAGACGAAGGACTTCAAAACCCCAAGAGGATTATAGCTTGAGAAATCCCTTTGAGAGTTGTCGATTCTTCGAATTCAAAACCCCAAACAGAGATAGGGTTTTCACAGTATCACCCTCCAGCCCTTCATCCCTTTCTTGGACTTTCACTCGACCAATTGCTATGGATACGAATAATTCGTCTTCGCACAATTGCACCACAGAGAGCTCAAATAGTTCAGACCAACCTCTTTGTCGAAAACGTCTGAGTTCTTCAGCTTTTGGTGGTTGCTGCCGAGATTTTAGTCCATTAGGGTTCCAAACCTACAAGAGGGTTGTTCCAAGTCACTTTGGGTGCCCTAAACTTGGTGATGGTAACGGAACGCATGGCTTGATCAAGAAAGAGTTGGTTAGCTTTGGTGGTACTCCGCACCCATTTGAGAAGATGACAGCAACTACTCTTGATGATCAGCAAGAGCAAGGAAATGAATCTCTCAAGCAGGAAGATATTCCCTTCATAGATTTTCTTGGTGTGGGAATCTCATCTTGATCAACCAAAAGTACTCTAATTTTATTCTATCCATCCATCCACCCATCCATCTATATTATTTGTAGATGATGAGTTTAGTTTCACATCTGCATTTTCTTTTGCGTGTTGATGGGCATGCAAATATCAATCTTTAATTTAAATACACCGATGGTTTTATCTTCTATTATTATCGGGAAGGTTCCAAGGTTTGAAAATTAATTATGTGCAGCAAATATATGGGTGTTAAAGCACTGGTAGTGCTAGCTAGCTTGAAGTGTTAGAGTAGTCAAGAGTGCTGTAAGATCGATGTATGCTTTCTAGGTCAGTGATGGCAGAAGTAGTGCTCCAAATTTTCACATTTGTATGGAACAATTTTTCTGTTTTGCAGTGCTTCTTAATTCTTCTTGATTGTGCCCCTCGTCAATGAGTCTGAATCTAACAGCATGACAGCATTGTGAGAAAATATATGTTAGGGAAATAATTAAGTTGCTGGAAGAATATAAGTTCCTGTTGCTTGATTAAGCAATCAAGGAGGTTTTGATTGGTAATCTCCTCAATCGATGGTTGTGAGAGAGAGAATTTGATTTTTGACAACTTTCAGTGAGAAGCATGTCAATTTTTGACAAATTGAATCTTTTCATCTATAAACAAGCATTCTATATAGGGTGCTGGTTTGATTTCCCAAAAGTAATTGTTTCACTTGTAGAGAAAATACAGCATACATTTAACTTTTTTCATATTCTGTAATGCATGTAATCATGTTGTTATTTTGTAAAGAAGTGCTACTTGCAGTTATTTTTTATCTGAAAACTGCTGAAACCACATTAATTCTTCTATAAGCTCATTTGATCACAAGTAGTAGGGAAAGAGACATTGGAATTCTAGCTACTTAATTCCATTCCAGTAATAAGCACTTGTGATAATTTGTTTCCTTTGTAAGTCTTCTCTTGGCAATCGAATAGATCTCCAGTATTTATATATATTTTACTTATTTCAAGTTATTAGGAAAGGAAAGTTCAGCTGTTTGTGTGTCTGATGATGAATATATATATATATATTTACTGGTTGCTTTTGCAATATTCTCAGTTATGAATATGAACTCTTAATTTAAGTTTGAAGCATCATTAACTTTGAAAATAAATGCTGCCCTCGTATCATCAAACGGAGTCATCAGACGACCTATATGTTGAGGAAGATCAAAGTCATGACTGACATTGCAACGGTAAATTAATGTTGAAGGTTATTCCTTGATTTGATGAAACCCATGCTCAAATAGACCGGCAAACTGCTTTTATTCTTTTCTCAAAACTCTTCTGATTGAAGTGTCATTGTGAAAGAAAACCTAGAACTTATAGAAGTGATGTTCGTGGATTCCGGAGTTATTAGTTACTGTGTAGTGAAGTAAGGTGATCGACCTAAAATATAATGATAGCATGAATCGAGGCAATCAATATGCATGCATCGCATGCATGTTAAATTAACCCTATAACATAAATGTGCTTTAAATCCTAAGGGCACTGTTCCTTAATTCCAGAAGCCATGCAACTTTAGGTATTTCCTTCATGGGAGCCTTTTAATGTCGTGTTTGGGAGACATGAAAGCAAAAAAAAAGTTATATTTCTCTTTTACTCATGCCTTTTCTCATTCTTTTTGAAAAAAAAAAAAAATCGTAAGAAATTCTCTTAATTATTATTTTCTTTATTTTCTTCCTACACAACTTTGACAACAACAATGTTAATTAAGTCCTCCATTGAAAAGAAGGAACCACAAGAAAGGGAAATAAAAAAGAAAAAGCAAACAGTAATTGTGAAAAAGATGAAGGAAAAGTGGTATTTGCTTTCTCCCTATCTGTGGATTATTCTCCTCTCTGCTATTTGGCTGCTTTGCCGCACTAAATTTAGCTGAATTTTCAATATTGCCTCGATTGAGTAGTACGTAATTTAGTAGCTGAGATTGTGGACTTGGAGCATGTGGATGACAAAACTTGAATTACTTTTACCAGCACTACACAATACTATATTGTAAAATTATTCAAATTTACGCCTACACCACATGATGGTGAAAATTGACGTATCAGTTAAATGGTCGGTAATAGTCGGTGGTTAAATTTTGTGATGTAAGCTCAGATATCTACTTCAAGACAAGCCACACAGCTGGATGAATGATGATGCGTATGCTTTCCTTCAATCAGAGATCTTCTTTAAAAATTTCAATTGAAAAATGGAAGCAATGAATGAAATTTAATTACAGTGTACCTTGATATTTGGATACATTACATATATGGTAATTATATTGATGTGAAAAAAAATATATTAAAATCCCACCGTATAACAAAAAAATTATTGCAAATTAAGAGAATTAGTTACATCGAGCTTAATTTAAATTAGTGTACTGTAACCAATTATGCTCTGTTTATAGATGAAATGATATTAATTAGATATAAATTTCAACTACAAATATATATATATATATATTTATATATACATGCTATTATAGTGTCCATATAATTTGTGTGTATCTGTGTGATTATCATCTCATTTGTATAATTTAGTTAGAGGTGTAAAAGTAAAATAATGTAATGGTTAAAGTTTTAAAATTTGTAAAATGACTGAATTAGAGGTAATGTTAATAGTTATTTGATTTAAAATTTAAATCTGGTGTGATATTTAAGAATATCTTAGAAAATTTAAAAAAAAAATTACTATAATTGAAACTTCATCTTTTAAGTTTCACTAATGCCCTTGGTGTTTTCTTAGATAATAATATAAAAGATGTAGATATTACCGCTAGTTGGATTGATTAATTTGAAATAACTAGGACAAACTTCTCTCTCACTGAAATACTTTCCAAATGTATACTTCTGCTCCCCTCAAATTCCTTAAATTTTAAAATAATTGTATCTCAATAAATCTAATAAAAATAGTACTCACGAAATTGTTAAACTATAACTTTATTTTAACTTTTTAAAATTTTAATATAAAATTATATTTTTAATAAAATACCAGTTAAATAAAAATATATGACAACTTCAACTAATTTGCAGCTCCTCTCTTACGTGCCTTTATTATCATCTTGGTTTTCATTTCTTTTTCAAATTCCATAACACTCTATTTCAAAACATTTTTTTCTCTTAAAATTGATTTAATTTTAAAGCAAAAAATTAATTTAATTTAATTTGATAAATAAAATTTTGTATTTAAACATATGTTTAAATTTAAGAATTAAATTGAATTGATTTAAGAAAAATATTAAATTTAACCATGTTAGTGAAAAAGAAAAAAATAAGAAAAACAAATGAATTCTTCTCAAATTTTATCATATATTTTGAGTTAAATTTTAAATGATATAAAAATCTCAAATTTTAAATTATAAAATAAAATAAAATTTAATTCATAAAATTTTATTTTAACTTTAAATATGAAAATAAGACAATTCCTACTAAATAAAATAAAATTTTATTAAATTTATCATTCCAAAACAAAATGTTAGGGTGAGGGTGTCTCTGCAGTCTGTCAGCAAAAGTATGAGAGATTCTGGAATTAATGAGAGAATATGGGCCTCCGCATATTCTTAAGAAGTCTTAATGGCTGTCCAATGTAATTAATGACTAGAAAATTCGTTAACCATATCCCTGAAAATTCTGAAACCAATCATCCGTGTATTAGCTTCCTGCCAGTTAACACACGCTTGTGGGGCACGTGAAAGTAAGCTACCGACCTTCAAAACCCAAAACCTCCCCCTTCAAAGGGAGGGACTGCCACTCTATCACTGCGACTCCTAAATAATATCGATGATGATCGCTGCTAAAGCTGATTGGCTGCATTGCCCGAACACCGCGTTCCGGTCAACGCCTCGGCGGAAGTCGACTCGTCCGACGGTTAGGATGCAGACCCGCGTGCACCGTCTGATCGGAGATCACGGGATCGTCCTCATGCCCGGTTGCTTCGATGCCCTCTCCGCCGCCATCGTTCAGAAAACCGGCTTCAGCGCCGGCTTTATATCCGGCTACGCCCTCTCTGCTTCTCTCCTCGGCAAACCCGATTTCGGCTTGCTAACGTGCGCCTCTGTTTAGACCCTCCTATCTCTTTATGTGTGCGCGATTTTCTTTTAGTTGATTGGTTGTAGAGCTAACTAATTACTTGAAGGTTTATTTTGGTGATAAATTTCGTAATGTAGGCAACCTGAGATGGCAGAAACTGCTAGGTCGGTATGTGCGGCTGCTCCGCTCATACCGATAATCGCCGATGCGGGTAAGTTGCTAGGGTTTGAATTGTCTTGCCTAGATTCGAACATTGATTTGTTTATAATTTATATATAGATTGTCAAATGAAATGCTTGAACAATTACTGAATCAAAATTTAAAAGTAAATATACGCTAGAATGAGGGAAAACAAAATTTAGTCCGCTTTTTTTAGACAATACTAACTGCAAATTTTGGGGATCATTAAGAAGAAAGTGTGTGATAAAACAATTGCATTTGTATGGTTATTGTGTTTGTGGTTGGTTGATCCAATATTATGAGCAGTACAAGGTTAGAGCTTGGAAAGGGTGATATGTTGGTTTGGCAACATTTTCTGTTTCATGTTGTTTAGTTCGGCTTCAATTGAAGTGGTTCCCGTAAGGGTCAGAAGTAGCCATAACTGAGTTCAGCCTTGAAGGAATTGAAGCTACAAGAGAAGAATTTGGTGTTTGAGGAACTAGTATGTGGTAGTAACCTTTGCGTCAATTGCCCTTTGCCATTGGTTGAATGCCATTTCACACATATCAAGGACATTCTAGAAGATACGAGGACACTGCAAAAACAAATCAATCTCAAAGATTGACCACACCCAAAACTCTTATTTATCGCCATTCCTTCTACTACTAACCAAAAATCCCTCGGTCACTAACCATTCTCTGAAATTCACCATAAACATCTCCGCCACTATGGCACCCACACATACCAAAGTTCTACAATGATTGACATGCCAAAGGGGCACTATGAACCAAGTTCATTCATAACCTGCTAATCCCGAAACTTGGGCTTATCACTCTTCTTCATTGAGGTACTATAACGCCTCAGTGAGTTGCTATGGCCAAAAGTTGCCTACAACACCTCGTGATCAAAATTTTACCTCCACCAAGGACATGGTAGAAGTTCAAGGACAATGCAAAAACAAAACAATCTTGGAGATTTACCACACCCAAAACTGCAACTTACCGGTATTCCTTCTTCCGCTTACCACAAATCCCTCAATCAGTAATCAATCTCCGGAATGCCCTATAAAACATCTCAAACACTATGGCACCCACGCGTACATGCTAAGGGGACGCCAAGAGCCAAGTTCATTCATGAGACTTGCCAATCCCAAAACTTGGGCTTACCACTCTTGCTTGCTGAGGTTATGTCAATTCCTCAATGGCTCACTGCTGGCTAAATTGGTCTTTAACAGCTCGTGATCACAATTTAACCCACACCAAGGACATGGTAGATGATACAAGGACAATGCTGACAAATCAATCTTGGAGGCTTGCCACACCTAAAGCCCTGACCTACCCCCATTCCTACTTTTGATTAGCACAAATCCCTCAAATACAAACCATTCTGTAGACTATAACACACCTCCACCATTACGGGACCCACACATACTGGACTTCCAAACTTCAGCAGTGACCAATATACCGAAAGGGCACCAAGGGCCAAGTCCATTCATGAGACCATCCTAAAACTTACCACTCTTGTTGCTTGAGCCTACCTAGGGAAGGTATGAAAGAGAAAAATGCATAAGCATTGAATCCTCTTCTCTGGATTTTTTCATAAAATGACCCATAATTTCATCTTTTGTATATTTTGAAAGACTTTTGGTAGGTTCAAATTGAATATGCATCCAAAAATTGTTGAAGTATTAAGATTTTTTCCCCCAAAAAGTTTTACCGGGGGCCATTTGAACCCACTAGTAGCCCTTTAACTCTGCCCTTACGCAGTGCAGGTGTGTGTGTCTGCAAACTCTGTCATACTTACAGTGTGCACTTTGAGATGTTACCAATGAAACTGTATTTGTTTCAGATACTGGTGGTGGCAATGCCCTCAATGTTCAGAGAACCATCAAGGATTTGATTGCAGCAGGTGCTGCTGGTTGCTTTTTGGAGGTATTACTTTTCAAGAATTTGTTATGGACCTTTGATCTCCAAGATAGTTATGCCTCTGAAAAATCGCATGGCCTTGCTATCCTGTCACTGGATTTTTTATTTTTATTTTTTAATTTGAGTAAACATTTTTCTTCTAGCACAAATTACCCGTGCAGAAAATGGTTGATATTCAACTGATGATAAGGTCCTCACCAAACATCCCAATCATACCTGACCCCAAGAAAAACGTAACTTCTTTTTGCATGGAAAAACATCACCCAGATAGCCATGGGCTCCTAATCTTCAGCTTCATTTTTAAGATGTTAGGAATTATTTAAAAAATTAAAAAAAGAAAAAAGTTTGTAACACATTCATCTCATATGAAGTAAGATGCTTGTTACTCATGAGTTATGCTGATGATGGTTTCATTTTCATTCCAGGATCAAGCGTGGCCAAAGAAGTGTGGTAAGAGTCACAGCTCTCTGCTTCAGTATTCAGATTAAATTTATATGATTGAAGATAAATGATGACTGTTTATATATATTCAGCATGATACTGATGACTTTTATGTTCATTGAACTAGGGCATATGCGTGGCAAACAGGTACTCAATCAAAACATTTGGTTCTTTCTGAGGTCAAAGTCTGTTGTTTTAGCTGTAGTATATGCATTTTTCTTCATTAGGTTCTAGGCTTCTAGCTCTTCCCATATAAATTTGCTCGCGCTATTGTGAAGTATCTGCTTTATGCATTCTTTTTTCTTTCAGGTAATACCAGCAGAGGAGCATGCTGCAAAAATAGCATCTGCTAGAGATGCTATTGGTGATTCAGACTTTTTTCTCGTGGCCAGGACCGATGCACGTGCTACATCAGCAAAATATGGTCTCTCAGAAGCCATTTCACGGGCTAATCTTTACATGGAGGTGTTCACTTGCTGTTGTTTGCTTTGTTCTCATTTACTGTGATTAAAGTCGAGAGTTGCTGCCCCTTTGTATTCCCTTACATCCTGGTCAGGATATTCCATTCTTGCGGGAAACTGTTTAAGAGGATATCAGCCCATAGAGATTGCAATTCCACTCTAATTCTTTTCCTTTTAATCCTTCTAGTTTATTGAATCTATGAATCATTCATTTTCCGGGGATTTTGAGACTATTGTTTTGGCCGTTTTGACTTTCATTTTCTTTTCTATGGCATCATCGTTTCGTAATTTATATATGTGAAAAGAACTTTTTTGATTCTCATTAAATTTCATTACTTTCATGATTTTCCCTATTATGTATAGTCACTCTTAGATGGTGTCATCTATATGACAAGGAATTAGAGACAAAAACTTAAAATTAAATATGCAGAGGATCTCAAACTCCCTGATTTGTTTGCTAATTAAAATGAACTGTCCAGGCTGGAGCTGACGCCAGTTTTGTGGAAGCACCAAGGAGCGATGGTGAACTCGAGGAGATCGGGAAACAGACAAAGGGATTCAGGGTTTGTAACATGTTAGAAGGTGGGGTCACACCATTGCACACCCCAGAGGAGCTGAAAGCGATGGGTTTCCATTTGATCGTTCATCCGCTGACGACCCTCTATGCCTCTGCCCGGGCAATGCTTGATGTTCTTGAGACTTTGAAGGAGACAGGAACTACCAGAGGTAATCTGAACAAGATGGCTACCTTTGAAGAATTTAATCAACTGGTTAACTTGGAGTCTTGGTTTGAGCGTGAAGCACGGTATTCAAATTTTAAGAAAGCGGTAGAGTTAAAATAAATCATGAGCAGTGTCACCTGTTAGCAGCAATTGGGTATTGAATAATAATTTCGTAGGTTTCTAACCAGTCGTGTAGGTTATGTTCACGCTGTTGAATTGACCAGTGAATTCTAACATATCTTTTACGAGGGCATTTGTTTTGCCAATTTTTGTTAGTTTTTGTAACTTCTATCACCTTTTGTTAACTTTTATTAATTTTTATCAATTTTGTCAAGTCAAGTTGACTTATAACTATCATAAGATCAACTATACAATCGAACGGCTGTTTAAACGGATCACATTTTGCTTTGATTTGCTGAGTTGGAATCAATGGCTAAACGTTCAATTTTGCAACTTTTTCAGATGTTCGAATGAGTGTTCAAACAGATCACATTTTGCTTTAGTTTGCTGACTTAAAATTAATGGCTAAACGTTAAGTTTTATAACTTTTTTCTCAAAGTCGGAGCGCCAAATACGCCCTGGCAACGAAACTTTTAGCAAAAAATTACTAACTTTTTTATTTTTGAACGTTTGACAAATTATTAATTTTTATCACTTTTTTACTTTACTATAGTAACTTCTCTAACTAAAAAATTACACAAAAGTTATTAAAAGTTGATAAAAGTTATCAAAAGTTGTTAAAAATTACTAAAAATTAATAAAAATTATTAAAAGTTATCAAAAATTTTATTAAACACTCAAAAAAGAGTTACTGAAAATTATTAAAAATTGTTACTTATTTTTCAAACACAACTAATAATTTTTTATTAAAAATTATTAAAAATTATTAAAAATTATACCTTCAAACAGCGCCCATTAAGTCTTCTTCATATTTTCATTATTTTTTTTTTTTTTTTTTGGGGACAGGCGGTCAATTTTGATGTGCTGCGCTTCTTCCCCGTATGTGCTGAGAATGCACTTTTTATTTTTTAGGTGTCATTTGATTAATTTTTTTATTTTTGATTTTGAACTTATTTTTTGTTTTATACTTTTGGAAAGAACAAAAATAGGTTAAAACTTATTTGATTACTTGTATTTTTAAAATTTATTTTAGAAAATAAAAAATAATTTACAAATGAAATAAAAAATGACAAAAAAGTTATTTTGAGAGTTTTTTAACTCAAAATAAGAAAAATCAAAAAAACAAATGTTCTCAATCCATTCATGCTTAATTTATTTTTCTTTTTTTTGCTGTTATTTTTTGTGTTAAAAATCTCAAAATGGGATGAAAATGCTTGTTTTCTTTCTTTTTACAAGTCTGTTGATAGTCTGTGTGTTGAAATGAAGAGAAAAAAATACTTTTTGTTGGTTGTGTTTCATGGATTCGGTGCTTCGGCAGTTCAAATCCCAAATATGCTCAGCGAACCGTTTCGATGGGATTGTACGGGCCGTTTGAACGAAGTCAGGAAATGGCCTGATATTGGAACAGTTTCTACAATTCGTTTGGATGGAAGTTGATTGTGTGAATTTATTGGAACAATTTCTACGATCTCAAAAAAATTAGTTATAATGAGTGTCATTTGGTAGATTGGGAGTCCGTGGTAAGAAAGGTAAAAAAATTTTTGTTATTTGATTAATTAAATTCCAATTATCGATTTTTTTTTAGAGGGTACTGAACTTTTTTCAAACTTTAAGAAGATAAAAATATATAAAAATATAATAAAAATTTTTAAAAATTTTTAGATATTCTCACCAAAATTTGGTACACCAAACGGGTCCTTAATTTCTTAGCTCGCCAAAAGTTAGAACATAATAAAAAAAAAAATACACAATCTGCTGCATGCCTGGTTAGCTTTAAAAAAAATATATATATATATATATATATAATCAATTTTTTTTAAGTTAGATGTAACTTTTTAATTATTATTTTTTAAATGATCTGAAAAATGAAAAAAATTCCCAATTACATTTTTTTTTTTAACTAAGCCTTAAAAAATTGCCGTCGACATGATGATAGCGAATGCTGGCATGATAATTCCCAGGGTTGACTTTGTTTTATATCTTTTTATTTATTTATTAAAATTGAGATTTCGTTTGATTCGTAAAAAATAACAAAAAATTTTATAAATATTTATTAATTTTATATCACATTAATTTTTTTTATATTACACGTATTATAAATTTTTAATTTATCTTAATTTATTTTATTTTTTTATCGTTCCAAACATAAATCGAGGAAAACGCACCTGTAACTTTCACAAACTAGAATTTACAATCTTATCAGTCAAATCGAGTCCATCGAAGAGGGCTATGCAAAGGCCCTGTCCGCGTGTGAAGCCAATAGCATATACCAACCAAACGAAGTGATTGGTCCTAATTTTCTCAGAGACTTTGGCGTCTTCCCCCCAACCCCAGCGTAAGCGCCGTGAAGATGCCGATTCCCGACGACTCGGTCCTCGCTGTCCTTTTCCCATTTTCCAAACAAGACTGCTTCTACTTTTGAATCATCTCCTCTTCTTCGGACTAAAATTACAATCGCAACCATCCCACTGTTTCTCCTCCTCCAATTTGTGGTAAAATATCTAATTAGACCTCTCATAAATAAATAAATAAATAATATGCAAAAAAAAATTTAATCCTATTTTTCTTTAGACCCATTTCAGTGCAGACTTATATATTAAAAAATAATAAAATAAAATGATCGAAAAGAGTTTCTAACTAAGAAATATTTTGATACGCAAGTTAGTTGTAAGTATAAATAATGATATCATGTAGAGAGAAACTTTTATTTTATATATATTTCTGGTATTTGTAAATGTAAAATATTTAACATACTTTATCTTAATTTGACTATAGTAATAGATAGCATTAAATTTTAAATAATGATATAAATACTAGGATAGATGAAAAAGTAATCCTCTTATATATATTTTGTATATTTTATTAGCTAATATGTTTGAGTGCACTGAATTAAGTAATTATATTATATAATTATCAAATTAATTAGTCTCAATTTAAGTAAGTACATAGCAAGATATCTTTTTGGCTGCACAAATAAGAACATAATTTTTGCAATGAGAATATTAATCATTTTTCGTTGTACCTAGTAAACTTTCTACTGTACTTATTATTTAAAGAAACTTTAAAAAAATAAAAATTTTTCACTAAATATTTTATTTAATGAATTAAAAATTTGAAATTATAAGTAAGTGAACTTTTTATTTTAAGTGCAATTAGATTAGGTATTTTTGTGCAATTGTGGTGTAATAAAATGGAATTTTTTGTTTAAAAAAATTATTATTTAAAAAAGAAATTTCAACTTTTTGATAGCGGGAGAGAGAGTGGGGGGAGAGACCTAAATTTATTTCTTCCCAATAGTGTCTTCAATTACACAATTTTTTTTAAGACTTCACGAAATCAAAATAAAAGAAAAATTCTTTGATAATAATAGAATTTACCTAATAAAAGAGAACTTTAATCACATTATGGGATATTCTCTTGATAAATTGTGCTAAATAATATTTTCTCCTTTATATATATATTTTTAACTTTTTTAAAAAAACTTTAATCATATTATCCAGGTAAAATTGGCAAAAGCAAAAACAGGGGGGGTTGGTTTGGATATTTATTTGAAAACCAAGGGTATTTTGGCAGATAAAAAGACCTAGTCCATCTCCTTGATTCCTCCTTCGGGAACCATTATCCACGCCATTAGTCCATCTCTCTGCGTGTATATATATCCTCTTCACTTCTCCATCTCTCTCCATCTTTCAAGTTTCAACACAGCCATGGATAGAGAGCAAGAAGAGATGCTGTTCTTAGGACTATTCGGCATCTACGTAGAGTCCTACAGGATCATCATCAAATGGAGGAGAATCTTCAGCCAAATCACCCTCTCTCTGATCCTCCCACTCTCCTTCATCTTCCTAGCTCACATCTCAGTCTCCGCACTAATTTTCTCCAAGATCGTCCACAACGAATTCCGCCTCCGCCATTTTCCGACGACCAGCCTCTACCACAAACGACTCACCGAAGTCTTGAGATCGGAATGGGCCGTCTTCTGGACGGTCAAGATCGTCTACTTCATATTCCTCCTCATCTTCTCTCTCCTCTCCACCTCAGCAGTGGTCTACACAATCGCCTGCATCTACACGAGCCGCGAGATCACCTTCAAGAAGATCATGAGCGTCGTTCCCAAGGTCTGGAAGAGGCTCATGGTAACCTTCCTCTGCGCCTTCTTGGCTTTCTTCCTTTACCACGTCCTCCTAGTCGGAGCCCTAGTTCTCTGGTCTTACATAGACTATAGAACCCAGGCGGGCTTGCCTATTTTGGTCATTTTGTTGATTCTCTACGCGATTGGGTTCGTGTACATGACCATTATTTGGCACCTGGCTAGCGTTGTCTCTGTTTTGGAAGACTCTTATGGGTTCAGAGCCATGATCAAGAGCAAGAACTTGATAAAGGGGAAATTATGGATTGCTGTTGTTGTCTTTGTCAAGCTGACTCTCTCTCTCATCGGCATTAGAATTCTGTTCGATGCCGAGGTCTTGTATACGGATTCAAATAGCATAGCGGGTAGGATTGGTATTGCTGTGCTGTGTTTTTTGCTGATTTTCAAGCTGTTCTTGTTTGGGTTAGTCATCCAGACGGTGATCTACTTCGTCTGCAAGTCGTATCACCACGAGAATATTGATAAGTCGGCCCTCTCGGATCATCTCGAGGTCATTTATCTGGGAGAGTATGTTCCTCTGAAGGCAAGTAGGGATGTTCAGCTTGAGCAATTCCGTGTTTGACGTTGACTCTCGCTCGTTTTGGTTCACTTTGATCATTATAATGATTATCTCAGTTGCTAAGAAAGGTTATATATATATATATATATCTGCACATGAATATGTATCGGACTTGATGCCAGTGTTTGGCATTTATTTATATGTGTGAGTATAAATATCCATGTAGACGGACTTGAATCCATAATTTCCGTTGAAGGAAAAACCAATTTCGTTGACCGGGCTTGGACATGGGTCGTCTTTTGAAAAGGTTGTCCACTTTACTTTTTAAAGTGGAAAAGGAAACTTTTTAATAAAGCATACTCTTCCAAATGGTATTCATGAAAAATTGGAAAGAAAAAAAAAATGATTACAAATTATAATGCCATAAAAACCATAAAAAATTAAAAAATTTGATTAGAATTATAATACCATAAATATCATTATAAAAATATCCAATCAAAATTTATTTATAATACCATAAATACATCTATTTATTATAGAAATTAATTTTTTTAAACAAAATATAAAGAGAGAACACACAAAAACATTTTTTGCCTTTTTAGAGATTTTTTTTTTATAACCAAGCGGGGGCAATTGCTACTTTAATAAATTTGAAAAAAAAAATTACCGATGATATAAGTAATTTTATTATGATAAAAAATTTTAAATTTTAGGTTTGATAATGAGGATATTTTGAGAACATCTAAAATGACTTGGAGACTCCTCGGCGTCAGAGTGAAAGGATCGGGAAAATCCAGAGAAGGGGAATCGAGTCAACCCACCGATCGGGGGTGGGCCGATCTGCTCCTTTGGATGACCGAAGTGATCCTGTAACTTGAACAGATAAAGTGATCCGAGGTATTCAGGCGAGCTAGCTAACCACCCTATCGACTCGAACTCCTCTTCCTGGGACGACGAGGAGGCACGGGTACTTTGACAACTTCAAGGGCAAGATCAATGGGAAATATAGAGATTGATTTGAATCCCCTGCCTGCTTTATCCGGCTAAGAAAATCGCAACAAATCTGGAAAAATTCCTAATTTGACTCCAACTACAACCCTACAAAATATTCCGATAAGTAGGGGATAAAATCAACCTAACAGGTATGGAAAAATTCTCTCTTTCTCTCCTTTCTATACGAAAACCCTACCACCTGTGCTAATTTAAGTATCGGAGATTTTTTGGCAGGCAACACAATGGTGATCATTTTAGGGAGAGTTCCGTCATTCTCCGGGAGGGCGAGTCAACGAAGGCCCGGATTGAAGAACCACGAAATTTCTGCACTATCAGTTGGCGCCGTCTGTGGGAACTCAACTGAAAGGTTTCCACTTTCATGGTCCGTACGAGATCCGACGTACAAACTCGTTTAACGGAGTCAGCACCATCTATGGAGAATCAGAATGAAATAGGGGACAGAATCACCGCCATGGAAAGGCAGTTTGCGGGGTTGGCTGCCACCCTGCAAGCGATCATGGAGCGGGTAGATCATTTGGCCCAGATTCCTCCCCCACGCCCTTACCATGACCTTGATAACGGAATAGGCAACGGCGGAGCAATCCATAATGATGCAAACGAAGGAGTCATGGGCGAAAATAACGGAAGAATGGATCTTTCCCAGAGAAGTAACCCAGCACTGGAGGATAGGGCGTATAGTGAGTCCCTTCCGCATCGTCACGGCGGAAAGCAAGACAGACCGCAAGAAGCTGGATTCATGGAACAGCGGTTCGGGGTTTTGCAAGCCTAGATCGACGGAGCCGTAGCAGCGGTAAAAAATGCCGGGCCTACGGAGGACTTTGTTGATAAGACGCGAACGCCTTTCACGCCATCCATGATGGATTGTCCTCTACCTCCGAAGTTTAAAATGCCAGTGATCAAGCCTTATGATGGCTCAAAAGATCTGGTCGATCACCTAGACATGTACAACTCGTCTATGCACCTTCATACCGTCCCTGATGAGATCAAATGTCGAGCGTTCTCCATCACCTTGAAGGGGCCAACTTGGGCATGGTACAACAAGATCAAGCCAGGGTCAATTGAAAACTTCAAGCAGTTGAGCAAGCAGTTCGTCTCTCACTTTATCGAAGGACAATGTCAGAGGAAGCCCGCGGCTCACCTGCTCACGGTCAAATAGGGGAAAGAAGAGAGCCTCCGAGAATATGTCTACCGGTTCAATCAGGAAATGTTAGAGGTGGAAGAGGCCGATGAGAAGGTTGCACTGACAGCTTTTATGAGTGGCCTGAGATAAGGGCGGTTCGCATTCTCGTTGGCAAAAAGGCCGCCCGAGGGTATGGCCGAGCTGATGTCCCGAGCTCAAAAGCACATGAACGCCGAAGATGTGATGAGGGCACGGAGGGATGCCGATACCTTGTTCTCCAGGAAAAGGCAAAGTAATCCAAGGGACGAAAGGAGAGCAAAAGCCCTTCGGCTTTCCGGTTCGACAGGAATGACAGTGGATCGGAGGGACCGATATATAAGGGAAGTCATGGAATTCACTCCACTGAACTCTCGGTTAGAACAGGTGCTGCACACCATTAGGGACGATCCGGAGTTTAAGTGGCCCAAGGAAATGAAAGCCCCTCCAGAATCTAGAAAGCGGACCAAGTATTGTCTATACCATAGAGACCACGGTTATGACACGGAGGAATGCTTCGACCTTAGAAGAATGATTGAAGAACTAATACGCAAAGGCAAGTATAACGGGTTCATTGCGGGGCGGAAAAGAGATCGAAGAGATAATAGGAGAAGTCCACCCCGAGGGGACGCTGGGAGAAAGAGCCCAGACGAGGGTCGCGGAACACAACGCCCCATGGGAGAGATACGGGTTATAGCAGGAGGGGCTGGGACCTCTTCAGCGCGCAAAAGGTATGTCAAAGAGGTTGACGGAGTCAAAGAGATAATGGCGATAGTCTAACCATCTAAAAGAACCAGGGAAGAGTTGGCGCAGATAATCTTTACGGAGGATGAGGCCTCCGACTTATGTCACCTGCACGACGACCCTTTGGTAATATTCGCTATAATAGCCAACTTTCAGACATGGAAGATTCTAGTAGACAGTGGGAGTTTAGCTGACATTCTTTATTAGAGGGCATTTGAGAAGATGGATATCAGAAAGGAAAAATTACGTCCGGTTTGTTCACCCTTGGTCGGATTTGCGGGTGACCGTGTCGAGCCAATCGGAGCAATTTCTTTACCTGTCACCTTTGGATCGGAGCCACTGCAAGCGACGAAAATGGTACACTTCTTGGTGGTCGACACTCCTTTGGCGTACAACGTTATTTTTGGGAGAGGCGCCTTAAATCAGTTCAGGGCAGTCATGTCAACTTACCACTTGTAGATCGAGTTCCCGACGGCTCAAGGAGTTGGGTGCGTTAAAGGAAACCAGAGGGCTGCACGGGAGTGCTATGCATCATCTCTTCGGAGCGCCAGCAGAGAAGCATTAGTTGTGGAAGAGCTGGAGGTTCGAGATGAAGAGAAAGTAAGAAGGGGAGAACCGGGTGGTGACTTGGAAGAGATAGCGGTTGGGGGGCCTGGACTCCAGAGAATTGTGAAGATAGGTGCCTCAGCAACAGACGAGCAAAAACAGGGGTTGAAGGAATTCCTCCAGCAGAATTTAGACGTGTTCGCCTGGTCTCACGAAGATATGAGCGGGATTGACCCCCAATTGATGACTTATCATCTTAACATCTTACCAGATAAAGGTGGAGGCAATGTGGGCGAAGCCGATTCGTGAATACTTAGAAGGGGGAGACTTCCCGAAGACCGGAACGAGCAGAGAAGAGTTCAGTACTAGGCGACCAGGTATGTGATCATTGAGGGAGTACTATACCGAAGGGGGCATATTTTACCATTGCTTTGGTGCGCAACCGAGCCTAAGGCTGAGTATATACTCAGGGAAATTCACGAAGGAGTTTGTGGTAGTCATTCTGGCTGGAGAATATTAGCCAAAAAAGTCTTGCGCGCAGCCTATTACTGGCCCACCATAGAAAAAGATACCCAGAACTTGGTGAGAAGATGCGACAAATGCCAGAGGTTTGCCAATGTTTCTAGAAAACCAGCTCAAGACTTGACCCCTATACAGAGCCCATGGCCTTTCGCTCAATGGGGAATTGACATTATCGGCTCTCTCCCCCTAAGGAAGGGACAAAGGAAATTTGCAGTGGTAGCCATAGATTATTTTACGCAATGGGTGGAAGCCGAAGCCCTGCCTAGCATTACTGATCAAAACATGAGGAAGTTCCTGTGGCAGGGAATTGTATGCAGGTTTGGTATCCCAAGGGTGGTGATAACCGATAATGAAAAACAGTTTGAAAGTCGATTGTTCAATGAGCTTTGCGAACAGTTGGGGATTCACCATCATTACTCGTCCCCTGAACGTCCCCAAGCCAATGGACAGGTAGAAGTAACTAACCGGTCCCTGCTGAAAATCATCAAAACTAGGTTGGAGAAAGCCACAGGGTTATGGGCGGATGAGCTCGCCAATATACTGTGGGCCTACCGAACCACGGAGCGAACTCCTACATGATATACACCGTTTTCTTTAACGTTTGGCACAGAGGCAGTGATCCTAGTTGAGATCGGTCTACACAGCCCGAGGGTCGAATTATTTGACCCAGACATTAGTGAAGACGCGTTAAAGACTGATCTGGATCTGCTAGAAGGGAAAAGATTGCAAGCGGTCGTTCGAATGGTAGCATATCAGTAGAAGATGAAGCACTACCACAGTCAGAGGGTCAAACCTAGGAAATTTAAAACTGGCGATCTGGTGCTTAAGAGGGTGAACCAATCAACTCGCGATCCTCGAGAAGGCAAGCTCGGTCCAAATTGGGAGGGGCCATATGTCGTCGTCTCCTGCTCCAGGGAAGGAACCTATTGGCTCAGGGATTCCAATGGAAGGACTCTACCTCACCCCTGGAATAGCGAACACCTGAAGAGATATTTCGCTTGAGAAGCATCCTAAGCAGTCGTTCTTTTTGTTTTGTTTTTCTTTTGAAAAAATTCTATCTTTGAACGGTTTACTATAAAACGGTACAGTTTCATTCTACTCTTATGCGTGAAAATGTGATTGAAAATATGATGGAAAAACACCCGCTAGGCCGAGAGTGCCTAAGGGGTGTATCGACAGCTGGATCGGCCCGAGAGAGGTCGACCGACAATAAGGAACGCCCGCTAGGTCGAGAGCGCCTAAGGGGCGTGTCGACAGCTCGGTCGGCCCGAGAGAGGCCGACCGACAAGGAGGAACGCCCGCTAGGCCGAGAGCACCTAAGGGGCGTGTCGACAGCTCGGTCGGCCCGAGAGAGGCCGACCGACAAGGAGTAACGCCCTCTAGGCCGAGAGCGCCTAAGGGGCGTGCCGCCAGATCGGTTGGCCCAAAAGAGGCCGATCGGCATGGCAAGAAGAAGTGAAAGCTTCCGTTGGTCAGAGAGAAGCCACTCGACACAAAAAAGGTGCTCGACAAGTCAAGGGTCTGTGGCAACGACATTGGTGAAATAACACAAATCATGACCGCAAATCACATCATAATAGATAGCAAGCAATAGAAGGATGGATAAGCTACAAATTGGTGAAAAATACCATTAAATTCAGTATGAAAAAGAGTACAAAGTTAAAACAAAAAAAAAAGAGGAGGAGTGTCTTTATCCCCTTACTTCAACATTGGAGGTGAGCTGAGAATCGTCGGTAGCCCTGGTTTGATCAGCAACTTGGCTCGGCCCCGCCCCCAAATCAGCTGCTTCCTGACTTGGGGAATGATCGAGAGAATAGGGGCGGCAGCTCCGGCCATAAAGATCACCTCGGAAAGGTCCAAGTGAGGATAACGCTTGAGGGTTTCAGCCTTGGCATCATTGAAGCCATCCTCGAAAGCCTCAGCAAGCCAATCTTAGCCTTCAGAGCTGTCTTTGAATTTTTCAATGACAGCTGCCGCCCGTGCCCCCATCTCATTCTTCAGTAGCTCCACTTGCCCAGTCAGTGCTTCCTTTAAATTGGTCTCGAAAAGCAGCGCGGAAGACAGATCATTCGAGCGTCACACGGCCTCGTGCCGAGCGCTTAAAGCGGCGTCACGCTCGGATGTAGCGGCAGTAGATTCGGCTTTGACCTTCTGGATCTCCTCCTCCAGAGCAGACAATCGAGCCAGCAGATGCTCGTTTTTCTTGTTTTCTTAGAGAAAGCTTCAGTTCATTTTAGTGAACTGGGTACCGAGCTTAGCGGAATAAAGCATGACCTGTCAATTTACGTGCTTGTTAATGCAAGCAGCGAGGAATAAAAGAGCTTAAAAAAAAGAGGAGTACCTTAGCAAGGTCATATGCAATGTTCTTGGCCAATCGAGTAGGAGAGATCCCTTTCGATCGAGCTAGGTCTTCAGGGGTAATGATCCCCTCCATCCTTCTGATCGCCAGAGCTGGGTCATCAACAAGATTGCCCGAGAGGAACCTGAAGCTACCCCGGCTTCTGGCTGACCGCCCAATGGGAGCAAAGAGGGCGCTGTAGATGCAGGATCGCTCGGCTCGATGACTGAGGGGATGCCTTGCTCCAAAAGGTTAGAAGCCGGGTCCTCGCCTCTGAGCTCTGAGTGAGGCGCCGCATCCTTCGAAGGACCTGAATTTACAATTTTAATTCTTTTGGCCGATTGGGGATCCGACCCTGAGGCATTCCTACCCTTATACGCCTCCTTATTGAACTTCATCTGGTCGTTAGAAAAGATGGAGGCGGCAAGGTCGGCGTCTGCAAATCAAATAATAGGGAAAGATGAGTCCCAAAATAAAAACAAAATATAAATGTTATCAATGACTCACTCCTCTCACGTTCGATCTCCAAAGTTTCAGAGCTCGGTTCAGGGCCAAGCATATGTTTAGCTAGACTCTCGGTAGTAATCAGAACACTGTAGTGATGGTCGAGAAAAGTCTGAGCCAGAAGGATTCGTTCCAACTGAATATCAGTTAGGGAAGGCTGAGCTTTGGCTGGACAAATTAGAGCAGAGGTTAGGATGAGGTAGAGGTAAGGATTTGACTAATTTAAAAAGAAAAGGGAAACAGCATACCCTCTTCGCCAGGCCGACCCCCTGCGAGGGGACAACGGATCGACTTGTCCTCTTCGGTCTCCCAAGGGCAGAACTCCCACCCATCTCCGAAGAGGAAAAAGAAGTTCTCCTTCCAATGCTTGACGGAGGAAGGATAGCCCTCGACCAAATTGAATTCTTTTGCTCTGGCTGAAAAATATTACCAGCCCCAGCCTAATTCTACAACTCGATAGCAGTACAAAAATTCATCTGCCGAAAGGTGCTCACCTGTGGCGGCCTTCCAAATCACTGTGCACTCTACGAGGATCTTCCAGCTGTTCAGCACAAGCCGGGCCGGGTTCAAACTAAGACGAGAAAGTACCTCCTTAATAGGTCGCGCCAAATGGAATCGCAACCCACTCGATAGAGCAGCTTCATGCACAGTGATAACCCCAGGCATTGAGGGAGAGCAGGCAGTGTCTTCAGAAGCGGGCCACCGGTAGGAAAGATTCTTCGGGGGTTGAAATGCCTTGAGAAGTTTTTTTAATTTAGCCTTATTCACGACTGAGTGGATTGTTGCACAATCCAGCTCAAGGAGGCCATCTCTCCCAGACAAGGAAGCCTCCTGATGGTCGGTCCCAGGGGAGCTCCTGGAAGGTTCGAAACCCTTGTTTGAACTAATCGCCTTTGAGGCACTGTGGGGTACGTCGCCCGCGGACGAGTCATCACTGTCCTCATTAACGATAAGTCTCCTCCGGGGAGCCATGATCGCAGAAAGATTCAAAGTTCGAAGCTTAAGACTGTAATATTCAAAAATCAAAAAGGCGGAAATCGCCCTAAGAAATGAAGGAGTTCCTACGAAACCTACAGCGTTAGGCAGCCTATTATACCTCTTATAAGCCCACCAACTTCGAACGAGAAACCAAAGCATAAAAAAGGGTAATGAGATGAGATAGGAAAAATAAACAGACAGGGGCTAGAGGAACGTACCAGAAAATGGAGGACTCTGCAACTCGAAGATGGAGAAAACAGAAGTGGTGAAAGCCCAACAAAGTGAACGAGGGGAAAATGAAAAGGTGCACGGCAAATGAATGGGTCCAAATTTGAAAAAGAACGGTGTAAGATGGTGCCGCGTGGAAACAATCGGTAGGGCCTCCAAGGAAACCAAAAAACACCAATCCGATAATGACGCGTGGCGACCCAGACGGAAAAGCTACAAGAACGCGAAACGACGCCATAATAACAACTGACAGCTTTAAATGCACGTGGCTCAGAGGAGGTCAGCTCACTCGATTCCCCCAACCCTGCTTGTAGGCATAGGGAATCGGGGGGCAACTGATAATGAGGATCTTTTGAGAACATCTGAAATGCCTTAGAGAGCCCTCGGCGTTAGAGTGAAAGGATCGGGAGAATCCAGAGAAGGGAAACCGAGCCGAACCACCGATCGGGGGTGGGCCGATCTGCTCATTTGGATGACCGAAGTGAACCTGTAACTTGAACAGATAAAAGGAGCCGAGGTATTCAGCCGAGCTAGCTAACCACCCTATCGACTTGAACTCCTCTTTCTGGGATGAAGAGGAGGCACGGGTACTTTGACAACTTCAAAGGCAAGATCAATGGGAAATATAGAGATTGATTTGAATCTCCTGCCTGCCTTATCCAGCTAAGGAAATCGCAACAAATCTGGAAAAACTCCTAATTTGACTCCAATTACAACCCTACAGAATATTCTATAAGTAGGGGATAAAATCAACTTAACAGGTATGGAAAAATTCTCTCTTTCTCTCATTTTCTATACGAAAACCCTGCCACCTGTGCTAACTTAAGCATCAGAGATTTTTTGGCAGGCACCACATCGGTGATCATTTTAGGGAGAGTTCCGTCATTCTCCGGGAGGGCTAGTCAGCGAAGGTCCGGATTGAAGGACCACGAAATTTCTGCACTATCAAGGTTTTTTAAAAAAATATTTTCTATCGTAAAAAAATTAAATTAAGATTTCAGAAGAAAAAAGTTGTGATTTCTTTGATATTTAACTTTTTTGATCTTGGTAATTTTTTTTTTTTTTTTAAAGACTCGTGTAAAAGTGTAAGTCTCTGTTGGTGAGTTTAGGAGAGAAAAAAAAAAGAAAAATAAAATATTAATTAGGAGATAAGAGAAAATAAGAGAATTTATTATATTTTATTTCTATTTGTTTGTAAGTTTAGGGAAGAAAGAATAATAAATTTCTTTTTCTTTGTTTGTGAGTTGAGAATAAATGGAAAGAAAATAAAAGGTAAATGATTATTTTACAATTAAATCTTTTGAGAAATTAGAGGGTAATAAATTTATTTAATCTTATGATATATTTGTAATTTATTTTTTATTATTTATTTTATGGACAAAAATGTCATTTTAAAATTTTTATTAATTTACTTTTCTCTTCTCTCAATTTCTTCTAACTTTTGAAAAAATGAAAAATTTAAAATTTTAACACTCACTTTTTTCTCAATTCTTTTCACTCTTAAAAAAAATTCACAACAATATATTGACTCTAAAATATTTTATTTTATTTTCTTTTCATTTCACTCCATCCAAACAGGTGGTAAAACTCTACTAAATGACTTAAAAGTGATGATAAAAGTTAAAATGACAAAAATTTATAAAGAAAAAGAAATTAATTTCTTATTTGATTAATTTAAAAATAATAACATAAAATATATTTCTATATGCTTTTAAATAATAAAAAATTATATTTTAGTTTAAAAAAAAAAGACTCCATCACTTTGGACCAAATTAGACTTAATGGTGCTTGTTCAAATTTGTGAATTTTTTTATAAGAAAATAATTTTGTCATTTTAAATTATGCATAGAAATGCTACCTACAAGGGGTATTTTTGTGGTTTCACTTAGTAAAAAAAGGTAAAGCGAAGTGAAGTGTAATAGGTCAATCATAAAATATAAACACATTCACTCTTTTAAATTTACATTCATATTTTTTTCACCTTGAACTATTACAAGCAATTTTTTTTTTTTTTTTGGTTAGGTCTTTCAATGTTATAGCTATAAATAACACAAGTAGACCTTTAATTTTGCATTTATATATGTTTTATGATCTTTTCTCTTTTTAAATTTTTTTCTTTTTGGAATATAATCATTAAATTCATCTATTTAAAATTATAGATTAAATTTAAGAACAATATCTACTTTTGCAAAATCACTTTGCTTTTTTTTAAATTAAAAAAAAAAAACAAACATAACCAAACAAAGGAGATTTTGGTTGGGTTTCATTTCCAAGATTCTTTTAAGCAAAAATTTAAATTTTATTACATTAGGTATATGTTTATTATGCCTCTAGAATCTGATTAGGTTCGATTCCCAAATTTATTTAAGAATTTATTTTCCCTCATTCCACCTAACATGATTGAACAAAGTTTCCCCGAAGAGTTTCATTTACCGTAATTTTCTATTATTATTATTATTATTTTTTTTATAAATTCATTATCTAAAAATAAAAGAAAATTTTGAAAAAAAATATATTTAATACGTATTTATTTATTTTCTTATAATTTTACTCCATTTATCATCTTTTTTATTATTATCAAATTTAAATTCATAATCAAAACAAAAAAAATTTAGTTTTAAAATAAATAATTTTGCGTCATGGATCACAAATCAGAACTGCCTCCGGTTGATTACCGGTAAAACACGACGGTAGTAACTGATACCATAGCCTTGGTAGCAGCGGATCGTAGCCATGAGCAGGTGAAGTGGACGGTGTTGGCATCAATTGAAAAAGAGTTTTCTTGGCGCTGGAGCAACCACTTTCGCTTTTTCTCTCAATTAATTATTACGTAAGATAAAATTATATACATTTATATATTTCATATCTCAACGCTTCACCCTTCTCCAAATCATCAGCTTCGCATCATCTTAGGTAACAATGCTCTTCTCTCTCTATCTATCAGAGTTGATTTTGCTTTTAGTTCTTTGTTAAATTTTGGGATCAAGTGATTTCCAGGGTTTTCGACTTGGAGGCCTGGTGGTGATTGCGGATTTTGATTTTTTTTGTTTCGGAATTGGAGCTGTTGAAGAATGGAAGCGTCGTCGTCTAGTCAACCAGAGTTTGATTACTTGTTCAAGTTGTTGTTGATCGGAGACTCTGGAGTTGGGAAGAGTAGTCTGCTTTTGAGTTTCACTTCCGATACTTTTGAAGATCTCTCCCCGACCATCGGTAATCTCTGCATTTCCGCACAAATGTATTTATGCACACGGAATATTGAAAAGCATATAAGATATATCTTTTACTCCTTTATATTATCAAATTATAGTTCAGTTTCATTTCCAAAATTAAAACCAATGTCTAAAAATGAGAAACAACGAAACAAAACAAAAGTATTACAAAAGTATTGTGAATAAATTTCCCTCACATGGTTTTCGTTATTTATTTATTTATTTATTTTTTAACTTTTGATGATTTCAAAGGCATTTTAGACATTTTATATAGTCTAAAAGATATATGAGTATCTCGTTTAGTTTTGCTATGTGACCACTTTACTTTCCATTCAACATTGACGGCATCGATGACAAATTTTGTTGTGACAAACATTTCAAAATAAGGAGCTTAAGTGTAAATTTCAAATGTTAAGATAGTTACCTATAAGTAACCAAATATTGAGGGAAAGTAAGCATAATTTATCTTTCCTTATGTGTATGTTATTTGCCGATGATATTGTTTAGTTAATTTAAAAAAAAATGAAATTATTACTAAGTTAGAATTATGGTGGGAAGCATTCAGAATTGCAAAAATTTAGCATGTAGGAATAAAGCTGAAGACATGAGATGTAGATTTAGTAGTAACCAAAATACAAATGAAATAATAGTTAGAATTGAAGGTCATTAAATACTTAAGAGTGAACGATTTTTATATTTTAGGTTCTATTATACAAGTGCAGGGAAGGATTCTTGGGGATGATATCATGATATGTACAGAATTAAGGCGAGTTGGATTAAACATTGGAATATATCTATTGTTTTATGCGATCGTCGAATATTTTTAAGGTTTAAAGGAAAAATTATAGGACAACAATTAGACCTTTTATATTTTATGGTTTAGAGAGTTGGGCAATAAAAAAAAATGTTAATAAGACGAGAATGCTAAGTTGGATTTGTGGTAAAATGAGAAAAGATAGGATTAGGAATGATCAGATTTGTGAGATGGTTTACATAGCTCCAATTGAAGTTAAATTGAGGGAAAATCAAATAAAAATGGTTTGGCCATATAAATTGGAGGCTAGTAAAAATGTGTCAATTAGGAGGAGTCACAACATCCAATTCATTGGTAGTGTGATAGGGTGAGTAGACTAAAAATTAACATTGGTGGAAATAATAAAGAAATGCATGGATTGATGTGGAGGTGATATAAATCACTTCATGAATAATTTAGGAGTTCTATGCACAAGTGTGTGATAAACTCCAATCACAACACACGCTTAAAAAAAATAAATAAATAAATAAAGTCAAATTATAAGACATGCTTTGTTGGTGAATGTTTTGTTGGTGAATGTTCAAGTAATGTACTCCGCAGTCTATGTAATGTAGGTTTGCATGGTCTTTTTCTCATTTTTATGATTTGATTTATTAATTTCTCATTTTATGCAGGGGTTGATTTTAAAGTTAAACATGTTAGCATTGGGGGAAAAAGGTTGAAGCTTGCTATTTGGGACACAGGTAATTCTTCTTATGGTTCTTCTTATGATCCTCATTTTAGTTGGTTATTTTTCTCCATGCAGGTACAAGCTAGGGTGACTCTGGATATTCGTTCTGTTTTGGAAACTTCCTGCAGAGGTTTTTAGGGAGGGTAGTGTTGAGATTCCGTGCCTAAATCTTTTTCAAATGATACGGATTACGGATTATTATTATTTATTTATTTTGGAGTTAGTGTGCTGTTTTGACCAATTGGAAGAGACTTCAAAGAGTGGTCTTCATTTACCGTAATGGAGATAGAATTCTATTGATATATTTTCGACCTTATATGATGAACATTGCTTGTTTTTGGAATTGTCCATGCAGGGGGAGAAATAAATTTGTCTTTTTAGTTTGGGACTTCGCTAAAATAGGGTCAGCTAGATATTGGATCCAGATCTAGAGACTTCAAAGATATATATATTTATATATATATGGGTTTTTGAAGCCATTGGGGGCATTTAACCATCAAAGCCTCTGGCTTTGTTGGAAAACCTTAGAGATTTACTACTACGGGGATTCATTGTTGTCTGATAGAAGGTGAGGGCAGTTGGCCAAAAAGCAAATGTTTGGTCTTTGCTTCAATGCATACTTGTTGATAGGGATCTTAAAGATGTTCACCTCTCCTCTCCTGTTGTCATTAAATGTATTCTGAAGTTAGTATCATAGAGGCCAATAGTTTTGGTGAAGAGAGGAAGCCATTCTCATTTTTTCTAGAGTTCTACCCTCCATTTGCATGTGGGGGCATGTTGCCTTCATTATTTAATTAGAGTGAGGATCTTCCATCCTTTTTTGTGTACCAATCATTTTCTCTTTAATAAAATTATTGTTTCTTAGAAAGGAAGAGGGAGGGATGGAGGAGAGGTTGGAGATTGAAAATAATTGATGCTATTATATGCAACTGAAAACTTAAAAGCATTAACTTGGCAATAAGAAAGGACTTTTGTTAGGAAGGAAAAGTTCCTCCCTTGCTTTGGTTCCCTAGTTAAAGTTAATATTCAATGCAGGCATTGGTGTTTGAAACATTATTTCTTATTCTGCAGCTGGACAGGAAAGATTCAGAACACTAACTAGTTCATACTATAGAGGAGCTCAAGGAATAATAATGGGTAATTTTCTCTCTCTCTTCACCAGTTTACTTTTGATATATGTCCCTTCAGTGTTGCTTGCTTTTTAATAAAATTTCTCAATCATTTGCACGTGAACCTTGACATGTTTGGATTGATTGTAAGAATTTCACATCCTTTACTGATTCTCAGTGCTTCTCTCCTCCACCCTACTTGTTTGTTGGTTGGTTTGTCACATCCTTTCAAGTTCTTAAGGTCGAGAGCTACGTCATTGACTCGGGTATGGTATCAGAGACGGGTGGGTGTCTAAGAGTTCATTATTTTTTTTTATTCAAGTATCAAGGGCAATCCATGTAACATAGGTGAGAGAGCAAATCATATACCAGGAATTTTTGTAAATTTTTGAAGTTATGATCCAAATGAACTAAATTGTCATGTCAATGAGGCAGTGGGTTAGATGAGTATGAGATTTTGGGGAGCCAGGATGTATCAATATCTGTGCATCTTAGCAGTCTGATTTACCAATGGTATTTAAGCTATTCTCAGTTTGATTCATATGCAGTCTGAGTTCTTTCTGACTGCCAACTTCTTCATTCTGATTTTACACATGGTACAATATCTATTACTAATTTGATTCATATGCAATCAGAACTCTTACTGCCAATGTCTTCTTAACGTATTTGTTTAGCCTTTGTGTTGTTCTAGTTTATATTATTGCTCTAATTTATATATCTTATTCGGTTTATGCAAGAAGTGATTGGGATTGGTCTTTGTTAAGTCCTATAATTTATTTCTAAGAAGTTAAATGCTGGTACATTCCAGAGTTTCTTGTATTTGAGTTGATCCTTCTGGGAGGGTCAATTCTATATCTAAGCCTCAGTCCTATTTATGTGCTTCTTTTAATTTAATTTTGTTTTGTTTTTAGTATTTTACAATTATCCGGATTTCAACATGTCAGAACTCAGCATTGATTGAAATTTGTTGAAGTTCTTTTCTGTTTTTGTTTTACATAATGGCAACCCAGTGCATGGGACTCTCGCATTACATGGCTTGGGAAAGGTTAGATGTACGCGCCCCTACTTGTAGAGAGGTAGTTTCAAGGGGTTGAACCCATGACCCTCTGGTCACAATGAAACAACTTTACCAGTTTACATAATCAACTGTTAATTTACACATTTTAATTGGTGTAGCCCTTTTGTAATTCATTTTTGGCTAATAAATTGTAAGATTTATATCACCTGATCTCCATGTGTGTTATTTTTATTATTATTATTTTTTAATACCCACAAGCTGCACCTTGATCTCAGACTTGAACTCTTCACGTGTATAGTAAATCTAATTGTCTTTTTGAGATTGCAACAGTTTATGATGTAACCCGACGGGAAACATTTACGAATCTATCTGACATATGGGCTAAAGAAATTGACCTGTACTCAACAAATCAAGATTGTATCAAGATGCTTGTTGGCAACAAGGTTGATAAGGTACAAGATTTTTGTGTTTAGTTCTCTTGCATACCTGGGTGCTACTATAAGTCAATTTAAATACAGTATCGATTTGTGTGCGTGTGCGTGTGTGTGTGTGCTTTTTTTTTTTTTTTTTCTTTTCTGAGAACTGCATTCAAAATTTGCTTTGTCCACAAATTTATCTAATTTTCATTATTGGATCATATGATGAAGTTTGTAGCTTTAAAATTTTTCTTATTTCTTTGCAAGGAAAGTGAAAGGGTTGTCACAAAAAAAGAGGGAATTGACTTTGCTAGGGAATATGGATGCCTTTTCATTGAATGCAGTGCAAAAACTCGTGTCAATGTGGACCAGTGCTTTGAGGAGCTTGTCTTGAAGGTGTGCATAATGTTAGCGTCTTTATTCCCGTGCTTGTTTGAAGTTATTGAATTTCTTTTTATTTATCTTTATAGAAGCCTAAAATCATTATAATAGTTACTCAAAAGATTATCTGAATCGGTGATACACCAGCTCAAGCTGTATTTATTTAGATCCCCCCATGTAATTCATGTTATCATACTTCGTGGGATTGGTATTCTTTTTTGATGACGTAGGGCATTATGGTGAACCATAATGATGGAAATAGCCTGGTACACCTTAGGAGATAAAAGAATTATAATAATGTTTATTCTGTGTGTCTTCGTTATGTTTTCACTAAAATTTATTTTAGCCTTATTGAAGTAGACTTGGGGTGCCAATTGCAAGTTTCTTGTTCTGAGATGCTGATGGCTTGTTGAAATATAAATATCACGTGGTGGAATTAAACAAATGGCAGGTTCTGTCTGAGTCTAGAAATGTTCAGGCCTAACTCCGAGTAGGGGACACCTCAACGAAATTCTCATTTGACTTCACCATGTGTTATTACAATTTGCCGTCGGCCTATCGTTACTCTCCTTTATCCAAGTTTGGGATTTTTGTGTTAATCAAAATTAGGAGTGGCAATTTTCAGTCCAAACCCATGAACCCACCCAAAACCGCCCAACTTAAATGGTTTGGATTCAATTATTTTCATAAATGGGTAACCATTAGACTTTTCAAAAAAGACCCATTTTTAATTGGGCTTAAATGGGTAAAAACTTAAAATACTTAATTGGGCATCCAAATAAAAATATATATATATATGTATTAAATACCGACCCATTTCATAAACCTATTTATTTTTGCACAATGAAAATAGAAGAAGAGAGAGTAGGACTTCAAGCCCAGAATTTAAATATAGGCCGAAGTTGGGTTGTAAAATGACCATTTAACCCCTGGGGCCTATTCTCATTTGAGATTCTCATTCTAAGCATTGTAAAAGGTTTATAAATATTTCTTAGCAAATTCAATATCAGCTTAGCAAGTTTCAGCCTGAACCGTACTTAGGCAATAAAATGATAGTTTTATTTTTGAGTGCATTTTTCAATCGAGGTTCACATTTTGGGCATTACAAAAGGCTAAGAATATATATACCTTATCGAATTTCAGGTCGATCCAAACTCATGCAGTAAAATGATTGTTTTATCCTAAAGTTTATTTTCGCTCCAAATTCACATTTTGGGCATCCTAAATGATTTGGAATGTATTCCTTGGCAAGTTTCATACCCGCTTAGCAAATTTTGGACCAATTCGAACTCGAGCTGGCTAAGTCTGTTTTCTATCTAGATTCATATTATGGAAATCCCAAAAGACTCAAAACATATTCTTTAGCAAGTTCATATCAACTTAGCAAAATTCGGGCCGATTCAAACTCGAATTGTAAAATGACGATTTTACCTTGAGTCTATTTCTTGTCCAGATTCGCATTGTTGGTATATTAAAAGACTGAGAATATATTTCTTAACAAGTTTCGTCTCAACTTAACAAATTTTGAGTTGATCCAGACACAAGCCACAAAATGACTGTTTTATTACTGAGTCCTTTTTCTATCTAGATTTGCATTTTGGTATCCCAGAAGATTGAGTATGTATTCCTTAGCAAATTTCACATTAACTAGCAAATTTCTGGCCGATCTAAACTCGAGTTGTAAAATGACCATTTTATCCTTGAGTCCATTTTCTTATTTTCTTATCAGCTTTGTAATATGACCTGCCCAAATGTAATCCATTTGTTAAATGGGTTGGGCGTTGTTAACTCACAACCCATTTTGACTCAACCCAAACTTGCAAACTTGGAGTGAACTTGGAGTGAACTTGGAGAGGTATAAAGAAGCAAAAAGAGAAACCAAAAAGGCAGTTAGTGAGGCTAAGGCAAAGGCAGTTGAGGATTTATATAGGTGACTTGACACTAAGGAGGGCAAAAGAGAGTATTTAAACTTGCTAAATCCAGAGATAGGCGGACCAAAGATTTAAACCAAGTTAAATGCATTAAGAATGATGATGAAAAGATATTAGTAAAGGAAGAGGAGATAAAGGAGCGTTGGAAGAGCTACTTCTACAAGTTATTTAACGAAAGTAGTAATAGTGACATACAATTGGGGCAGTTTATTACCTTTAGGGAAGAATTAAATCATATGTTCTATAGGAGAATCAGTAGCGAAGAAGTAAAAGAAGTATTGAAAAAGATGAAGAATGGGAAAGCGGTTGGCCAGATAGTATCCCTATTGAGGTTTGGAGGCGCCTAGGGGAGTGTGGCACAGGTTGGTTGACAAAACTTTTTAATGTAGTGCTAAAGAGCAAGAAGATGCCTAATACATGGAGGAAAAGTATTCTTATACCCTTATACAAGAACAAAGGAGATATTCAAAGCTATGTGAACTACCGCAGGATTAAATTGATGGGCCATACGAGGAAATTATGGGAGAGAGTTATTGAGAGAAGACTAAGAAGGACAACAAACGTTTCAGAGAATCAATTTGGTTTCATGCCTGGGAGATCAACCGTGGAGGCTATCTTTCTCCTGAGGAGGTTAATGGAACAGTATAGAGAAGCTCAAAAAGATTTACATATGGTGTTCATTGATTTAGAGAAGACCTATGACCGAGTTCCTAGGGAGCTTCTATGGAGAGTATTGGAAAAGAAAGGAGTATGTGTTGCATATATTGAGGCGATAAAGGACATGTATAATAGAGTCATGACATCTATATGGACGACTGGTGGAGATACTAAAGAGTTTCCTATCAAGATTGGTCTATTCCAAAGCTCAACGTTAAGCCCATACTTGTTTGCTCTAGTTATGGATGAGATTACAAGACATATTCAGGATGAGGTGCTATGGTGTATACTATTTGCAGATGATATTATTTTAGGAGATGAGACGAGAGAAGGAGTGAATGCTAAGCTAGAATTGTGGCGGGAAATGTTAGAGACAAAAGGGTTTAGGTTAAGCCGATGCTAAACAGAATATATGTAATGAAAGTTTAGTCAAAGTAGAGTAACTGGTAGTATAGAAATAAGTTTAGGCACACAAAAGATTGTAGAGAAAGAAAACTTTCGGTACCTTGGATCTATGGTGCAACAAGATGGAGGGATTGATACTGATGTAAGTCACTGGATTTAGGCCAGGTGGACCAAATGAAGGAGTGTTTCGGGGGTCTTGTGCTATCGAAAAGTTCCCCTCAATGTGAAAGGAAAGTATTATAAGGTGGCAGTAAGACCAGCATTGCTATATGGATCAGAGTGTTGGGCAGTGAAGCATAATCATGTTCAGAAGATGGCAGTTGCGGAGATGAGAATGCTAAGATGGATGTGCGGGATTATAAAGAGAGATAGGATTAGGAACGAGGAGATTAGGGACAAAGTAGGAATATCATCGATTAAAGATAAAATGAGAGAAAATCAATTAAGATGGTTTGGCCATGTTAGAAGGCGTCCAACGGAGGCACATGTTAGAAGGTGTGAAAGCATGGAGATTGTTAGGAGTAGGAGAGGAAGAGGAAGACTCAAGAGAAGTTAGAAAGAAACTATTAGACATGACCTTGCCTACCTGGATTTAACGGAGGACATGACCCTAAATAGATTTGATTGGTATTGTCAAATCTATATAACCGACCCCACCTAGTGAGAAAAGACTTAGTTTGGTTTGGTTTGGAAAAAAAAATAAAAATTTTTATCTCAAGCTTGATGATGATAACAGAGAGGGAAATAATTTGTTGGACTCAAACAACTCTCTCTCTCTCTCTCTCTCTCTTTCTTTCTAGTTCTTTCTAATTTGATGGTCTTAAATAAGTGGATGATGAACGTGGATTATGCAGGAATTAGATTTACGTTATTTGGTTCCAATAGGTTTTGTTGAAGATTGAAAACTTTGTTATGAAAGATTGAAAAAAAGGACGATATAAATTGAAGGATTTTCTAGATAGTTTCTGTAATTGCAATATTTATATATATATTTCACAATCACAGAAAATATGTTGTAAAAGGTAAGAGTGAATGAAGGTACCCTGTTAACGTGTTTGTTGGTAAGTTTGAAAGAAATTAGGTAAATCATTATGGATGCACCATGGACTTCATTTTGATCCGATAATATAAAAAAGACCTCCAAGTCGCAGAGTATTAATCTTACTGTTGTGCTAGAAGTCACCCTTTTGATTCAATAATATATGGATGGATATTTTGTCCATTGGGAAGAGGCATAGAAATGTGGCCGTACTCTGCTGGTAGTAAAAATTAGTTTGATATTAATCATATATGGATAAAATATTCAAATTAGAAAAGAGGAAAATGATGCCATACTCTGCAGGTTGTAAAAATTATGTATTATTCATATATGGACCAATAAATGTTTATTCTACTATAACTTGCATGATTTAATTTTACAGGATATGCAGTCTTTTTTTTTTTTTTTTTTTCGATGGGTGAGGATCTGCAGTCTATTCACTAAAAACTGTGATGGCTTTGGACTCCTCACCAAACATAAATAATTGATTAAAAAGGGGACAATGGATCATATTACAAGTTGAAGTTGCTGTGATGTTAATTTGGTAATCTTATTAACCTGCAGATTTTGGAAACACCAAGCCTCTTGGCTGATGGCTCCTCTGGTGTCAAGAGGAACATCTTCAAACACAAACCTCCAGAGTCGAATGCCACAACCAGTGGATGTTGCTGAAGTTGTTTTGTTGTCTCTACTCTTCCGCGGACTCCCTTTATATATGTTGGAGTTTTTAATTCTCTTGTTATGTTTGATCCACAAACTTTTATCTGCAAATCGGTCTTCGACAACAGATTGTATATTTGATCTCAAATGTGTTATGGGTAAATTTCATGTCTTCTTGTCTGATTATTTCCCATTCAGTTACCCACCAATCGCTTTTAAGGAGTTTTTTTGGGCCTACATGTAGGGGTGGAAACGAACCGAGCTGTTCGCGAGATATTCGAGCTCGGCTCGAAAAAAGCTCGGCTCGAGCTCGATTCGTGAGTTTAACGAGCTCGAACCGAGCTTGGTTTTTGGCTCGTTTTGGATTCGAGCTCGAGCTCGAGCCTAGAGAAGCTCGGCTCGAAAGCTCGCGAGTAGGCTCGGTTAGAATAATATATATATTTTTTAATAATATTTTAATATTTTTATTATATTTTTTAAATATATTATATTTTAAATCAAAACGACGTCGTTTTGGTTTAATCGAGTTATTCGCGAGCTTAACCGAGCCTAAATTCTTCTTTATTGAACCGAGCTCGAACCTATATAAAAGCTCGAATTGAGCTCGAGCTCGAGCTCAGTATAAAAAGCTCAAGCCGAGCTCGAACACGTTAAAGTTCGGTTCGGTTCGGCTCGTTTCCAGCCCTACCTACATGTTCCTGTGGGTAATTTATGTTTTTTTTTTTTTTTTTTGTCAATTCTTTTAGAGATTTTTTTAAATGTTATTTTTATAGTAAAGTCATTTTATATTTTGGATTTTATTTTTATTTTACTTGTAATTGGCTTATTAAACCTTCCACAAAAAAATTAGGCTTATGATCTAGCAAATAGAAAGCATATAAGGAACCTAATGTGTTATTATAAGGAGACTAATAGGTATGTCTTTGAATTTTGGAACAAGAATGAGAATTCTTTTTTTGGTAAGTATGAGAATTCTTTTTTGAATCATAGGAATTTCTCTATTTTATAAGTTATGTTTTGTTTGTTTTTATTATGTTGGATAGGAACTTACAGTTTAGAATTAAGATTTTGTTGAGTTGAAGAATTTAAAGTTTCGAATAATAAGGGACTATGGTCCCAAATACATGGTCAAAGTTTGAACTTTTGCATTTTGGAAAAACAAATATACACAATTTTTATTCTAATTTCTTGGTATGCCAAATATTGTAATTCCTTTGAATTTTTTCCTATTTCCATTCATGTTTCCATTTATGTTCATGTTTCTAATGATATCAAACATAATGCATTTAGTATGGGATTAAAATTTAATGGGGTAAATATTAATGAAGTAATTGTTAAGAAAATAAAGTTTTAATTTTTAATCATGTTTGATTATTTATCAATATAGAGTTTTTACTTCTTAAAAATTAATCATGTTTGTTATGTGAAGAAACATGTTAAAAAAATATTTCTTTTCTTGTTGGGAAGTTTAAAAGGTGATTTTTGAGCTGAAAAATAAAATTAGAAATAAAATAATTATTTTTTGCCCATGTTTTTATCAAGTAGGAATTTTCTTACTTGATCAAAAACACATTGAAGAAGTATTTTGGTGGCTTTTTCTTCTTCTTCTTCCATATATATATATATATATATATTTTATTTTTAATAACATAAGATGCCTCGGCCAATTTAGATCTTACGTTAATGAATAAGCATCTAGTAACTTTTAAAATATTTGTAAGGCTTTTAGGAAGTTTAAAAATATGAATTTTGAGTAAAAATAGGATTAGAATAAAAAAAAAAAAAATTTGGGTCGAGTATTACTGGGCTAAATTTTGTGTAACTAATAAAGAATACATCAAAGAAGTATATTTAAGGTTTTTGAGAAATCTAAAATGTAAATCTAAGGTAAATTATATTTGGAACAACATTAGTTCAGATCAGTTCAAAATTTTCATAGCAAATAAGAACTTTGTTGAATAATATTTTTGAACTTTTGTGTATTTTTTTTTAGGTTTATAACTTTAAAATTTAAAAATTTTAAGTTTATATTTTATTTTCAAAAATTATGTTAAAAAATAGAAATATTTAATCAAAAATATATCTGTATATAATCTTTATTGTACGATAACATTTAATCTATTTTAAACCTGTATCAAATAGAATAAGGGTGTGTTTGGAGGGACAAAAAATTAGATAAAATAAGGTTAAGTGAGATAAATTGTGAATTCATAATTCGTACAATGAGATAAAAAATGAATGACTTTTAGAAATTTTTAATATTTTTCATATTTTTTTAGAATTTTTTGTCACTCTAAATGAAGTTTAAAAGATAAAAGAGTAATTTTATAATTGTATATTGTTTTGTTCGATTTCATTGTATGTAATTAATTAAGGGTGTGAATTTTGGATTTGGAAGCTCTTAGGTCAATCAGGTAATTTATAATTAGAATAGTTGAATTAAAATTTAATAGTTAAAATGTATTTAATTTTTTTAAATTAAATAAATATATCTAAACGATTGAATTTAATTTGACAGTATTTAGGCATAGTTTGGGACAGAAAATAATTGGTTTATTTTTAGTTGGACTTTTTTTTTTCCATTCTTAAACATAAAAATAACTAGCTTATTTTAAAAATAAACTAACTATTTTTGTGTTTGGAAATAAAAAAAAAGTGATTTTTTTAGGTGACTTTTTAATTTTGGTTAAATTAAGATTTTTACCCTAAAAAATTAAAAAAAAATAAAATATAATAAAATAAATTTAACCATTTTACAAATAAGTAAATAAACTAAGTAGTCCGTAAACAAATTACCTCTTCCTCCCCAAACGCAGCCTTAATCAACACCGGTCAGCCTGCCTCCGTCGTAAATTTCACCGTGACCCCATTCTAACGCGTGGTGAGTTGGCGACAAACTCGAGGCGTAAGTGTAATTTCAGAAGCGAGAGGGCATTATCTCAGTTTTCGATAAACCCCAGAGGGACTCCTAATTTTCATTAGGTTGTTATAAAAGCAGGGTCAATTTGGTCATTTAGACGTAGACGAAGACGAAGACGAAGACAAGTACCAATACATGTTGCACAGATAATGGTCCTAAAATGGAACAATTGGATGTTGCGGTGGTTGAGGAAGAATTATAGCTTATACTTATGATACAATACAAATACATGTACCACGCGCCCAGGAATGCAGAGATGAACGTTGAAGATCCCCTATCCGCCGCCAATCCGACTAACTCTTCCGTCCCTGCAGATGTTCCACACGCTCCCCCGGCGGACGACGCGGAGGTGAACCAACAACTGGCATCACAACCTACTGCGGTGGAACAGCCGCAGTCCCAGCCATCGCCACCGCTATCACAGCAATCGCAACCACCACAACAATTGAACGTCTTGATTCAATCTAAGGATCCTGATTCCCTGTTTAGCGGCGGTGGTATCAGGTTCATACTTCTGATTTCCCTAATTAATTACGATTTGGCTGTTGTCCTCCAATGTTAATACTTACTGGCTGCTGGCTAATTATTGTCAATTTTTTTTTATTAGCGTTTTTGAGAATAATTTTATCGACTCTTTTGAAATTATTCGCTTTAATTGTTTTTTTTTTTTGGTAGTTATTCGCGTTAATTGTTGTTAGCTTTCTTCATTTCGTAAATCTGAAAATGTCAAAAATGCCCTCTTGAACTGCTAAGTTTGTCTGGTTCGGCAGTTATTTGTCTGCTGAGGTTATGCAATGCATTCTCATTCTATTTGAAGTTTACATACAAACTTAGTATTCTTTAATCGAACAAATAGTTTATAAGCATCTTTGCCTTTTTTTTTCCCCTTCATTCATTAAAGTTGGAAGTTGTTGTAAAATGTCTACAGAATTTGAAAGGAATATAAATGGAAGTTACATATATATATATATATATGTCTCTGTGTGTGTATATGTATTGTATAAATTTGGATTTAAAATGAATCATGAAGTAAGACGCAAATCCTATTGTTCTGTTCCCATTCTTATTATTCTATTTCTTATTAAAAAATAAAAAATTTATGGTAAAAGGTGGTTGTTTAAAGTTTTTCTTCACTTCCCCCAGTTTCTAATCCAATTATGTTAAAGACTGTCAAAGAAGCGAAGACAAGTGAAGTCTCAATTATCTTCTTTGTTTTGAAATAAGTCAAAGAAGAAAATTCTCTTGTGAAGTGCTTGTACTCTATTTCCATTTGAAAATCTCTTGCAAATCTTTTCTCATGTAAGAAGAAATTTCATGTGCGCAAAAGCAGAAACTCTTCTAGAATTATCTAGTGATTTACTTGGCAGTTTCATCCCTATACTTAAGAGAGACGATGCAACGAACGGCTTTTTGCGGGAACAGCACGATAGGCGTCACACACGAAGGATGAAGTGAAGGTGAAGTGAGCGTCTACGAGACAGGCCATGGATAACTAAGATCCATACATGTGTTCCAATAAGAGCAATGATGGATGGGGCTATATGTGAGAAGGCCTCTAAGTTTTTTGGAGGGGGGGTCTTAGGTCAATTGGGCCAACTTGGGGGGGGGATTTTGATTTGTACCCTTCTGAAAAATCAAGGTATGAGATGGCTGGAGTTCAGGCTATTCAACCCCATGGTTTGCTTCTTGGTAAAGATTTCGGAGAGAATCACTGGGGAGGGTTGGGAAGTCGTGGCATAAATGCTTTTAGAGTTCGACCTTGGAAGGAAGGCGAGGAAGTAGTGGCGACAGAAAGGTTGAGGAAGTAGTGGCGAGTGGAAGGTTGTGCGCAAGTTTCGTGGCAGCGAGAAGATGGCTGGAGTTGAAGGCTGTGAGCCTTGAGGTGGGGAAGAAGGATGACTTACATATTTGAGTGGAAGAGGGTTTAGGAGACAGGAGGTGAAAATTCCAAGAGAGAAGTCTAGTGGGTCATTTGGGGGGGGGGGGGGGGTAGGGTTCATTTGTAGTCGATGAGGAGGTTAGGAGGTGGACGGGGAGAACATGGAAGGCCCAGGGGTAGTGGAGGTGCGGGCAATAGATTTTTTTTTTTTTTTTGGGGGGGGGGTTATGCTCACTTTTCCTACACCACTTACTTTAAGTCACTGTGTATGCTTCAATCTAATAACATAGTGTAGTTACATGTGTCGAACTCATTTATATGACATGCAAAGTCATTGCCATGTCTATATGACATGGGCTTGAGGTCTCAGGTTTAATCCCCAATGTAGAAAATGTTTAGGCAACAAAATCAAGTTTATGTAGAAAGGATAGATCTTTGCTATTTTGTGGAAATCCTTTTTCAATGTCCTAAAGCTTGTTATCAAGCTAGGTTTGGTTAGACTTGAAGTAGGATAAATTCATGGGACCAAAAAGAATGCGAGCCAAACCTAATTTGGAGAGAATATCTGAAATATTTATAGAAGGAAGCTTATTCTAATATAATAAATTTTGGAATTATAACTTCAAATAATTTGGTTAGATGAGGGCCAAATGCAGTTCAAATCTAAACTTGACCCTGTCTAAAACGAGCAGTTTTAGTTAGATTTGTTAGCTCTAGCTGGTCCTACAATTGGCAATGGCAAATGGAAAAGCTCTTTATGAGCTTGGATAAAGAGCTTGGAGTCTTGATCCTATAATTCCTGGAAATATTTGATATTCAGTGGCTGATAAATCATTCTTTTTCTTGTGTAGCTTCCTCACTGGAAACCGAAATGCAAGATTCAGCTATGGATATTCCAGTTTCAAAGGCAAAAGATCTTCAATGGAGGATTTTTATGAGACAAAAATATCAGAAGTTGATGGACAGATGGTTGCCTTCTTTGGTGTGTTTGATGGTATGTCACATATATAATTACCTGATCCCTTTTGCTACTTTTTATTCGTTTTAGAAGTTGGTCTTTTATCAGTTGCAAAGTTTATTGTTGATTTTCCCATTTATTTTTTGATACATTGTCATTCTTAGAGCATCCTGTTGTACTTTTCTACTCTTTTTTGTTTTCTTTCCCCCTCTTTTTTGTGCTTGTTTTTTCATACTTCAAGCGTGGGAATTAATTCTCATAAAGTGTTAGTACGAATACTTGCTTACCCACTATTGTTTTTTTTTTTAATTGTTTTGCGTTTTTATTTAATGTGATTTGGCGTACAATTAGGTCACGGTGGTTCGAGAACTGCAGAATATCTTAAGAACAACCTTTTCAAGAATTTAAGCAGCCATCCAGATTTTATTAAAGACACAAAGTCAGCTATTGGTATGAACAGGGGAATTGTTTTTCTGTTTAATGCCTGATTTCAGACGTAGTTGCTTTCTGTATTACTGGTGTTATTTTCTTCTTCTTCTTCTTCTTCTTCTTCTTATTATTATTGTTGTTGTTGTTGTTGTTGTTGTTATTTTTATTGCAGTTGAAGCATTTAGACAGACAGATGCTGATTACCTCAATGCAGAAAAAGGCCAGCAAAAGGATGCTGGTTCAACTGCATCAACAGCTGTATTGCTAGGGGATCGGCTGCTTGTCGCAAATGTGGGAGATTCCAGAGTAGTTGCTTGTAGAGCTGGTTCAGGTTGGTTGGCTTCTCTATGTATGATGTACTGATATTGTTGCAGAGTAGGACTTATTGGGTTCATTTGAATGTGTAGTTTGTCAACATTCTTGTGGAAAGTGGAGAGAATAGAAAAAATGAGAGTAAATTACAACATCGTATTCTCACTATTTATATGGAATGGATGATTATGCGTTTTCAGCTCATGAGCGTTTAGAAGTGAATTCACCAATAGCTCATGTGTGTCTTGCCAAATATCTTAATCATATTTCGTTCCAAACTCTTTATCGATTTTTTTGTTTTCTTAGAATAATATTTGTGTAAGTGTATATGCTAGGAAGCATGGATACTTCAAAATGGGTGCCATATCCGTATCTGATATGTATCTGATACACATACTCTTCGGACACTTTAAAACACGTATCGGATACGCCATATGACGTATCTTATTATTTTATCGTTTTTCTTCAAGTATATAATTAAGACAAATCTAGATTTGAGTAGTTGAAACTCCTAAAATTATAAAACCTTATGACTTAATTTTGTTATATTTTGTATATTGAATTATATATTAAATTAATTTTATTGTGAATTTTATATTCATATGTATAACTAATAAAAATATACAAAATTTATATTTTTTGGTCGTATCCCTGTCGTATCTATATTCTCATTGTTTTAAAATTACCTTATCTGTATCCGTATCCGTACCCGTATTGTATCCGTACCCATGCTTCTTAGTGCATATGCATATAGATTACATAAGAACTACTTCTGGATGTGATGTAGTTTTATATTATTATTGGTTTATTTTTATTGTATTATTCCCTAGGGGTAATTTAGGCTTTATATGTCATAGGGTTAATTAGGATTTACATATAAGGTTTAGTTGTAATCATTGTATTATTCAGTTTTTCAGAATTTTAGTATAGCAATACAAATATGACCCTACGGCACATAAAGCCAAAATTACCGGGAATAAAACAAATACAAATAAACCAATAATAACATAAAACTACATTCACACTGAATAGGGATTTTGTTTTTCAAAATGGATATTGTTGAGGAATTAGACTAAAACAGAAACAATGATGCGGCCATGGGCATGTTAAATCAATGTATTTAAGATGATTAGCTGCCTGTTTATTGAGATAGTCACTATACACCTCTAGGATACAAGAAAATCGCTCGAGTTTGTAGACCATTCTAAAAGCTCATTTTGTTTGTGAATTTGTGATTGACAAATTTTGTAAACTAATCAAGAAATGTAATTCAACCTGAATACGGATGGGCCATTTGAGATGTGTTTTACTTTTGTTTTAAGGCTGCATCAGGTTAATTACAGATTAATTTGGGAAAATAAGAGTTTATTCAAGTGGGGCATGGTATCAAATTTGGAAAAATTAGAGCTTATTCAAGTGGAAATTTTATACCATTCAAGGAGTCAATAACCACGTCTGGTCGGCCTATTTAAAAAAAAAAATAGAGAAAATCAGTCTGACTTTCCAACACATCGTGGATGGTATTAAATTTTGTACTTGTGCTTCTGGTAATTTTGCCTTTCCATTTAATTCCATCCTTCCTCTCCCACTTTTTGAGAATACGTCAATTGGTTAAAATTTAATACCATCCTCCCTTTCTAGAAGCACAAGTACAAAATTTGTTAATTTGGATTGCTGAATATGCGTGGAGATTATTGTGAAATCTTCTTAATCTTTTTGTGATTTTATTGCGCTTAATGCAGCTATCCCATTGTCTATTGATCACAAACCTGATAGATCTGACGAACGCCAAAGAATTGAACAGGCTGGCGGTTTCATCATCTGGGCAGGTAAATTTGTCTAGCATTTCCAAAACTCTCTGCATGCATTGTGTTCCTTCGCAATCTGTAGTTGGGTTGACATTGATGAGCACTGAAGTAGTTGCTTTGCTAACCAAATTTTGTCATTGTAAATTATTATTTGACAAAAATATAATATTTTGAAGTTCAATGAGATTCTTGATATATCTTGTTTTGGTTCCACTCTAAATTCCAGAGTGACAGAAGTTGAACTTCCAAACCTCAACAAATAAATGCTTGAGTAAGTTGACTCCATGTCTATGTAATGTAAATTTTCTGTGGTGGAGTTGAAGCCTTGCTCAAAGGCAGACTTAGTTTGATCACAGCGGAAGGCATCTGAGATATGAGGTATATCTCACTGTTTAAATGGATGCTCCTTGGGGGGGGGGGAAGGTGAATCTTGAGTTGGTGCAATTTCTGGAATTAGTTCATTTGAAGGGAATACAAAATGTTTTATCATTTCCATGGCAGGAAGGTTTACATGTGTGAACCTTATAACCCTACCTTTTTACTTTCTTTACCATCAAACACACTCATGCATTTCTCAGTATGTGTCTAGAATATGTACAACAGAAATGTCCCCGATCTCTATCAAGTAGTCTTCTGAAAAATGATTAGGCCTGAAACATGATTTGATTGTTATGCACAACATACGGTGCCGATAGGAACTCTTTTTTTCAGGTTAACATGGTGTACATTTTCTGATATTTTTAAAGAAAGTATGATATGTTTGGTTTGGTGTGGTATGGGGCAGGTTTGAGATGGGATTCTTCTACCCAACCTCAACCTGAGGATCAATGCGCTAAACAATCGATGCAGTATGAATCCCAACATGTGCCCCTCACATGCAACCCCCATTTGCATGAGGCAGACTTGTGCACTGTGTACTCAAAGTGCGCAAACAAGATATTGTTAGGCAAAAGGGGTCGGGGTCTCCCAAACCTAGCTCTGATGCCATATCAGAGCGTCTTACTCAAAACTAACTAATTGGTAAAGAGTACAGAGGCTCATTTAGATCTGATACTGGCGTGGGAGGCATGATTTTATCGATGTGGGATAAATCCTAACAGTGCGTTTGGAGCATTTTTCGTACAAGTACATATATTCAAATATCCAATTCAATTGGAGCTCATTGGAAGCATTGGTAAGGCACAAAAATCTCTCCATTCTTTCAATAACCAATGTTGTACGTGGGATGGGACAAAGCAGGATTTGCAGCAACTGGGTCCTACCCCAAACAGTATTAACCATCCTCGTCATATATGAAGCCATGCTGATCCCCTTTTTATGTGCCTGCACCCTGAACCTTATCGGTTAGAGGCAGGTTGTCTATTACAGTGTGTCTATTACTCATTTTGCTTCTTTCTTAAAGATTCTTTAGTCATTTCCATATGATCAATGTCTTTTTTGTGTTTGGAATTTTTTTTGTTATTTGCCCATCTTATTTAATGTGGAGTTTTTATATCCTGTTAGTCACACATATGATTTAATTCTACTGGAAGCAATGTGAATCTTAGATATAATATATCAATGTGGTAAAAAAAACCCAAGTGTTCTGATGTCTTCTGTAATATGTAGAGATTTTACATGCTTATTGTTTTCTGTTGTGGTTTTGGGAATTTCTTCTTCATTAGACCTTTCATGGCATTGTTGTCTACCGAGAAATGAGGGAAGGACTACTAGTCTATGACAATTTGATACATTACTGAACGATACAAAATCTATATTATTGGATTGCATAAAAATTGCAGACACCTCTCATTGATTATGCCTCGGTTAATTGTTTCTAATATAGCTTATTGTTTAAATTATCCAAACTATGAACTCTCATTGTTACCAAATTCTTTAGGAACATGGCGAGTTGGTGGTGTTCTTGCTGTTTCTCGTGCATTTGGAGACAAACTACTTAAGCCATATGTGGTAGCTGAGCCAGAAATTCAGGTAGTGTGTTGAATACTTGTTGAATTTAAAACCACAGGATGTTTGGTAAATTTTCTGAAGGCAAAATTTGAATTATGCACAAGTGACGATGGTTCCTTTCAATAAATATATTGAGATCATACATTTGATACGAGGGCTTAAAAGAATGTGCATTGAGGCAAGAAAACAATGTTTGAAATGCATGGTTGATTTGAAATCATCTGACTCTGAGTCTGTTGGCCTTAAAAATGCAATCTGATTTTCCCCTCGTTATTTAATGTTAACAATTGATAGTCAATGTCTAAATTAATAAATAGTAAAATACAGTGACAATTGAGTACCTCTCTCTCTCTCTCTCTCTCTCTTAAAAATGAATATGACAATTGAGTATCTTATCATTCTCTTTTATTTACCTACCCATTCAGTCCATTCCTTGCTGTTGTTTAAGTCATATCATTGATGTGGTGATAATGAACTTGTGCAAGATCTTTGGCTTACTAATTTTGCTTATCCATGGGCTTTTTTTATATTCACTTGTTTTGATCATATTTATTCCCTTTCCAATGATTAGGAAGAAGAAATTGATGGTGTTGATTTTCTTATAATTGCGAGTGATGGACTTTGGAATGTCATATCGAATAAGGTATGCCTCTTTTACTCAAATCAGAAATTTTGGGAGCTTTTGTTTTCTAAGAAACTTGTCAGATCTATTTCTCTGTAGTAATCTCTCTGCCCACACTACAGTAACTAATGAACCAAGTTAGCTAAGAATTTAACATGTTACTTAAGAGAGCTTCATAAGTTTTTTTTTGAATAATTTTTGTTAAGATCAACTTGAAAACTAATTCTAAATTTTAATGGGAAGTGAAATCAAATTATTACTGTTTTGATAATTACTTCTCACTACCAAAAACTTGAGCTTTAGTGATAAAACAATTCATCTATTTTATCATGAAAAATAAATTTTATTTAGTGATACCAAGTTACCATCACAAAGTTATCACTAAAAGTGTAACACAAAGTATTTAGTGATCCTTGGATTGCTGAGATATGGTTGAGGGATGAATTCCCCCATCTTCCACTTGGCAGTTAGTATGGCAGCGGCAATGATTGAGGTGTACATGAAGGTGGAGGGAGGACAGATAACTTGGAGCCCTTGTTTCCAGAGTTATTTATAGGATTAGGAGTTGGAATTTATAGTGGCTTACTACATTTGCTATGCTCCCAAAAGGTAGGGGAAGATGAGGATAGTTTAACTTGGAAGTTGGGGCAGGAAAGTGAGGTGAAGTCTTTTTATTTTGCTCTTGAAGGAAGAAGGCTTGTGATTTTTCCCTGGAGATCTATTTAGAAGCTTGGGGCCCCTCAAAGAGTTGCTTCTTTCTCTCTCTCTCTCTATTTTTTTCAACGCTTGATCCATGGCAAGACCTTTACCATTGACAACCTTATGAAAAGAGGGTAGGTTATCTTTAGCTGCTGCCTCTGTAAGTGGGAGGGTGAATCTATTGATCATCTTTTTGTTCATTGTGCATGGACTGAGGAGGTGTGGGAATTAGCTGGTTGTTTCTAGCAAATGCCAAGCTTGGAGAGTGAATGTTCCTAAAAGAAAGGGTGGAAGCTTATTCCATTTTGTATTACTTGGCTGATTTGGCAATAAAGAAATAGATTTTTTTGTGGCAAAGAAACTCCATTGTATAGGATGAAAAGCATTTATTTGTCAATCTTGTATAGATGGCAAGTGGGCATGATCCAGATATATGTAGTTTTTTGACTTTTGTCGAGTCCTTTGAGATATAATTGAGGCCGCTTATTGCTTGTTCCTTGGGTGCACCTGCCCCCTCACCCCAATATGTAGTTTTTTGATTTCTGTTGAGTCCTTAGAGGTATAATTGAGGCTGCTTATGGCTTGTTTCCTTGGGTGCCATCCCTTTGTTAATTTTTAGTACAACTTTTGATTACTCATAAAAAAAAAAATAATAATAATAATTAACTTTTGTCATAAATTCTAATATGTTTAGTGACAACAACACTAATTCATCACTAAAAAAAATTTTAGAATTAGTGAGGAGGTTTATTTATCACCAAAATTGTCATTTAGTGATAAATTAAATAATTCAGTGAATAATACTTTTAACTTATTGTGACAGACAAGTGGCAGCAATATTACATCATTAAAAAAATAAAAAAAATATTTTTAGTTTCATCACTACAACCCTCATTTGTTGTTGTGTCTTTAAATAATTTCCTGTTGATCGTTCTAGAACTCTGATTTCCTTATGGCTTAATTGCAAAAGCTATATATATGTATATATTTTCTGATAAAGAAGATAACAAAAAAGATTTTCGAGATTATTGAACGGACTGTAACTGTCTGCCTTGCTGATCTTTGTTTTTGCCACTCGCTTGACAATTATTATCAAGATAGAGAAGTGATAAGAAACAAATGGAGTGTCAAAATTGAAGATTTTTGAATTTCACTTGTTCCATAGTTTCTTCTGTTGTAGCAACGCCATATTCCCTCTTTGCTTGGGCTATTTATTGTTGTTGCTTCATTGAAGGGACATGATTTTGATCTTAAAAGTTGGTTATCTAGTAGATATTTGTAGGAAATAAGACATACGGAGAGTACACTATCCTTGACTACACAGTATCTTTAACTGCCGGGATGATTTATGTTTCATTGAATATTGGCCTCCCCCCATTTTTGTGAAGATCTGTATTGTTCTTGAAAGTCTATAATAAGATATTTCTAAGATCGGACGGCAGGCACTCTGAACTTGTTTGCATGGGCAATGGGTGCGTGCAATACCAGCACGCCAACTTGGTAATTTTACCCCGTAGAGTGGACATTAATTTCTTAATTGTCTATTTTATCATTGATAACCAATCATTCGTTGCATAATATGTTAGTCTGCGTGGAATCTAGGCAGCTAAAAACTATCTTTTGTGCATTCAGGATGCTGTGGCTATAGTTCAGGAAATAACAGATGCAGAAACAGCATCACGAAAACTTATACAAGAAGCCTACGCGAGGGGGAGCTCTGACAACATTACTTGTGTAGTTGTTCGATTTGAGAATACGTAGGACCACGACGGAAAAATCTATTTGGCTTTGCTTCACTTCCATAGTTTCACGGTAGTTATCAATTGTTCAGTGTGATGGCCGAGTTTTTAAGTTGTTGGTCTTCATCAATCTCTAGTTAGTATTTGATTATCAATTTATCAGGTGGTTGTTTCATCCCAATGTAATACTAAATGAGTTCTAGCTCTCTCTCTCTCTCTCAAAAGTTAAAGTTGTGTCTCAGTTTGGCATGCCTACCCCTCAATTATATCGTTGTTAGTTAACGTGTTTAGTTCCAACTAGGGGTGTGGATGAAATAATTGGTCTGTGTTCTTGGAGAAAATACAGACATTGTTACAGTAATGTCTGATTGCTGGTTATCAGCTGAATATTTTTAAGGTGTATCATTTAATTATTTTTGCTCTCTACTTGATACATATGCTTGTAAAGAAACGGCAGGTGGTTGTAAATTATCGCAATGCCTACTATTACCATAGAGGAAAATTTCTAAATTTTTTGTCTGGAATATGGAGATGGAGGAGAAGCTGAATGAATGGCCGGTATATTTGTTCATCTAGTCTTCTAAATATTATATGACAATGACATTATGATCGTTAGATTTTTAACATCATTACTGTCATTATTATTATTATTATTATTAACCACTTTGAATCTTTTTTTTTTAAATAAAGTTCAAACTCATAATTTGATTTCAAAGTAAAATGACATTCACATGAGACAATGAGGCCATTGAATCAAACAAGCTCATAAAATGAGCTGAAGAACAAGGTTCACAAGTTGAATTAATCGGAAGAAATGCATGAAAAGCATTCAGTAGCTGGAAAAGGAGGGTAGAATAGTATTTTCCTTAATTAGTTTAATTATAAGGAGCTGGTAAGCGGGACTTTAGCACCAGAGCCTGGAGAAGCAAATGCAAGAAACTCTCTGTCCGACTCGAGCTTGACCATTTCCACCTCTTTCAGCTTGATCACTGCTTCTATGGCACTGCCAAATCTGGTGGGATAGAAAGTAGCTGTGTTGTCCAAAGGATCTTTACCATTGCTAACCCAAATCGGACGACCCCACCCAAAATCAGCTTCGTACATTGGGAAAGCTGTAAGACTACTGATAGTAAAACAAACTACCTCCCCTTTGCCTGCACATTGATCACCTTCATTACTCAAATGAAGTCCCTCTGTAAATTGTCGCTTGATAAAGTTGCTGTCAACATTTCTTACGGCATCTCCCAATTTGGTTACGAGATCGCGTCCTTCTATTGTCGTATATCTGTCGATGACTTGTTCTACCACAGCGTGTCCATAAACATTACCAAAATGAGACTCGTTTAATGGTGGATTCATCTTGGCACGCAAGTTCATGGTAAGTAGAAACAAAAAGTGCTTCTTTCCGGAATCGGCATCGTTCTCTTGATTAACAGTGGCAGCAACAAGTCTGCTAAACACAAGAGCCGAAAGTGCCTGGACACGAGTCAAGCACATTGAGCCGCTGCTAGTGTATTCTTTCACGAGGGCAGATAGAGCCGAGGAACTAAACATGAATCTTTTCGCCACCACGCCATGCATATCCGGGTGATATTTATAGGGTATATCTCTAGGTGGGAAGAGCCTGTGAAGAGTAAAACAGGGATCCACCGCATTCCTAATTGCGCCATCCCCGCGAGCAACAGCAGCCCAGTAGTTTGCCAACGCAAGCGCTGAACAAGCATCGGAAATCTTGTGGTTAATGATCAAACAAATAGCCATCCCGCCGCAATCGAAGAAGTTGACTTGGATTGCCACGGGTAAATTGTTGGTATCTTCCGGATCGGCGTATGGAAGCAACTTGTTGAGCTCGGCAAGATCGGATTTTTCGAGGAGTTGTGAAAGCCGACAATTGGCGTTCGCTTCCGAGTATTCGACGCCCTCGTCGTTGCAATCGACGTAGAGGTTATTCCTGATGCGACCGGCAACTGGGTAGTACTTGGTGAGGGTCTCCGAGAGGGATTTCTTTAGCTTCTTAGATCTTTCAAGGTTGGCTGCGGCGGCGGCGGCTTTGATATTATCAACAGTTGCTGGCCCTGCTGCTGGTGGTGGTGGTGGTGGTGGTGGTGTTGGGTAGAAATAAATGAATGGAACAAAGATTTGGCCACTCAATTGATCGATAAAGGAGAGTCGATAATGGCGAAGGTGAGCAGGAGTGGGTTTAGAAGGTTTGATGATCTCCTTTGATATCACCACGGTCTCCATCTTGACCATTTATCTAATCTTCTATCCTTTTTCCAGGGAGTGTGCTCGTATAAATACACGCGCACTTACATATATAAATATATAAATATATATATACATATATATATGTATGTGAAAAATATTTTCCTATTACATTGATACATGTATGGTCTTTTTAATTTTTGTTTTAAATCATTAAGAACATAAGTAAAAAGAATTCTCACAAAATTTATTTCTAACCAAACACTTTCACCAATGCACCTAGATTTCTTATGTTTTGACGAGTATAATTGTTATTGATTATATTAATAAAAATAATGAGAAAAATACTTCTAAAATATTATTGATTATTTCTTATTTTTAAATTTGTCTAATGATCTAGGTGCCATTTGGTTTGTATTTGTATTTTTTGTTTTCTATTTTTTGTTTTATTTGTTTTATATTTTGAAAATCTCGAAACTAAAAAAAAAAAAAAAATAAAAAAATATATTTAGTTTGATATTTTCTAATTTTCGTATTTTGATTGAAATACTTAAAATGACTTTTTGTCATTCTACTTTTTATGTGTAAACTTATTTTCTATTTTTTAAAACAGATTTTAAAAATACAAGTGACCAAATATATATTGAGCTGTTTTCTTAATTTTCAAAATTGTAAAATAGTAAATGGTCTCAAAATTAACAAGTTTACCCACCCTAGTGTTTGACAATAAATAAAGCAATACTGTAAAAATAATTTCTTAGTTAGAGTTAATACATAAATGAATGCATTAATTAATCAATATTTATATTTAAATTTATTAGAAATATATGTATGTATTTACGACTGAAGTAAAGTGTGATAGAAACATATTCATTGCAGAGTAACAAAAAAGAAGAAACAAAATACAGTTCATATTTTTCTTTTGATTTTTTATATATTTATTTTTATATTCATTTATCTTATTTATTTAAATTAATTTTCAAATTAAAAAAGAGTTTATTGAAAAAATAAAAAATTTATCTCACCTCAAATAATTTTTCCTTTCAAAATTTAAAAACTCACCTACATTTATCTTGATCAACGCATTACCCAATAAAATTATACAAGTTATATTTATACTTTATAACAACACTCTATATTATATTGTCACAACACTTTATATTATATTTCCACCTTTACATCTATTAAATAGGTGACTTGACAAAAGTGAATGTCAAGTAAATTATATTAATTTTTAAAATAATATTTTTATTAGGAGATGAAATTATCTCCAAACTTTATAACAATGCTCTATATTATACTGTGACAGCTTAAATATTTTGTAAAGGGTATCTAAAAAATTGATAAGGCATATCTAAAAAAAATTAAAATTGAATAAATGATAACTAATAAAAAAATTCTATCTAAAAAATGATAAGGTCTATTAAAAAATGATAATAAAAGAGTTTTGATAAGATGTATCTAATAAATTGATAAGATATATCTAAAAATAAAAAATTGAAATTGAATAAATGATAAATGATAAAAAAAATTCTATCCAAAAAATGATAAGATTTATTCAAAAAATAATGAAATAATAAATGATAAAAAAACAAAAGAGCTGAAGATGGATAAAAAATAAATAATGAAAAAAAAGCCTATCTAAACTAATGATAAAACCTAAATGATTAAAAAAAAAGGGGGCCTATCTAACCAAATGATAAAACCTATCTAAAGATACGAAATTAGATTAATGATAAATGATTAAAAAAAATTGAAGTTGGATAAACTAAGAAGATAAGAGTTTTTTAAGATTTTTAATGATAAATGTATGTTGAATATAGGTGGGAGGGGATGGCATAGGGTGGGGGCAAGTAAAGATAAATTGAAATAGTTAGGTCAAAAATTATATATATATATATATATGTAATTAATTTTTTTTTTTAAAAAATGAGTAGGGACAATTGACTCTACTCAACCAACCCTATCTTCGTCACTAGCGGCAGCACTTTATATTATATTGCCACTAGTTACGCTCATGAAATAGTTGACTTGATAAAAATGAATATCAAGTAAACTATATTAATTTTAAAATAATACATTTTATTATGCAATGACATTATCTCTGAATTTTATACAACACTCTATATTATAATGTCACAACACTTTACATTATATTACCACCATTATATCCATTTAATAGTTGATTTGAATACAAACATAGATGTCAAGTAAACTATATTGATTTTAAAATAATATATCTTATTATGCAATGACATTATCTCTATATTTTATAATAACATTTTATATTATAATGACACAACACTTAATATTATATTGCCAATTTGCCACAATTATGTTCATTAGATAGTTGACTTAACAAAAACGAATGTTAAGTAAATTATATTAATTTGAAAATCACATATTTTCATTATCTTTGAGTGTATTATACCATAATCACGGATCAATAGTTTTTATAATAGAAATACAGTTTTAAAATTTGAAGTTATATTTTTAAACTTTAGATTTTTATAAAAATTCATCCATGATTAAGGTTAAAATATTTTCATCAGTTAAGTAAATTTTTATAAAAATTTTAAAATTAAAAATACAATTCCTAACTTTTAAGTAGCAGAAACCAAAATAAATTTATGAATAAATATTGGGAGGATAACCCGATAAAACCTGTATTGAACACATGGTCTGTCGACCACAAGTGGGGAAATGGCATATCAAAATATGCAAGTCCACGGACGCAACAAGATAATAAAACATGTTACCGTCCCTAGCTGGATCAATGGTTTTGTAGCTTACCTGAAGCTTCGTTTGGTAGCAAAGATGCATTTTGTAGTTTTTTTTTGGTAATTTTTTTATTTTTAATAATGTTTTTCATCAAAATTTGACTTTCATTTTTAAATTACAACTTTTAGATATGTTACTTGCATTTGTAAAAATAAAAAATAAAAATAAAAAATTTGTGTCTATGAATAGATGTTAAAAAATAAAAAAAAATATTTTTTTCGTTATTTTTTATTCAAACAGATATTTTTTATCCACAAAAATATGAATTTTTTGATTTTTATTTTTTTTACTAATATAATTAACAAGTCTAAAAGATACAAATTTTATAAACAAAATCAAATCTTGAAAAATAAAAAGTCATATAAACCGGAAACAAATTATCCGAAATTAAATCAACCCTAGGTAACAAAATGTACTTCGGCTCTTGAACCTTCTTTCGAGGTAATAGTAATTTCATATACAAAATATATGGTAGTGGATAAATTTTATTCTGATTAATTAATTAATTGTTCTGTTACGGAGCCTCTTTCGAGTAATAGTTATTTTATATATTATTAAGTGCAGTGAAAAAGTTAAAAATTTTTAAAAATTATTTATTTTTATCTCATTAGATAAATTATAAATTTATAAATTATTTTAAATTATTATATTTTATTTTTTATCACTTTAAATACCTTAAAACATACCGCAATGAATAAATTTTATTCTGAATAATTCATTAATTATTCTGTTACGAAGGATTCCACGACCCCCCACATGTTGGTTCGTTTAGTTTGTTGAATTTTTTTAAAAAATTTTATAAATTTCTGTTAATTTTATATTACATCAACTTTTTCTCTCACTGTACGTATCACTGTACGCATTACGAACTCTCTCCAAATTATAATTTATCTCAATTTATCTCATTTTTTCTTACTCAAAATAACCCCATTAATTGTCAACTTCATCATTTCGATCAGCCTCGAACGGCGAAATAAAACGCTAAAATATACATATTGTGACATAATGAGGTTGACTTCCACGACCCCACTCCCCCGGCAATGTTACGGTTATAATATTTTTTTTAATATTATTTTACATCTAAAATGAACAGATAACGTCGAATTATAATCAGTATAATATACAAAGATATTGATCATGATCCGTTATAACTAATATAATATAAAAAAATATCAAAAAAAAGCATAAAAATATTAAATAATGTAATATACTGATCCAAAATAACATCATTTTTAATATTATAAAATAATGTTAAAAAAATTATTATAAACTTAGCATCCCCCACAACCCCCCGGCACACGTATGTATATGTCAACTTCAGCATTTCGATGCACCTCGAACGGCGAAGTAGAAGGTTAACATATACATACACATGTATGTATATGTCAACTTCATCATTTCGATGCGCTTCGAAGGATAACATGCACATATAATGCGGTTGACTTCCATATCAGTTATGAGATTTAATATTTTTATTGATTTTCCCATCACCAATTGTCGTAAGATATATATTTAAAATAGTGCACGAAGCTATCACAAATATGCCGCACTTCTTTATTTATATTAGTTTAAGGGTGAAAGGAAGTTGCTTTTAAAGCACCAAATGCCATTGCATATGAGCTCAGTTATTTTATTGACTTGGTTTGATTTGAATTTTTTTTTTCATTTTTTAGTAACTTTTTTTTTTTGTTTTACAGAGTTTTTATTAAAATTTATTTTTGTTAAAATTTGTAGCTTTTAAGGGTGTTTCACATCTATTTGAATAAAAAAAATAATGAAAATTTTATTTTTTTAACTTCTATTCAAATTGATATGAATTTTTTTCCACGATTGCAATTAACACTCTTAAAAATTACAGTTTTTTAAAAAAAATAAAATTTTGATAAAAAAATCGTATATGACAAAAAAAGCTAAAAATTTTTTAATAACTAAACAAAATCTAAATTATATATAAATCCTATACTCGGTATACTTAAAAAAAAAAAAAAATATGAAATGACCTTTTGGGTTCAAGATTAATCTCGAGTTAGGTTATACCAACATCAATCCTTTTATTTATTTATTTATTTTTTAAATTCCAGGGCAAAGAATTATTGACCATACATATGGGAGGCCATTTCTAATTTTATTATTTTTAGTAGTAGTGATTGGAAGTAAATGTATGAAATCCCGCCAGTCATACGAAGAGAAAGAAATCAGCACTGGAATACACATGCACGGTAAGTCTATCAATAGGGAAAAGATCTCCTGTTGAGATGTATCAGATATATCACAGGTTGCATTAATATAAAAGGTACATCCTCAAAATAATCACTGATTAGGGCTATAAAAAGATCGAAATATCTGATAATCAATTGACATAAAATCAATATGATAATTTTTTTTTTATTTAATTCAGTTCTATGAAGTACTGTTTAATTCGATTACGAGTCTAAAATAATCAACTTCATCTTTGATTCTATTTTTGATTTTATCAATTTAAACTGAAACTGTTCAATCGGGGTAGGCAGGCTCATAACCTATGTTCATTTGCAATCTTATATATGTATGACTCGTAAAATTTTATAGAATTATGGTAAAAGGTGTGTTTGTAACTCTAAAAATACAAAAAATAAATAAATTTTTTACTTATTGTACGAATTACAAAACTATATTTTTATAAATTTATACTCGATAGTTTGTTCTCCGAACACCCTCCAAGTGCGATACAAGGAAAAGATAGTAATAAGATTTTATTATAAAAGTTTTTTATCCAGATTTTAGATACCTGTTAAAAAATATTATTTAGCAAATATTATTTATTTATTTAGAATTATGTTAGAATATTTACTTATATTTTTAAATATATTTTTAGAATAGTTTATTTAGTTTAGGTATCACGTATAAAATATTCTAATAATGAAAATAATTTAATTTTTATATTTTATATTATTTAATTTTTTATTTTTTAGTTAAAATTTTTATTTAAGCGTCGTAAACCTATGAATTCTAAAAACTTTTGAGGTTTAATTAATATAAGTGTTATACACTTTTTTTTTTCTATTTTTAAGTAATTTTTGTAATCTTAATAATAGTTTGTTAGTCTATTATGAATTTTGTTTGTTTAAAAATTCAATCTTTACGTAGAAGGCGTTCGATATGCACTCCCAATCATCTGCCTGCATCAAAGTACCAAATATTTGAGGTTACTGCAGATTATTTGACGATAGTTATAGTGTGAAGTAATATTGGTAACTTTGTACTTTTTAGTTATTACCTGGTGTGCGTGGATTCTTTGCCCACTGTGAACAACTTGAAGCATAGTGTAACTGACATTGATGACGTTTATATGCAAACAATCACTACGTATAGGGAACGCGGATAAGGTTAGTAGAATGAAAAACACTAGTCAATAGAATAAAGCCAGAGATAGAGACCCACAGAACTTTTAGGGATTAATACTAACTAACGAAAATTTCCTATTTCTCAATCTGAGTTGTTGTCCCTTGGCTAATGGAGAAGTAGATCGTGTATAATGACCCTCACTTGCCGCTGGTGGATAGCTTTTATATGTCAGATTCTAGTTATACGAACGTGATAGATATGGAAAAGATGACAAGTACATTTAATTAGCCCACATTTAATTAACGATGAATCTACTGAGATGATTAATTAGATACATATATGTATATATATTTATAAGGAGCTAGGAAACCAGACTTTAGCAACCGAGGTTGGGGAAACAGCGGAGATGAACTCCTCGTCCGATTGGAGCTTGACCATTTCATCCTCTGGCAGCTTAAGCACAGCTTCGATGCCTCCATCACCTGAACATGTGGGTAGAAAGTTTACCGTGTTACCCAATGGATCTTTTCCCATGCTGAACCAAATAGGCCTCCCCCACCCAAAATCAACTTCATATACTGGGAAATTGGAAATGCTACTGAAACTAAAACGAAGCACCTCCTCTGTAGCTTGTTCTTGCAGTAGTTTACTCAAATGAAGTTCCTCTTGGAATTTATTAACGAAATCGATGTCAACTTTCCTTATCGCATCCCTCATTTTATTCAGAAAACTGCAACCCAGCTCTTCGATGGTGATCTTCTCATCCATGACTTGATCAAACATGGCATATCCATAAAGATTACCAAAACAAGAATCCGGCAACGGCGGGTTCAGTCTGGCACGAAGATTCACCATATGAAACACCTTGTACCGCCGCCGAGTCCGACCACCCCCTGCGGCCGCGACAAATCTGCTAAATATGAAAGTTGAAAGTGCCTCGACACGAGTTGGACACGTTGAGCCGCTGGTAGCGTATTTGGCTCTGAGGGAAGATATCGCAGATGAACTGAACAAAAACGTCTTTGCTACAGTACTCTTATTTTCTAGTGCTGTTCCAAATTTGTAACTGGGCATATCTCTAGGCGGGAATGGCGTGGAAAGACCAAACCTGGCACATGCCACATTGCTGCTGACATCCCCTCGAGAAGCAGCAGCCCAATAGTTTGTAAACGCGACTATTGAACAAGCATCAGCAATTTTGTGGTTAAAGGACATCCCGATGACAATGCCACCACAACAAAGGAAATTTACTTTGATTGCCAAAGGTAAATTCCCTGCAGCATCCGGATCAGCATATGGGAGCAGCTTGTTGAGCTCGGCAAGATTGGGTTGTTCGACGAGTTGCGAGAGGTGACAATTGACTCTGGCTTCCAAGTATTCGACGCCCTCGTCGTTGCAATCGACGTAGCGATTTTCCCTGATGCGACCGGCGACTGGGTAAAATTTGGTTAGGGCCTCTGAGAGGGATCTCTTTAGTTTCTCGGACCTTTCAAGATTGGTGGTGGCGGGTGATGATGCGTAGAAATAAATTGTGGGGGCAAATATTTGTCCGTTGAGTTGGTCAAGGTAGGAGAGTTGGAAATGGCGAAGGTGAGCAGGAGTTGGGTTAGAAGGTTTGATGATCTCCTTGGATGTCACCACAACCTCCATTTTAACCATCTCTTTTCTTCTCTTGCTTGTTGCTAACATAACTCTTCTCTTGCTTGTTGCTAACATAACCTAGTAGGATTCTTAAGGAGCTTATAAATTATGTTAAAATAGGTTGATATATATTGTTAAGTTTATTTTTTAACAGTTTAATTTGTTACAATAATTGATAACTTAATATAGTATAAGAATTTTAGTTTCAGGAGGTCTGAGTTCAAATCTTATTATTTCTCATTTATTATCATACACTCGTTTTACTTGTATTGATGCAAAAAGAAGGAATATAAAATAGGTTGATATGTATTTTTTTTTAACAAATTGCCAGAGTCAACCATCTAACTCGGTTGATATGTATTTTTGTGCCCATGTCTTACAACTGGATGACCCAAGTTGAAAGATGCAAGTTGACTCTTGATCATGATGATGCTTCAGGAGGGAAAGCAAATGAATGATGTAAGTGCAACTTGATTGTGGAAGTGGGGAAATTTCAAGTCCAATTTTCAACTCTGTTATTCCTCTCGGCTGCCAACTGTTCCTGATTTTCAGCAGCAAAAAATAGCAACTTTCTGCGGCTTTCAACAATTAACATAACTCCGTTCATTAAGCACCGAAGTAGTTTGCTGGATCACGTGCCCACTCCTAATGTGAGATCGTCATTAATACCTAGAAGACCGTGCTTTTTTTTTTTTTTTTTTGGAGAAAGTCATGCAATCAACAGTAGTGGAAGTTAAATGGCATTCCAAGTTACATTGAAATCATTGAACCGAATTCAAATTATGCATTATGAGAAAATTTTGGTAGAATACTAATTTTCAGAAAATGCTAATTAGCCCACATTTAATTAATGAAGCATCTACCGAGATGATTAATTATATATATATATCTATAAGGAGCTAGGAAACCAGAGTTTAGCATGCAACGAGGTTTGGGGAAACAGAGGAGATGAACTCCTTGTCCGATTGGAGCTTGACCATTTCATCATCTGGCAGCTTAAGCACTGCTTCTACGCCTCCGTCACCTGAATTTGTAGGTGGAAAGGTAACTGCGTTACCCAATGGTTAGAAGGCTTGATGATCTCTTTGGATGTCACCAAAAGCTCCATTTTAACCACCACCTTTTCTTCTGTTGCTTGTTGCCAACATAAACGTAATAGGATTTTTAAGTAACTTATATATAGTGGGCTAAAATTGAGTCAAGTAACTAGGAAAAAGTATATCTTTAGCAACTAAAAAATTCGTTACTAGAAGTTAAATTTTCGTACGCGTTGTTAAAAAGCTTTGGCAATGAAAGTTCTTTCATCGCTAATTTGTCCCTTAAATTTAATCTTAAAAAGATTATAGCCACTATTTTTTATTTCATTGGTAAAGTATATATAATTAATGATGAAATATTGGTGGGCAAAAAATTCATTTTTAAGACTTGAGCGCTACTTTTAGAAACAAAATATTTCGTCCCAAAAAAATTATATTTGCAAACTTCCTATGATTGTTGCTAAAAGTCTTGTAGATAGAAATCTCAGTTTTCTGTATATAAATACATAAATCCTTGAATCCAATCACAATAATATATTCATTAAATAAACATTGCTTTTAATGCCAAGTAATACCAATAAAATTAATACATTTTAGTGCCAAATAAATTATACAAAATTTTGTATCAATTCACAAATACTTTTAATGTATAACAATAAAAAGGGCATACCCCTTTAAATCAAAACACAATGCTTAAACACTACATCAATCGAAATTGGACACTCGTATAAAACTTGGTACAAGACACCACTCTTGTGACACAAGTCAAAAAAACAAGTTGAGAAACTAAAAACCAAAGCTAACAGACAACATCTGCACATCACAACAGCACAAATAAGTAGTTCTTATCCACTGTAATGCCTCCAATTGCCATCTCACCAAGCAACAAACCACCAGCCACAGAGCCAGATCATAGCCAAGGTAGCAAACAAAATTCCAACATCCTTGTGCAGCAACTAGCAACAAGCAAACAATAATGTCCTCATAGTAGTTCAAAACAAATGACAGAACAAACTAGTCCAATTGTTGCCCAGCATTATACTGAATAAAGTTGCTGGTATATAGAAAAAGCAGTACTCGATAACTAGCCCTATCGCAACTCATAAAACAGCCTTTTACCTGATACAAAAAGGCTCAAACACTTCACATATAAATCCACTGAACCATTGACATCAATCAATGCTAAAACTTGTTGCCCGCAATATCTTAGAATATGAATAAGCCAACAAAAGCATAACAGCATCACTATGCACTTCCAAATCTAAAAAGGAGTAGATTCTACTCTAATATTAATCATCAACAGGAGAATGGAAACCACCAATGAGGGTCAAATATACGCTACACATAACGGTATTGAATTGTAGCAGAGAGACAAACATCAATTGTAACAGCCTTTAGCATCCAATATAGAACTAAAACCAATGTACTAGCAACCATAGCAGATACCTGCAACATTCTAATAAATACCCTCAATAATAGAGCACATCAGCTGTACCAGAACGTGGTTATAGTAGCCAGCAGTGCTCAGACACACCAGTGAGCCAAAAATGCCATGCAACCCTTAGGAAACAACATTAACAAAAGCACCAAGTTAACCAAAATCCACCAGCACAATCAACCATGCTTCACCATATCAGAAATGTGCAATAACACCAAAATCAAAACCATAACATCCGCTTGCATGGGTATAAACTATATTAGCTTGCACAGGTACACACCACACCAGCCTAGAATGGCCATAAGTATCATCACTAATAAGAAGATAAGTAGAAATCACCCTCTTACTATATTTTAAAAACTAGCAAATCAGCCCAAAACGTCTGTAGCAAATCTAAACCATCAATTAGTTCACCATTGCCATATAATAATGTGTACAACACAAGTAAGTATGTTAAAAATTATGTATCTTAACAATCAGGCTACAAATCATATTTAATCATGTTATAAATCCCATCATGTATAAAATAGAAAATAGAACAAGCTGCAGATGAAAGTGGTTGCATAACTAGAAGTGAGATATATCCTATTCACCTTAATAGTTGGGCATAAGGGCAATTCAAAACTTTCCCATCAATTCGCTGCCCACAAATATAATATATGGCACAATATTCTTCAAAATGTCTTTCCCTGATCAAACGATCAAGCATTGTGATTTAGCAGCAAGTTCTCTTAATATGATCATCATTATCACAAGTCAATTGCCCAACCATTGTAGCAAAGTAACAACAAAGAAATTGAAAAATCAAAAACCAAAAACTGAACTTAGATCAAATAGAATGTCTCTTGGATCTTGTTAGATCTTTACAATTCCTAAAAAGTGAATTTGCAAACTATGAGTGGAAAAACAGAAACAATTTACCTGCCAACTGCTCAGTGTCTATAGAAGCCAAAGAAGAGCATCATGTCAAGATTAAGATATCATAATCAATGAAAATTACAAGATGTATCTTATTCATTAATTTTACTAGCAAGTTCAAGTTGAGCTCAAAATATTATGTTGAAATTTATTAATTAGATTTACTGAGAACCTCAAGTTTGAGTCAAAATATACTCGCAAATATATAAATGAACAAATTTAACAAATAGTAAATTTTTTAATTAATAAACAAAAAATAAACTTTTGTAACTTAATAAATAACAATTTATAATTGATCTAAATAATTAATAAAAAATGTTAAGTCATTAAAACCTTACAAGTATTCTTATTTAATCTAATTATAGTCAAGTATGTTCATAAGTAACTAATGAATTTGTTAACAAGTGATAAATGAGTTTGTTCATGAATATTATTGAGTCGGGTACACGTATACTTGAGTTTAGTTTGTTTATTTATCGGATTTGAAAATTAATGAACTCAAATTCATTTATTTAGTTAAAAATTTAATTAATAATATAACATATGTAGGTTGATCGGGCTACGCTAGGGGCACAATTAAAGTCGGGCCTCCACGGCCCCAAGTTCCCATGTGGCCACAAACAAGTCAATGGTTTCGGCCCTACAAAGTTAAACAAAATTTATTCTTTCATACTCGGAATTAAACAATTTCTCCACACGTGAGGTTTATTGCTCACATATATGACTGCCATATCTACAAATAAGTCTGAAAAATCATCTCTAGTTGGTAGATATTTTTTTTCTATACACCTTTGAGTGCTTATGAAGTTCTGGATATCTTGTAATTCGTTTGTTTGTGTATAGTTTAAATTTTACTACCGTGAAATACGAAGTCATTAGAAATGACATAAGTCTGTTGTGTTCGTCTCTTTTACGTCATTTTGCTGTTTTCTTTTCTTTATTTGATTTACACGTAGAAGTTCTCAATTTTTTTTCTTTTTCTAACAATAACTACATTACAAGAATGTCCAGCGCGCTAATAAAGCCTCAAGAGAGAACAGCCGGCCTACCAGAACCCGGCGCCAAAGGAAACACAAACAGTTGTGCTTGATAGGTCTATTTTTTTTTTTTTTAAATGATAGATAGTTCATGGATCATCTTTTGTCATCACCATCGCCCACTAAATTAATGAATGAATACTAAATTCAGATGGCATATACTCCCCTTGAAATTTCTATTGCTCATTGAAAATAACCCAAATTAATAGATCTACAAGGAGCTAAGGAAACGAATTTTAGCAGGTGCAGAAGCGAACGAAAGGAACTCTTTATCGGCTTCAAGTTTTGCCATGTCAGTCTCCTCCAAATGAACCAAGGCTTCGATTCCATCACCCAATCTGGTGGGGAAGAAGTGCACCAAATTCTTCAAGGGTAGCTGAGATATGGTAACCCAAATGGGTTTCCCCCAACCAAAGTCAGCTTCATACACTGGGAACCTCCAAACACTACTAAAATAAAAATGACCACCGCCTGCCACCATTTTGGCCAATTCCTTGGTGTCCTTGGGCTCCCAATTCCCCTCCCGGAATTGCTTGAGATAATCACCATCAATCCTCCTAATTGCATCCCTTGCTCGAATCACAAAATCCTCCTGATCGCCAGTGCTGGATAATAATCCCACCATGGCCCTTCCAAAGAGATTACCAAAATATGAATCTGGCAATGGTGGGTTCAATACTCTCCGCAGGTTCACTATATGAAACACGTAGAAGTTCGTTTTTGGACCTCGAGTGGTGGCCACAAATCTGCTCCATATGAAGGCCGACAGTGCCTCAGCCCGAGTTGGTCGTATGGAAGCGGTCGAATATTTGGCTCTAAGCGTAGAGAGAGCAAAAGACTTGAACACAAACCTTTTCGCCACAATTTTCTCCTTATTAATTATGCCAATTGGGTTTGTACTGGGGTTATCTCTAGGTGGGAACAGCTTGGCTGAATCAAACCCATGAGAATACATACTGTTAATATCCCCTCGACCACAAGCACCCCAAGATATCATAAACGTGTGAGTAGATGCAGCATCTGAAATCTTGTGATTAAAGCACGTACCAATAACTATGCCACCGCAATCAAAGAAAGTGACTTGGATTGCTAGCGGTAAATCGCCTGCGGGTTCGAATCCATGATATGGAACCAACTTGTTTAGCTCACCAAGGTTGGAGTCTTGGACAACTTGGGAGAATTGGGACTCGGAATGGGCTTCCAAGTACTCAACGCCCTCGTCGTTGCACTCGATAAAGCGGTTTTGTCTGAGACGTCCGGCTAGGAGGTAGAACCTTGTAAGGTTCTCTGACAGGGATTTCTTTAGCTTATTAGATGCTGATCTCTGGAGGTTGTTTGATCTTCTTCTCATCGGGTCATGAGAAGGAGCTGGCCCTGCTGCTGCTGAGTAGAAAAAGATGGTGGGCATGAACGTTGAAGGGGTAATTTGATCACGGAAAGAAAGGTCCAAGTGACGGCTGTGGTCTGGGGTTGGGCGTGAGGGCTTGATCATCTCCCTAGATATCACTACAACCTCCATCTTTATTAAAGGTTTCTTTTTGTCCTCTAGGCCGTGTGTTGTGCGTTTGTGTTTATATATATACCTACGTTTGTAGACGATGATGAAGGGAGAATGCAGAGTCAGGGTAAAGAAAAAAAAAGCAAAAAATTGACCTAGTTAATTAACACATCACACTAGTTTACAACAATTTCTTCTATTTATTAGGTCCAGAAAATTGACCAAGTTACTGCAGGCAATCACCTATGATTAGCCAGTGGATCCCTTATTATTTTTAGCAAGGTATTTGGGATTATAAAAGTTAATATAAATTTATTAAAATTATAATTTTGTAATTAACGTAATGAGTAAAAACTTAAAATTTTAAAAAGATTTGTAGAATTTTATAGAATTCTAAACATGACTTTAGTAGATTTGATGAGAAAATAATATTATAAGATAAATTTTTTGCCACGTAACCATACAATTAAAAAATGAAATTATAAACATTTTTTTAGCAAATATTTTCAACTGAAAGATATTTTTACTGTAAAATATTAAATATATAAAAAAATTACTCTTATAAATTATACTGCATTCTAATTTGTTTTTTTTTTTTTTTGATCATTTTAATTGTAACAGTTAACTTCATATATTGTCAATTAAGTTGCAATGTGATTTTTCTGTTAAATATTGTTTGTAAATTAATCGTTTTCAATAAATGTGAACATTAATGACTAAAAATCCAAAGAAATATTGCCATTTATAATCATCCTCCTCCTCGCTTCAAATATTCATTTGGGACAAATTAGTTAGGGGAGGAATTTTTTTGGGATCAAATCGATCTGTAATTGCAATATTGGAATTGATTTTTAGTCACGTGATGTTTACTTATGTTGGTAATGATTAATTTTCAAACAATGCTAGATCGAAGGATCACAGCGGTTGATTTTTAATTACGTATGTGATGCCTACTGCTATAATTAGAACTACATACGTTAAAATAAAGTATTTAAATTATGGAGGTGATTACTATAACTTACAATAAACGTATATTTTACTCCCAAGGCGGGAGCGCTAGCAACCGCATTGCAGGTGTGTCCGGCTAATAAATACATGGAGAGAGCCGGCATGTATATACGGAAGTTATTATATACACTAGTAGAAAGTGTGGAACTAGCGACCGCCTAAGACGGTCGCTAAATATCTAATAGCGGTCGCTAAAAGTATTAGCGACGGCATAGCGACCGCGTCAAACGAGTCGCATTTGCTTCGTCGCTAATAATTATTAGCGACCGCTAGGACGGTCGCTAAATTATTTGCGACCGCTCCTACGACCGCTCGAGTTCAGACGTATGGATATTAGCGACCGCTCATAACGGTCGCTAATACTGCAAAAGGCGGTCGCTAGTTGTTTGGCGCGAAGATGGCGCGAATAAATAGCGACCGTAGTTAGCGGTCGCTAATTAGGGAACGGCGGTCGCAAAAGGCGGTCGCGCGGGAGCCATGACCATTTGTATTAGCGACCGGAATATGACTATTAGCGGCCGCCATAGGCGGTCGCTATTTGTAAGTAATTTTTTTTTTAAAAAAAATTTAAATTATTTAAAAATCTCAATAATTATAATTTAATTTATACTATAATAAGATCTCAATAATTTGTTTTACAAATCAAATAATTTAATAATAATTTATTTTTTATTTATAATTATTATTTATTTAATATTTATTAATTATTTATAACAACTATTATATTTAATTACTTATCTATAAATATTTATATTATATTTAATTTATTAAATTACACATAGAATTAATGAAATTTTTCATAAAATTTGTAAAAAAACAAAAAACGTATCTCCTAATTATGATTATATATACAAACATAATATCAAATTAGATTACAATTAAAATAAAATTTTATTATATACAAATGTTCAAAATACAAAAACAAATATATATATAAATGTACTGATCAAAAAATATACAAATAGATCCTAATCAGTCCAGGAGGGCCATCCGCCATCATCCGGGTCCTACAATGAAATAATAATGAAATTATAACGTGATAATTAAGAAGACATGAATAAATAAATTTATATAATTTTAATGAGTAATAGTAACGAGAAATAAAATTTTTAACCTGAGGAGGAGGAGGAGGTGGATGGCTCTGACTCTGAGAGAGGCGCCGCTCCATCTCAGCCATCATCTCGGCCCGAAGAGCTGCCTCTCGCGCGTCCATCTCAGCTCGAAAGGTCTGCAGCAGATCTTGATCGCGACGTCTGGCCTGAGAAGATGATTCTGCTCGTGCAACGGATCGGCGTGGAATACCTGCACCCCGCGTAAGCGTGTATCCATGACCATCGCGTCCGATAATGGAGAAAAATATCTCGTCCCTCCTCTCTTCGGACTCCCTCTCATCTGGCGACAGCTCGTCTAAACGTGCATTAAACTGCGCCTAATGCAAACAAGCCGAAATAGAAAAAACAAGATAACTAACTATATTATTTAAAGAAAAAATTAAATTATAAATTATATGTTGATTGGACAAAATATTAAAATTTGTTACCTGTATAGCCTGAACCTCCGGCGAATCAGTACGTCGAGTCGCCAACCACATGGACATCCGATCTGTCCTCAGGCCCTCCTCTGTCCTCTGTTGAAAGGTAAATTATATGTTAATAATTTACTATCATTAAAAAAGATAAATAAAGAAGTTGCTATTAGCGTGATAAGCTCACGTTTTTACCTCGTGGCGAACCTGATAAGCTCACGTTTTTACCTCGTGGCGAACCTGAGAAAAGTGTCGAGTCCCCTCCTTGTGCCCCGGCCCCTGCAGTCCTCGATTTCGCGAGTTCCTTTGGGCCTCCGCCTATTTTAAGTTATTTTCGATTACTTTTTGTAATTTACGCTTGATAACGTCAAAACTTAAGGAAAAATAATTAAATCGCAATCATCTCACCTGTGCCTCGGGACTCGACCAATACCTGACGAGCTCAGCCCACTGGTGGGGAAAGTAGCGCACTTGCTTTGCAGCCACAAGCTTACCACGATTTGAACTACCCAAACGATTCTGCCGAGTTTGGATAGTACCAACATTTTTCCATCTCGAAACACCACACACGGTACACGAATCGAGGTTGCCATTCTCATTCCGAAACAACATGCAACTATTGGGACATGCATCCAGAGTTTCGTATGTGAATCCCAGATTCTCAGTTAACTTGCGTGCCTGGTAGTACGATTCTGCAAGCTTAGCTCCCGCTGGTAAAACCCTACGGAGTAACTGTAGTAGCATGTCAAATGACGTATCTGACCAGTGATTCAACGCCTTCAAATGTAACAACTCAACGGTGAATGACAATTTACTGAACTCCTGACATCCAGGATATAATTCTGTCTGCGCATCATCGAGTATTTCAAAATATCTCAATGACTCATCATCTGCACCCGAGCGGGGAGTAGTTCCACCCGTAAGATTAATACCGGCACCGTTGTCTTCATGTGTCAATCCACATGCGATATCAGCTAGCATCGCTAGCATTGGATCAGCTTCCTCTACAACCTCGGCCTCCACCTCAACGGTTTCTTTCGGACGAGAGGCGGTATACTCTTCCCCATGGAGAGTCCAGAATTTATACTGCTTCAGGAACCCATTACGGATCAGGTGCTCTCTGACAACCTCCCGTGTATAGTAATACCGGTTAGCACACTTCCTGCAAGGACAACTAATGTACCCACTGGGAAACCCACTGGTGAATGCAATAAACTGATTAATCCCCTCCACATACTCCGGGGACATCCTATTCGGCAAATCAATCCAACTCTTATCCATCTCGCTGAGAGTGTCTGTGGAGTCCCAAGAGGAAAAAAATGTCATTACTATAAAATGTAGTGCCATATGCAAAACACCTAGTCTTAAACTTTACCTCCTCATTACAGGGTGGTTGGTCCTATCCCATTCGAGAATACACGATCCAACTTGCACTCAACAACTCAATGCCGTTGTCCCCTAATTAGATAAAATTTCGGCAGCATGTCCGCGTGGTTCTCCAAGTACACGATACACAGACGACATTAGTCGTACCCTGTGTACGCACCCGGAGAACAACAGGACGTCAACCGAAACTTCATCTAACACAGGACAGTACATGAGTTGTTGAATACAGGATGGATAATTGCATTCCCAAACTGTCCATACTGGACAATTCAAGACTCGCGTACATCAATCCCCGCACGTTCATCGAGAGGACAACGAACCTGGTCAATGACCTAATCCGTTACCTAAGGATGACCAAACAGGTGGCGTACGAGATTCTTAAACGGGTCTAAGTTTCACTAATATATGCAAATGAATAAAATAAAGTGGTTCTCAATGTCTGTTTGTTTTCTAACTTAGAATAAAGTATTTAGATGTTGCATTGGGCCCAGGAAAGATTAGGGATTTTATTGTAGTTACTAATTGAACTAATTAACTCTTACTAATTAACTACTGCTGCTTGTGTAATTAATTACTATAGTATTCGGTAAATTACCTAGAAACAATATTATAATATTATTTGACTTAATTTTCTTATCGTATTCGTATTGGATTACACTGGGCCCAAGCAAGATGTTGGATTGGGCCCAGGCAAGATTAGGGGTTTTCTTCTAATTAGAGTTAATTGGAGTTAATTATTGTTATTCCAAAAAATAACACTTCAATACATTATACGAAGATCAAATATACAACAAATAAAATAATACGATACAAATTAAATAAATTAACAATAAACAATTCAATATTTACTCATTATAACATAAATCAAACAATAGATATTAATTTTTTTTTTGTCTTATGCATCGATTCTTATTTAAAAGTATTCTTTTTATGAAAAAAAGTAATATGTTTAAAAGTTTACAAACTTTATTGTATTTAATTTATTAAAAAATCTATCAACTTTTACTAACTTTTTATACTTTTTTCAAACTATATATTATTTTTACATTAAACTATATATTAATTCTCATATTTTTAGTAGTATTATCTAACATTATAAATATCATAATATAATTTAATTTCCGTAAGGTACGTTAATCAATTTATTTATAAAAATGACCATATTGAGTGAAGATGTTAGCATTGCTTCAAAAACTCTCTCTACCCTTTGTCATTTTTTGTTTTTATAAAATTACAAAGTTAATTTCATAGTGAAGAACAATTAAAATTTGTTTTCACTCTCGTTTTTCTTTTCTATTATAAATATTTTATTAATTTCATTACTTAATCTATTTTTGTTGCATCACATTAAAAATGAATTATTTTATTCAAAGATTTTATTAAACTAAAATTATTTTTGATAATTTTTTTTATAAGTTTATTATTGTTAAGTGTCGTTTTAAGAATTAGTTAGTTATAGTCAAGTTGATAGGTAGAGTTGAATATATATATATATATATAGTGGGAGACAAATTTTTTAGTAATTTTTACTTTTTTTGACATTTGATAACTCCTTAAAAGTTACTAAAAAATTTTGAAATTTTTTTTAACATTTTTACTAAATTTAATTGAAAGATATTAAAAATAGTTAATAAAAATTTTTTATATTTTTAATAAACTAAATACTCCTATATAATCTAAAATTTAAAATTCAATTGATTATACTATTTGTATATATATTATTTTATTTTTATTCATTAAATATAATTTTTTAAGCCCAAGTTTAACGCTCCAAAAAAATAGGTCACATGCATAATTTTCCAAGTAGCACATATAATTTTCCAAGTATCCAAAAAAATTTTTCAAGTACCACAAGATGAATTTTATATGAATAATTTGATAATTAAAATCAAATGATATATTACTGGCATCAAGCTTAAAGAAGTAAATAGTCAAGAGTAGGAAATTTTTTATTTTTTCCCTTCAATATTTCAACTAATTTCATTTTAGCTATTTTATGATTCTAAAATATAAATCTATCACTTTTTATGAATTATTATTTTCCAATTAATTTACAAAATTTTTTGAATTTTGTAATGAATTCAAATAATAAATTGTAATTTGTATTAATTTTTTTTCAAATTCTACCGATCGAATAGTTTTTAAATTACGAATTGTTAACTATACAAAAAAATTTTATTATCCAGAATTTGTTACTATGCCCACGGGGGCTAGATATTCGTTTTAGAGAGCAAATGGCAGACTAACAAATACAAAAAAAAAATTAACTTTTGTCATTTTTTAAATTTTTTCCAATTTTAATAACTTCTTTTAATTTTTATAAATTTATACCAAACAATCAATTACCAACTAAAGTATTACTTTGTCATTCTCGCATGAAAAGTTACACGGCTCTATATTTCCCGTCACGTTAAATTCATGTTTAAAAGAACAAAAAGTAATTTACTTTTGAATATCTAATGAAAAAATTAAAAGAAAAAGAAAGTAATAATCATTTTGGTGGTCACATTTTGACTTTTATGTCAAAATATTAGAGAGAGAAACTGTTAGAATGAGTTTTTGGGGTTCGTTCTCACGGATTTATGTCAATTTTGTTGAAATTTATTAAAAAGTTATTGAGATTTGTAAAAAAAGTATTGAAATTTATAAAAATTTGTTAGGATATGGATAAAATGTATTAAAGAGTTTTAGAAATTTTCAAAAATTTAAATTTTTTTTATTTTTAGTAAATTAAACGCAGCCTAAATTATTTTGATCGAATTTAATTAATTTTAATTTCAGTTTTTGCATTTCGTCTATTTTTTTTCACCCAAATAACAAATACAATTGGGGTATTTAGTTTATTAAATTTTATCACAAATTATAAAAATTATCAATTTTTTCGATTAAATCTCATCACATATTTTTTTTACGTCAAATTTTTAAATATTCTTTTTCCCAATCCAAACACATACCAAAGCCGACGCAACCATTAAAAAGTTCTATACATTTTTTTTTACGCACTGCACAAAACACAACAATTTTTTCCACTAACTAAAATTTACTTCTAAAATCTCTTTTTCTTTCTTCCAACATACCAATTTTTATAAAATAAAATTAAAAAACATAATATTAAAAAAAACAGCAAATAAAAAATACAGAAAAAGAAAAACAGCAAACAAAAAAAAAACAGCAAACAAAAAAAAAACAGAAAAAAAAACAGCAAATAAAAAATACAGAAAAAAAAACAGCAAACAAAAAAAAAAACAGAAAAAAAAAACAGCAAATTAAAAAAAATTAAAAACAACAGCAACATACACAAATAAAAATATTACACAATACGCACATGAAATAAACAATTTAACGAGTAACTAAAATAAAAAAAATTAAACAAACAATAATACATACATGCATGTATAGATAATCATCAAACCCCCAACCACAAAAAACAAAAAAAAAATTATTTACATTTATCCAACAATAAACATGAAAAATACAAAAAAAAGAAAAAAAATTTCAAACTAAAAATAAAATACAAACCTGGTACGGTGTAGTGTTGCCTTAACATCAAAATAAACTACAATAAACAAAAAAAAATATTAATGCATGTATATGAGTGAGAGAGATAGAGAGAGAGAGAGAGAGAGAGAGAGAGAGAGAGAGAGACCTCCGGCGACGGCACGGCACGGCACGGCACAGCAGACGGAGGAGAGAAGACGGCCGAGGGGGGAGAGAACTGAGAGCGCGGGGGAGGGAGGAAAAAAAAGGGAGGGAGGGAGAGGAAAAAGAGGGAGGCTTTCTGCCGAATATAATTAGAGAATCAGCGACCGCTTTAAGCGGTCGCTAATACGGTCGCTACAACCATATTAGCGACCGCTTAAAGCGGTCGCGCGAATTTTTTCGTCGTCGATGCCTTGCCGCACGGGATTAGCGACAGACGTTTAAGCGACCGCTGTTGTAGCGACCGCTTCAAGCGGTCGCCCGAGATTTCCATTCGCCAATTCCCCAACCTCTAGTAGTGATATATTTATACTTTTGTTTGTATATATTCAAGGAATAATGGAACAAATAATATTATAGCATCTAGAGGGGTTTGTGTACATTATAAAATTAAATATTGGTATGAAATTATTTAAATTATATTTAATTAAAGTAAAATTAGGATTACAAAGATAATTAATTTTTTTATTTAATTCAAGTTAAATTAGAATTAAAAAGGTAACTAGTTTTTAATTTTAGATGTCTAACCCAAACATTTTTGATAATTGATTATAGTATTATACTAGTGATTGGGCATGTGGATTTGTCATAATATATGTTTATTTTAATTTTTAATTAGATTTTAGATTAATAATCATTAATTTAAGCATTTTTTCACAAAATTATATTACTTTAAAAAATTGATTAACCTGGATTCATAAATAAAAAAATTATTTATTTTATTAATTAATTATTTCCCATGATAAATAAGTTATCATTATTTATATATTTTTTATTTTTCCTTATTTTATTTAATTAATTAGAGAATTATCATTAATATAAACAAAATATATCTAATGACCATTAATTTTTAAATTTTTATTTAGTTAATGCGATTATTTACTTTAATTTAATAATTTTACTTAATTTATTAAATTTGATGATTTGTTAAATGGGTAATTTAAAATTTATTTTGTATGAATTTTAATAGTTTTAATTTAAATATATATATATATATATTTAAATTAGTCAAAATCCTAAAGCCTAATTAAACCCTAATCGAATGTGTGTGTGTATATATTGGAGGGTCAAATATTACATGACATGTGGCATCCCCTTACCCTTACTCTACAAAAATTAAGGAAAAAGAAACCTTTACTATTCTGCCATTACTCTTCCACTCTCTCCACTTTCTGATATGAAGAAGATGATAGAGACCACGTCTAATACATAAAGACAAAGAAGCTGGGTATATTCTGGATATATATATATATATATATAGGACTCTCTCTTTTCTCTCTTTTTCTTTTTTATTTTTCTCTTCTATTAGAACTCAATACTAACTAGGGCATTTGATCGGTTGCTGCCGGTTAGACCTCTAACATTGTGTTCTTCTGCAATGCTATTTACAGGTTCGATGGAGAAAAAGGAGGAAAAAGGCCTACACCAGAAAGAATATGTGATTTTTTCTCTCTTCGTATATATATGCACACTAGATGTAAGTTCACATACTATGTGTGTGATTTTTTTTAATAAATATATATTTTTTAATTTTATATAAATTATCAAACAAATTCAAAATAAAAAATTATTAGAATATTTTTAAAATATTGGATGATTATCCTTAAAGTAAATAGTTTAATTTATAACTAAATGTCATGTAGAAAAGTTAAAAAAATGTAAAAGTAGTAGATAGTTAAAAAAGGGTATTTAAGGAGTACTTAAATATGCGAAACTAAATTTATTTAATTAAGTGATAATTATTAAAAAAATATTTTTATAAAAAGAATTAGTAGTTGTGGAAAATTGAAGGAGATTAACAAAAAAAAAAAAAGCAAAAAAATCCACTAAGTCTGAAACTTTATTAAATTTGAGATTTCATCACATACGACCAGTGTTTTGTGCACACACACTTAGGTGAGAGTTTTTTCTCCCAACTTCTCCATCTCCGTATATACGCACATATGCCTTTTTTTATTGAACAATATACGTTGATTTGCGATCGCACATAAGCATCTTTTAAGCAATTGAATCATAAAAAAACCTAGCATGCATGTGTATAATCTGGGCCTTTTTTTTAATTCATCTGTAGCTAAAATAACGTCCAATTATTAACTTTTAGTTAGTGCTTACAAATAGTTTTGTTAACTTTATTTAATTTATATTCTAAATTTACATGAACAGAAGTCCTTTTATTATTTTCATGAAATATATATACATATAAACTTGGTAGGTGACTCAGTTTGGCATCACCATATTTAAAGTTTAAAATTTAGACTATAGTACTCCCATGTTACATTGAAATTTCTATAGGTAATTGAGATGGGCGACAAACGAGTACGGGACCAAAAGCTTCAAGGAGCTAAGAAAAGGAATTTTAGCAGGCGCAGAAACAAAAGCTGAGAACTGTTGATCAGCTTCAAGTTTGGCCAAGTCATTCTCTTCCATATTGAGTAAAGCTTCGATTCCAGCAGCTGATCTGGTGGGAAAGAAATAAACCAAGTTCTTTGCGGGTCGTTGACCATTGGAAACCCATTCTGGCTTCCCCCACCCAAAGTCAACTTCATACGCTGGAATCCCGAAAATGCTACTAACAGTAAACTGAACTATTTTCTCCCCTTTGGCTGATTCCCGATCAGTACGGGAATTCGGGTTATATTTTCCGTCTTGTAATTGTTTGATATAATCACCATTAATTCCCCTAATTGCAGTCCTTGTATGGATCAAGAAATCAAAACCCTCTCGCTCAGTAGTGTCAGCGGATGGTACTACAGTGGCTTTGCCAATAAGGTTCCCAAAATATGAATCTGGCAACGGCGGGTTCAATACTCTCCTAAAGTTTACAGTATGAAACACTTGGAAGTGAGTTTTGGGGCCTTGAGTGGTGGCCAGAAAACTGGTCCATATGAAAGCGGATAGTGCCTCAACCCGGGTTGGTTGTATGGAAGTGGTCGAGTATTTGGCTTTAAGTGCAGACACAGCAGAGGCATCAAACACAAACCTTTTACCCACGATTTTCTCTTCGGCAATGCCAATATTATTAATATTTGTAATTTCTGGGATATCTCTAGGTGGGAAGGGGTTGGCCGAATCAAACCCATGACAGAATGTATCGGCGCTGCTAAGATCCCCTCTAGCATTAGCAGACCAAGAAGTTCCAAACGTGGAAATCGATGCAGCGTCTGCAATCCTGTGATTAAAGCACGTGCCAATAACAATGCCACCGCAATCGAAGAAAGTGACTTGGACTGCTAGTGGTAAATTGCCTGCATGGTCGAACCCCCGATAAGGAAGAAACTTGTTCACCCAGATTGGTGCAGTCTTGGACAACTTGGGAGAGTTGGGACTTGAAATGGGCTTCCATGTACTCAACACCCTCGTCGTTGCACTCGACGTAGCGGTTTTGCCTGAGGCGTCCGGCTAGAAGGTAGAACCTGGTAAGGTTCTCAGCCAGGGATTTCTTTAGCTTCTCAGACGTCTTGAGGTTGGTGGCGGTATCATCAGATGGCACTGCTGCTGCTGCTGATGCTCATGCTCATGCGGGGGAAGAGTAGAACAAGAGAGTGGGCAAAAACACTGAAGGGACTAATTGATCAACGAAGGAGAGCCCCAAGTGACGCAAGTGTTGTGGGGTTGGGCGTGATGGCTTGATCACCTCCCGAGATCACCACTACCTCCATCTTAATTAATGCTCTTCTTCAGAGGTAGAGGGCTATGTGACAGCGTCTGTATCTATTTATATTCATATTGTAGATGGTGAAGGGGAGAGAATAGCAGGAGAGGAGATAGGTAGGGTTTGTTTAGAGTAAGAAAAAATGAGATAAATTGAGATAAATTATGGTTTGGAGAGAGTTCGTAATGCGTGCAGTGAGAGAAAAAAGTTGATGTGATATAAAATTAACAGAGATTTATAGAGATTTTTAGAGATTTTCATCAAATTGTTGCAAACCAAACGGACCCGTAATTGAATCAAATCCTATATCAATAGTACCTTGCACAATCGCCTGGATTAATTTATGCTAATATTTAAAGAAAAATTACTTATTTCATTTAATATTCTTTTGTTTCGACCTGGTGTTTTTATAATATAACTATTTGTTTCGTTTATTTTTTTTGATTTTTTTTAAATTCACTTGAAAACCGTTGTTTTTTTTTTTTTTCCCTTTTATTTCACTTTTCTCACATATAAACTTGTGAACTGGGACAGAAAATAAAACAAGTTATTCATAAATAGCTCAGGCTCCACTAATTAATAAATCTTTTTGTGTGTTCATTCGTAAAATGAATTAATTTGAATTAAAAAATTAGACTCATTTAAAAAAATTTATATAAGTGTTAGACTTATTTATTGTGAAAAAATAAAATATAATGTGTAAAATATTTTTTCATAAATAATGTATAACATATAAAATTCTTTCACTACATCCAATTTGTGGCATTCTTGATCGGCTGCATAGTCCAGCTTGTAAACGGATCATTTTGTACTCTCTAACTCTGAATGAGTTGGCATGTAATACCTTTAATATATATATATGGTTGATTCGATATATAATTAGTTGAGGTTATTTGGCAGTTGCGAATTACAAAAAAAAAAAAAAAAAAGAAAAAAAAAGAAAAGAAAGAAAAGAAAAGTAAAATAAAAATTGACAACGCGCAAACTATTCCGTTCTTTTAAAATTATTCGCTCCCTTTTGATATCAGCACATCACCTTTAGGATACATAAGCCTACCCTACCCTTTGCGATGAGATCGTAATTTTAACAAGACTGCATTCTTCAGTTCACGCATCACTTTTTTTTTTGTTGACGGATGTCAAACGGGTCCTAAACCCTAAACTGATAACTTGGTTAAACACGAATTGAAGTGAGTTTAGTGTAGTGCATTTTTTAGTGTAAAAATTATACCTGTTTTTATACGTAGATTCTGCTTTAATTTTTTTAAGATTGGTTCGCATGTATAAGAATCGATGTAATTTTTAAGCAAGCATGAGAAAGAATAAAATCCCTTTTCTTTTCACGAAAAAGATTCAAACTCCTTGCAAGTTTCATGCTTAATAAATTGAAATTTCTAATGGCAATCGAAAGGAAAATTTCTCTGAATTATTGAAACGGACAAACTGAGTTTTGAAGAGCAGGGCAAAGAAGATAAGGGCAGAATTACCTGATTAAACATGCACGCGGGCGGAGAGCCCAAATCTACAGGGAACTTACAAAACAAACTGTGGCTGCAGGTGGACGAACGAAATCAAGAAACTCGTTATCAGCTTCAAGTTTGGCCATGTTATCTTCTTCCATATGAATCAGAGCTTCGACACCATCACCCGATCTGGTAGGCAAGAAAAAAACTACGTTCTTCCGGGGTAGTGGAGCCATGGTAACCCATATGGGTTCCCCCCACCCAAAGTCAGCTTCGTAAACTCCTAACCTTAATATGCTGCTAAACGAAAAATTAACTGCCTCTCCTTTGGTCGACCCCTTGGCGTATTTTGGCTGTATATTCCCCTCTTGGAATTGTTTGATATAATCACCACCAATCCTCCTAATTGCATCCCTTGTTCGGATCACAAAACCATAATCCTCTTCCTCCTGATCATCGTCAGTACTACAAGATAACAATACTACAGCTGAGCCAACCGCATTACCAAAATACGAATTTGGCAGTGGTGGGTTCAATATTCTCCGTAGATTAATTGGATGAAGTACTTGGAAGTGCCTTTTGGGGCCTTGAGTGGTGGCCACGAATCTGCTCCATATGAAATCGGACAGCGCCTCAACACGAGTTGGTTGTACGGAAGAAGTGGTCGAATATTTGGCTTTAAGTGCAGAGAGAGCAGAGGCCTCAAACACAAACCTTTTGGCCACAATTTTCTCTTTGGCAATAAGAGTATTAACGTCTGTAATTTCGGGGATGTCTCTGGGTGGGAACAGCTTGGCCAAATCATCAAACCCGTGAGAATACATATTGCTAAGGTCCCCTCTAGCAGCAGCAGCCCAAGATTTCATAAACGTAAAAATAGACGAAGCATCTAAAAGCTTGTGGTTAAAGGAGGTACCAATGACTACGCCACCACAACGAAAGAAGGTGACTTGGATTGCGAGTGGTAAATTGCCTGCGTAGCTGAATCCGTGACGTGGAACCAGCTTGTTTAGCTCACCAAGATTGGAGTCTCGTACAGCTTGGGAGATTTGGGACTTGGAATGGGCTTCCAAGTACTCAACGCCCTCGTCGTTGCACTCGACAAAGCGGTTTTGTCTGAGACGTCCGGCTAGGAGGTAGAACTTGGTCAGGTTCTCTGACAAGGATTTCTTTAGCTTATTAGAGGTTTTCTCGTGATTGGTAATTCTTCTCGAGTCAACAATAGCTGGCCCCGGCCCTCCTGCTGATGAGTAGAAAAAAATCATGGGCATAAACACTGGAGGGACTAATTGATCAATGAAAGAGAGGTTTGAGCGGCGAAGGTGGTGCGGGGTTGTGCATGAGGGCTTGACCATCTCCCTGGAGATTACCGCAACCTCCATTTCTTAAAACTAATTAATGCTCCTCTTTATTCCCTCAGCGAGGGCCGTGTGTATATATATACATATATTTTTGTGAATGATGATCATGATGTTGGTGAGAATTCGGCAGTCGGCCCATCACTTCATTCTCTAGGCATGGGCTGTATATATACATGGTAAGAATTATTCCTAAGCGAACACATCGCTTTGTCGTGGAGTGTACATAAATATTCTAGATGATGAGGGCTAATTAACACATAACTCTAGCTTGCATTAAATTATTTTAATTTTTAAAGAAAAATAATTATTTGAAAAAGCTAACATTCTGCATATATGATTGGCGGTGGAAGGGAAATGGAAAGTGAGAGACCATTTAATTTATTTTATTAATTTGATTTAATTGGGAGGAAGAAAAGAAGAGGTAGAAAAGAAAATTTATCTTTCTTCTACTTTCTTTTCATAAATTTTTTTTTTATTTCTTTTCGCCTTTCATTTCCTATATTTTTTATTTTTATTTTTTCACTTTTATTCTATAATCAAATAAGTGTTTATTTTCTCTTTTTCTACGAAATTGAGGATGAAAAAGTTTTAATTTCTTTAACATTTCTCTCTTTTTTACTTTTTTTTTTCTTTTTTATGTTTCATTTATTTTCTTCTCATACTAAACAAAATCTTAATTTTGTTTTTATTACAAAAGTGGTGTAATAATGTGGTCTTAGTCTTTGTAATAAAAATTGAGTTGGAATGTTCCGATTTCATGAGGTTAGTCATAAACTCTTTTGGCAAGTAAAAATCTCATGTAATCATTTTGTAGCCATACATATTTAACTCCATCAAGTTTGGATTAAATTAAATCCACCATATCTAATAAATTTAATAAACATATGATATCAATATGCCATTAATTACATACTCTATTACCTTCTTTTTGACCAAAAAGAAACATATTATTATATTATTATTAAGGTTCCTTTAGTTTCAATATAAAATATTTTTGAAAAAAAATAAATTTACTCATACTTTAAAAAAATATCTTTTAAATGCATGAATAGAAGTAGTTTTTTCAGAAAAACATTACTTGTTTAAATGACATTTTAATTAGTTAATGAACAATTTTTTGACGGTTTGCCGGAGAGGGATATTTTTTTGAAGAAAAAACTTTCCCTTGAAAACAAAATATCCGACTTCCGCATTTATCTAAAATTTTATCTTTGCATAGGTAATCGTGTTTTCTTGCTTAAAGGACAGGTTGTGGTTCTCGAACTTTTATTTGCAAAACTTAGTTTCCGTCGATCATGATCAGGTTGTCTCCTTGTTTTTGGAAATTTCAGCTTGCTGCCTTCCACGTTTGTGAGGCTTGAATTAATATATGTGGTCGGATGGCAACAATGCTAATTAAACAAGTGTTCATACTTTTTTTTTTGGGTAAGTCAAGTGTTCAGACTTTGGTTCCGGTTTGCAAACATTAGCTACCACCTACTAATTTTTTAATTGTTTTTACAACGATTAAATTTACCTTCCTAGAATCTGAAAGTTAAAAATATCTAATTAACAAAAAATTAAAAAATTAGTTATTAAAAACTTAATTTTTTCCCCTTCCAAGCACAAAAAAGCCTAACTTTTCAATTTTTGTTGACTTAACCTTTTTGTCCTTTATGATTTAAAAAAATTAAAAATATAAGAAGGTAAATATAATTATTTAAAAAACAAACAAAAAGACTGAGTAGATATAAACTAAGTAACTCCCTTGGTTGCCAAATGCAACCTTAAATTTCAGCACAACAATGTGTGTTGAATCTAATAATTAATTAGTGTCACATAATTTATCCAACGACTCTGCTTATAAGTGGAGATGTCAATAAATCAGATCGGAAGCGGGTGTTACTTTTATCATTTCCAAATTTATTGGGTAAAAGAATACTCAGATTAGAAGACCATTATTCAACAGATATTTTTAACTGATTATCACTCCTAATCTATCAGATATCCATAATTTTTAAATATGATGCAGTTAATTAGATAATAAATTTGGATATTTGATAATTTAGGGTAATCGAGTAATTTGAATAGATAATCAAGTAATTTGGGCAAGTATGCAGGTAATACCTACTGGCTATCTAATAAATAAATAATTGATGCGGATAATTTGGATAGTAATCGAGTAATATCTGTCAGGTGCCCTAAATCAAGAAAATTAGGACGGGTACATGTAATACTCATCTGGTACACTACAAATACCATCCCTTGAATTTGAACCTGATAGATATTTTATTTTTATGCACTAACCCAACTCATTACCTATAAAATTTAAAAATACCCACTCTTATCAAATTGGGATAAAAAGGGTATCCAAACAAATTAAAATTGTCATCTCTACTCATAAAATAGTGAATTAGTAATTTAACAAAAAATTTATTTTAAATTTATTAGCTTGTGAACCTTCGAATCATTGAACGATTTAAAAAGCCGAAAACACGGTATAGAGCCTTTCCCAAAGACAAAATGTAGTTTGTTCCAATATAATGTAAGAAGATAATATTAATTATGTATCATATGATAATCATTACAATATTCTAAAATACAATCTCCTCACCATTAAACTACACATACCACAAAATTATGTGTTTTAGTTTATAATATTTTACGCTAAAACAGTATCATTTTAATTAGTTAAATTATTAACAAGTTAAAAAAGTTAAAGTGGAAAAGTTGGGCGTTTGATATGTAGGGGCGGTAAAATGGGTGGGTTAGGTGGGTTAGTGATGGGTTTAAACGAGTTGGAGGTTAAATGGGTGCAACCCAAACCCATCCATTTAAAAGGTGGGTTAGATATGAGTGGGTTGAATACGGATTATTTCAAACCCATGAACCCATATCTAACCTATTTATTTATGACCTAACTTACTTTTTTAAAAAAATTAAAAATTTATTTCAATTAATATATATATATATACATCAATATTTATTTTAATTAATATAATATTATACATATTATATAATATTATATATTATATTTATATTTTTCAGTTAATTTCAAATTTGTTCGAATCGATTTATTTTTTATTCAATTTTAAATCAATAATTTCTCTCTCTCGCTGTGCACGCGCGCGCGCGTGCGTATGTGTGTGTGGGTGTGTGTATGCACGCGCGTGCGTGTGTGTGGGTGTTTGTGTATGCGCGCGTGCGCATGTGTATGTGTGTGTGTGGGTGTGTGTGTGGGTGTGTGCGTGCACGTGCGTGTGTATGTGTGGGTGTTTGTATACGCGCGCGCGCGCACATATATGTGTGTGTAGGGGGTATGTGTGTGTGCGCAAGCATGTGTGTGTAGGCGTGTGCGCGTATGTGTGTGAGTGTGTGTGAGGTGCATGTGTGCGCACGCGCGCGCGCGTAGGCGTGTATGCGCGCACGTGCATGTTACTTGAATTGAGTATGGAGAAAAATAGGAACAGTGAATAGAAGAAGAAACAAATTATATGTAATATATATATTATACATTTATTATATACGCTGAATATATATACACATACATCATATATATGTAATATATATATTATACATTTATTGTAGATATTGCTAGAGAGAGAGAGAGCGGTGTAAAGAGAGTGAGGGAGGATTAAATTAATTTGTACATTATATATATTATATATTTACTGTAGAGATAGCTGGAGGGAGAGAGATGTGAGAGAGAGAGCAGTGTAGAGAGGGGGATTAAACTAATTTTTTTTAACTTAAATTGGTGTTTTAACGAGTTCCGTTTCACAACCCAATTGCATTCGTTTATAAATGAGCATTTTATAAGTTACCCAATTACAACCTAATTAGTAAAATAATAAGAATCAAACCCATTTATTATGGGTTTAATTTGATGGGTTAATGGATTTGGGTCGATTTTGCCACCGCTATTGAAATATATCAAAGTTATAGTGACTTCAACCCAACAAATCACACACATTTGAACGCGGACTCTACTAGTCGTTCGAGCACATATTTAACCTGATGATAGTTGAGTCCAATTAAGTTGACAAAGTTGATAGAAGTTGCAACTTTCATACCAAACGCTCAACAACACTTAAATTGGCAAAAAAATGACAAAACTTGGCAAAAGATAAAAGTTGGCAAATTTTACCAAAAGTTGGGCATATCAAACTCTCTTATAATTCATCCAAGGACTCGCTCATAAGACGTTGATTTAGTAAATTAATAAAAAATTTATTTTGAAATTTATTATCTCGTAAACCTTTGAATCGTTGAATGATTTAACAAGCCCAAAACACAGCATGCAGCCTTAAGCCTTGAGCCCTCAACAACAGACACGCAAACTCGTATATGTTTTGTGCTTAATTATTGCTTAAGTGCGGGATTTGACAAACTTTACTGAGTTTTTGCATTAAGTCTTATTAGTTCAATGGTTGGTGGATTCAATTTCTACTATATGACTCAATTCAAGTCGATTTTTAACGTTTAAAGTACATTTTTTCTTCTCTCTCTTTTGATGGATTTGACAAATTTGGCATGATGGTTTCATGTACCTCCATTTTGTTCCCTGCTGACAGTTTAATTTTAGAATGGTTTGCTTTTTGATGCAAGATTGAGTTGGGATACATGGACGCGTGGGAATCGCACATACAATGTTTGTTGGAATGCATGGGGCGGGGGCAATTGCAACATTGATGATTGTGATTTCGGGGATATCTCTAGGTGGGAATACGTTGGCCGTATCAAACCCGTGACAGAATGTATTGGTGCTGCTAAGATCCCCTCTAGCTGTAGGCTGTAGCAGCCCAAGAATCAAGTTCCAAAAGCGAAAATCGATGCAGCGTCTGCTCTGCAATCTTGTGATTCAAACAGGGACCAATAACAATGCCACCGCAATCGAAGAAGGTAGCTTGGATTGCTAGTGATAAATTGCCTGCGTGGTCGAACCGTGATGCGGAAGAAACTTGCTGAGTTCACCTAGATTGGTGCAGTCTTGGACAATTGGGAGAGTTGGGACTTGAAATGGGCTTTCGAATACTCAACGTCGTCTTCGTTGCACTCGATGTAGCGGTTTTGGCTGAGGCGGCCGGCTAGGAGGTAGAACCTGGTAAGGTTCTCAGCCAGGGATCTCTTTAGTTTCTCAGATGTCTTGAGGTTGGTGGTATCATCAGCTGGCCCTGCTGCTGCTGATGCTGATGCGGATGAAGAGTAGAACAAGAGAGTGGGCAAAAACACTGGAGGGACTAATTGATCAATGAATGAGAGCTCCAAGTGACGCAAGTGTTGTGGGGTTGGGCGTGATGGCTCGATCATCTCCTTGGAGATCACCACTGCCTCCATCTTAATTAATGCTCTTCTTCAGAGGCGATGTTTAAAAAAAAAATTCACTGAAAAACCGTTGCCCTTTTTTCTTTTATTTCACTTTTTCCACATATAAACTTATAAATTAGGACAAAAAATGAAACAAACTACTCATAAATAGCTTAAGCTCCACTAATTAATAAATTTTTTTGTATGTTTATTCATAAAATGAATTAATTTGAATAAAAAAAATTAGACTCATTTAAAAAATAACACTCTTGAGTTAAATTTATATAAGTGTTTGACTTATTTATAGTTAAAAAATAAAATATAATGTGTAAAATATTTTTTCATAAATAATATATAATATATAAAATTCTTTCATTACATCCAATTTGTGGTATTCTTGATCGATCGGCTACATGGTCCAGGTTGTAAACGGATCATTTTGTACTCTCCAACTCACTCATGGTTGGCATGTAATACCTTCAATATATATTTGTGGTTGATTCGATATATAATTAGTTGATATTATTTGGTTGTTGCGAATTACCCAAAAAAGAAAAAAAAAGGAAAGAAAGAAAATTAGAGTAAAATAAAATTTGACAATGACTAGGCATAGACTATTCCGTTTTCTTGAGATTATTCGCTCCCTCTCGATACTAGCACATCGCCTTTAGGATACAAAAGTCCACCCTTTGCGATGAGTCCGTAACTTGATGAGTCCGTAACTTTAATAGGACCGTATTTTTCAGTTCACATACCACTTTTTTTTTTTTTTTTTTTTTGACGGATGCCAAACAAGTACTAAACCCTAAACTTTGTTAAACAAGAATTGAAGTAAGTTCAATGTAGTGCATTTTCTAATGCAAAAATTATATCAATTCTTACATGGAGTTTCCACTTAAATTTTTTTGAGACTAGTTTCGTGTATAGAAACAAATGTGATTTTTGCACTGGAAGACAAATTGATACATAATGTACCGGACATATCTCCAACCCGGTTAAGCACGCATGAGAGAGATTAAAATCCCTTTTCTTTTCACGAAAAAGATTCAAAATCCTTGTAAGTTTCATGCTTAATAAATTGAAATTTCTTATGGTAATGGACAAGGAAATTTTCTCCAAATTATTGAAACGGACAAACTGACAGTTTTGAAGAGCACGGCAAAGAAGATAAAGGCAGAATTACTTGATTAAGAATGCACGCGGGCGGAGAGCCCAAATCTATAGGGAACTTACAAAACAAACTTTAGCAGCTGGTGGACGAACGAAATCAAGAAACTCGTTATCAGCTTCGAGTTTGGCCATGTCATCTTCTTCCATATGAACCAGAGCTTCGGCACCATCCCCCGATCTGGTGGGCAAGAAAAAGACTACGTTCTTTAGGGATAGTTGAGCCATGGTAACCCATATGGGTTTCCCCCACCCAAAGTCAGCTTCGTAAACTCCTAACCTTAATAAGCTGCTAAATGAAAAATTAACTGCCTGATCTCTTTTGGTTGGCTGCGGATTCCCCTCCTGGAATTGTTTGATATAATCACCACCAATCCTCCTAATTGCATCCCTTGTTTGGATCACAAAACCATAATCCTCTTCCTCCTGATCATCATCAGTGCCACAAGATAACAATACTACAGCTAAGCCAATTGGATTACCGAAATACGAATTTGGCAGTGGTAGGTTCAACATTCTCCGTAGGTTTATCGGATAAAGCACTTGGAAGTGCGCTTTGGGGCCTCGAGTGGTGGCCACGAATCTGCTCCATATGAAAGCGGAGAGCGCCTCAACGCGAGTTGGTTGTACGGAAGTGGTCGAATATTTGGCTTTAAGTGCAGAGAGAGCAGAGGCCTCAAACACAAACCTTTTGGCCACAATTTTCTCTTTGGCAATAAGTGTACTGATGTCTGTAATTTCGGGGATGTCTCTGGGTGGGAACAGCTTGGCCAAATCATCAAACCCGTGAGAATACATATTGCTAAGGTCCCCTCTAGCAGCAGCAGCCCAAGAATTTACGAATGTAAAAGTTGATGAAGCATCTGAGAGCTTGTGGTTAAAGCAGGTACCAATGGCTACACCACCACAACGAAAGAAGGTGACTTGGATTGCGAGTGGTAAATTGCCTGCGTAGCTGAATCCGTGACGTGGAACCAACTTGTTTAGCTCACCAAGATTGGAGTCTCGTACAACTTGGGAGATTTGGGCCTTGGAATGGGCTTCCAAGTACTCAACGCCCTCGTCGTTGCACTCGACAAAGCGGTTTTGTCTGAGACGTCCGGCTAGGAGGTAGAACTTGGTCAGGTTCTCTGACAAGGATTTCTTTAGCTTATTAGAGGTTTTCTCGTGGTTGGTAATTCTTCTCGAGTCGGCAATAGCTGGCCCTGCTGCTGCTGAGTAGAAAAAAACCGTGGGCATAAACACTGGAGGGACTAATTGATCAATGAAAGAGAGGCTTGAGCAGCGAAGGTGGTGTGGGGTTGGGCACGAGGGCTTGACCATCTCCCTGGAGATTACCACAACCTCCATTTCTTAAAACTAATTAATGCTTATCTTTGTTCTCTTGGCCAGGGCCGTGTGTATATATATACACGCACACAGACACAGACACAGACACACACACACACACACACATATTCTTGTGAATGACGATGTTGGTGAGAATTCGGCAGTTGACCCATCACTTTATTCTCTAGGCATGGGCTGTAAATATACAGGGTGAGAATTATTCCTAAGCGAATTCTTGCTCCCATTGGACCATTTTGTATCTATTTGTACCAGGATCTCGATTCATGGGTATGAACACATCGCTTTGTCGTGGAGTGTACATAAATATTCTAGATGATGAGGGTGAATTTCTAACTAATTAACACGTAACTCTAGATTGCATTAATTTATATTAATTTTTAAACAAAAATAATTATTTGAAAAAGCTAATATTCTGCAAATATGGTTGGGGGTGGAAGAAAAATGGAAAGTGAGAGAACATTTATTTAATTAATTTGATTTACTTGGGAGGAAGAAAAGAAAAGGTAGAAAAAAAAATGGCGTGCTCTCTAAAATAAAATAAAATCTTACAGATCTCTACAAACATGAATTACGAGATAATAAAATTTAAATTTTTTACTCATTGCACGAATTACAATATATTTACTTTTATAATTTTATTTTATTTTATACAACTTTATACAACTCTAAACATTCCCAATTTATCATTCTTCAACTTTTTTTTTTCCTAAATTCTTTTTTTTTATTTCTTTTCGCCTTTCATTTGTTATATTTTTTATTTTTATTTTTTTACTTTTATTTTATAATCAAGTAAATGATTCTTTTCTCTTTTCCTACGAAATTGAGGATGAAAAAGTTTTAATTTCTTGAATATTTCTCTCTTTTACTTTTTTTTTTTCTTTTTTTATGTTTCATTTCTTTTCTTCTCAAACTAGTCAGTTAGGCATAAAAAAAACTCTAAAAAACTCTATAAATCTCTAATAACCCCTCTACTTCTAATTTTTTCGCCATCATTAATTTCAAAAAATTTCAATATTTCGCTAAAAAAAAAATCTGAAAGTAGGTTAACTGAATGTGTAAATTTTTTATACAATCATATTCTTCGTGTCGAAAACTTTCAAACGAATATCATTGTCGCTATTTTTTGTGAATTTTTTTGAATCCGTAAAAACGGATTTGAAAAATTATTTTCACGGTTTGCTGCTTTTCAGAAGAAAAGGCACTAAAATTAACCAAAAATTACATTTTATCTCAATTTATTTTATTTTTTCTTACTCTAAACAGGATCAAAATCTTAATTTTTTTTTTTAATTACAAAAGTGGTGTAATAATGTGGACTTCGTACTTTGTAATAAAAATTGAGTTGGAATGTTCTGATTTCGGAAGATTACTCATAAACTCCTTTGGCAAGTAAAAATCTCATGCAATCATTTTGTAGCAGTACATATTTAACTCCATCAAGTTTGGATTAAAATGTTAAATCCATCGCGTGTATTAAATTGAGGCCCGACTAGATGGTGCTAAAATTTTAAGGAGATAAATTTTAGAGGGAGTATAAGATAAGAGAGATTATTTTTAGAGAGTTGGCCTACATTGATGTGATATTTATAGAGTGAGATAACTTTTGATTTGGTTTGGATGTTTTATAAATAAGAGAGGGTAAATGATAGAAAAATCAGTCAAATGACTCTTTTGGCTTTGTGGTGTCCCAAACTTGGTTACCCATTAAATTAAATATTAAATTACAAAACCCACTTTATTTAATTATTTTTGGACAATTTCAAGTTATGTTATTTATTTCATTGAAAATTTAATTTTTTATAAATTTATTTAAAGAACTTTTTTTTTAAATATGTACTTTTGAATGGTTGGTTATTATCTAATTTTTTTTAATTATATTTATTTTGACTTGTTAGCCTATCTATTATTTTTTTACTAGCATTATATTTATTTTAATTAAATTAACAATACTATTAACGAGAGATAAAAACGTCAAAAACTCTCCATTTAAAAAGAGATAATTTTTGGCTAGCCCCTAAGGTGTCCAAAAATTATCCCCCGCACGAAGGAAAATAAAGAGAGTGGCAAAATGAAGAGAGGGGAAGAAAAGGGTTGCCAAACCATGGCCAATGGGTGAGACCCACTCTTACAAAAGGGTAAAAACTTTGGAGGAGAACTTACCCTCATTTAATCAGGGCCTTATTTTTACTTTTATTCCACAATCAAGTAAATGTTTTCCTTCCCTTTTCCTACGACATTGAGCATGAAAAAGTTTTAATTTCTTTACTATTTCTCTCACTTTGTAGCATTTCAATTTTTTTTTTTATGTTTTATTTCTTTTCTTCTAAAAAAATAGAAAATTAAAAAAAATCTTAATCTTCTTTTTTTTTTTTTTTTGATAAAAGTGATGTAATAATGTGATCTTAGTCCTTTGCGATAAAAAAAAATTGAGTCGGAACCGATTACATAATATTACTCATATTACTTATTTTAGTATAATACCCTTTCAAAGCTACGGTTAGCATATATTAATATTGTAATTTAAGAAACTCCCTTCGGCAATTACAAATCTCATGTAATCATTTTGTAGCAATACATATTGGACTCCTTCAAGTTTGGATTGGAATGTTAAATCCACCAAATCTATTAAATTTAATAAACATATGATATCAATATGCCATTAATTACCCGCACGGGTTAGCTCAGTGGAGCAGGGGCTGACTTGGAGAGTGGGCATGCTTCCCACGTCTCGGGTTCGAATCCCTTCCTGGGCGCTCGGTCTTATCGGTGGGCGTGTCTTGCGGGATGGTGCGCTCGCTCGGAGGTTTTACTCGCGACGGTTCACCGGCGAGAGGTTTTCTTCGTATCAAAAAAAAAAAACATGCCATTAATTAATTAAATATTTTATTTGCTTCTTTTTTACCCAAAATATATATATATAATATATATATATATAATTAAGATTCCTTTCGTTTCGACATAAAATATTTTTGAAAGAAACAAACTGATTCATATTTTAGAAAATATCTTTTAAATACACGAATAAGAGTATTTTTTTCCTTAAAACATTACTTGTTCAAATGACATTTTAATTATTTAATGAATACTTTTGGCGGTTTTGCTGGAGAGGGATATTTTTAATATATATAAGAACTTATCACTTGAAAACAAAAGTCCACTTCCGCATTTATTTAAAAAGTTTTATGTTTGCATAGGTATTTATGTTCTCTTTCCTAAAATGACAGATTGTGATGTTCGAATTTAATTTCAAAACTTGGTTTCCGTCGTCCATGAGCAGGTTGTCTCTTTGTTTTTGGAAATTTTAGTTTGCTGCCTTCCACGTTTATGAGGCTCGAATTTCTATAATAAAACATGACGATTTTTAAAAATATACATCTCACAAATCAAGATTTAATGATTAAGAATTATTTTTTCTGTCATTTAAGTATTGAGTTTATTTTTATATTTTTAAATTCTATTTAATTCTTATTTTAGTAGATCTTACCACCATCTATCTCATAAAACGACTTGCACATTTTAAATTGTGTTTTCTTATAAAAATATCTCTTAAATTATCCCTCTTTTTTCTATTTCGTCATCAAACTATTAAACGCACCTATTACACCAAAAAGAACGGAATTGAATAGTTCGAGAATGTAATAAGTATATTTGATAGTTTGTGAATGAAATAGGAAAAGGGAAATAATTTGAAGGATATTTTCATAAAAAAAAACTCTTTTAAATTTCACCATATTTCAAGAGAAGTGTAGAGATCATATGTAAATCAAAACTGCCATCTTAAAAATCTGTCTAATTATGATTTTTAAGAACTTGAACTTTTCAAGTTAAAGCACTATAATTTGTGTTTTCTTTTATAGTGTTTATCAAAAATTAATTGGAGATAGAGAGAGAGAGACTAAAACACATGTAGTAACTGATAGAACCTAAAATTTTGAAAAAAAATTAAAAACCTATAAATTATCATAATTTTTTCAATTTAAACTCTTTGTTCAAAGTTTCAACTATATAAAAAATTTAATACTAATTTTGTTTAGAATACTATAAACATGATTTATTACTATTTAATATATATGGTGGAATGGCAACGGTGCTAATTAAACACATATTCACGACAATATGTTTGTGGAATCTAATAATTAATTAGTGTGTGATATAATCCATCTAAGGACTCAACTCATAAGTAGGGATGTCAATAGGCCATATCAGAGTTGGGTATTTCTTCTATCATTTTCAAATTTATTGGGTAAAAAAAAAAAAATCAGATTAGGTCAGTATCAAATGGATATTTTTAACCGAATATCATTCCTTAATCCATCAAATAATAAAATACATATCAGGTAATCAGGTATTTATAACCTTCAAATATGGGGTGGTTAATTGGGTAATAAATTCAAGTATTTGCTAATTTGGGTAATCAAGTAATTTGAGCAGGCAATCAAGTAATTCGAACGGGTAAGCAGATAATACCTGTCAAGTACCCAATAAATAGATAATTAGTAAATAGATAATTAGTGTGAGTAATTTGGATAATAATTGGGTAATACCCATCAAGTGCCCTAAAATCAAGGTAATTAGAACAAATTCGAGTAATACTCATCAGGTATACTACATTTACCGTTCTCTGAATTCAAATTCGATGGATATTTTATTTTTATATTCTAATAAGATCCATTAACTCTAAAATAAAAAAATACCAATACTTATCAAGTCGAAGAAAAGCGAGAACCGAGACAAGTTAAAATTGTTATCTCTACTCATAAAATAGTGAATTAATAGTTTAATAAAAAATTTATTTTTAATTTTATTTTCTTATGAACCTTCGAATCGTTGAATGATTTAACAAGCCGAAAACACAGTTTGCAGTCTTTCCCAAAAGACAAAAACTAGCTAGTTCCAAAATAAATAATGTAAAAATATAATATTAATTATATATCATATGATAATTATTACAATATTCTAAAATACAATCTCCTCACCATTAAATTCCACATATCACAAAATTATTTGATTTAGTTTATAATATTTTATACTAAAATAATACCGTTTTAATTGGTTAAATTATTAATGAGTCAAAAATGAGCCTAAATAATTTTTTTGCTGTACCCAATTTAAATCCTCTAGTAATTGTTTGAGTCGTGCTTGAGCAGGTTAAAATAAAAGAGGGAAACTGACATTACTTTCAATCCAACGACCCCCGATCTCAAGTTTCCGGGCTAATGTTACTTTCAATGTTAGCCCCAAATTTGGTTGAAATACGAAGTTTTACAACCATGATACGAAATTTTGGGCCACCTTATCACAAACATAATCCCATTTAGCCCTGCCTCATTAATGTAATAGGCCCTTTGATGAGTAAGGCAAAAAAACAACCCATCTGAAAAGTAAGTGGGCTCCAAATGAAACCCATAAAGCAAGCATCCCCACCTTTCAAAAAGCCCAGCCCAGCCCACCCCACTGACAGCTCCAAAAGCAATCTAAATTTAATATGCGTACGTTGTCCACAAAAGTATGATTAGCACCGCACAGTGACAGTTAGAATACTGTTTTCTCCCGCGAAAAAGCTTCTGTAAACTATTTGTTTATTATCCGTTGAGGACTGGAAAGGCAGGCCAGTCTCGTGGCGGTGGCTCTCAACAATGCCCACCATCTAATTCACAAGTACGCACTTTTTTTGCTCCTCTTCTTCGTCATCGTTCTCAGCTTATTCTCTCTCACTAGACTAACTTTCAGGACTCGCCGGAATAATGGTCAAAGAAACCGAGTATTATGACGTTCTCGGCGTTAGTCCTTCTGCTTCGGAGGAGGAAATTCGCAAGGCTTATTATCTAAAGGTATTGTACTTTTATTTGGTATTGAAGGTTCAAGGTTAATCTTGATCCTTTGACGTTTTTAGCTTTTTGATGGGTATTTGCACATGGGTTTATATAGCATATGTTAGACATGAATCAAGATCAACAAACAAGATGTGGGAAAATTGCAATGGTTGTAATTTAAGCCCTAAACTATCAACAACAGACACACGTACTCGTATATGTTTTGTGCTTAATTATCGCTTATGTAAGTGCGGGATTTGACTAACTTTAGTGAGATTGCATTAAATCTTATTAGTTCAATGGTGGGTGGATTCAATTTCTACTATGTGACTCAATTCAATTCGATTTTTAATGTTTAATGTACATTTTTTTCTTCTCTCTCTCTTGGTGGATTTGACAAACTCGCTATGATGGTTTCATCTACCTCCATTTGTTCCCTGCTGACAGTTTAATTTTAGAATGGTTTGCTTTTTGATGGAAGATTGAGTTGGAATACATGGGTCGTGGGGGAATCGCACATACCATGTTTGTTGAAATTCTTTTATGTGCATTATCCTTTACTTGAGCTAGATGTAGATGTGTACATCCTTATTGATTGTTGTATTGAGGGACTTCCTATTAAAAGTTTAAACATAAATGACCACAACTTAAAGTAAGCCAGAATCTAAGTCACAACTAATTTGAATGATTTGTTAGTTTATTAATGTTAGGGATGCTTACCAAAAAAAAAGTTTAGGGATTAATGGTTATTTACTATTGGTCTTTGGCACACATTCTTGAAGTTTTATGATATTTAAAGTCATCTTAAGAAGTGTGAAAATCTTTGTTATCATTGATACAGGCCAGACAAGTTCATCCCGATAAAAATCCTGATGACCCTCAAGCTGCGGAAAGATTTCAGGCAAGTTCCATTGTTTCTTATTTATGTTTCTGGTATTTTTATTCTCCCGATGATTTCTCAAGGAAATGTTTGGTCTTGAATTAAAAAAGTTCAGAAACAGTGATATCATATTTTATTTATTTCGCATGATTTGCGTCTTATGAAGAGTGCTAAAACACAGAGGAGGTGTGTTAATTGCAATTTTGGTTATCATGCTTGCATTTTCAGAATTCTCATTTATAATTGTGTGATTCTCAATGTTACTAGGCACTGGGTGAAGCTTATCAGATTTTAAGTGACCCAATGCAAAGAGATGCATATGATCGAAATGGAAAGTATAGCATATCTAGGTAAGCCTACTACATTTGATTACAAATATGCAGACATGTTACATGAATAAAGACATTTAAGACCATATTGGTCTAAAATTTGGTTATATGGAATAACAGTAAATAGTAAAATTTATGCATAAATTCCTATGTTTTTCCACACCTTACGTACTTTCTCTGGTCATACAGTTATTGAGTTATGATTCCTATCTTATGAACAAAACGTGCTGATACATGACTGTGTAAATAAGCTCCATCCCCCCCCCTCCCTAAAAAAAAATTGAGGTAAATAAGCTCAAATATGACTTTATTATTGTACCCTTATTTATTTGTTATAATTTACCATATCACTGAATGTGGATTAGTAAGAGAGAATTTTTTGAAGTTTTTTTGGGAAGTGGTAATGGATTAAATATTTCTACATTCTCAATCACCCCAAACGCAAAATGAAGAAAGGAGGAACACAAGACTGCAATCTCTAAATATGTAACTTGGTCATACTAACCAAAAATCTCATTTAAGAACTTTCTCTGTAACTAGCTAAAATGCTAGTAGTGTTTTTATATAAAGATTCAAAAATGATGCTCAATATGATTTTGTAGTTACTGGGGAGCAAACCAATGTAAAGGTGATAAAGTAAAGCATATACTAATTTTTTTTTTCTTGGTAACTATTTAAATTGCTGGAAGTGAGGACCATTTTATATAGAGAATCAAAGAGAATGCTCAGTATGATTTTGTAGTTCCTAAGGGGGGATCACACCAATGTAAAGTTTATTAGGTGAAACTTATGATAACTATTTCCTTTGCATACCTCTGTAAATGTAGGAAAGCAAAAGATTACAAGGCAATGTCATGTCAAATTATTTGTCTTATGTAGTTGGATCTCCATCTCCCATCTCCAACGTTTGCTGTACTGATCTCCTTTTATAGTCTAGCTTGCTGAATTGAAACCTTTCTAGTCAAAAGAGATAACGATATCAGCAGAGTTAAGGAATTTTTTTGTTGGAATTTTCCATTTGTTAAGCATAGATTAATTAATTTTTTATTTTGTCAAAAACGGATTAGAACCAAGTTAAAGATAAGAACATACATGATAAGCCCTATTTTGTTGTGATCTATATTGTTTAGGCCTATGTGTACTTAATAGGGATAATAAGGATAGACGGTTAGTGTGGACTAATTGTTAAACCCACTGCAGGCCTTTTATGGGAAGGCCCAGTGAGGCTAGGGTTCACTCTCTATATATTAGCTCAGTCCTCTCTCTTCATAATATACAGACAGTTGTTTCCATTAATAGCTGTCATATTGATTGTGATAGAGAAGAAAACCAAGCCCTAATATTTTGATCTTTTAGAGTTGAAGATGGAACAATCACAATCCGGTATGCTTCCACATATTTTATTTTATGTAATTAATATTCCAATCTTTGCATATAATTGTATAAATTTATTTCCAACAATTGGTATCAGAGCCAATTGTATGTGAATTTGGAATTTTTTTTTTGTTTTAAACTTTGATTTCAAAGTTTTGAACTGGATCTTGTGTTGGTCAATACAAATGATTCATCTATTGTTTTTTGAAATCTAATAACGGGCTTTTGTTCCTCTCGAAATAAGGAAAATTTTATATAAAGTTTGCAATTTAATTCGTACGATATCAATAAAAAGTCTGTACGAAATCTGTCTTGGATAATAACTTAGATTCATATTTAGTTTATCAAAATATATTATTTTGTGCATAAAAATTTAATTAAATTTTATATTTATGTTCCTGGGATTATTTCAAATTCAACCATATAATTTTTATGCATCAAAGTTTAGGTTTTGTTGTAAATCCAACCACGGCCGAATCTAGATTACTTCAAAGTTTGATTTGCTGATTTGAAAATCACATATTTTTGTCGGCCAAAATTTTTTTTGGGGGGGGGGGGGGTTCGAATCCGCGAGGCAAGGAACTGGGAACTTTTGTTCCCTAAATTGAAAGAATCCTTTTCTGGGAGGACTTCTACCTAAAAAAAAAAAGGCAGATTCCAATCTACTCACACTTTTCTTGCAGGCGAATTAATTTGTTTTGGAGTCCATGAGGCCCCACAACTAAGTTTTGGACTTCTACCTTAAATTAAAAAAAAAAAAACCTTAACTTAATTTTATATCTTTTTTGTTTTGGAATTTGAACAAACAATAGGAGTTTGTTTTGTGCTACAAATTTTTTGTAAAATTATTTATGATTATTATTCCAAAAAAAAAGTATTTTTTCTAGATTTTTTTTTTTGGAATATGTTTGGTATTTTTTTTGGGGCCTTATTTTATATATATATTTCTTTTGCAATATCTTGAAAACCGTGAAATAGTTTTTGGTGAAATTTTACTAGTTACCTAATTTTGATATTCTGGTTTTAATGGTAATATCAACTCTCACTGGTTTTAATTGCATAATATTATTTTTTTTTGGCTATTTGATGGCCTTAAAAAATGCTTATTTATGTATTTTTTTGGCACATTTTTTAAGGGCATAAAATAATAATTACAATCATGGGCAATTTACGTATAATTATGTCATGGCAAGAAATATTTGGTTGATACTAGCGTTACTGCCCAAAGGGGTGCGCTCGTTGATTCTTAATATTTCTTGCATATTTGTACATAACGAGCCATTATATTATTACATATAATAACCTGTCCAAAAAGGGTCATTATATGTACTAAGGACAGGGTTAAAATCAGTGACTGATCAGAGAATATTTGGGTAAGAAGGGTCTTTTTACCCAAAGGGGATTGACCTTTCTAATCTGGATATTCTCATTGGTGGTTTACTGTAGAGACCTTATAGCATATTGCACTCTCTGCCCAAAGGGGAGACGGCAATGATGCACTGAACTATCCCTTATAGTTTATGCTTGATTAAGTTTAAAGCATATTTTTTGTCTTTGATTGCTAATCATTATTTTATTTTATTTTTATTCAGTTACTTTTGCAGTCAACAATAACAATACTAATGTTGTCTTGCTTAATGGCTCGAATTATAAGAAGTGGAAACAAGACATTGAGTTTGCCTTAGGAATTGTTGACATAGATATGGCCTTAAGAGAGCCTAAGCCTGCCGCACTCACTGCCACTAGTACAGCATCTGAAAAGGAGTTGTACGCAAAATGGAAGAGATCTAATCATCTAAGTCTTTTAGTGATTAAGAGATCTATCTCAGAGCATCTTTTGAATGGTCTGCCTGAAACCAATAATGCCAAGGCACTTTTTGATGCTATGGGATAGAGACATGAAGTATTCAGTAAGGCTGAGACTGGGACCCTAATGAATGAACTTACCACCTTGAAATATGATAGTGTGAGTGGGGTACGAGAGTATATCCTCAAACTTGTGTTTATCTAGTCCAAACTTAAAAACCTTGATGTCACAATCTCTGATGAGTTTATTGTTCATCATGCCCTTAATTCTCTTCTACTAGATTTTAGCCAGATAAAAACTACCTACAATACCCAAGATGAGTCCTGAAGTGAGAATGACCTTATTGCCAAATGTGTTTTAGAGGAAGAGAAACTTAAGAAAGAGAAAACTATTACTGCCATGTTTGTTTCTCAATCCAAACGTAGTCAGAGAAAGGGAAATTCTGAGAACTATAGGAAACCTAAGGGCAATACTTCTCATAAGGTTCAGGACAATAACAAGCAGGGTAAATGTAATTGTTAGACTCAAAATATATTAGGTCCCAATGCTGTCATAAAGAAAGAGGTTAAGTGCTTTTTCTATAGAAAGAAGGGCCACATTAGGAGGGATTGCACCAAATTTCAAGCTTGGTTAGAGAAAAAGAAAAAAGAAGAAGGAAACTCCCTTGCTTTAGTTTGATTTGAATTCAATTTAATTGATGTCTCATCAAATTCTTGGTGGTTTGACAATGGTGCAACTATTCATGTTGCTATATCATTGCGGGGATTCAAAAGCAAACGGAAGCCAAGTGAGAACGAAGCCCAGCTTAAAGTAGGGAATGATGAAGTAGTTAGAGTCGAGTGCATAGGAGATATTATTTTAAATTTAGAGTCTAGTTTTAAACTTGTTTTAGAAAATACTTTTTATGTACCATCTTTTAGACGAAATTTAATTTCTATTTCTTCTTTGGATAAAATTGGTTATTATTTTCAATTTCATAATGGTATGGTTGATATATTTCATAACCAAACCAAACCAAACCAAGCCTTTTCCCACTAGGTGGGGTCGGCTATATGGATTTGTCGACGCCAATTTGATCTGTTTAAGGGCATGTCCTCCGATAAATCTAGGTAGGTTAGGTCATGTTTAATGGTTTCTTTCCAGCTTCTGTTGGGTCTTCCTCTACCTCTCCTACTCCTAACAATCTCCATACTTTCACACCTTCTAACAGGTGCCTCTGCTGGACGCCTTCTAACATGGCCAAACCATCTTAATCGATTTTCTCTCATTTTATCTTCAATCGGTGCTATTCCTACTTTACCCCCAATCTCCTCGTTCCTAATCCTATCTTTCCTTGTAATTCCGCACATCCACCTTAGCATTCTCATCTCTGCAACTGCCATCTTTTGACCATGATTATGCTTTATTGCCCAACACTCTGATCCATATAGCAGCGCTGGTCTAACCGTTACCTTATGATACTTTCCTTTCACCTTGAGGGGAATTTTTCGATCGCACAAAACCCCCGAAGCACTCCTCCATTTGGTCCATCCAGCTTGAATCCTGTGACTTACATCAGTATCAATCTCTCCATCTTGTTGCACCATAGATCCAAGGTACCTAAATTTATCTTTCTCTACAATCTTTTGTGTGCCTAAACTTACTTCTATACTACTCGTTATCCTACTTTGACTAAACTTACATTCTATATATTCCGTCTTGCATCGGATTAGCCTAAACCCTTTTGTCTCTAACGTATCCCACCACAATTCTAGCTTAGCATTCACTCCTTCTCTCGTCTCATCTACTAAAACAATATCATCTGCAAATAGCATACATCACGGCACCTCATCCTGAATATGTCTTGTAATCTCATCCATAACTAAAGCAAACAAGTACGGGCTTAACGCTGAGCCTTGATGTAAACCAATCGTGATAGGGAACTCATTAGTCTCTCCACCAGTCGTCCGTATAGATGTCATGGCTCTATCATACATGTCCTTTATCGCCTCAATATATGCAACACACGCTTCTTTCTTTTCCAATACTCTCCATAGAATCTCCCTAGGAATCCGATCATATGCCTTCTCTAAATCGATGAAGGTTGATATATTTCATAATTCTCAAATTGTTGGGTGTGGTGTTTTAAATAACGGTTTATATAAGCTAAATCTAGTCCATAATTTTGAGTATATCTCTTTCTATGTTGATAATAGTGTATCTAAAAGACGTAAAATTAAAGATAAATCTTCTTTCTTATGACATAAAAGATTAGGTCATATTTCTAAAGAAAAAATTCGAAGGCTCATTAATGATGACATTTTAATGCCACTTGATTTTGGGGACTTAGACACTTGTGTCGACTGTATTCGTGGAAAGCTAACCAAGACTAAGAAAAATAGTGTAACCCCCAATAGTGGCCTACTTGAAATTATACATACTGACATAAGTGGACCTTATACTACTACCTTTTGTGGCAATAAATTTTTTTTTTCTCATTTTCATTGATGATTTCTCTCGTTTTGGCTATGTTTTTCTTATAAAAGAGAAATCAGATGCTCTTGAAAATGTTAAAATTTTTAAAAATGAAGTTGAAAAAAAATTGTTAAAAGTTATTAAAATTGTGAGGTCTGACTGTGGTGGTGAGTATTATGGTAGAAATGATGTCACTGGACAGCATATGGGACTATTTGCCAAGTACTTACAAGAATGTGGAATTATTGCCTCATATACCATGCTTGGTAGTCCTAAACAGAATGGTGTGGCTGAAAGGCGTAATCGCACCCTTAATGATATGATGAGGAGTATGATGAGTTGGTCTAACTTGCCCACATACCTTTGGGGAGAAGCCATTAAGTGTGCCATTTACATCCTTAATAGAGTCCCCAGTAAATCTGTTCCTAAAACACCTTTTCAATTTTGGACTGGTAGAAAACCTAGACTTAGTCATCTTCGTGTTTGGGGTTGTCTAGCAGAAGTGAGCATTTATAATCCATTTGAGAGAAAAACTAACCCCAGAACCACCTGTTGTTACTTCAATGGGTACCCAGATCATTCTAAAGGATACAGGTTCTACTGTCCCATACTAGGTGCTAGGATTGTTGAGTCTTAGACAGCTAAGTTCTTGGAGCTTGATACTACTGATGTGGTGATGTCACAACCAATCGTTGAGGATAGGGAAGTTGAGGTAATTCCTATTCCTTTGCCTACTATTCAGCAAAGTGTTGTGCCTACACCTGTTAATAGAGATGATCACTAGCAACTTGAGCTTGACATTGTACCTGCCCCTACTATTATTCCTACCCCTGATCCTGTTGAGTCTATTCCAGTAGCTCCTGCTAGGAGATCTGGGAGACAGAGAAGATCTGTTATTTATGAGGAGTACATTGTTTATCTTGATAAGAGTGAATATGATGTGGGTCCTATAATTGATCCAGTGAATTTTGCCAGTGCTGTTTCGAGTCCTCAATCCAACATGTGGATGGATGCTATGTCAAATGAAATGCAATCTATGGCATATAATGAAGTGTGGGAGCTCGTTGATCCTCCCATGGATTGCAAGCCTATTGGTTGTAAATGGGTGTTTAAAACCAAAAAGGATTCTAAAGGGCAGATTGAGAGATTTAAGGCTAGATTGGTTGCTAAGGGTTTTACTCAAAGGGAATGAGTCAATTATAATGAGACATTTTCACCTGTTTCTTCAAAGGACTCATTCAGGATTATCATAGCTTTGGTAGCTCATTTTGATTTGGAGCTCCACCAAATGGATGTTAAGACTGCTTTCTTGAATGGTGATCTAGATAAAGAGATTTATATGACACAACCAGAAGGTTTCAAGGTAAAAGGTAAGGAATACATGGTCTGTAAGCTAAAAAAGTCCATCTATGGTTTGAAGCAAGCTTCATACCAGTGACAACAACACTAATTCATCACTAAAAAAAATTTTGTCATAAATTCTAATATGTTTAGTGACAACAACACTAATTCATCACTAAAAAAAATTTTAGAATTAGTGAGGAGGTTTATTTATCACCAGAATTGTCATTTAGTGATAAATTAAATAATTCAGTGAATAATACTTTTAACTTATTGTGACAGACAAGTGGCAGCAATATTACATCATTAAAAAAATAAAAAAAATATTTTTAGTTTCATCACTACAACCCTCATTTGTTGTTGTGTCTTTAAATAATTTCCTGTTGATCGTTCTAGAACTCTGATTTCCTTATGGCTTAATTGCAAAAGCTATATATATGTATATATTTTCTGATAAAGAAGATAACAAAAAAGATTTTCGAGATTATTGAACGGACTGTAACTGTCTGCCTTGCTGATCTTTGTTTTTGCCACTCGCTTGACAATTATTATCAAGATAGAGAAGTGATAAGAAACAAATGGAGTGTCAAAATTGAAGATTTTTGAATTTCACTTGTTCCATAGTTTCTTCTGTTGTAGCAACGCCATATTCCCTCTTTGCTTGGGCTATTTATTGTTATTGCTTCATTGAAGGGACATGATTTTGATCTTAAAAGTTGGTTATCTAGTAGATATTTGTAGGAAATAAGACATACGGAGAGTACACTATCTTTGACTACACAGTATCTTTAACTGCCGGGATGATTTATGTTTCATTGAATATTGGCCTCCCCCCATTTTTGTGAAGATCTGTATTGTTCTTGAAAGTCTATAATAAGATATTTCTAAGATCGGACGGCAGGCACTCTGAACTTGTTTGCATGGGCAATGGGTGCGTGCAATACCAGCACGCCAACTTGGTAATTTTACCCCGTAGAGTGGACATTAATTTCTTAATTGTCTATTTTATCATTGATAACCAATCATTCGTTGCATAATATGTTAGTCTGCGTGGAATCTAGGCAGCTAAAAACTATCTTTTGTGCATTCAGGATGCTGTGGCTATAGTTCAGGAAATAACAGATGCAGAAACAGCATCACGAAAACTTATACAAGAAGCCTACGCGAGGGGGAGCTCTGACAACATTACTTGTGTAGTTGTTCGATTTGAGAATACGTAGGACCATGACGGAAAAATCTATTTGGCTTTGCTTCACTTCCATAGTTTCACGGTAGTTATCAATTGTTCAGTGTGATGGCCGAGTTTTTAAGTTGTTGGTCTTCATCAATCTCTAGTTAGTATTTGATTATCAATTTATCAGGTGGTTGTTTCATCCCAATGTAATACTAAATGAGTTCTAGCTCTCTCTCTCTCTCTCAAAAGTTAAAGTTGTGTCTCAGTTTGGCATGCCTACCCCTCAATTATATCGTTGTTAGTTAACGTGTTTAGTTCCAACTAGGGGTGTGGATGAAATAATTGGTCTGTGTTCTTGGAGAAAATACAGACATTGTTACAGTAATGTCTGATTGCTGGTTATCAGCTGAATATTTTTAAGGTGTATCATTTAATTATTTTTGCTCTCTACTTGATACATATGCTTGTAAAGAAACGGCAGGTGGTTGTAAATTATCGCAATGCCTACTATTACCATAGAGGAAAATTTCTAAATTTTTTGTCTGGAATATGGAGATGGAGGAGAAGCTGAATGAATGGCCGGTATATTTGTTCATCTAGTCTTCTAAATATTATATGACAATGACATTATGATCGTTAGATTTTTAACATCATTACTGTCATTATTATTATTATTATTAACCACTTTGAATCTTTTTTTTTTAAATAAAGTTCAAACTCATAATTTGATTTCAAAGTAAAATGACATTCACATGAGACAATGAGGCCATTGAATCAAACAAGCTCATAAAATGAGCTGAAGAACAAGGTTCACAAGTTGAATTAATCGGAAGAAATGCATGAAAAGCATTCAGTAGCTGGAAAAGGAGGGTAGAATAGTATTTTCCTTAATTAGTTTAATTATAAGGAGCTGGTAAGCGGGACTTTAGCACCAGAGCCTGGAGAAGCAAATGCAAGAAACTCTCTGTCCGACTCGAGCTTGACCATTTCCACCTCTTTCAGCTTGATCACTGCTTCTATGGCACTGCCAAATCTGGTGGGATAGAAAGTAGCTGTGTTGTCCAAAGGATCTTTACCATTGCTAACCCAAATCGGACGACCCCACCCAAAATCAGCTTCGTACATTGGGAAAGCTGTAAGACTACTGATAGTAAAACAAACTACCTCCCCTTTGCCTGCACATTGATCACCTTCATTACTCAAATGAAGTCCCTCTGTAAATTGTCGCTTGATAAAGTTGCTGTCAACATTTCTTACGGCATCTCCCAATTTGGTTACGAGATCGCGTCCTTCTATTGTCGTATTTCTGTCGATGACTTGTTCTACCACAGCGTGTCCATAAACATTACCAAAATGAGACTCGTTTAATGGTGGATTCATCTTGGCACGCAAGTTCATGGTAAGTAGAAACAAAAAGTGCTTCTTTCCGGAATCGGCATCGTTCTCTTGATTAACAGTGGCAGCAACAAGTCTGCTAAACACAAGAGCCGAAAGTGCCTGGACACGAGTCAAGCACATTGAGCCGCTGCTAGTGTATTCTTTCACGAGGGCAGATAGAGCCGAGGAACTAAACATGAATCTTTTCGCCACCACGCCATGCATATCCGGGTGATATTTATAGGGTATATCTCTAGGTGGGAAGAGCCTGTGAAGAGTAAAACAGGGATCCACCGCATTCCTAATTGCGCCATCCCCGCGAGCAACAGCAGCCCAGTAGTTTGCCAACGCAAGCGCTGAACAAGCATCGGAAATCTTGTGGTTAATGATCAAACAAATAGCCATCCCGCCGCAATCGAAGAAGTTGACTTGGATTGCCACGGGTAAATTGTTGGTATCTTCCGGATCGGCGTATGGAAGCAACTTGTTGAGCTCGGCAAGATCGGATTTTTCGAGGAGTTGTGAAAGCCGACAATTGGCGTTCGCTTCCGAGTATTCGACGCCCTCGTCGTTGCAATCGACGTAGAGGTTATTCCTGATGCGACCGGCAACTGGGTAGTACTTGGTGAGGGTCTCCGAGAGGGATTTCTTTAGCTTCTTAGATCTTTCAAGGTTGGCTGCGGCGGCGGCGGCTTTGATATTATCAACACTTGCTGGCCCTGCTGGTGGTGGTGGTGGTGGTGGTGGTGGTGTTGGGTAGAAATAAATGAATGGAACAAAGATTTGGCCACTCAATTGATCGATAAAGGAGAGTCGATAATGGCGAAGGTGAGCAGGAGTGGGTTTAGAAGGTTTGATGATCTCCTTTGATATCACCACGGTCTCCATCTTGACCATTTATCTAATCTTCTATCCTTTTTCCAGGGAGTGTGCTCGTATAAATACACGCGCACTTACATATATAAATATATAAATATATATATACATATATATATGTATGTGAAAAATATTTTCCTATTAGATTGATACATGTATGATCTTTTTAATTTTTGTTTTAAATCATTAAGAACATAAGTAAAAAGAATTCTCACAAAATTTATTTCTAACCAAACACTGTCACCAATGCACCTAGATTTCTTATGTTTTGACGAGTATAATTGTTATTGATTATATTAATAAAAATAATGAGAAAAATACTTCTAAAATATTATTGATTATTTCTTATTTTTAAATTTGTCTAATGATTTAGGTGCCATTTGATTTGTATTTTTATTTTTTATTTTCTATTTTTTGTTTTATTTGTTTTATATTTTGAAAATCTCGAAACCAAAAAAAATAAAAAAATATATTTAGTTTGATATTTTCTAATTTTCGTATTTTGAGATTTTTCTTATTTTGATTGAAAATACTTAAAATGACTTTTTGTCATTCTACTTTTTATGTGTAAACTTATTTTCTATTTTTTAAAATAGATTTTAAAAATACAAATGACCAAATATATATTGAGCTGTTTTTCTAATTTTCAAAATTGTAAAATAGTAAATGGTCTCAAAATTAACAAGTTTACCCACCCTAGTGTTTGACAATAAATAAAGCAATACTGTAAAAATAATTTCTTAGTTAGAGTTAATACATAAATGAATGCATTAATTAATCAATATTTATATTTAAATTTATTAGAAATATATGTATGTATTTACGACTGAAGTAAAGTGTGATAGAAACATATTCATTGCAGAGTAACAAAAAAGAAGAAACAAAATACAGTTCATATTTTTCTTTTGATTTTTTATATATTTATTTTTATATTCATTTATCTTATTTATTTAAATTAATTTTCAAATTAAAAAAGAGTTTATTGAAAAAATAAAAAATTTATCTCACCTCAAATAATTTTTCCTTTCAAAATTTAAAAACTCACCTACATTTATCTTGATCAACGCATTACCCAATAAAATTATACAAGTTATATTTATACTTTATAACAACACTCTATATTATATTGTCACAACACTTTATATTATATTTCCACCTTTACATCTATTAAATAGGTGACTTGACAAAAGTGAATGTCAAGTAAATTATATTAATTTTTAAAATAATATTTTTATTAGGAGATGAAATTATCTCCAAACTTTATAACAATGCTCTATATTATACTGTGACAGCTTAAATATTTTGTAAAGGGTATCTAAAAAATTGATAAGGCATATCTAAAAAAAATTAAAATTGAATAAATGATAACTAATAAAAAAATTCTATCTAAAAAATGATAAGGTCTATTAAAAAATGATAATAAAAGAGTTTTGATAAGATGTATCTAATAAATTGATAAGATATATCTAAAAATAAAAAATTGAAATTGAATAAATGATAAATGATAAAAAAAATTCTATCCAAAAAATGATAAGATTTATTCAAAAAATAATGAAATAATAAATGATAAAAAAACAAAAGGGCTGAAGATGGATAAAAAATAAATAATGAAAAAAAAGCCTATCTAAACTAATGATAAAACCTAAATGATTAAAAAAAAAGGGGGCCTATCTAACCAAATGATAAAACCTATCTAAAGATACGAAATTAGATTAATGATAAATGATTAAAAAAAATTGAAGTTGGATAAACTAAGAAGATAAGAGTTTTTTAAGATTTTTAATGATAAATGTATGTTGAATATAGGTGGGAGGGGATGGCATAGGGTGGGGGCAAGTAAAGATAAATTGAAATAGTTAGGTCAAAAATTATATATATATATATATATGTAATTAATTTTTTTTTTTAAAAAATGAGTAGGGACAATTGACTCTACTCAACCAACCCTATCTTCGTCACTAGCGGCAGCACTTTATATTATATTGCCACTAGTTACGCTCATGAAATAGTTGACTTGATAAAAATGAATATCAAGTAAACTATATTAATTTTAAAATAATACATTTTATTATGCAATGACATTATCTCTGAATTTTATACAACACTCTATATTATAATGTCACAACACTTTACATTATATTACCACCATTATATCCATTTAATAGTTGATTTGAATACAAACATAGATGTCAAGTAAACTATATTGATTTTAAAATAATATATCTTATTATGCAATGACATTATCTCTATATTTTATAATAACATTTTATATTATAATGACACAACACTTAATATTATATTGCCAATTTGCCACAATTATGTTCATTAGATAGTTGACTTAACAAAAATGAATGTTAAGTAAATTATATTAATTTGAAAATCACATATTTTCATTATCTTTGAGTGTATTATACCATAATCACGGATCAATAGTTTCTATTAATACAGTTTTAAAATTTGAAGTTATATTTTTAAACTTTAGATTTTTATAAAAATTCATCCATGATTAAGGTTAAAATATTTTCATCAGTTAAGTAAATTTTTATAAAAATTTTAAAATTAAAAATACAATTCCTAACTTTTAAGTAGCAGAAACCAAAATAAATTTATGAATAAATATTGGGAGGATAACCCGATAAAACCTGTATTGAACACATGGTCTGTCGACCACAAGTGGGGAAATGGCATATCAAAATATGCAAGTCCACGGACGCAACAAGATAATAAAACATGTTACCGTCCCTAGCTGGATCAATGGTTTTGTAGCTTACCTGAAGCTTCGTTTGGTAGCAAAGATGCATTTTGTAGTTTTTTTTTGGTAATTTTTTTATTTTTAATAATGTTTTTCATCAAAATTTGACTTTCATTTTTAAATTACAACTTTTAGATATGTTACTTGCATTTGTAAAAATAAAAAATAAAAATAAAAAATTTGTGTCTATGAATAGATGTTAAAAAATAAAAAAAAATATTTTTTTCGTTATTTTTTATTCAAACAGATATCTTTTATTCACAAAAATATGAATTTTTTGATTTTTATTTTTTTTACTAATATAATTAACACGTCTAAAAGATACAAATTTTATAAACAAAATCAAATCTTGAAAAATAAAAAGTCATATAAACCGGAAACAAATTATCCGAAATTAAATCAACCCTAGGTAACAAAATGTACTTCGGCTCTTGAACCTTCTTTCGAGGTAATAGTAATTTCATATATAAAATATATGGTAGTGGATAAATTTTATTCTGATTAATTAATTAATTGTTCTGTTACGGAGCCTCTTTCGAGTAATAGTTATTTTATATATTATTTAGTGCAGTGAAAAAGTTAAAAATTTTTAAAAATTATTTATTTTTATCTCATTAGATAAATTATAAATTTATAAATTATTTTAAATTATTATATTTTATTTTATTTTTTATCACTTTAAATACCTTAAAACATACCGCAATGAATAAATTTTATTCTGAATAATTCATTAATTATTCTGTTATGAAGGATTCCACGACCCCCCACATGTTGGTTCGTTTAGTTTGTTGAATTTTTTTAAAAAATTTTATAAATTTCTGTTAATTTTATATTACATCAACTTTTTCTCTCACTGTACGTATCACTGTACGCATTACGAACTCTCTCCAAATTATAATTTATCTCAATTTATCTCATTTTTTCTTACTCAAAATAACCCCATTAATTGTCAACTTCATCATTTCGATCAGCCTCGAACGGCGAAATAAAACGCTAAAATATACATATTGTGACATAATGAGGTTGACTTCCACGACCCCACTCCCCCGGCAATGTTACGGTTATAATATTTTTTTAATATTATTTTACATCTAAAATGAACAGATAACGTCGAATTATAATCAGTATAATATACAAAGATATTGATCATGATCCGTTATAACTAATATAATATAAAAAAATATCAAAAAAAAGCATAAAAATATTAAATAATGTAATATACTGATCCAAAATAACATCATTTTTAATATTATAAAATAATGTTAAAAAAATTATTATAAACTTAGCATCCCCCACAACCCCCCGGCACACGTATGTATATGTCAACTTCAGCATTTCGATGCACCTCGAACGGCGAAGTAGAAGGTTAACATATACATACACATGTATGTATATGTCAACTTCATCATTTCGATGCGCTTCGAAGGATAACATGCACATATAATGCGGTTGACTTCCATATCAGTTATGAGATTTAATATTTTTATTGATTTTCCCATCACCAATTGTCGTAAGATATATATTTAAAATAGTGCACGAAGCTATCACAAATATGCCGCACTTCTTTATTTATATTAGTTTAAGGGTGAAAGGAAGTTGCTTTTAAAGCACCAAATGCCATTGCATATGAGCTCAGTTATTTTATTGACTTGGTTTGATTTGAATTTTTTTTTTCATTTTTTAGTAACTTTTTTTTTTTGTTTTACAGAGTTTTTATTAAAATTTATTTTTGTTAAAATTTGTAGCTTTTAAGGGTGTTTCACATCTATTTGAATAAAAAAAATAATGAAAATTTTATTTTTTTAACTTCTATTCAAATTGATATGAATTTTTTTCCACGATTGCAATTAACACTCTTAAAAATTACAGTTTTTTAAAAAAAATAAAATTTTGATAAAAAAATCGTATATGACAAAAAAAGCTAAAAATTTTTTAATAACTAAACAAAATCTAAATTATATATAAATCCTATACTCGGTATACTTAAAAAAAAAAAAAAATATGAAATGACCTTTTGGGTTCAAGATTAATCTCGAGTTAGGTTATACCAACATCAATCCTTTTATTTATTTATTTATTTTTTAAATTCCAGGGCAAAGAATTATTGACCATACATATGGGAGGCCATTTCTAATTTTATTATTTTTAGTAGTAGTGATTGGAAGTAAATGTATGAAATCCCGCCAGTCATACGAAGAGAAAGAAATCAGCACTGGAATACACATGCACGGTAAGTCTATCAATAGGGAAAAGATCTCCTGTTGAGATGTATCAGATATATCACAGGTTGCATTAATATAAAAGGTACATCCTCAAAATAATCACTGATTAGGGCTATAAAAAGATCGAAATATCTGATAATCAATTGACATAAAATCAATATGATAATTTTTTTTTATTTAATTCAGTTCTATGAAGTACTGTTTAATTCGATTACGAGTCTAAAATAATCAACTTCATCTTTGATTCTATTTTTGATTTTATCAATTTAAACTGAAACTGTTCAATCGGGGTAGGCAGGCTCATAACCTATGTTCATTTGCAATCTTATATATGTATGACTCGTAAAATTTTATAGAATTATGGTAAAAGGTGTGTTTGTAACTCTAAAAATACAAAAAATAAATAAATTTTTTACTTATTGTACGAATTACAAAACTATATTTTTATAAATTTATACTCGATAGTTTGTTCTCCGAACACCCTCCAAGTGCGATACAAGGAAAAGATAGTAATAAGATTTTATTATAAAAGTTTTTTATCCAGATTTTAGATACCTGTTAAAAAATATTATTTAGCAAATATTATTTATTTATTTAGAATTATGTTAGAATATTTACTTATATTTTTAAATATATTTTTAGAATAGTTTATTTAGTTTAGGTATCACGTATAAAATATTCTAATAATGAAAATAATTTAATTTTTATATTTTATATTATTTAATTTTTTATTTTTTAGTTAAAATTTTTATTTAAGCGTCGTAAACCTATGAATTCTAAAAACTTTTGAGGTTTAATTAATATAAGTGTTATACACTTTTTTTTTTCTATTTTTAAGTAATTTTTGTAATCTTAATAATAGTTTGTTAGTCTATTATGAATTTTGTTTGTTTAAAAATTCAATCTTTACGTAGAAGGCGTTCGATATGCACTCCCAATCATCTGCCTGCATCAAAGTACCAAATATTTGAGGTTACTGCAGATTATTTGACGATAGTTATAGTGTGAAGTAATATTGGTAACTTTGTACTTTTTAGTTATTACCTGGTGTGCGTGGATTCTTTGCCCACTGTGAACAACTTGAAGCATAGTGTAACTGACATTGATGACGTTTATATGCAAACAATCACTACGTATAGGGAACGCGGATAAGGTTAGTAGAATGAAAAACACTAGTCAATAGAATAAAGCCAGAGATAGAGACCCACAGAACTTTTAGGGATTAATACTAACTAACGAAAATTTCCTATTTCTCAATCTGAGTTGTTGTCCCTTGGCTAATGGAGAAGTAGATCGTGTATAATGACCCTCACTTGCCGCTGGTGGATAGCTTTTATATGTCAGATTCTAGTTATACGAACGTGATAGATATGGAAAAGATGACAAGTACATTTAATTAGCCCACATTTAATTAACGATGAATCTACTGAGATGATTAATTAGATACATATATGTATATATATTTATAAGGAGCTAGGAAACCAGACTTTAGCAACCGAGGTTGGGGAAACAGCGGAGATGAACTCCTCGTCCGATTGGAGCTTGACCATTTCATCCTCTGGCAGCTTAAGCACAGCTTCGATGCCTCCATCACCTGAACATGTGGGTAGAAAGTTTACCGTGTTACCCAATGGATCTTTTCCCATGCTGAACCAAATAGGCCTCCCCCACCCAAAATCAACTTCATATACTGGGAAATTGGAAATGCTACTGAAACTAAAACGAAGCACCTCCTCTGTAGCTTGTTCTTGCAGTAGTTTACTCAAATGAAGTTCCTCTTGGAATTTATTAACGAAATCGATGTCAACTTTCCTTATCGCATCCCTCATTTTATTCAGAAAACTGCAACCCAGCTCTTCGATGGTGATCTTCTCATCCATGACTTGATCAAACATGGCATATCCATAAAGATTACCAAAACAAGAATCCGGCAACGGCGGGTTCAGTCTGGCACGAAGATTCACCATATGAAACACCTTGTACCGCCGCCGAGTCCGACCACCCCCTGCGGCCGCGACAAATCTGCTAAATATGAAAGTTGAAAGTGCCTCGACACGAGTTGGACACGTTGAGCCGCTGGTAGCGTATTTGGCTCTGAGGGAAGATATCGCAGATGAACTGAACAAAAACGTCTTTGCTACGGTACTCTTATTTTCTAGTGCTGTTCCAAATTTGTAACTGGGCATATCTCTAGGCGGGAATAGCGTGGAAAGACCAAACCTGGCACATGCCACATTGCTGCTGACATCCCCTCGAGAAGCAGCAGCCCAATAGTTTGTAAACGCGACTATTGAACAAGCATCAGCAATTTTGTGGTTAAAGGACATCCCGATGACAATGCCACCACAACAAAGGAAATTTACTTTGATTGCCAAAGGTAAATTTCCTGCAGCATCCGGGTCAGCTTATGGGAGCAGCTTGTTGAGCTCGGCAAGATTGGGTTGTTCGACGAGTTGCGAGAGCTGACGATTGACTCTGGCTTCCAAGTATTCGACGCCCTCGTCGTTGCAATCGACGTAGCGATTTTGCCTGATGCGACCGGCTACCGGGTAAAACTTGGTTAGGGTCTCTGAGAGGGATCTCTTTAGTTTCTCGGACCTTTCAAGATTGGTGGTGGCGGGTGATGATGCGTAGAAATAAATTGTGGGGGCAAATATTTGTCCGTTGAGTTGGTCAAGGTAGGAGAGTTGGAAATGGCGAAGGTGAGCAGGAGTTGGGTTAGAAGGTTTGATGATCTCCTTGGATGTCACCACAACCTCCACTTTAACCATCTCTTTTCTTCTCTTGCTTGTTGCTAACATAACCTAATAGAATTCTTAAGGAACTTATAGATTGTGTTAAAATAGGTTGATATATATTGTTAAGTTTATTTTTTAACAGTTTAATATGTTACAATAATTGATAATTAAATATGGTATCAAAATTTTAGTTTCAAGAGATCTGAGTTCAAATCTTATTATTCTTCATTTATTATCATACACTCGTTTTACTTGTATTGATGCAAAAAGAAGGAATATAAAATAGGTTGATATGTATTTTTTTTTTAACAAATTGCCAGAGTCAACCTTCTAACTCGGTTGATATGTACTTTTGTGCCCATTTCTTACAACTGGATGACCCAAGTTGAAAGATGCAAGTTGACTCTTGAACATGATGACCTAGAAGACCGTGCTTTTTTTTTTTTGGAGAAAGTCTTGCAATCAACAGTAGTGGAAGTTAAATGGCATTCCAAGTTAAATTGAAATCATTGAACCGAATTCAAATTATGCATTATGAGAAATTTTGGTAGAATACTAATTTTCAGAAAATGCTAATTAGCCCACATTTAATTAATGAAGCATCTACCGAGATGATTAATTATATATATATCTATAAGGAGCTAGGAAACCAGAGTTTAGCATGCAACGAGGTTTGGGGAAACAGAGGAGATGAACTCCTTGTCCGATTGGAGCTTGACCATTTCATCATCTGGCAGCTTAAGCACTGCTTCTACGCCTCCGTCACCTGAATTTGTAGGTGGAAAGGTAACTGCGTTACCCAATGGTTAGAAGGCTTGATGATCTCCTTGGATGTCACCAAAAGCTCCATTTTAACCACCACCTTTTCTTCTGTTGCTTGTTGCCAACATAAACGTAATAGGATTTTTAAGTAACTTATATATAATGGACTAAAATTGAGTCAAGTAACTAGGAAAAAGTATATCTTTAGCAACTAAAAAATTCGCTGCTAGAAGTTAAATTTTCGTACGCGTTGTTAAAAAGCTTTGGCAATGAAAGTTCTCTCATCGCTAATTTGTCCCTTAAATTTAATCTTAAAAAGATTATAGCCACTATTTTTTATTTCATTGGTAAAGTATATATAATTAATGATGAAATATTGGTGGACAAAAAATTCATTTTTAAGACTTGAGCGCTACTTTTAGAAACAAAATATTTCGTCCCAAAAAAATTATATTTGCAAACTTCCTATGATTGTTGCTAAAAGTCTTGTAGATAGAAATCTCAGTTTTCTGTATATAAATACATAAATCCTTGAATCCAATCACAATAATATATTCATTAAATAAACATTGCTTTTAATGCCAAGTAATACCAATAAAATTAATACATTTTAGTGCCAAATAAATTACACAAAATTTTGTATCAATTCACAAATACTTTTAATGTATAACAATAAAAAGGGCATACCCCTTTAAATCAAAACACAATGCTTAAACACTACATCAATCGAAATTGGACACTCGTATAAAACTTGGTACAAGACACCACTCTTGTGACACAAGTCAAAAAAACAAGTTGAGAAACTAAAAACCAAAGCTAACAGACAACATCTGCACATCACAACAGCACAAATAAATAGTTCTTATCCACTGTAATGCCTCCAATTGCCATCTCACCAAGCAACAAACCACCAGCCACAGAGCCAGATCATAGCCAAGGTAGCAAACAAAATTCCAACATCCTTGTGCAGCAACTAGCAACAAGCAAACAATAATGTCCTCATAGTAGTTCAAAACAAATGACAGAACAAACTAGTCCAATTGTTGCCCAGCATTATACTGAATAAAGTTGCTGGTATATAGAAAAAGCAGTACTCGATAACTAGCCCTATCGCAACTCATAAAACAGCCTTTTACCTGATACAAAAAGGCTCAAACACTTCACATATAAATCCACTGAACCATTGACATCAATCAATGCTAAAACTTGTTGCCTGCAATATCTTAGAATATGAATAAGCCAACAAAAGCATAACAGCATCACTATGCACTTCCAAATCTAAAAAGGAGTAGATTCTACTCTAATATTAATCATCAACAGGAGAATGGAAACCACCAATGAGGGTCAAATATACGCTACACATAACGGTATTGAATTGTAGCAGAGAGACAAACATCAATTGTAACAGCCTTTAGCATCCAATATAGAACTAAAACCAATGTACTAGCAACCATAGCAGATACCTGCAACATTCTAATAAATACCCTCAATAATAGAGCACATTAGCTGTACCAGAACGTGGTTATAGTAGCCAGCAGTGCTCAGACACACCAGTGAGCCAAAAATGCCATGCAACTCTTAGGAAACAACATTAACAAAAGCACCAAGTTAACCAAAATCCACCAGCACAATCAACCATGCTTCACCATATCAGAAATGTGCAATAACACCAAAATCAAAACCATAACATCCGCTTGCATGGGTATAAACTATATTAGCTTGCACAGGTACACACCACACCAGCCTAGAATGGCCATAAGTATCATCACTAATAAGAAGATAAGTAGAAATCACCCTCTTACTATATTTTAAAAACTAGCAAATCAGCCCAAAACGTCTGTAGCAAATCTAAACCATCAATTAGTTCACCATTGCCATATAATAATGTGTACAACACAAGTAAGTATGTTAAAAAGTATGTATCTTAACAATCAGGCTACAAATCATATTTAATCATGTTATAAATCCCATCATGTATAAAATAGAAAATAGAACAAGCTGCAGATGAAAGTGGTTGCATAACTAGAAGTGAGATATATCCTATTCACCTTAATAGTTGGGCATAAGGGCAATTCAAAACTTTCCCATCAATTCGCTGCCCACAAATATAATATATGGCACAATATTCTTCAAAATGTCTTTCCCTGATCAAACGATCAAGCATTGTGATTTAGCAGCAAGTTCTCTTAATATGATCATCATTATCACAAGTCAATTGCCCAACCATTGTAGCAAAGTAACAACAAAGAAATTGAAAAATCAAAAACCAAAAACTGAACTTAGATCAAATAGAATGTCTCTTGGATCTTGTTAGATCTTTACAATTCCTAAAAAGTGAATTTGCAAACTATGAGTGGAAAAACAGAAACAATTTACCTGCCAACTGCTCAGTGTCTATAGAAGCCAAAGAAGAGCATCATGTCAAGATTAAGATATCATAATCAATGAAAATTACAAGATGTATCTTATTCATTAATTTTACTAGCAAGTTCAAGTTGAGCTCAAAATATTATGTTGAAATTTATTAATTAGATTTACTGAGAACCTCAAGTTTGAGTCAAAATATACTTGCAAATATATAAATGAACAAATTTAACAAATAGTAAATTTTTTAATTAATAAACAAAAAATAAACTTTTGTAACTTAATAAATAACAATTTATAATTGATCTAAATAATTAATAAAAAATGTTAAGTCATTAAAACCTTACAAGTATTCTTATTTAATCTAATTATAGTCAAGTATGTTCATAAGTAACTAATGAATTTGTTAACAAGTGATAAATGAGTTTGTTCATGAATATTATTGAGTAGGGTACACGTATACATGAGTTTAGTTTGTTTATTTATCGGATTTGAAAATTAATGAACTCAAATTCATTTATTTAGTTAAAAATTTAATTAATAATATAACATATGTAGGTTGATTGGGCTACGCTAGGGGCACAATTAAAGTCGGGCCTCCACGGCCCCAAGTTCCCATGTGGCCACAAACAAGTCAATGGTTTCGGCCCTACAAAGTTAAACAAAATTTATTCTTTCATACTCGGAATTAAACAATTTCTCCACACGTGAGGTTTATTGCTCACATATATGACTGCCATATCTACAAATAAGTCTGAAAAATCATCTCTAGTTGGTAGATATTTTTTTTCTATACACCTTTGAGTGCTTATGAAGTTCTGGATATCTTGTAATTCGTTTGTTTGTGTATAGTTTAAATTTTACTACCGTGAAATACGAAGTCATTAGAAATGACATAAGTCTGTTGTGTTCGTCTCTTTTACGTCATTTTGCTGTTTTCTTTTTCTTTATTTGATTTACACGTCGAAGTTCTCAATTTTTTTTTCTTTTTCTAACAATAACTACATTACAAGAATGTCCGGCGCGCTAATAAAGCCTCAAGAGAGAACAGCCGGCCTACCAGAACCCGGCGCCAAAAAGAAACACAAACAGTTGTGCTTGATAGGTCTATTTTTTTTTTTTTTAAATGATAGATAGTTCATGGATCATCTATTGTCATCACCATCGCCCACTAAATTAATGAATGAATACTCAATTCAGATGGCATATACTCCCCTTGAAATTTCTATTGCTCATTGAAAATAACCCAAATTAATAGATCTACAAGGAGCTAAGGAAACGAATTTTAGCAGGTGCAGAAGCGAACGAAAGGAACTCTTTATCGGCTTCAAGTTTTGCCATGTCAGTCTCCTCCAAATGAACCAAGGCTTCGATTCCATCACCCAATCTGGTGGGGAAGAAGTGCACCAAATTCTTTAAGGGTAGTTGAGATATGGTAACCCAAATGGGTTTCCCCCAACCAAAGTCAGCTTCATACACTGGGAACCTCCAAACACTACTAAAATAAAAATGACCACCGCCTGCCACCATTTTGGCCAATTCCTTGGTGTCCTTGGGCTCCCAATTCCCCTCCCGGAATTGCTTGAGATAATCACCATCAATCCTCCTAATTGCATCCCTTGCTCGAATCACAAAATCCTCCTGATCGCCAGTGCTGGATAATAATCCCACCATGGCCCTTCCAAAGAGATTACCAAAATATGAATCTGGCAATGGTGGGTTCAATACTCTCCGCAGGTTCACTATATGAAACACGTAGAAGTTCGTTTTTGGACCTCGAGTGGTGGCCACAAATCTGCTCCATATGAAGGCCGACAGTGCCTCAGCCCGAGTTGGTCGTATGGAAGCGGTCGAATATTTGGCTCTAAGCGTAGAGAGAGCAAAAGACTTGAACACAAACCTTTTCGCCACAATTTTCTCCTTATTAATTATGCCAATTGGGTTTGTACTGGGGTTATCTCTAGGTGGGAACAGCTTGGCTGAATCAAACCCATGAGAATACATACTGTTAATATCCACTCGAGCACAAGCACCCCAAGATATCATAAACGTGTGAGTAGATGCAGCATCTGAAATCTTGTGATTAAAGCACGTACCAATAACTATGCCACCGCAATCAAAGAAAGTGACTTGGATTGCTAGCGGTAAATCGCCTGCGGGTTCGAATCCCTGATATGGAACCAACTTGTTTAGCTCACCAAGGTTGGAGTCTTGGACAACTTGGGAGAATTGGGACTCGGAATGGGCTTCCAAGTACTCAACGCCCTCGTCGTTGCACTCGATAAAGCGGTTTTGTCTGAGACGTCCGGCTAGGAGGTAGAACCTTGTAAGGTTCTCTGACAGGGATTTCTTTAGCTTATTAGATGCTGATCTCTGGAGGTTGTTTGATCTTCTTCTCATCGGGTCATGAGAAGGAGCTGGCCCTGCTGCTGCCGAGTAGAAAAAGATGGTGGGCATGAACGTTGAAGGGGTAATTTGATCACGGAAAGAAAGGTCCAAGTGACGGCTGTGGTCTGGGGTTGGGCGTGAGGGCTTGATCATCTCCCTAGATATCACTACAACCTCCATCTTTATTAAAGGTTTCTTTTTGTTCTCTAGGCCGTGTGTTGTGCATTTGTGTTTATATATATACCTACGTTTGTAGATGATGAAGGGAGAATGCAGAGTCAGGGTAAAGAAAAAAAAAAGCAAAAAATTGACCGAGTTAATTAACACATCACACTAGTTTACAACAATTTCTTCTATTTATTAGGTGCAGAAAATTGACCAAGTTACTGCAGGCAATCACCTATGATTAGCCAGTGGATCCCTTATTATTTTTAGCAAGGTATTTGGGATTATAAAAGTTAATATAAATTTATTAAAATTATAATTTTGTAATTAAGGTAATGAGTAAAAACTTAAAATTTTAAAAAGATTTGTAGAATTTTATAGAATTCCAAGCATGACTTCAGTAGATTTGATGAGAAAATAATATTATAAGATAAAATTTTTGCCACGTAACCATACAATTAAAAAATGAAATTATAAACATTTTTTTAGCAAATATTTTCAACTGAAAGATATTTTTACTGTAAAATATTAAATATATAAAAAAATTACTCTTATAAATTATACTGCATTCTAATTTGTTTTTTTTTTTTTTTGTCATTTTAATTGTAACAGTTAACTTCATATATTGTCAATTAAGTTGTAATGTGATTTTTCTGTTTAATACTGTTTGTAAATTAATCGTTTTCAATAAATGTGTACATTAATGACTAAAAATCTAAAGTAATATTGCCATTTATAATCATCCTCCTCCTCGCTTCAAATGTTCATTTGGGACAAATTAGTTAGTGGAGGAATTTTTTTGGGATCAAATCGATCTGTAATTGCAATATTGGAATTGATTTTTAGTCACGTGATGTTTACTTACGTTGGTAATGATTAATTTTCAAACGATGCTAGATCGAAGGATCACAACGGTTGATTTTTAATTACGTATGTGATGCCTACTGCTATAATTAGAACTACATGCGTTAAAATAAAGTATTTAAATTATGGAGGTGATTACTATAACTTACAATAAACGTATATTTTACTCCCAAGACGGGAGCGCTAGCAACCGCATTGCAGGTATGTCCGGCTAATAAATACATGGAGAAAGCCGGCAAGTATATACGGAAGTTATTATATATATTTATACTTTTGTTTGTATATATTCAAGGAATAATGGAACAAATAATATTATAGCATCTAGAGGGGTTTGTGTACATTATAAAATTAAATATTGGTATGAAATTATTTAAATTATATTTAATTAAAGTAAAATTAGGATTACAAAGACAATTAATTTTTTTATTTAATTCAAGTTAAATTAGAATTAAAAAGGTAACTAGTTTTTAATTTTAGATGTCTAACCCAAACAATTTTGATAATTGATTATAGTATTATACTAGTGATTGGGCATGTGGATTTGTCATAATATATGTTTATTTTAATTTTTAATTAGATTTTAGATTAATAATCATTAATTTAAGCATTTTTTCATAAAATTATATTACTTTAAAAAATTGATTAACCTGGATTCATAAATAAAAAAATTATTTATTTTATTAATTAATTATTTCCCATGATAAATAAGTTATCATTATTTATATATTTTTTATTTTTCCTTATTTTATTTATTTAATTAGAGAATTGTCATTACTCTAAACAAAATATATCTAATGACCATTAATTTTTAAATTTTTATTTAGTTAATGCTATGATTATTTACTTTAATTCAATAATTTTACTTGATTTATTAAATTTGGTGATTTGTTAAATTGGGTAATTTAAAATTTATTTTGTATGAATTTTAATAGGTTTAATTTAAATATATATATATATATATTTAAATTAGTCAAAATCCTAAAGCCTAATTAAACCCTAACCGAATGTGTGTGTGTGTTTTGGAGGGTCAAATATTATGCTGGTGGGCTACTATGACATGTGGCATCCCCTCATCCCTTGGTCTACAAAAATTAAGGAGAAAGAAACCTTTACAACTCTACCATTACTCTTCCACTCTCTCCACTTTCTGATATGGAGAATATGATAAAGACCACGTCTACTACATAAAAACAAAGAAGCTAAGTATATTATGGATATATATATATATATATATAGGACTCTCTCTTTTCTCTCTTTCTCTTTTTTATTTTTCTCTTCTATTAGAACTCAATACTAACTATATAGATATATATATATATAGAGGACTCTCTCTTTTCTCTTTTTTCTTTTTGATTTTTCTCTTCTATTAGAACTCAATACTAACTAGGGCATTCAATCAGTTGCTACTGGTTAGATCTCTAACATTGTGTTCTTCTGCAGTGCTATTTACAGGTTTGATGGAGAAAAAAGAGAAAGAAGGCCTACACCAGAGAAGATATGTGATTTTTTCTCTCTTCGTATATATATGCACACTAAATGTAAGTTCACATACTATGTGTGTGATTTTTTTAATAAATATATATATTTTTAATTTTATATAAATTACCAAACAAATTCAAAATAAAAAATTATTAAAATATTTTTAAAATATTAGATGATTATTCTTAAAGTAAATAATTTAATTTATAGCTAAATGTCATTTAGAAAAGATAAAAAAAAATGTAAAAGTCATAGGTAGTTAAAAAAGGTATTTAAGGAATACTAAAATATGTAAAATTAAATTTATTTAATTAAGTGATAATTATTAAAAAAATATTTTTATAAAAAGAATTAGTAGTTGTGCGAAATTGAAGGAAATTAAAAAAAAGCAAAAAAATCCACTAAATTTAAAAATTTATTAAATTTGAGATTTCATCAAATATGACTAATGTTTTGTCCACACACACTTGGTGAAATTTCTTTCTCCTAACTTCACCATCTCCGTATATACGCACATATGCCTTTTTTATTGAACAATATACGTTGATTTGCGATCGCACATAAGCATTTTTTAAGCAATTAAATCATAAAAAAAACCTAGCATGCATGTATATAATCTGGGCCTTTTTTTTTAATTCATCTGTAGCTAAAATAATGTCCAATTATTAACTTTTAGTTATTGCTTACAAATAGTTTTGTTAACTTTATTTAATTTATATTCTAAATTTACATGAACGCAAGTCCTTTTGATTATTTTCATGAAATATATATACATATAAACTTGGTAGGTGACTCAGTTTGGCATCACCATATTTAAAGTCTAAAATTTAGACTATAGTACTCCCATGTTACATTGAAATTTCTATAGGTAATTGAGATGGGCGACAAACGAGTACGGGACCAAAAGCTTCAAGGAGCTAAGAAAAGGAATTTTAGCAGGCGCAGAAACAAAAGCTGAGAACTGTTGATCAGCTTCAAGTTTGGCCAAGTCATTCTCTTCCATATTGAGTAAAGCTTCGATTCCAGCAGCTGATCTGGTGGGAAAGAAACAAACCAAGTTCTTTGGGGGTCGTTGACCATTGGAAACCCATTCTGGCTTCCCCCACCCAAAGTCAACTTCATACGCTGGAATCCCGAAAATGCTACTAACAGTAAACTGAACTATTTTCTCCCCTTTGGCTGATTCCCGATCAGTACGGGAATTCGGGTTATATTTTCCGTCTTGTAATTGTTTGATATAATCACCATTAATTCCCCTAATTGCAGTCCTTGTATGGATCAAGAAATCAAAACCCTCTCGCTCAGTAGTGTCAGCGGATGGTACTACAGTGGCTTTGCCAATAAGGTTCCCAAAATATGAATCTGGCAACGGCGGGTTCAATACTCTCCTAAAGTTTACAGTATGAAACACTTGGAAGTGAGTTTTGGGGCCTTGAGTGGTGGCCAGAAAACTGGTCCATATGAAAGCGGATAGTGCCTCAACCCGGGTTGGTTGTATGGAAGTGGTCGAGTATTTGGCTTTAAGTGCAGACACAGCAGAGGCATCAAAGACAAACCTTTTACCCACGATTTTCTCTTCGGCAATGCCAATATTATTAATATTTGTAATTTCTGGGATATCTCTAGGTGGGAAGGGGTTGGCCGAATCAAACCCATGACAGAATGTATCGGCGCTGCTAAGATCCCCTCTAGCATTAGCAGACCAAGAAGTTCCAAACGTGGAAATCGATGCAGCGTCTGCAATCCTGTGATTAAAGCACGTGCCAATAACAATGCCACCGCAATCGAAGAAAGTGACTTGGACTGCTAGTGGTAAATTGCCTGCATGGTCGAACTCCCGATAAGGAAGAAACTTGTTCACCCAGATTGGTGCAGTCTTGGACAACTTGGGAGAGTTGGGACTTGAAATGGGCTTCCATGTACTCAACACCCTCGTCGTTGCACTCGACGTAGCGGTTTTGCCTGAGGCGTCCGGCTAGAAGGTAGAACCTGCTAAGGTTCTCAGCCAGGGATTTCTTTAGCTTCTCAGACGTCTTGAGGTTGGTGGTGGTATCATCAGATGGCACTGCTACTGCTGCTGATGCTCATGCTCATGCGGAGGAAGAGTAGAACAAGAGAGTGGGCAAAAACACTGAAGGGACTAATTGATCAATGAAGGATAGCCCCAAGTGACGCAAGTGTTGTGGGGTTGGGGGTGATGGCTTGATCATCTCCCGAGATCACCACTACCTCCATCTTAATTAATGCTCTTCTTCAGAGGTAGAGGGCTATGTGACAGCGTCTGTATCTATTTTATATTCATATTGTAGATGGTGAAGGGGAGAGAATAGCAGGAGAGGAGATATGTAATTGAATCAAATCCTATATCAGTAGTACCTTGCACTATCGCCTGGATTAATTTATGCTAATATTTAAAGAAAAATTACTTATTTCATTTAATATTCTTTTGTTTCGACCTGGTGTTTTTATAATATAACTATTTGTTTTGTTTATTTTTTTTGATTTTTTTTAAATTCACTGTAAAACCCTTGTTTTTTTTTTTTCCTTTTATTTCACTTTTCTCACATATAAACTTGTAAACTGGGACAGAAAATAAAACAAGTTATTCATAAATAGCTCAGGCTCCACTAATTAATAAATGTTTTTGTGTGTTCATTCGTAAAATGAATTAATTTGAATTAAAAAATTAGACTCATTTAAAAAAATTTATATAAGTGTTAGACTTATTTATTGTGAAAAAATAAAATATAATGTGTAAAATATTTTTTCATAAATAATGTATAACATATAAAATTCTTTCACTACATCCAATTTGTGGCATTCTTGATCGGCCGCATAGTCCAGCTTGTAAACGGATCATTTTGTACTCTCTAACTCTGAATGAGTTGGCATGTAATACCTTTAATATATATATATGGTTGATTCGATATATAATTAGTTGAGGTTATTTGGCAGTTGCGAATTACCCAAAAAAAAAAGAAAAAAAAAAAGAAAAGAAAGAAAAGAAGAGTAAAATAAAAATTGACAACGCGCAAACTATTCCGTTCTTTTAAAATTATTCGCTCCCTTTCGATATCAGCACATCACCTTTAGGAAACACAAGCCTACCCTTTGCGATGGGATCGTAATTTTAACAAGACTGCATTCTTCAGTTCACGCATCACTTTTTTTTTTTTTTTTACGGATGTCAAACGGGTCCTAAACCCTAAACTGATAACTTGGTTAAACACAAATTGAAGTGAGTTTAGTGTAGTACATTTTTCAGTGTAAAAATTATACCTGTTTTTATATGTAGATTCTGCTTTAATTTTTTTAAGATTAGTTCGCTTGTATAAGAATCGATGTAATTTTTGCACTGAAGGATAAACTGGTGCATAATGCACCGGACGTAACCCTAACCCGGTTAAGCAAGCATGAGAAAGAATAAAATCCCTTTTCTTTTCACGAAAAAGATTCAAACTCCTTGCAAGTTTCATGCTTAATAAATTGAAATTTCTAATGGCAATCGAAAGGAAAATTTCTCTGAATTATTGAAACGGACAAACTGAGTTTTGAAGAGCAGGGCAAAGAAGATAAGGGCAGAATTACTTGATTAAACATGCACGCGGGCGGAGAGCCCAAATCTACAGGGAACTTACAAAACAAACTGTGGCTGCAGGTGGACGAACGAAATCAAGAAACTCGTTATCAGCTTCAAGTTTGGCCATGTTATCTTCTTCCATATGAACCAGAGCTTCGACACCATCACCCGATCTGGTAGGCAAGAAAAAAACTACGTTCTTCCGGGGTAGTGGAGCCATGGTAACCCATATGGGTTCCCCCCACCCAAAGTCAGCTTCGTAAACTCCTAACCTTAATATGCTGCTAAACGAAAAATTAACTGCCTCTCCTTTGGTCGACCCCTTGGCGTATTTTGGCTGTATATTCCCCTCTTGGAATTGTTTGATATAATCACCACCAATCCTCCTAATTGCATCCCTTGTTCGGATCACAAAACCATAATCCTCTTCCTCCTGATCATCGTCAGTACTACAAGATAACAATACTACAGCTGAGCCAACCGCATTACCGAAATACGAATTTGGCAGTGGTGGGTTCAATATTCTCCGTAGATTAATTGGATGAAGCACTTGGAAGTGCCTTTTGGGGCCTTGAGTGGTGGCCACGAATCTGCTCCATATGAAAGCGGACAGCGCCTCAACACGAGTTGGTTGTACGGAAGAAGTGGTCGAATATTTGGCTTTAAGTGCAGAGAGAGCAGAGGCCTCAAACACAAACCTTTTGGCCACAATTTTCTCTTTGGCAATAAGAGTATTAACGTCTGTAACTTCGGGGATGTCTCTGGGTGGGAACAGCTTGGCCAAATCATCAAACCCGTGAGAATACATATTGCTAAGGTCCCCTCTAGCAGCAGCAGCCCAAGATTTCATAAACGTAAAAATAGACGAAGCATCTGAAAGCTTGTGGTTAAAGGAGGTACCAATGACTACGCCACCACAACGAAAGAAGGTGACTTGGATTGCGAGTGGTAAATTGCCTGCGTAGCTGAATCCGTGACGTGGAACCAGCTTGTTTACCTCATCAAGATTGGAGTCTCGTACAACTTGGGAGATATGGGACTTGGAATGGGCTTCCAAGTACTCAACGCCCTCGTCGTTGCACTCGACAAAGCGGTTTTGTCTGAGACGTCCGGCTAGGAGGTAGAACTTGGTCAGGTTCTCTGACAAGGATTTCTTTAGCTTATTAGAGGTTTTCTCGTGGTTGGTAATTCTTCTCGAGTCAACAATAGCTGGCCCCGGCCCTCCTGCTGCTGAGTAGAAAAAAATCATGGGCATAAACACTGGAGGGACTAATTGATCAATGAAAGAGAGGTTTGAGCGGCGAAGGTGGTGCGGGGTTGTGCATGAGGGCTTGACCATCTCCCTGGAGATTACCGCAACCTCCATTTCTTAAAACTAATTAATGCTCCTCTTTATTCCCTCAGCCAGGGCCGTGTGTATATATATACATATATTTTTGTGAATGATGATCATGATGTTGGTGAGAATTCGGCAGTCGACCCATCACTTAATTCTCTAGGCATGGGCTGTATATATACATGGTAAGAATTATTCCTAAGCGAACACATCGCTTTGTCGTCGAGTGTACATAAATATTCTAGATGATGAGGGCTAATTAACACATAACTCTAGCTTGCATTAAATTATTTTAATTTTTAAAGAAAAATAATTATTTGAAAAAGCTAATATTCTGCATATATGATTGGCGGTGGAAGGGAAATGGAAAGTGAGAGACCATTTAATTTATTTTATTAATTTGATTTAATAGGGAGGAAGAAAAGAAGAGGTAGAAAAGAAAATTTATCTATCTTCTACTTTCTTTTCATAAATTTTTTTTATTTCTTTTCGCCTTTCATTTCCTATATTTTTTATTTTTATTTTTTCACTTTTATTCTATAATCAAATAAGTGTTTATTTTCTCTTTTTCTACGAAATTGAGGATGAAAAAGTTTTAATTTCTTTAACATTTCTCTCTTTTTTACTTTTTTTTCTTTTTTATGTTTCATTTGTTTTCTTCTCATACTAAACAAAATCTTAATTTTGTTTTTATTACAAAAGTGGTGTAATAATGTGGTCTTAGTCTTTGTAATAAAAATTGAGTTGGAATGTTCCGATTTCATGAGGTTACTCATAAACTCTTTTGGCGAGTAAAAATCTCATGTAATCATTTTGTAGCCATCCATATTTAACTCCATCAAGTTTGGATTAAATTAAATCCACATATCTATTAAATTTAATAAACATATGATATCAATATGCCATTAATTAAATACTCAATTACCTTCTTTTTTTAGAAACATATTATTAAGGTTCCTTTAGTTTCAATATAAAATATTTTTGAAAAAAAATAAATTTACTCATACTTTAAAAAAATATCTTTTAAATGCATAAATAGAAGTAGTTTTTTCAAAAAAAACATTACTTGTTTAAATGACATTTTAATTATTTAATGAATAATTTTTTTGACGGTTTTGCCGGAGAGGGATATGTTTTTGAAGAAAGAACTTTCCCTTGAAAACAAAATATCCGACTTTCGCATTTATCTAAAATTTTAGCTTTGCATAGGTAATCGTGTTTTCTTGCTAAAATGACAGGTTGTGGTTCTCGAAGTTTTATTTTCAAAACTTAGTTTCCGTCGATCATGATCAGGTTGTCTCCTTGTTTTTGGAAATTTCAGCTTGCTGCGTTCCACGTATGTGAGGCTTGAATTAATATATGTGGTGGGGTGGCAACAATGCTAAGTAAACAAGTGTTCAGACTTTTTTTTTTGAGTAAGTCAAGTGTTCAGACTTGGTTCCGGTTTGCAACCATTAGCTACCACCAACTAATTTTTTAATTGTTTTTACAACGATTAAATTTACCTTCTTAAATTTTGAAAGTTAAAAATATCAAATTAATAAAAAGTTAAGAAATTAGTTATTAAAAACTTAATTTTTCCCCTCCCAAGCACAAAAAAACTTAACTTTTTAATTTTTGTTGATTTAACATTTTTGTCCTTATGATTTAAAAAAGTTAAAAATATAAGAAGATAAATATAATTATTTAAAAAACAAACAAAAAGACTGAGTAGCTATAAACTAAGTAACTCCCTTGGTTGCCAAACGCAACCTTAAATTTCAGCACAACAATGTGTGTTGAATCCAATAATTAATTAGTGTGTCACATAATTTATCCAACAACTCTGCTTATAAGTAGATATGTCAATAAATCAGATTGGAATTGGGTGTTACTTTTATCATTTCCAAATATATTGGGTAAAAGAATACTCAGATTAGGCCGTTATTGATCAACAGATATTTTTAACTGATTACCACTCCTAATCTATCAGGTAATAAGATACATATCGTGTAATCAGGTATCCATAATTTTCAAATACAATGCAGTTAATTAGATAATAAATTTAGATATTTAATAATTTAGGGTAATCGAGTAATTTGAACAGATAATCAAGTAATTTGGGCGAATATGCAGGTAATACCTACTGACTATCTAATAAATAGATAATTGATACGGATAATTTGAATAGTAATCGGATAATACTTGTCAAGTGCCCTAAATCAAGGAAATTAGGATGGGTACGTGTAATACTCATCTGGTACACTACAAATACCATCCCTCGAATTCGAACCTGATAGATATTTTATTTTTATGCACTAACCCAACTCATTACCTATAAAATTTGAAAATACCCACACTTATTAAATTGGGATAGAAAGGGTACACTAACCCAACTCATTACTTATAAAAATACCCACACTTATCAAATTGGGATAGAAAGGGTACCCAAATAAATTAAAATTGTCATCTCTACTCATAAAATAGTGAATTAGTAATTTAACAAAAAATTTATTTTAAATTTATTATCTTGTGAACCTTCGAATCATTGAATGATTTAACAAGCCGAAAACACGGTATAGAGCCTTTCCCAAAGACAAAATGTAGTTTGTTCCAATATAATGTAAAAAGATAATATTAATTATATATCATATGATAATTATTTCAATATTCTAAAATACAATCTCCTCACCATTAAACTCCGCATGTCACAAAATTATGTGTTTTAGTTTATAATATTTTATGCTAAAACAGTATCATTTTAATTAGTTAAATTATTAACAAGTTAAAAAAGTTAAAGTGAAAGAGTTGGGCATTTGATATGTATCAAAGTTATAGTGACTCCAACCCAGCAAATCACACACATTTGAACGCGGACTCTACTAATCGGTTGAACACATATCTGACTTGATGATAGTTGAGTCAAATTAAGTTGGCAAAGTTGATAGAAGTTGTAACTTTCATACCGAACGCTCAACAATACATGACAAAACTTGGCAAAAGATAAAAATTGACAAATTTTACCAAAAGTTGGGCATAGCAAACTCTTATAATTCATCCAAGGACTCGCTCATAAGACATTGATTTAGTAAATTAATAAAAATTTTATTTTTAAATTTATTATCTCGTAAACCTTTGAATCGTTGAATGATTTAAAAAGCCCAAAACACAGCATAAAGCCTTAAGCCTTAAGCCCTCAACAACAGACATGCATACTCGTATATGTTCTGTGCTTAATTACAGCTTAAATGCGGGATTTGACTCAATTCAAGTCGATTTTTAACGTTTAATGTACATTTTTTTTTTCTCTCTCTTTTGATGGATTTGACAAATTTGGCATGATGGTTTCATGTACCTCCATTTTGTTCCCTGCTGACAGTTTAATTTTAGAATGGTTTGCTTTTTGATGCAAGATTGAGTTGGAATACATGGGGGCGTGGGGAATCGCAGATACAATGTTTGTTGGAATACATGGGGCGTGGGCAGTTGCAATATTAATGGTTGTAATTTCGGGGATATCTCTATGTGGGAAGAGGTTGGCCGTATCAGACCCGTGACAGAATGTATTGGTGCTGCTAAGATCCCCTCTAGCTGTAGGCTTGCGAAAATCGATGCAGCGTCTGTTCTGCAGTCCTGTGATTAAAGCAGGTACCAATAACAATGCCACCGCAATCGAAGAAGGTGACTTGGATTGCTAGTGATAAATTGCCTGCGTGGTCGAACCATGATGCGGAAGAAACTTGTTGAGTTCACCTAGATTGGTGCAGCCTCGGACAACTTGGGAGAGTTGGGACTTGAAATGGGCTTCCGAATACTCAAAGCCGACGTCGTTGCACTCGACGTAGCGGTGTTGTCTGAGCGCCCGGCAAGGAGGCAGAACCTGGTAAGGTTCTCAGCCGGGGATTTCTTTAGCTTCTCAGATGTCTTGAGGTTGGTGGTATCATCAGCTGGCCCTGCTGCTGCTGATGCTGATGCGGATGAAGAGTAGAACAAGAGAGTGGGCAAAAACACTGGAGGGACTAATTGATCAATGAATGAGAGCTCCAAGTGACGCAAGTGTTGTGGGGTTGGGCGTGATGGCTTGATCATCTCCCTAGAGATCACCACTACCTCCATCTTAATTAATGCTCTTCTTCAGAGGCGATGGCTATGTGACTGTGTCTCTATATATTTATATTGCAGATGGTGAAGGGGAGAGAATAGCGGGAGAGGAGATATCATAATTGAATCAAATCCTCAGTCAACAGTACCTTGCACTAGCCTGGATTAATTTTTATTAATATTTAAAGAAAAATTACTTGTTTCATTTAATATTTCGACCCGGTGTTTTTGTAACATAACTATTTGTTTCGTTTATATTTTTTGGTTGTTTAAAAAAAAAATTCCCTGAAAAACCGTTGCTCTTTTTTCTTTTATTTAACTTTTTCCACATATAAATTGGGACGAAAAATGAAACAAACTACTCATAAATAGCTTAAGCTCCACTAATTAATAAATTTTTTTGTATGTTTATTCATAAAATGAATTAATTTGAGTAAAAAAAAATTAGACTCATTTAAAAAATAACACTCTTGAGTTAGATTTATATAAGTGTTCGACTTATTTGTAGTTAAAAAATAAAATATAATGCGTAAAATATTTTTTCATAAATAATACATGACATATAAAATTCTTTTATTACATCCAATTTGCGGCATTCTTGATCGGCTACATAATCCAGCTTGTAAACGGATCATTTTGTACTCTCCAACTCACTCATGGTTGGCATGTAATACCTTCAATATATATTTGTGGTTGATTCGATATATAATTAGTTGAGGTTATTTGGCCGTTGTGAATTATAAAAAAAAAAAAGAAAAAAAAAAGAAAGAAAGAAAATTAGAGTAAAATAAAATTTGACAATAATGAAGCGTAGACTATTCTGTTTTCTTGAGATTATTCGCTCCTTCTCGATACTAGCACATCGCCTTTAGGATCCAAAAGCCCACCCTTTGCGATAAGTCCATAACTTTAACAAGACTGTATTTTTCAGTTCACATACCACCTCTCTATTTTTTTTTTTTTTTTGACGGATGCCAAACAAGTACTAAACCCTAAACTTGGTTAAACAAGAATTGAAGTAAGTTCAATGTAGTGCATTTTTTAATGCAAAAATTATATCAATTCCTATATGGAGGTTCCACTTTAATTTTTTTGAGACTAGTTCCCATGTATAGAAACAAATGTGATTTTTGCACTGAGGGACAAATTGATGCATAATGTATCGGACATATCTGCAACCCGGTGAAGCATGCATGAGAGAGAATAAAATCCCTTTTCTTTTCACGAAAAAGATTCAAAATCCTTGTAAGTTTCATGCTTAATAAATTGAAATTTCTTATGGTAATCGACAAGGAAAATTTCTCCGAATTATTGAAACGGGCAAACTAACAGTTTTGAAGAGCACGGCAAAGAAGATAAAGGCAGAATTACTTGATTAAACATGCACGCGGGGGGCGGAGAGCCCAAATCTATAGGGAACTTACAAAACACACTTTAGCAGCTGGTGGACGAACGAAATCAAGAAACTCCTTATCGGCTTCGAGTTTGGCCATGTCATCTTCTTCCATATGAACCAGAGCTTCGGCACCATCCCCCGATCTGGTGGGCAAGAAAAAGACTACGTTCTTTAGGGATGGTTGAGCCATGGAAACCCATATGGGTTTCCCCCACCCAAAGTCAGCTTCGTAAACTCCTAACCTTAATAAGCTGCTAAATGAAAAATTAACTGCCTGATCTCTTTTGGTTGGCTGCGGATTCCCCTCCTGGAATTGTTTGATATAATCACCACCAATCCTCCTAATTGCATCCCTTGTTTGGATCACAAAACCATAATCCTCTTCCTCCTGATCATCATCAGTACCACAAGATAACAATACTACAGCTAAGCCAATTGCATTACCGAAATACGAATTTGGCAGTGGTAGGTTCAACATTCTCCGTAGGTTTATAGGATAAAGCACTTGGAAGTGCGCTTTGGGGCCTCGAGTGGTGGCCACGAATCTGCTCCATATGAAAGCGGAGAGCGCCTCAACGCGAGTTGGTTGTACGGAAGTGGTCGAATATTTGGCTTTAAGTGCAGAGAGAGCAGAGGCCTCAAACACAAACCTTTTGGCCACAATTTTCTCTTTGGCAATAAGAGTATTGATGTCTGTAATTTCTGGGATGTCTCTGGGTGGGAACAGCTTGGCCAAATCATCAAACCCGTGAGAATACATATTGCTAAGGTCCCCTCTAGCAGCAGCAGCCCAAGAATTTACGAATGTAAAAGTTGATGAAGCATCTGAGAGCTTGTGGTTAAAGCAGGTACCAATGGCTACGCCGCCACAACGAAAGAAGGTGACTTGGATTGCGAGTGGTAAATTGCCTCCGTAGCTGAATCCGTGACGTGGAACCAACTTGTTTAGCTCACCAAGATTGGAGTCTCGTACAACTTGGGAGATTTGGGCCTTGGAATGGGCTTCCAAGTACTCAATATAATATTCAAAAAGACAGTTTTAATATGAATGTGCGGCTAAGAATAACAACTTTAGGTGTATGGGTTAAGGAATTGATTTTTTGACCGAATGGGTTAGGAATTTCTTTCGCTTGATGCATGCCTTGAGTGAACCCCTCGGTAACGATGGTTTATTTATTTATTTTTTTGGCTATTTTCAAATAATCTGGTAGACTGATATCAATTATAAAATATGAATTGGATTTCTAAACCTCTTCCTTTTTCTAATTAATTATCGAGGGATTAACCTTACTTTTCCTTCTTAGTAATCTTGTTTGATAACATAACTACGTAGTAAAACAAATTAAATTATATAATTAAACGTAATAATGTAAAAATTCACTTAAAAATGGTCAGAAAATTGAGGCAAATATGCTGAATTCTTTTTGTATAATTTAGCAATGGGAAATGTGTTGTTTGTTGCTAACTTATATAGTTTTGGACTATAATGATATCCAACATTTGATGGATCATTTTGTACTCTCTAACTCTAAATGAGTTGGCATGTAATACCTTTAATATATATATATGGTTGATTCGATATATAATTAGTTGAGGTTATTTGGCAGTTGTAAATTACCAAAAAAAGAAAAAAAAAAGAAAAAAAAAGAAAAGAAGAGTAAAATAAAAATTGACAACGCGCAAACTATTCCGTTCTTTTAAAATTATTCGCTCCCTTTCCATATCAGCACATCACCTTTAGGATACAAAAGTCTATCCTTTGCGATGAGTCCGTAATTTTAACAAGACTGCATTCTTCAGTTCACGCATCACTTTTTTTTTTTGACAGATGTCAAACGGGTCCTACACGTTATATATATATTTTTTGATGGATGCCAAACGGGTCCTAAACCCTAAACTGATAACTTGGTTAAACACGAATTGAAGTAAGTTTAGTGTAGTGCATTTTTCAGTGTAAAAATTATACCTGTTTTTATATGTAGATTCTGCTTTAATTTTTTTAAGATTGGTTCGCATGTATAAGAATCAATATAATTTTTGCACTAGAGGATAAACTGGTGCATAATGCACCGGACATAATCCTAACCCGGTTAAGCAAGCATGGGAAAGAATAAAATCCCTTTTCTTTTCACGAAAAAGATTCAAACTCCTTGCAAGTTTCATGCTTAATAAATTGAAATTTCTAATGGCAATCGAAAGGAAAATTTCTCTGAATTATTGAAACGGACAAACTGAGTTTTGAAGAGCAGGGCAAAGAAGATAAGGGCAGAATTACTTGATTAAACATGCACGCGGGCGGAGAGCCCAAATCTACAGGGAACTTACAAAACAAACTGTGGCTGCAGGTGGACGAACGAAATCAAGAAACTCGTTATCAGCTTCAAGTTTGGCCATGTTATCTTCTTCCATATGAACCAGAGCTTCGACACCATCACCCGATCTGGTAGGCAAGAAAAAAACTACGTTCTTCCGGGGTAGTGGAGCCATGGTAACCCATATGGGTTCCCCCCACCCAAAGTCAGCTTCATAAACTCCTAACCTTAATATGCTGCTAAACGAAAAATTAACTGCCTCTCCTTTGGTCGACCCCTTGGCGTATTTTGGCTGTGGATTCCCCTCTTGGAATTGTTTGATATAATCACCACCAATCCTCCTAATTGCATCCCTTGTTCGGATCACAAAACCATAATCCTCTTCCTCCTGATCATCGTCAGTACTACAAGATAACAATACTACAGCTGAGCCAACCGCATTACCAAAATACGAATTTGGCAGTGGTGGGTTCAATATTCTCCGTAGATTAATTGGATGAAGTACTTGGAAGTGCCTTTTGGGGCCTTGAGTGGTGGCCACGAATCTGCTCCATATGAAAGCGGACAGCGCCTCAACACGAGTTGGTTGTACGGAAGAAGTGGTCGAATATTTGGCTTTAAGTGCAGAGAGAGCAGAGGCCTCAAACACAAACCTTTTGGCCACAATTTTCTCTTTGGCAATAAGAGTATTAACGTCTGTAACTTCGGGGATGTCTCTGGGTGGGAACAGCTTGGCCAAATCATCAAACCCGTGAGAATACATATTGCTAAGGTCCCCTCTAGCAGCAGCAGCCCAAGATTTCATAAACGTAAAAATAGACGAAGCATCTGAAAGCTTGTGGTTAAAGGAGGTACCAATGACTACGCCACCACAACGAAAGAAGGTGACTTGGATTGCGAGTGGTAAATTGCCTGCGTATCTGAATCCGTGACGTGGAACCAGCTTGTTTAGCTCACCAAGATTGGAGTCTCGTACAGCTTGGGAGATTTGGGACTTGGAATGGGCTTCCAAGTACTCAACGCCCTCGTCGTTGCACTCGACAAAGCGGTTTTGTCTGAGACGTCCGGCTAGGAGGTAGAACTTGGTCAGGTTCTCTGACAAGGATTTCTTTAGCTTATTAGAGGTTTTCTCGTGATTGGTAATTCTTCTCGAGTCAACAATAGCTGGCCCCGGCCCTCCTGCTGATGAGTAGAAAAAAATCATGGGCATAAACACTGGAGGGACTAATTGATCAATGAAAGAGAGGTTTGAGCGGCGAAGGTGGTGCGGGGTTGTGCATGAGGGCTTGACCATCTCCCTGGAGATTACCGCAACCTCCATTTCTTAAAACTAATTAATGCTCCTCTTTATTCCCTCAGCCAGGGCCGTGTGTATATATATACATATATTTTTGTGAATGATGATCATGATGTTGGTGAGAATTCGGCAGTCGACCCATCACTTCATTCTCTAGGCATGGGCTGTATATATACATGGTAAGAATTATTCCTAAGCGAACACATCGCTTTGTCGTGGAGTGTACATAAATATTCTAGATGATGAGGGCTAATTAACACATAGCTCTAGCTTGCATTAAATTATTTTAATTTTTAAAGAAAAATAATTATTTGAAAAAGCTAATATTCTGCATATATGATTGGCGGTGGAAGGGAAATGGAAAGTGAGAGACCATTTAATTTATTTTATTAATTTGATTTAATAGGGAGGAAGAAAAGAAGAGGTAGAAAAGAAAATTTATCTTTCTTCTACTTTCTTTTCATAAAATTTTTTTTTATTTCTTTTCGCCTTTCATTTCCTATATTTTTTATTTTTATTTTTTCACTTTTATTCTATAATCAAATAAGTGTTTATTTTCTCTTTTTCTACGAAATTGAGGATGAAAAAGTTTTAATTTCTTTAACATTTCTCTCTTTTTTACTTTTTTTTTCTTTTTTATGTTTCATTTATTTTCTTCTCATACTAAACAAAATCTTAATTTTGTTTTTATTACAAAAGTGGTGTAATAATGTGGTCTTAGTCTTTGTAATAAAAATTGAGTTGGAATGTTCCGATTTCATGAGGTTACTCATAAACTCTTTTGGCGAGTAAAAATCTCATGTAATCATTTTGTAGCCATCCATATTTAACTCCATCAAGTTTGGATTAAATTAAATCCACATATCTATTAAATTTAATAAACATATGATATCAATATGCCATTAATTAAATACTCTATTACCTTCTTTTTAACCAAAAAGAAACATATTATTAAGGTTCCTTTAGTTTCAATATAAAATATTTTTGAAAAAAAATAAATTTACTCATACTTTAAAAAAATATCTTTTAAATGCATGAATAGAAGTAGTTTTTTCAAAAAAAACATTACTTGTTTAAATGACATTTTAATTATTTAATGAATAATTTTTTGACGGTTTTGCCGGAGAGGGATATGTTTTTGAAGAAAGAACTTTCCCTTGAAAACAAAATATCCGACTTCCGCATTTATCTAAAATTTTAGCTTTGCATAGGTAATCGTGTTTTCTTGCTAAAATGACAGGTTGTGGTTCTCGAAGTTTTATTTTCAAAACTTAGTTTCCGTCGATCATGATCAGGTTGTCTCCTTGTTTTTGGAAATTTCAGCTTGCTGCGTTCCACGTATGTGAGGCTTGAATTAATATATGTGGTGGGGTGGCAACAATGCTAAGTAAACAAGTGTTCAGACTTTTTTTTTTTGAGTAAGTCAAGTGTTCAGACTTGGTTCTGGTTTGCAACCATTAGCTACCACCAACTAATTTTTTAATTATTTTTACAACGATTAAATTTACCTTCTTAAATTTTGAAAGTTAAAAATATCAAATTAATAAAAAGTTAAGAAATTAGTTATTAAAAACTTAATTTTTCCCCTCCCAAGCACAAAAAACTTAACTTTTTAATTTTTGTTGATTTAACATTTTTGTCCTGAAGATTTAAAAAAGTTAAAAATATAAGAAGATAAATATAATTATTTAAAAAACAAACAAAAAGACTGAGTAGCTATAAACTAAGTAACTCCCTTGGTTGCCAAACGCAACCTTAAATTTCAGCACAACAATGTGTGTTGAATCCAATAATTAATTAGTGTGTCACATAATTTATCCAACAACTCTGCTTATAAGTAGATATGTCAATAAATCAGATTGGAATTGGGTGTTACTTTTATCATTTCCAAATACATTGGGTAAAAGAGTACTCAGATTAGGCCGGTATTGATCAACAGATTTTTTAACTGATTACCACTCGTAATCTATCAGGTAATAAGATACATATCGTGTAATCAGGTATCCATAATTTTCAAATACAATGCAGTTAATTAGATAATAAATTTGGATATTTAATAATTTAGGGTAATCAAGTAATTTGAACAGATAATCAAGTAATTTGGGCGAATATGCAGGTAATACCTACTGGCTATCTAATAAATAGATAATTGATACGGATAATTTGAATAGTAATCAGATAATACTTATCAGGTGCCCTAAATCAAGGAAATTAGGATGGGTACGTGTAATACTCATCTGGTACACTGCAAATACCATCCCTCAAATTCGAACCTAATAGATATTTTATTTTTATGCACTAACCCAGCTCATTACCTATAAAATTTAAAAATACCCACACTTATCAAATTGGGATAGAAAGGGTACACTAACCCAACTCATTACTTATAAAATTTAAAAATACCCACACTTATCAAATTGGGATAGAAAGGGTACCCAGATAAATTAAAATTGTCATCTCTACTCATAAAATAGTGAATTAGTAATTTAACAAAAAATTTATTTTAAATTTATTATCTTGTGAACCTTCGAATCATTGAATGATTTAACAAGCCGAAAACACGGTATAGAGCCTTTCCCAAAGACAAAATGTAGTTTGTTCCAATATAATGTAAAAAGATAATATTAATTATATATCATATGATAATTATTACAATATTCTAAAATACAATCTCCTCACCATTAAACTGCGCATGTCACAAAATTATGTGTTTTAGTTTATAATATTTTATGCTAAAACAGTATCATTTTAATTAGTTAAATTATTAACAAGTTAAAAAAGTTAAAGTGAAAAAGTTGGGCATTTGATATGTATTAAAGTTATAGTGACTCCAACCCAGCAAATCACACACATTTGAACGCGGACTCTATTAGTCGTTTGAACACATATCTGAGCTGATGATAGTTGAGTCAAATTAAGTTGGCAACGTTGATAGAAGTTATAACTTTCATATCGAACGCTCAACAATACATGACAAAACTTGGCAAAATTAAAGATAAAAGTTGGCAAATTTTACCAAAAGTTGGGCATAGCAAACTCTTATAATTCATCCAAGGACTCGCTCATAAGACATTGATTTAGTAAATTAATAAAAATTTTATTTTTAAATTTATTATCTCGTAAACCTTTGAATCGTTGAATGATTTAAAAAGCCCAAAACACAGCATAAAGCCTTAAGCCTTAAGCCCTCAACAACAGACATGCATACTCGTATATGTTTTGTGCTTAATTACAGCTTAAATGCGGGATTTGACTCAATTCAAGTCGATTTTTAACGTTTAATGTACATTTTTTTTTTCTCTCTCTTTTGATGGATTTGACAAATTTGGCATGATGGTTTCATGTACCTCCATTTTGTTCCCTGCTGACAGTTTAATTTTAGAATGGTTTGCTTTTTGATGCAAGATTGAGTTGGAATACATGGGGGCGTGGGGAATCGCAGATACAATGTTTGTTGGAATACATGGGGCGTGGGCAGTTGCAATATTAATGGTTGTAATTTCGGGGATATCTCTAGGTGGGAATAGGTTGGCCGTATCAGACCCGTGACAGAATGTATTGGTGCTGCTAAGATCCCCTCTAGCTGTAGGCTTTAGCAGCCCAAGAATTAAGTTCCAAAGGCGAAAATCGATGCAGCGTCTGTTCTGCAGTCCTGTGATTAAAGCAGGTACCAATAACAATGCCACCGCAATCGAAGAAGGTGACTTGGATTGCTAGTGATAAATTGCCTGCGTGGTCGAACCATGATGCGGAAGAAACTTATTGAGTTCACCTAGATTGGTGCAGCCTCGGACAACTTGGGAGAGTTGGACTTGAAATGCGCTTCCGAATACTCAAAGCCGACGTCGTTGCACTCGACGTAGCGGTGTTGTCTGAGGCGCCCGGCAAGGAGGCAGAACCTGGTAAGGTCCTCAGCCGGGGATTTCTTTAGCTTCTCAGATGTCTTGAGGTTGGTGGTATCATCAGCTGGCCCTGCTGCTGCTGATGCTGATGCGGATGAAGAGTAGAACAAGAGAGTGGGCAAAAACACTGGAGGGACTAATTCATCAATGAATGAGAGCTCCAAGTGACGCAAGTGTTTTGGGGTTGGGCGTGATGGCTTGATCATCTCCCTAGAGATCATCACTACCTCCATCTTAATTAATGCCCTTCTTCAGAGGCGATGGCTATGTGACTGTGTCTCTATATATTTATATTGCAGATGGTGAAGGGGAGAGAATAGCGGGAGAGGAAATAACATAATTGAATCAAATCCTCAGTCAACAGTACCTTTGCACTAGCCTGGATTAATTTTTATTAATATTTAAAGAAAAATTACTTGTTTCATTTAATATTTCGACCCGGTGTTTTTGTAATATAACTATTTGTTTCGTTTATATTTTTTGGTTGTTTAAAAAAAAATTCCCTGAAACACCGTTGCTCTTTTTTCTTTTATTTCACTTTTTCCATATATAAATTGGGACGAAAAATGAAACAAACTATTCATAAATAGCTTAAGCTCCACTAATTAATAAATTTTTTTGTATGTTTATTCATAAAATGAATTAATTTGAGTAAAAAAAAATTAGACTCATTTAAAAAATAACACTCTTGAGTTAAATTTATATAAGTGTTCGACTTATTTGTAGTTAAAAAATAAAATATAATGCGTAAAATATTTTTTCATAAATAATATATGACATATAAAATTCTTTCATTACATCCAATTTGTGGCATTCTTGATCGGCTACATAGTCCAGCTTGTAAACGGATCATTTTGTACTCTCCAATTCACTCATGGTTGGCAAGTAATACCTTCAATATATATTTGTGGTTGATTCGATATATAATTAGTTGAGGTTATTTGGCCGTTGCGAATTATCAAAAAAAAAAAGAAAAAGAAAAAAAAAAGGAAAGAAAGAAAATTAGAGTAAAATAAAATTTGATAATAATGAAGTGTAGACTATTCTGTTTTCTTGAGATTATTCGCTCCTTCTCGATACTAGCACATCGCTTTTAGGATACAAAAGCCTACCCTTTGCGATAAGCCTACCCTTTGCGATAAGTCCGTAACTTTAACAAGACTGTATTTTTCAATTCGCATACCACCTCTCTATTTTTTTTTTTTTTTTTTTTTTTTTTTTTTACGGATGCCAAACAAATACTAAACCCTAAACTTGGTTAAACAAGAATTGAAGTTCAATGTAGTGCATTTTTTAATGCAAAAATTATATCAATTCCTATATGAAGGTTCGACTTTAATTTTTTTGAGACTAGTTCTCATGTATAGAAACAAATGTGATTTTTGCATTGAGGGACAAATTGATGCATAATGTATCGGACATATCTCCAACCCGGTGAAGCATGCATGAGAGAGAATAAAATCCCTTTTCTTTTCACGAAAAAGATTCAAAATCCTTGTAAGTTTCATGCTTAATAAATTGAAATTTCTTATGGTAATCGACAAGGAAAATTTCTCCGAATTATTGAAACGGGCAAACTGACAGTTTTGAAGAGCACGGCAAAGAAGATAAAGGCAGAATTACTTGATTAAACATGCACGCGGGGGGCGGAGAGCCCAAATCTATAGGGAACTTACAAAACAAACTTTAGCAGCTGGTGGACGAACGAAATCAAGAAACTCCTTATCGGCTTCGAGTTTGGCCATGTCATCTTCTTCCATATGAACCAGAGCTTCGGCACCATCCCCCGATCTGGTGGGCAAGAAAAAGACTACGTTCTTTAGGGATAGTTGAGCCATGGAAACCCATATGGGTTTCCCCCACCCAAAGTCAGCTTCGTAAACTCCTAACCTTAATAAGCTGCTAAATGAAAAATTAACTGCCTGATCTCTTTTGGTTGGCTGCGGATTCCCCTCCTGGAATTGTTTGATATAATCACCACCAATCCTCCTAATTGCATCCCTTGTTTGGACCACAAAACCATAATCCTCTTCCTCCTGATCATCATCAGTACTACAAGATAACAATACTACAGCTAAGCCAATTGCATTACCGAAATGCGAATTTGGCAGTGGTAGGTTCAATATTCTCCGTAGGTTTATAGGATAAAGCACTTGGAAGTGCGCTTTGGGGCCTTGAGTGGTGGCCACGAATCTGCTCCATATGAAAGCGGAGAGCGCCTCCACGCGAGTTGGTTGTACGGAAGTGGTCGAATATTTGGCTTTAAGTGCAGAGAGAGCAGAGGCCTCAAACACAAACCTTTTGGCCACAATTTTCTCTTTGGCAATAAGAGTATTGATGTCTGTAATTTCTGGGATGTCTCTGGGTGGGAACAGCTTGGCCAAATCATCAAACCCGTGAGAATACATATTGCTAAGGTCCCCTCTAGCAGCAGCAGCCCAAGAATTTACGAATGTAAAAGTTGATGAAGCATCTGAGAGCTTGTGGTTAAAGCAGGTACCAATGGCTACGCCGCCACAACGAAAGAAGGTGACTTGGATTGCGAGTGGTAAATTGCCTGCGTAGCTGAATCCGTGACGTGGAACCAACTTGTTTAGCTCACCAAGATTGGAGTCTCGTACAACTTGGGAGATTTGGGCCTTGGAATGGGCTTCCAAGTACTCAACGCCCTCGTCGTTGCACTCGACAAAGCGGTTTTGTCTGAGACGTCCGGCTAGGAGGTAGAACTTGGTGAGGTTCTCTGACAAGGATTTCTTTAGCTTATTAGAGGTTTTCTCGTGGTTGGTAATTCTTCTCGAGTCGGCAATAGCTGGCCCTGCTGCTGCTGCTGAGTAGAAAAAAACCGTGGGCATAAACACTGGAGGGACTAATTGATCAATGAAAGAGAGGCTTGAGCAGCGAAAGTGGTGCGGGGTTGGGCGCGAGGGCTTGACCATCTCCCTGGAGATTACCACAACCTCCATTTCTTAAAACTAATTAATGCTTATCTTTGTTCTCTTGGCCAGGGCCGTGTGTATATATACACGCACACACACGCACACATATTCTTGTGAATGACGATGTTGGTGAGAATTCGGCAGTTGACCCATCACTTTATTCTCTAGGCATGGGCTGTATATATACATGGTGAGAATTATTCCTAAGCGAACTCTTGCTCCCATTGGACCATTTGTATCTATTTGCATCAGGATCCCGATTCATGGATACGAACACATCGCTTTGTCGTGGAGTGTACATAAATATTCTAGATGATGAGGGCGAATTTCTAACTAATTAACACGTAACTCTAGATTGCATTAATTTATATTAATTTTTAAAGAAAAGTAATTATTTGAAAAAGCTAATATTCTGCAAATATGGTTGGGGGTGGAAGAAAAATGGAAAGTGAGAGAACATTTATTTAATTAATTTGATTTAGTTGGGAGGAAGAAAAGAAGAGGTAGAAAAGAAAATAATTTATCGTTCTTCAACTTTTTTTTCCGTAAATTCTTTTTTTTTTTAATTTCTTTTCGCCTTTCATTTGTTATATTTTTTATTTCTATTTTTTTGCTTTTATTTTATAATCAAGTAAATGATTCTTTTCTCTTTTCCTACGAAATTGAGGACGAAAAAGCTTTAATTTCTTGAATATTTCTCTCTCTTACTTATTTTTTTCCTTTTTTTATGTTTCATTTCTTTTCTTCTCAAACTAGTCAGATTGGCATAAAAAAAACTCTAAAAGATTTTATAAATCTCTAACAACTCATCTACCTCTAATTTTTTTGCTATCACAAATTTTAAAAAATTTCAATATTTCGCTAAAAAAATAAAAAAAATCTAAAAGTAGGTTAACCGAATGTGTAAATTTTTTATATAATCATATTGTTCGTGTCGAAAACTTTCAAACGAATATCATTGTCGCTATTTTTTGTGAATTTTTTTGAATTCGTGAGAACGATTTGGAAAATCGTTTTCACAGTTTGCTGCTTTTCAGGAAAAAATGGGCTAAAATTAATCCAAAATTATATTTTATCTCAATTTATCTTTTTTTTTTACTCCAAACGGGGCCAAAATCTTAATTTTTTTTAATTACAAAAGTGGTGTAATAATGTGGTCTTCGTACTTTGTAATAAAAATTGAGTTGGAATGTTCTGATTTCAGGGGTGTTTTGTTGGAAAAAAATTAACTAAAAAGTACAATAAAAGTACAAAAATTTGATGTAAAGGTAATATGTGACAAAATTTAATTGGAAGAAAGTATAAATTTTTTATAATTTTTGATAAATTTTAGTATTTAATTGAAGGGTAAACAGCCATTCATAAGAGTACTCATAAACTCCTTTGGCAAGTAAAAATCTCATGCAATCATTTTGTAGCAGTACATATTTAACTCCATCAAGTTTGGATTAAAATGTTAAATCCACCACATGTATTAAATTTAGGGGCCGATTGGATGGTATTAAAATTTCAAGGGGATAAATTTTAAAAGGGATATAAGATAATAGGGGGTATTATTTTCAGAAGGTTGGCCCACATTGATGTGATGTTTACAAAGGGGGATAACTTTTGACTTAATTTAGATGTTTTATAAATAAGAGGGGGTAAATAATAGAAAAATCAGTCAAATGACTCTTTTGTCCTTGTGGTGTCCCAGACTTGGTTACCTATTAAATTAAATATTAAATTGTAAAACACACTCTATTTAATTATTTTTGGACAATTTTAAGTTATATTATTTATTTCATTGAAAATTTAATTTTTTATAAATTTATTTAAAGAACTTTTTTAAATATGTGCTTTTGAATGGTTGGTTATTATCTATTTTTTTTAATTATATTTATTTTTACTTGTTGGCCTATCTATTATTTTTTTTACTAGCATTATATTTATTTTAATTAAGTTAACAATACTATTAACGAGAGATAAAAAACGTCAAAAACTCCCCACTTAAAGAAGATAATTTTTAACTAGCTCCTAGGGTGCACAAAAATTATCCCCTGCAGAGGAGAAAATAGAGAGACTGGTAAAATGAAGAGGGGGAAGAGGGGAGAAGAAAAGGGTTGCCAAACCATGACAAAGGTTGAGACCCACCCTTATAAAGGGATAAAAACTTTGGATGCGGGTTTTACCATCATCCAATCAGAGCCTTATGTTTACTTTTATTAGACAATCAAGTAAATGTTTCCCTTCCCTTTTCCTACGAAGTTGTGCATGAAAAAGTTTTAATTTCTTTACTATTTCTCTCACTTTGTAGTATTTCAACTTTTTTTTTTTATGTTTTATTTCTTTTCTTCTAAAAAAATAGAAAATTAAAAAAAATCTTAATCTTCTTTTTTTCTTTTTTTTTTTTGATAAAAGTGATGTAATAATGTGATCTTAGTCCTTTGCGAAAAAAAAATTGGGTCGGAACCGATTACATAATATTTCTCCTATTACTTATTTTAGTATAATACCCTTTCACAGCTACCGTTGGCATATGTTAATATTGTAATTTAAGAAACTCCCTTCGGCAAGTACAAATCTCATGTAATCATTTTGTAACAATGCATATTTAACTCCATCAAGTTTGGACTGAAATGTTAAATCCACCATGTCTATTAAATTTAATAAACACATGATATCAACATGCCATTAATTAATTAAATATTTTATTTCCTTCTTTTTTACCAATATATATATATATATATAATTAAGATTCCTTTCGTTTCGACATAAAATATTTTTGAAAGAAACAAACTGACTCATATTTTAGAAAATATCTTTTAAATACACGAATAAAAGTGTTTTTTTTTTCCTTAAAACATTACTTGTTCAAATGACATTTTAATTATTTAATGAATATTTTCGGCGGTTTTGCTGGAGAGGGATATTTTAAATATATATAAGAACTTATCACTTGAAAACAAAAGTCCACTTCCGCATTTATTTAAAAAGTTTTATGTTTGCATAGGTATTCATGTTCTCTTTGCTAAAATGACAGATTGTGACGTTCGAATTTAATTTCAAAACTTAGTTTCCGTCGTCCATGAGCAGGTTGTCTCTTTGTTTTTGGAAATTTTAGTTTGCTGCCTTCCACGTTTACGAGGCTCGAATTTATATAATAAAATATGATGATTTTTAAAAATATACATCTCACAAATTAAGATTTAATGATTAAGAATTATTTTTTCTGTCATTCAACTATTGAGATTATTTTTATATTTTTAAATTTTATTTAATTCTTATTTTAGTGGACCTTACCACCATTTATCTCATAAAACGACTTGCACATTTTAAATTGAGTTTTTTTATAAAAATATCTCTCAAATTATCCCTCTTTTTTGTATTTCGTCATCAAACTATTAAACATACCTATTATACCAAATAGAATGGAATTGAATAGTTCGAGAATGTAATAAATGTATTTGATAGTTTGTGAACGAAATAGGAAAAATGAAATAATTTGAAGGATATTTTCATTAAAAAAAAAAACTCTTTTAAATTTCACTATATTTCAAGAGAAGTGTAGAGATCATATGTAAATCAAAACTACCATCTTAAAAGTCTGTCTAATTATGATTTTTAGGAACTTGAACCTTTCAAGTTAAAGCACCATAATTTGTGTTTTCTTTTATAGTACTTATCAAAAATTAATTGGAGATAGAGAGAGAGAGATACTAAAACACATGTAGTAACTGTTAGAACTCAAAATTTTAGAAAAAAATTAAAAACTTATAAATTATCATAATTTTTTCGATTTAAACTTTTTGTTCAAAGTTTCAATTATATAAAAAATGTAATACTAATTTTGTTTAAAATACTGTAAGCATGATTTATTACAATTTAATATATATGGTGGGATGGCAACGATGCTAATTAAACACGTATTCACGACACTATGTTTGTGGAATCGAAGAATTAATTAGTGTGTCATATAATCCATCTAAGGACTCAACTCATAAGTAGGGATGTCAATAGGCCATATCGGAGTTGGGTATTTCTTCTATCATTTTCAAACTTACTGGGTAAAAAAAAAAATCAGATTAGGCCAGTATCAAATGGATATTTTTAACCGAATATCATTCCTTAATCCATCAAATAATAAAATACATATTAGATAATCAGGTATTTATAATCTTCAAATATGAGGTAGTTAATTGGGTAATAAATTCAAGTATTTGCTAATTTGGGTAATCAAGTAATTTGAGCAGGCAATCAAGTAATTCAAACGGATAAACAAATAATACTTGTCAAGTACCCAATAAATAGATAATTAATGTGAGTAATTTAGATAATAATTGGGTAATACCCATCAAGTGCCCTAAAATCAAGGTAATTAGAACAAATTCGAGTAATACTCATCAGGTATACTATGTATACCGTTCTTCAAATTCAAACTCGATGGATATTTTATTTTTATATTCTAATAAGATCCATTAACTCTAAAATAAAAAAATACCAATACTTATCAAGTCGGAGAAAAGCGAGAACCCAGACAAGTTAAAATTGGCATCTCTACTCATAAAATAGTGAATTAATAGTTTAGTAAAAATTTTATTTTTAATTTTATTTTGTTATGAACCTTCGAATCGTTGAATGATTTAACAAGCCGAAAACACAGTTTGCAGTCTTTCCCAAAAGACAAAAACTAGCTAGTTCCAAAATAAATAATGTAAAAATATAATATTAATTATATATCATATGATAATTATTACAATATTCTAAAATACAATCTCCTCACCATTAAATTCCACCTATCACAAAATTATTTGATTTAGTTTATAATATTTTATACTAAAATAATACCGTTTTAATTGGTCAAATTATTAATGAGTCAAAAATGAGCCTAAATAATTTTTTTGCTGTACCAAATTTAAATCCTCTACTAATTGTTTGAGTCGTGCAACAGGTTAAAATAAAAGAGGGAAACTGACATTACTTTCAATCCAACGACCCATAATCTCAAATTTCCGGGCTAATGTTACTTTCAAGGTTAGTACCCAAATTTGGTTGAAATACGAAGTTTTACAACCATGATACGAAATTTTGGCCCACCTTGTCACAAACATAATTCCATTTAGCCCTGCCTCACTAATGTAATAGGCCCTTTGATGAGTAAGGAAAAAAAACAACCCATCTCAAAAGTAAGTGGGCTCCAAATGAAACCCATAAAGCAAGCATCCCCACCTTTCAAAAAGCCCAGCCCACCCCACTGACAGCTCCGAAAGCAATCTAAATTTAATTTGCGTACGTTGTCCACAAAAGTATGATTACACAAAAGTATGATTAGCACCACACTGTGACAGTTAGAATACTGTTTTCTCCCGCGAAAAAGCTTCTGTAAACTATTTGTTTATTATCCGTTGAGGACTGGAAAGGCAGGCCAGTCTCGTGGCGGTGGCTCTCAACAATGCCCACCATCTAATTCACAAGTACGCACTTTTTTTGCTCCTCTTCTTCGTCATCGTTCTCAGCTTATTCTCTCTCTCACTAGACTAACTTTCAGGACTCGCCGGAATAATGGTCAAAGAAACCGAGTATTATGACGTTCTCGGCGTTAGTCCTTCTGCTTCGGAGGCGGAAATTCGCAAGGCTTATTATCTAAAGGTATTGTACTTTTATTTGGTATTGAAGGTTCAAGGTTAATCTTGATCCTTTGACGTTTTTAGCTTTTTGATGGGTATTTGCACATGGGTTTATATAGCATATGTTAGACATGAATCAAGATCAACAAACAAGATGTGGGAAAATTGCAATGGTTGTAATTTAAGCCCTAAACCATCAACAACAGACACACATACTCGTTTATGTTTTGTGCTTAATTATAGCTTATGTAAGTGCGGGATTTGACTAACTTTAGTGAGATTGCATTAAATCTTATTAGTTCAATGGTGGGTGGATTCAATTTCTACTATGTGACTCAATTCAATTCGATTTTTAATGTTTAATGTACATTTTTTTCTTCTCTCTCTCTTGGTGGATTTGACAAACTCGCTATGATGGTTTCATCTACCTCCATTTGTTCCCTGCTGACGGTTTAATTTTAGAATGGTTTGCTTTTTGATGGAAGATTGAGTTGGAATACATGGGTCGTGGGGGAATCGCACATACCATGTTTGTTGAAATTCTTTTATGTGCATTATCCTTTACTTGAGCTAGATGTAGATGTGTACATCCTTATTGATTGTTGTATTGAGGGACTTCCTATTAAAAGTTTAAACATAAATGGCCACAACTTAAAGTAAGCCAGAATCTAAGTCACAACTAATTTGAATGATTTGTTAGTTTATTAATGTTAGGGATGCTTACCAAGAAAAAAGTTTAGGGATTAATGGTTATTTACTATTGGTCTTTGGCACACATTCTTGAAGTTTTATGATATTTAAAGTCATCTTAAGAAGTGTGAAAATCTTTGTTATCATTGATACAGGCCAGACAAGTTCATCCCGATAAAATCCTGATGACCCTCAAGCTGCGGAAAGATTTCAGGCAAGTTTCATTGTTTCTTATTTATGTTTCTGGTATTTTTATTCTCCCGATGATTTCTCAAGGAAATGTTTGGTCTTGAATTAAAAAAGTTCAGAAACAGTGATATTATCATATTTTATTTATTTCGCATGATTTGCGTCTTATGAAGAGTGCAAAAACACAGAGGAGGTGTGTTCATTGCAATTTTGGTTATCATGCTTGCATTTTCAGAATTCTCATTTATAATTGTGTGATTCTCAATGTTACTAGGCACTGGGTGAAGCTTATCAGATTTTAAGTGACCCAATGCAAAGAGATGCATATGATCGAAATGGAAAGTATAGCATATCTAGGTAAGCCTACTACATTTGATTACAAATATACAGACATGTTACACGAATAAAGACATTTAAGACCATATTGGTCTAAAATTTGGTTATATGGAATAACAGTAAATAGAAAAATTTATGCATAAATTCCTATGTTTTTCCACACCTTACGTACTTTCTCTAGTCATACAGTTATTGAGTTATGATTCCTATCTTATGAACAAAACGTGCTGATACATGACTGTGTAAATAAGCTCCATTCCCCCCCCCCCTCCCTAAAAAAAAAATTGAGGTAAATAAGCTCAAATATGACTTTATTATTGTACCCTTATTTATTTGTTATAATTTACCATATCACTGAATGTGGATTAGTAAGAGAGAGAATTTTTTGAAGTTTTTTTGGGAAGTGGTAATGGATTAAATAATTCTACATTCTCAATCACCCCAAACGCAAAATGAAGAAAGGAGGAACACAAGACTGCAATCTCTAAATATGTAACTTGGTCATACTAACCAAAAATCTCATTTAAGAACTTTCTCTGTAACTAGCTAAAATGCTAGAAGTGTTTTTATATAAAGATTCAAAAATGATGCTCAATATGATTTTGTAGTTACTGGGGAGCAAACCAATGTAAAGGTGATAAAGTAAAGCATATACTAATTTTTTTTTTCTTGGTAACTATTTAAATTGCTGGAAGTGAGGACAATTTTATATAGAGAATCAAAGAGAATGCTCAGTATGATTTTGTAGTTCCTAAGGGGGGATCACACCAATGTAAAGTTTATTAGGTGAAACTTATGATAACTATTTCCTTTGCATACCTCTGTAAATGTAGGAAAGCAAAAGATTACAAGGCAATGTCATGTCAAATTATTTGTCTTATGTAGTTGGATCTCCATCTACCATCTACAACGTTTACTGTACTAATCTCCTTTTATAGTCTAGCATGCTGAATTGAAACCTTTCTAGTCAAGAGAGATAACAATATCAGCAGAGTTAAGGAATTTTTTTGTTGGAATTTTCCATTTGTTAAGCATACATTAATTAATTTTTTATTTTGTCAAAAATGGATTAGAACCAAGTTAAAGATAAGAACATACATGATAAGGCCTATTTTGTTGTGATCTATATTGTTTGGGCCTGTGTGCACTTAATAGGAATAATAAGGATAGACGGTTAGTGTGGGCTAGTTGTTAAACCCACTGCAGGTCTTTTATGGGAAGGCCCAGTGAGACTAGGGTTCACTCTCTATATATTAGCTCAGTCCTCTCTCTTCATAATATACAGACAGCTGTTTCCATTAATAGCTGTCATATTGATTGTGATAGAGAGGAAGACCAAGCCCTAATATTTTGATCTTTCAGAGTTGAAGATGGAACAATCACAATCCGGTATGCTTCCACATATTTTATTTTATGTAATTAATATTCCAATCTTTGCATATAATTGTACAAATTTATTTCCAACGATTAGTATCAGAGTCAATTGTATGTGAATTTAGAATTTTTTTTTTTTTTTTGTATTAAACTTTGATTTCAAAGTTTTGAACTAGATCTTGTGTTGATCAATACAAATGATTCATCTATTGTTTTTTGAAATCTAATAACGGGCTTTTGTTCCTCTCGAAATAAGGAAAATTTTATATAAAGTTTGCAATTTAATTCGTACGATATCAGTAAAAAGTCTGTACGAAAGCTGTCTTGGATAATAACTTAGATTCATATTTAGTTTATCAAAATATATTATTTTGTGCATAAAAATTTAATTAAATTTTATATTTATGTTCCTGGGATTATTTCAAATTCAACCATATAATTTTTATGCATCAAAGTTTAGGTTTTGTTGTAAATCCAACCATGGCCGAATCTAGATTACTTCAAAGTTTGATTTGCTGATTTGAAAATCACATATATTTGTCGGCCAAAATTTTTTTTGGGGGGGGGGGGGTTGGAATCCGTGAGGCAAAGGAACTGGGAACTTTTGTTCCCTAAATTGAAAGAATCCTTTTCTGGGAGGACTTCTACTTAAAAAAAAAAAAAAAAAAGGCAGATTCCAATCTACTCACGCTTTTCTTGCAGGCGAATTAATTTGTTTTGGAGTCCATGAGACCCCACAACTAAGTTTTGGACTTCTACCTTAAATTAAAAAAAAAAAAAAAAAACTTAACTTAATTTTATATCTTTTTTGTTTTGGAATTTGAACAAACAATAGGAGTTTGTTTTGTGCTACAAATTTTTTGTAAAATTATTTATGATTATTATTCCAAAAAAAAAGTATTTTTTCTAGATTTTTTTTTTGGAATATGTTTGGTATTTTTTGGGGGGCCTTATTTTATATATATATTTCTTTTGCAATATCTTGAAAACCGTGAAATAGTTTTTGGTGAAATTTTACTAGTTACCTAATTTTGATATTCTGGTTTTAATGGTAATATCTACTCTCACTGGTTTTAATTGCATAATATTAATTTTTTTTTTGCTATTTGATGGCCTTAAAAAATGCTTATTTATGTATTTTTTTGGCACATTTTTTAAGGGCATAAAATAATAATTATAATCATGGGCAATTTATGTATAATTATGTCATGGCAAGAAATATTTGGTTGATACTGGCGTTACTGCCCAAAGGGGTGCGCTCGTTGATTCTTAATATTTCTTGCATATTTGTACATGACGAGCCATTGTATTATTACATATAATAACCTGCCCAAAAAGGGTCATTATATGTACTAAGGACAAGGTTAAAATCAGTGACTGATCAGAGAATATTTGGGTAAGAAGGGTCTTTCTACCCAAAGGGGATTGACCTTTCTAATCTGGATATTCTCATTGGTGGTTTACTGTAGAAACCTTATAGCATATTGCACTCTCTGCCCAAAGGAGAGACGGCAATGATGCACTGAACCATCCCTTATAGTTTATGCTTGATTAAGTTTAAAGCATATTTTTTGTCTTTGATTGCTAATCATTATTTTATTTTATTGTTATTTAGTTATTTTTGCAGTCAACAATAACAATACTACTGTTGTCTTGCTTAATGGCTCGAATTATAAGAAGTGGAAACAAGACATTGAGTTTGCCTTAGGAATTGTTGACATAGATATGGCCTTAAGAAAGCCTAAGCCTGCCGCACTCACTGCCACTAGTACAGCATCTGAAAAGGAGCTGTACGCAAAATGGAAGAGATCTAATCATCTAAGTCTTTTAGTGATTAAGAGATCTATCTCAGAGCATCTTTTGAGTGGTCTGCCTGAAACAAATAATGCCAAGGCACTTTTTGATGCTATGGGATAGAGACATGAAGTATCCAGTAAGGCTGAGACTGGGACCCTAATGAATGAACTTACCACCTTGAAATATGATAGTGTGAGTGGGGTACGAGAGCATATCCTCAAACTTGTATTTATTTAGTCCAAACTTAAAAACCTTGATGTCACAATCTCTGATGAGTTTATTGTTCACCATGCCCTTAATTCTCTTCTACTAGATTTTAGCCAGATAAAAACTACCTACAATACCCAAGATGAGTCCTGAAGTGAGAATGACCTTATTGCCAAATGTGTTTTAGAGGAAGAGAAACTTAAGAAAGAGAAAACTATTACTGCCATGTTTGTTTCTCAATCCAAACGTAGTCAGGGAAAGGGGAATTCTGGGAACCGTAGGAAATCTAAGGGCAATACTTCTCATAAGGTTCAGGACAATAACAAGCAGGGTAAATGTAATGGTTAGACTCAAAATATATTAGGTCCCAATGCTATCATAAAGAAAGAGGTTAAGTGCTTTTTATATAGAAAGAAGGGTCACATTAGGAGGGATTGCACCAAATTTCAAGCTTGGTTAGAGAAAAAGAAAAAAGAAGAAGGAAACTCCCTTGCTTTAGTTTGATTTGAATTCAATTTAATTGATGTCCCATCAAATTCTTGGTGGTTTGACAATGGTGCAACTATTCATGTTGCTATATCATTGCGGGGATTCAAAAGCAAACGGAAGCCAAGTAAGAACGAAGCCCAGCTTAAAGTAGGGAATGATGAAGTAGTTAGAGTCGAGTGCATAGGAGATATTATTTTAAATTTAGAGTCTAGTTTTAAACTTGTTTTAGAAAATACTTTTTATATACCATCTTTTAAATGAAATTTAATTTTTATTTCTTCTTTGGACAAAATTGGTTATTATTTTCAATTTCATAATGGTATGGTTGATATATTTCATAATTCTCAAATTGTTGGGTGTGGTGTTTTAAATAACTGTTTATATAAGCTAAATCTAGTCCATAATTTTGAGTATATCTCTTTCTATGTTGATAATAGTGTGTCTAAAAGACGTAAAATTAAAGATAAATCTTCTTTCTTATGGCATAAAAGATTAGGTCATATTTCTAAAGAAAAAATTCAAAGGTTCATTAATGATGACATTTTAATGCCACTTGATTTTGGGGACTTAGACACTTGTGTCGACTGTATTCGTGGAAAGCTAACCAAGACTAAGAAAAATAGTGTAACCCCCAATAGTGGCCTACTTGAAATTATACATATTGACATAAGTGGACCTTACACTACTATCTTTTGTGGCAATAAATTTTTTCTCATTTTCATTGATGATTTCTCTCGTTTTGGCTATGTTTTTCTTATAAAAGAGAAATCAGATGCTCTTGAAAATTTTAAAATTTTTAAAAATGAAATTGAAAAACAATTATCAAAAGTTATTAAAATTGTGAGGTCTGACTGTGGTGGTGAGTATTATGGTAGAAATGATGTCACTGGACAGTATATGGGACTATTTGCCAAGTACTTACAAGAATGTGGAATTATTGCCTCATATACCATGCTTGGTAGTCCTAAACAGAATGGTGTGGCTGAAAGGCATAATCGCACCCTTAATGATATGATGAGGAGTATGATGAGTTGGTCCAACTTTCCCACATACCTTTGGGGAGAAGCCATTAAGTGTGCCATTTACATCCTTAATAGAGTCCCCAGTAAATCTGTTCCTAAAACACCTTTTCAATTATGGACTGGTAGAAAACCTAGCCTTAATCATCTTTGTGTTTGGGGTTGTCTAGCAGAAGTGAGCATTTATAATCCATTTGAGAGAAAAACTAACCCCAGAACCACCTGTTGTTACTTCATTAGGTACCCAGATCATTTTAAAGGATACAGGTTCTACTGTCCCATACTAGGTGCTAGGATTGTTGAGTCTTAGACAGCTAAGTTCTTGGAGCTTGATACTACTGATGTGGTGATGTCACAACCAATCGTTGAGGATAGGGAAGTTGAGGTAATTCCTATTCCTTTGCCTACTATTCAGCAAAGTGTTGTGCCTACACCTGTTAATAGAGATGATCACTAGCAACTTGAGCTTGACACTGTACCTGCCCCTACTATTATTCCTACCCCTGATCCTATTGAGTCTATTCCAGTAGCTCCTGCTAGGAGATCTGGGAGACAGAGAAGATTTGCTATTTATGATGAGTACATTGTTTATCTTGATGAGAGTGAATATGATGTGGGTCCTATAATTGATCCAGTGAATTTTGCTAGTGCTGTTTCGAGTCCTCAATCCAACATGTGGATGGATGCTATGTCAAATGAAATGCAATCTATGGCACATAATGAAGTGTGCGAGCTCGTTGATCCTCCCATGGATTGCAAGCCTATTGGCTGTAAATGAGTGTTTAAAACTAAAAAGGATTCTAAAGAGCAAATTGAAAGATTTAAGGCTAGATTGGTTGCTAAGGGTTTTACTCAAAGGGAATGAGTCAATTATAATGAGACCTTTTCATCTGTTTCTTCAAAGGACTCATTCAGGATTATCATAGCTTTGGTAGCTCATTTTGATTTGGAGCTCCACCAAATGGATGTTAAGACTGCTTTCTTGAATGGTGATCTAGATAAAGAGATTTATATGACACAACCAGAAGGTTTCAAGGTAAAAGGTAAGGAATACATGGTCTGTAAGCTAAAAAAGTCCATCTATGGTTTGAAGCAAGTTTCACACCAGTGGTACTTGAAATTTGATGAAATAGTCACTGCTTTCGGATTTGTTGAAAATAAGGTTGATCAATGCATATATCTCAAGGTCAATGGGAGCAATTTTATCTTTCTTATTCTTTATGTTGATGACATCCTTCTTGCTAGCACTGATTTGGGTCTCTTGAGAGATACTAACTCACTTTTGTCTAACATTTTTGATATGAAAGATCTTGGAGAAGCCTCTTTTGTTTTGGGTATTGAGATCATTCGTGATAGATCTTGTGGTATGTTGGAGCTTTCTCAAAAGGGATACATCAATCGTGTGCCTGAGAAGTTTAATATGCAAAATTGTCAACCTAGTGAAGTGCAGTTGTGAAGGGAGATAAATTCAGCAAGAGTCAATGTCCCAAGAATGATCTTGAGGTGAAAGCCATGTAGAACATACCCTATGCCAGTGATGTCGGTAGTCTCATGTATGCACAAGTATGTACCCAACCGAATATAGCTTTTGCTGTGAGCGTTCTTAGGAGATATGTCTCGAATCCTGGAATGGATCATTGGATAGCTGCAAAGAAAGTTATGAGATATTTGCAGAGAACCAAAGACTATATGCTTGTTTATAGAAGAGTTGATGATCTTAAAGTTATTGGTTATCCAGGCTCAGATTTTGCTAGATGTGTGGATAACATGAAGTCTACTTCAGAATACATATTTATGCTAGCCGGTGGAGCTGTTTTTGGAAGAGTGTCAAGCAAAACTCTTACAGCGTCTTCCATTATGCATGCTAAGTTTGTAGCCTATTTTGGCACTGTAACTCATGCTGTTTGGTTGTGAAATTTCATTTCAGAACTTAAGGTGATTGATTCTATAGCTAGACCACTAAAGATTTTTTGTAATAATAGTGCAGCCGTTTTCTTTTCCAAGAACAATAAATCTTCAAGTAGGTCTAAGCATATAGAGATCAAACATTTATCTGTTAGAGATTTGGTAAAGAAATGAGACATCATCATTAAGCACATTGATACCGATCGGATGATGGCAGACCCCTTAACCAAGGGACTTAGACCTATTGTTTTCAATAGGCATGTTTCCAACATGGGTGTTATAGAGTCCTTTGATGTACTTGGTTAGTGGGAGTTATTTCTTTACATTATGTAACAGATATTTTTTTATGTTGAGATTTATAATTTCTCATTCTTATTGATATTAAATGAAAGTTATCATCTATGTTCTTTTGATAACATTGGTACATGAATATATTCATGATCTTGTATATATGTTATATTTGAAGTCTTAAGTTTCTTGTTACTTAAGCATTTTGGAATATGTCTTACCTTACTTTTGAGATATTTTGTGTAAGGCATATTGGTTTCCATTTGAAACTTTTAAATTCTCTTGCTTGTTTGATGAGCATATCTAAAGAGAATTGGACTGATAAGGGATTAACACATTTATGAGATCACCTATTAAGTGCTAATTTCCACCACACTACCTCATTTGATCCATGTCAATAAGATCATTGATATTTATAATCGTGAGTAGTATTACATGTGTTATAAGTGTAATGTTTACCTTGGTTCGATATTGATTATCTTGTTGGACGGAGTGTTTTAGGTGTTGTTTCTCATCTTTACTTGGCTTTGAAATATGGCCACAAATAGTCTTTAACCTGAGAGTTATTTTAAAAAAAATATTTTTTAAAATTAAAAAGAAATAATTAATGTTTGCTCAAGTGGGAGAATGTTGGAATTTTTCATATGTTGAGCATACATTAATTAATTTTTTATTTTGTCAAAATGGGTTAGAACCAAATTAAAGATAATAACGTACATGATAAGGCCCATTTTATTGTGATCTATATTGTTGGGTCTATGTGCACCTAATAGGGATACTGAGGATAGACGGTTAGTGTGGGCCAGTTGTTAAACCCACTACAGGCCTTTTATGGGAAGGCCCAGTGAGACTAGGGTTCACCCTCTGTATATTGGCTAGGTCCTCTCTCTTCACAATATACAGATAGTTGTTCCCATTAATAGCCATCATATTGATTGTGATAGAGACGAAGATCAAGCCCTAATATTTTGATCTTTCAGAGTTAAAGATGGAACAATCAAAATCCGGTATGCTTCCACATATTTTATTTTGTGTAATTAATATTCCAATCTTTGTATAAATTTGCACAAATTTATTTCCAACATTTTTCACTATATCCAGTGAGTACTTTTCAATTAAAAAAAAATTTATAACTCACACAACTAAGAGATACATATATTTAGTTAGACCCCATGAACAGTTTTATTTGCGTGGAACAATCCCATCCATATTAATCATCTATGGATTTCGAACTTGAACTGTACTTACGATTCATTATTTTTATCACACTGGCCCTTTTTTTAATTTAAAATCTTGTATATCTATATAAGTATGTATCTATCTAACATAGATGCAATAGAATTTTTGTATTCGGCTCAATCCTGTAAGTAAAAGATTGGACTGGATGATCCTATTTGGTCAAATACCTAGCGACAAACTCCTATGTTCCTTTCATTACGGTATTTCTGAACAAGTTTTTGGATAACAAAACAGATATTTCCAATATATAAAATAAAAATTCTAATGGCTCTGGCTACTCTAACCGTCCTGACCACAATTTTTTTCTTTTTCGAAAATAATGAGAAGGTTTTTGTCGAAAACGTGAGGAAACATCGAGAAAGCAACAAATATTTTTTGGTTTCAACCCTGCAACATAGAAGGAATAGGAAAAGGCCATATACAAATATTTTATCTCTCGATACGTTCCTCAAAAAATCTAATTCATGCGGATTCTTCCCCCAACTAACAAAGAGATCTTGGCGGAATTGCCACATATAAAATTGAGCACAATTTTGTAAAGGATCAATTGAAACCCTCTAATTGTTTCTGATTTTCCCAGAGAACCAGTAGATACTTCTACTGCGAAAAATGATTGTGATAAAAAAAAAAAAACGCTCAATATTTAGTTGGACCCCATGAACAGTTTTACTTGCTTGGACATATGATCCAAAATTATCCCTTTATGCCTTTGTTGCATTCTTACCGAGTGAAATATTAGACTTGTCATTCATGGGTATTTCCTCTGGACACGTAATGCTTATCAACTTAAATTTGTTTTTATTTTTTCTTTTCATTTATCTAATTTATGTTTTTTTAGGGACACCATGCTTGATCCCACTGCTGTCTTTGCTCTTCTTTTTGGAAGCGAACTGTTTGAGGATTATATTGGACATCTAGCTGTGGCATCAATGGCTTCCTCTGAGTTAGCTGGTGAAAATGACAATCCTGAAAAATTACATGATAGATTAAAGGCAAGTGTATTCCAAATTCATTTTATATTGCCAAATACAATTTTTTTTTTCCTTTTCTTTTTCTTTTGTGGGTAAAATTGTACCCTTGGGAAGCAGATAATTTGTTCCATTAGTAGTGCATCAAACTCAGGATTGATATGCAGCTTGATATTAATATTTTTAGATTGATATCTTCATCCAAAACTTTGGTGATTGCACTACTACCACCCTAAAATGGTGGCTAAACTTTATAAAAATAGAGGTTTGATGGTTATATGTCTTTTGCACAATTCGTCAACATCATAAATAAGCAAGCCCTGTTTTGACTGCATAAAATTGCTGTAGAACAAATTCTATGCTTTACTATCTTGTGAAACACATCAGCATTTTGGGAAACCAATTACAAGCCATGAAGGCTGTATTAGGTAAATGATAGTTATTTATTTATACATTTTTTATTTACTGTAAGGCAATGAATTTACTTTTATTTGTTATTAATTCGTGTCCTTTTTTCTTTTTATTTATTTATTTATTTATTATTATTTTTTTACTTAAGATTTGCAGACTTCGTTACTGCATTACGAGAAACTCTTCTATGACCTTCATTCTTTCTTAGTATACATGATACACTTTGATTTCAACAAAATATGTTCTGTATTACCACAACTGCTGATACAGAGTTAATCGATATTTATTTCTAGAATCAGAGTCTCCATGAGATTCATAATTGCTTATAACTTCCTTGAAGCAAAATAGACATTAAACAATGACTTTGATTTACTAGAAACATCGACATATTAGTTTAATTCAGTGGGAACAAAGTCCTTTTCCTCAGGTTGGTTCATCGAAATAAAATCTTTCTTATAAGGTCAAATCAATGATGGGTTCTGTTTGGCACCTAAATTTAATGATGGTGTAATTGGTAAGCACTATACTCTTGGGAAGCAGTTGTGAAGCATCTTGATTCAAATCCAAAAGGAAAATTCAGATTTTATTTTTACTCTTCATCTTATGCGATTATGCTTATAGCTGATAATTTTGCAGTGTATTGAATAGAGAAAAGAGTACTCCAGACAGATTTCTTTCGTTCTATTCTTTTTTTTTTTATATGGGGTTGCAAAAATCAAAAGACATATATAGATGAAGCATCACCTATAATTAGTAATTGCTTTCAAATTTTTTACCCTTCACAAAACAGTATTGTGATTTACGTGAGTCATCAGGTCTTATACAAATCATTATTTCATTTTATCTTCCTCAATGGATCTATTATCAAACTATGTGATGAAGGCTGTTCAAAGAGAACGAGAAGAAAAGCTCGCCAGAAAACTGAGAGATTTGCTTCACCAATATGTTCAAGGCGACAAAGCAGGATTTGTGCACTATGCTGAATCAGAAGCAAAACGGCTTTCCCATGCAGGTTAACTAAGCTGCCCACTGCCAATTCAAGTTTCTGCTTTTCTAAGTAAACTAAAGTGGTACTTTTGCAATGACTCTGTTAATGTTCTGTCTGCTGTTTGGTTGATCAATGACATAATCTCCTCATGTACAACCATTGTTATCAAAATATTAAGTTTTCTGTTGTTGTTAAAACTTTGTCCCACAGAATTGACATTATTTCCTTCGAAATTTCTACTCAATGTCATTCTCAAGTGTTCAAGTTGACAAATTTTGAAGGATACTTCTGATTGTTGCAATCACAGCTTTTGGAGTTGATGTTTTACACACCATCGGCTATATATACGCAAGACAAGCTGCACAAGAGCTTGGAAAGAAAGCCTTATATCTCGGGGTGCCATTTTTGGCAGAATGGGTTCGCAATAAGGGACATTTCTGGAAGTCCCAGATTACTGCAGCAAAGGGTATAGTCATTATCAAGAACAAAAAAAAAAAAAAAATCAATCCCATCCCTCCTTTTTGACTTTGTTTCATTTAACAATATATAATTCTTTGGAGAAAATGATTTCAGGAGCTTTTCAGTTGTTGCAACTTCAAGAAGATGTACGCCGCCAATTCAAAATGGACGTCAGTGGCCCAGAGAATGACCTGGAGTCGCATTTGAGGTTGAAGAAGGATACATTGATGAACTCGTTGTGGAAATTGAATGTAGTGGACATCGAAGTCACTCTTTTACATGTGTGCCAAATGGTGAGTTCATGAATTGCGTCTGTAATATCTACTGCATGCATTGACAATTTGTGGCTTTATTGTTAAGATTTTTTTCCAATTTTCATAGTTTATCATATGCAAGAAAACGCAAATATATATGTGGTACCTACCTACATATATATATTGATTTAGAGTAAATTTTTTTGATTTGTTTGCAGGTGCTGCAAGAAAGTAACATAAAGAAGGAAGAACTTAAGGCTCGTGCTACAGCTCTAAAAATTTTAGGGAAAATATTTCTGGTACAATAAGTGCCACAATTAAATTATTTCAATAATCTTACGTTTGTTGTAACTAATATTGTTGCGAAAGCAGGTGTTTAACCCATACAATAAGGCACCCAAAATAATGCCACATAATAGCAAACAAAATACCAAATAGGAAATAATGGCGGAAAATAAAAGAAATAATGCAAAGAAAGGAGAAGACACAAAATTTAACGAGATTCGGTAAATATTACCTATGTCCTCGAGCGCTGAAACCAATCCACTATCACCAAACTCACAAGTGCTTACAAAAGTTTACAAATGCTTGGATGAATAAAACCAAGCCAACAGGCCTTAATTTATAAGACCACTAGGTAGTGTCACATAGTGTTCCCTTTTGATATGGGATAAACTTTAATTTATAAGGTCATTACATTGTGTCTCATATTGCCCATTTTTGATATGGGACATAGAACCAAATGTAACAATCTCCACCTTAGCAAACAGGTCCACATCATCAGCGTCTCCAACATCTTCAAACTTGCAAAATATTGACCAAATTCAAGCAATGCTTGAACTTGGTCGAAGTCACCACCTTAATCATCATATCAGTAGGATTCTCAGCAATCCCAATCTTATGAAACAATATCTTCTCATCTTCAGTTATTTCCTGCACAAAATGATAACTGACGTCGATATGTTTTGTCCGTGCATGATAGACTTGGTTCTTTACCAAGTGAATTGTACTTAATTTGTTTGTTACAATATACAGTAACCTGTTTCTGCATAACCTCCAAGTCTTCAAGCAACCCTTGTAGCCAAATTGCCTCTTTTGTTGCCTCTGTAATTGCCATATACTCTGCTTTTGTTGTAGACAAAGTAATCGTAGACTGCAAAGTAGATCTCCAACTTGCTGCTACTTTAGCAAGAGTGAACACATAACTAGTAGTCGATTGACGTTTATCCAAATCTCTTGCTAGTCAAAATCAACATATCCAACCACACACTGACCAAGAGTATCATCACACTCAAATACCAAAGCAATGTCTATGGTGTTCAGAAGATACCGTAAAATCTGTTTCACAGCTTGCCAATGTCCTTTTCCAGGACTATGCATATACCTGCTCACAATTCTAACTGCTTGTGAAATGTCAGGTCTTGTGCACACTATAGTATACATCAAACTACCAACTACATTTGAATAAGGAATCCTCGACATAGACACAAGTTTCTCATCAGTGTTGGGAGATAAAGCTGAACTCAACTTGAAATGAGGAGCAGGTTAGATACTCACAGGTTTTGACTGTTCTGTCATGCTAAAACATTGTAGCACTTTCTTCAGATACTGTTTTTGGGACAAACAAACCTTGCCTCTCTTTCAATCTCTGCTCATCTCCATGCCGATAATTTTCTTGACTTCTCCCAAATCCTTCATTTCAAACTCTCGATTCAACTGAGTCTTCAAATTTTCAATCTCCTCTTGGCTCTTCAAAGCTATCAACATATCATCCACGCACAAGAGTAGATAAATGAAAGACCTATCATATAGCTTGCAACAATAGACACAGTGATCAAATTTGGTTTTAGTGTACTTTAACCCTATCATGAACTAATCAAATCGCTTGTACCATTGCCTCGGAGATTGTTTCAACGAATACAGTGATTTTTTTCAACTTGCAAACCCAATTTTTCTTTTCCAGTAACCTTAAATCCATCTAGCTGAGACACTTAGATTTCATCTTCCAAATCACCATGTAAAAATGCAGTTTTCACATCAAGTTGAACTAGTTCCAAATCAAACTATGCTACCAAGGCCAATAAAATCCAAATAGAAGAATGCTTAATAACTGGAGAAAATACCTCATTATAATCAACTCTTTCCTTCTGAGCATAGCCTTTTTGCCATTAATCTTGCCTTGTAGCGAACATCAGTTTTGTGAAGAAATCCTTCTTTTTTTTTTTTACAAATACCCATTTGCACTCAATTGCCTTCTTATCCTTTGGTAGTTGAGTTAGCTCCCAAGTTTGATTTTTCTGAATGAACTGCATCTTTTCATCTATTGCTCTCTTCCACTTCTCATTTTCTGAACTTCTAACTGCTTTTCTATAGGTGGAAGGAACATCATTGACAACTAGAAGTGCATAGGCCACCACTGTATCAAGGAAACAAGCAGGTTTCTTACTTTCTCGACGTGGCCTGTCATTGCAATTGACCTCAATTGCTGTGGAAGATCCTGGGTTGAAACCTCTGCCTTTTCTTCTTCGACATCCTCCTATGCCACTAGACTATTGACATTAGCTGGCTCAATTGTAGTTTTCTTAAACTCCACATGTTGCAGATTATTCTCCACCTACTACTGAATACTATTGGTCTTTTTCTCCTTTTCAGAATTTTCAAGTGTTACTTTTTCAACATGGCATACTCATCAAAGGTAACATCCCTGCTAAAGATAATTCTCTTTGAATTAGGACAACAAAGACGATATCCTTTCACACCCGAGCTAATTCCCATAAACACTGCTTTCTTGGCTCTCGGATCCAACTTAGACTCCTTAACATGATAATAAGTAATAGATCCAAATATATGTAAGAAATCATAATCATTAGCCGGTTTTCCAAACCATACCTCGATAGACATCTTGTCTCCAATCGCAACTGATGGTAATCGATTAATGAGATGGCATGCATAAGTTATTACCTCAACCCAAAATCCTTTGCTTAATTTAGCATTAAGCAACATACACCAAACATTCTCTAGCAAGGTCCGATTAATGCGTTCTGCCACCCTATTTTGTTGTGGTGTTTTTCTGACTATGAAGTGTTGCACAATATCTTCATCTTGATACACCTTAAGAAACGGATCAAATTTATACTCACCACCGCTATCTGATCTAAGCTTCTTTATCTTTCTGCTTGTCTGAGTCTCAATCATCTTCTTCCACTTTAGGAAAACTCCCAACACTTCATCTTTAGTCTTCATCAAATATACCCAAACACTTCTAGAGTAATCATCCACAAATGTAACAAAGTAATGCATACCTCCCAAAGATGTTGTTCTAGAAGGCCCCAACTATCAAAGTGAACATAGTCCAAAATGCCTTCAGTATTGTGAATAGTGGGGCCAAACTTCACTCTTGTCCGCTTTCTCATTACACAGTGCTCATAGAAATCCAATTTATAGGTTTTTATGCCTTTTAATAAGCCTTGCTTTACCAAATTTTTGCAAAACTCCTATACCTGCATGACCAAGTTGCATGTGCCATAACATGGATGTTTCTGCATTTGCATCTTCCTTAGAAATTGTAGCTACCAATCCGATAACTGTACTACCTTGAAGGTTGTATAAGTTATTCTTCCTTGTACCTTTCATCATCACTAGTGTGCCTAAAGTAACTCTAAGAACTCTATCTCGAATAGATATAGCGAAACCTTTTGTTTCTAAGGCTCCCAAAGAGATGAGATTCTTCTTTAAGCCTAGTACGCAACGAACATTTGTCAAAACTCTGATTGATCCATCATAATTCTTCAAACAGATTGAACTTATCCCAGTTGTCTTGCAAGAGCTGTCATTACCTATGAAAACAACTCCACCATCAAATTCTTCAAAATTGATGAACAACTCCTTGTGAGGACACATATGATAGGTGCATCCAGAATCCAAAATTCACTCAACAAAATAAGAAATTGAAGGTAGACCAATCAATGCAAAATCAGAGTCATCATCTTCACACTTGGCTACACATGCATCAGAAACTATTTTGCCCTTATCTTTCTTCTTAAACTTTGGACAATCTTTCTTCTAATGCCTTTTCTCATGACAAAATGCACATTCATCTTTACCAATTTTTCCTCTTGACTGAGATCTGCCCCTTTGATTGGACTTATGACTCTGAGATCGACCTCTAACAGCATATGCCTCTCCTGTATTATACCTATGCTCCTTTTGATCTTTCTTCCTGATTTCAGTGTTGTACGAAGAATTGTACACTTTATCAAATGTTACCTTATCCTTACCATGTAGAAAGATAGTGACAAGGTGATCATATTTTTCAGGAAGGGAAGCTAACAGCAATAAAGCCAAATCCTCATCTTCAACAGTCTTATCCAAATTTAACAAATTTGCTATTAAATTATTAAAAGCAACAATATGATCATTAATAGAGGTACCTGGTTAATAATGGAAGCGGAACAATATCTTCTTCAAACAGAGTCTATTCTCATAGCTTTTCTTCATAAACTTATTCTCCAATTCATTCCACATCTTGCTTGCAAACGTCTCTTTCATAAAAGGATATTTCTATTCCCTACTAAGATAAGATCGAATGGTTCCACATGCTTGGCGGTTGATCCTTTCCTATTCTTTATCATTCATCTTATCTGGCTTCTTTTCTTTCAGAGCAACATCTAACTCTTGTTGATAAAGAAGATCAAACACCTCACATTGCCACATACCAAAATTGTTATGGTCGTCGAACTTCTCAACTTCACACTTTGCATTAGTCATAGTAACCTTAGTCTGGTGTGGACGAAGAAGCTTCTGCCATTCTTCCAACAATTTTCGCACGCCAAAGTTGAATATCAGATTTTGTGGTAGTACCTCAGGAAAGTTCCTAAGAAAGATTAGGGGGGCCACACTGGTCCCGCTTAAAATCCAACTTTCTTAGACAGAACTTTCCTAGACATGCACATACACACTAAATACTAATTCAACAACCTTGACTCTGATACCAATTGTTACAAAAGCAAGTGTTTAACCCACACAATAAGGCATCCAGAATAATGCCACACAATAGTAAACAAAATACCAAATAGGAAATAATGGTAGAAAGTAAAAGAGATAATGCAAATAAAAGAGAAGACACAAAATTTAACAAGATTCGGTAAATATTACCTACGTCCTCAGACGTTGAAACCAATCCACTATCACCAAACTTACAAGTGCTTAAAAAAACTTACAAGTGCTTACAAAAGCTTACAAATGCTTGGATGAATAAAAACAAGCCAATAGGTCTTAATTTATAAGACCACTAGGTAGTGTCACATAGTGTCCCCTTTCGATGCGGGACAAACTTTAATTTATAAGGCCATTACATTGTGTTTCATATTGCCCATTTTCGATGTGGGACTTAGAACCAAACCTAACAAATATTACCATAAGTAACTTGACAGCTTAACAAAAATAAAATAAATCATAAAACTTAAAACATGTATGATAGGCTAAATGTAGAGGCATGATCAAAGCCAAGGTACTAGTGATTAGTTTTATCGTAGTGACCTGATAGTGGCTTGGCTTTGTTCTTTTAGCGGGAAAAGTATGGACAAGGTGGCGAAACATCAAAGAAAAACATTGCTTCTAACATAAATGATGAAGAAAGCAGTTCTGATAGCAGTGAGGAAGAGGATTCATCAAGAATGCTTACCTATCGAACTCCTCTGATCACGCAGGCAAGTCTAATGATTCATCTCCCGTGTACTTCCAAGCTCACAAATTCTTCACTTTGATCTTGTAGTAAAACAAAAACTGTCACCTGACAAGTCAAAATCAAGTGAGTGACAGAAACACACATTATAACTAGCTCACTTACATTTCTGCTGTGGCAGGGCATTGGTAGACTCTTCAGGTGCCTCTGTAATCCCGCATTTGATGTCGATGACGAAGAGATTGTGTACAAAAGCAGCAAATAATGCACTCCAGAGCATATCGAAGAGAGTTCACCTGTGGCTTGTTCAAGATTGTAATGAAATATGTGTTTGCAACGGTTTGACATTGAGCAACACGGAGATTGCAATTTCCATTTTCTTCAGGAAAAAAAAAATAATGATAGAAGGCCAGAGAGGCACAAGCCAAAATTATGATTTGTTTTGTCTTATATTTTGTTGACATACATTCCAATGTCATTATATACATATATATATATGAAGCAGATTTGAGGCAAAAATCAATCAGAGGTAACAACATCCAGCCATTTCCTCAACACTGTAAGGAAGCCTGAAAAGGCTTTAAAAAGGCAGTATCTGAAGACACAAAATTTCATGATTGTTGATTCAAACAGCAAAAGGACTACCACATGAAATCACAAACATATATATATGAAGCGGCATTATTATTTTTTTTATCTTTTTTCCCTTTTTTAAACTGAAACCCGAGAGAGTTCTACTTCTAACAAGACAATTCACTCGGTAAGCAGGGTGAGGAAGTGCACTGGCAGCCCGGTGTGCTTGAACAGCACATGCACAATGCACAATGCACTGATGTTAAACTCAAACAGCCGCTTATAATGAGAGAATGTCTTCCTGGGCAAGTGTGAAGTGCAGGAAACGAGTGACATACTGCCTGAACAGCTGGAGGAGTAAGAGCCGTGCACTGGCTGATGTTAAGATTCATAAGAACGTCCTCCTCCTCATGACTGTATTTCACCGACTCCCACATCTCATGCTTGCCCTTCACTCTGCTGTGAGCCAGAGAACACATTGCCCTGTCTGTGATATTTTGGCAGTAGTAAAGACCAAGGGATCTGAGATGAAGGCAGTTATTTGCCAAAGCAGTAACACTGTCATCTGCAACAAGATGCAATTAGGCATTACAGTCTATTACAGAATTGGAATACCAAGGGAGCTACATAAAATTCCATTATAAGATATCAAAACAATTGTTCCAATTAAATCACATTGAAATTAACTAGAACTCTCGAAATCTTGCCCACCTCATGTACCGTTGAACTAGAAATGACAATCTGTGCATTAGAACAATATAGAGCCTTTTGTTTGATAATGTTTCTATAATATAAAGATTTAGCACAGAAAATTGCTCGGCAGATAAACAGGACCTAGAATTTCACGAATTTTGGTAAGAGATTCCACATGTAGAATTTGAGAGGAACTGCACCTCTCAAAGGGTTGGAATTCACTAATATCTGAGCTAAGCAACAGCTAAAATATCTCATATTTCACTGTCACCGTTTAAACAACACAAGAATGTATTGTATTTTCTGGGATTTTAATTATTTTGCATTTGACTCAATCGAACCCAAACTCTCAAGTCTCTTTAGTGAATGATTGCAGGCTAAAACAAGGGGGTCTGCTAAGAGAATTTTTGGATACAATTAATTATGACGATATGCTTGTTATAAGAACACAGCCACACAAATCGAGGGCTCTTAGATCCGTGCATCCATATGCTAAACTCATTACTCCAACATCACCAACATTCTCACACCATCCCAAATTCAAGGTTTGCAACTGAGAGCAGTTGTGTCCAATAGCCTGCACACAGTAACTCAGTAAAGTCAGAAACTACATAGTTCCTATTTGCTTATAAATCCATTATAATTGTAAAATTTACCATATCTCAATTGCACTAGGAATTAAATTAAAAAGCACGAATAAAATGGTTAGATAATCATTAGACTAACTTTCTCATAGAAACAATTCTTACCATGTTTAAAATTTAAAAATACAAAAAATGCCTAAATACTAATTAGGCTTGGGACTAATTATTTTTCTAAATTCTAATTTTAAATTTAAAAATTGGTCACAATGACCATATTTGTTTTATTTTATAAAATACAACGTATGATTAATAATAATATTTTAATTTAAGTTATTTTTATAAAACCAATAAAAAATTATTATTAAATCATATGCGACACTCTTCATTCTACTTTTTTTATCTTTACAAATCTTTGAGTGAATTAGTTTTGGGAGTAATTTTTTTTTAAATTTAAATTGGTCAGATTGACCTTTTTTTATCATAAAGCACAATGTACGACTAATAATAATATATTTAATTTAAGTTAATTTTATTAACTAATTAAAAAATTATTATCAAATTTTGTGTGGCGCTATATATTTACCATTCTACTTTTTTTACTTTCACAAATTTTTGAATAAAATATTATTTTTTTTAATTTTTAATACTTTTTATTCTTATTACTTTCTTTTGTTTCACATTAATAGATGACCACAATCCCACACAACTTTACATCTTTCTTTTATTATGGTGGTAACATGTGATCTTAAATGTAAAGTAGATTCTTTAGTTGAAACCTGCCTCTTGGTTCACAATAATTATAAGATTTACTAAAAAAATTAATTCAAATTGAAAAAGGATTTAAAAATTATTAAAAATTAATTAAATTGATAAAAATCTAATTTATCTTACAATAACAATTCTTATTATAACTTAAATTTAAAAAAAAAAATTAAGAAAATGTCTAAATTAAAAAAAAAAAAGCCTAAATATTATTTAGGTTTGAGAGTAATTTTTTTTAAGAAAAATTTAAAATTTAAACTTTAATTGATCATATCGATCATTTTTAATCGATTAAAACCTGATTAGCACCTAAACCCACAAAAAAAACAAAAATTACAAATTACTAAATGCTGTGGACAACTTTACGTACATTTATATTATCATCTTAACGCCCTTTTACGAACTCAAATACCACCTTGCAACTTTACAGCAACAAAACCCAACATTAAAAAAAAAAAAATGGTGAATAATTTTAGTTCTATTGTGTGGTGTGTATCAATTAACAATGAAAACACTCCTTGAAGGGTAATAAAATGACACAAAACACATTCACTACAAACAAGTTCTGGTAGCCGAAACATTCAACAGAAAAGGGTAAGAGAGTAATTGATCGTATTCAGCTAAATTACCCGGATAGAAGAGTTGCATTCGAATTAACAGTTACCCTTTAAAGAGTGTCAATCTAGATTAGTATATTAACTATGAAATTAAGCATATATTAAAAGAAGAGAAGGATCAAGTTTGGCATAATGAGCCAGCCAGCCAATCGGTTCATACACCTATCAAGTGTACATATATAATCCTGATAATACGATAATAGAGACACGTATTTGGTTGGGACGAAAAGAAACTCTTCAGAAAAAAAGATTACAATAGTTTTGTAGAGACTACGTATCTCTACTTTCTAGAGAGAGAGAAGGAAAAAAAAAAAAAAAAAGATGTGCTGTTCTGCACTGTCTTATTCGGTAGGCAGTCATATGAGTTTTGCTGAGACTTCACCAGCATGGGAGCAAAATGGAAATGCAGCATGTCATAAATTACAATTCACACCCCTTAGCTTTTCCCCAAACTCCGCTTCAGGGCTTGACATTTTAATTGTAACAATTAAAGGTATGAGGATTCAATCTGTTGTAATATTAGGCCTCCATCATCCTCAGTTATAATTCCACTCATGTGTGCACTTACCGTTTTATTCCCCAATTCGTAGCCATTTATTAATTTAACGGTGGAACAGTAAACAAAGAGTGATGGAGGCCTCACATTCTATAAATTGAATTTTTGAACTTTTATTTATTACAATTAAAATGTCAAGCCTTGAAGTGGGATTCGGTGAAATGCTCAAGATTGCAAAATGTAATTTGTCCTTTTTTTATTTAGAAAAATGAGGTATAAGTTGATCTGCTAAATTCTGAAAATGGCTATTCTCCCCTTCCAGAAGGTGCACAACCTGCCATTATGGTCATAGAAGCATCTGATTAGAAAAAGAAACAGGCGGATGAAAAAGTCATGGACAAAGGAACAAAATTTAGTTAGGGTAGGTTGGCAAATGGGAACATTTCGAAAATGCATAAAAAAATTTCAGAAATATTTCAAAAACAGAACAAAAATATGAAAATAAATAGAAACATTTAAAAGTATAAATTAAAAAATATATATCTAAAATTATAAAAACCAAAAAATAAAATAATGAAACAACTTCTTCGGTATATTGTGTTATATTTTGATGTCCTTTATCGTGTTCGATGAGATGAGAATATTAAAATTATTATCTTAGGAGACAAAAACACTCTTCAATGCTTGATAGAAAATAAACAATATTTTATTCCTTGGTCATGGATTAGTCAACAGTTAGTGGAGATGTGATGTTATGCACAGAATTAAGTGAGGTTGGATTAAGTTGAGTAATGCAATAGGTGTTTTATGTCATCGTCGTAAACATTTAAGAAAGTAGAAGTCTTACAGAACAATTAAAGTGATTTGGCCATATACAACAAAGCCAGAAAATTTGCTAATTAGGAGGAAAAATAGCATCAAAATTGCGGGTAATGTATTGAGTAGGGCAAATCAAAACTAGAATGGGTAGAAATAATAAAGAAATACATAGCTCAATATAGTTTAATGTAAAAAATGGCCATTAACCGAGCGGAATGAAAAGTAAAATCTATGTAATGACCCCATTTAATTGGGAAAAGACTAGGCTGGGTTGGTCATAGATTACTGAGAACAAAATTTTTGGGTATCCTGAAAGTAGTATTGCAACAAATCCTAGATGATAAATATTTCTTCTTGATGAGGGCTTGATGATTATTTATACCAAAAACCTCTCTTTATACTAGGCTACATGTTACACCAGATTGTCATTTATTACCAAAAACCGCTCATTATGCTTTGACTGTTGACTTCTAGTCACACAAGATCATCTTTCAACTTCTAAAGAAACAAAATCAACTGATCCATTTTTGCCTCTTGATATTTCACAAAATTTTGATCACTTGCAAAATAGGATCAATGACAAGTTCAATACAAATAAAAATAACAAAAAAAGGATTATATAAATCACAGCTAATTGACAAACCATAATAATTTTGTATACCCACAGAAATATTTCACAAGGAGAGGGCATTCAAAGCATGAATGATGATTTACCTCTCCCATTGATGGACGCAGCTCTGGGTTACTTTGCACGCATAAATATGCTGCTCTAGCCATTTGATATAATTCAAATGTATCATATAACTCTCCAAGACGAGGATCAATGAGTTCATGTAAGGCCAGCTTCGTAATCAGTGGTTCTGCCTAAATAGTAAATTGCCACATTTAAGAGGCCTTAGTCACAATGAGGCCAAGGAAAATAAAAACATGATTCTCCATTAGGCTAAAAGACGTAGCTCATGAGGAGGAAAAAAGAAGTGTTCCAAATTGAGATGAAACCAGAAAACAGGCATAACTTCGTAATTATTGGTACAACTGAGCTAGATAACATACCCACTGTCTCAGGGATTGTTGTTGGTCATCTCTCTTTGTGTCAACCACCTTGCGTCCAGATATCAGTTGTATCAGAACAATACCAAATGAATAAACATCTGTTCGTACAGAAACAATACCATTTTCTGCATACTCCGGAGCAAGGTATCTGCACAAACGAAAATTTCCTTGTGATTGTTTGGTTGGAAACTACAGTTGTGAAATTGAAATTTTGGCATATGTTGTAAAGCGTAAAATATAGAGTACTCACCCAAATGTACCAAGTATCCTTGTTTGGACAGGATCACCACTCAACTTCCATTTTGCAAGGCCAAAGTCACCTAGCTGTGTGAAAAAGGTAACTCCATAAACTGCAAGAAATAATATGACCTGGTTTTTAAACCCCAAAACTTCAATTATGTTAGAATCCCCTGATTTTCCTTCCATTTGAAGTCTTGGTGAAGCTTAAAAAATGTGCTTATTGTTGAACCCAATAAACCTACCTACTTGGGATAAAACTGGGTGTCATAGCCATCTAACCTTGAAATGAGCACACTGAGATATGGTGCATTATGGGTTTCAATGGTGTGACTGGGCATCTACCAGTGGATTTGCTTTACATGACAAGCCAATTCTCTTGCCCTTTCAATGTTTCTTACCAAAGAACAGCCAAACTATGCAAACAAGCACAATAATAACTCAGTTTAGTATAAAAATCATCAAAAGACTCATCCTCTTCCATCCTAAGAGTTTCAAAGACACTTCTTAGTTTTTTCTTATGTGATGTAATGGTACACGCAAATTAACTAAGTGGTACAAGAGCAAGAGGCTAGATCAGGCGATTGGGTATTAGTCTTCATGCTCATATACTTAGATTTGAACTTGTGAACTAAAAGAAAGATCCATATAAATGCATAATTTTGTTTCAATTAAAGAAATTAGAGGGTTTATCTGCTGATCAACTCTACTTTGGGGTTGTTCTAACCTATTTCGGACTTCGATTTGTGCACCATCTGAACTGGTGTACTCCTAGTTCAGAGCTTTATGTCTAGGGGCTAAATTGGGCATAATCTAGTGTTTTTCGGGCCCAACCTGACGCATAACAAGTTTATTCCCAGTCTAGCCTAGCCAATAGCGAGCCATTCCCTAATTGACACTAATTTATACACCATTGGTTATTAAGATGCTTGAGGCAAGAATGAACAAAGAAACAAGTATCCCCACTCATATAACCAATCAAGCACAAAGTGATGGGTCCCATAAAAACCCAAAGCACTTTGGCAATGAATTCTGACAATAAATTTTATAACTTTATTACAGTCTTTCGATTTTAAAGCTGCTTGTAATGACGTTATTCTTATCAGATGAGGTTGAAATTGTCACTTGAAATGATGATGATGGTTGAGTTTATTGAAAGGTATCCGCAATAGGTGGGAAGGGTTTTTTAAGTTCTTGCGATTTCATATGAACAATGAGGAGAGATTGGAAGGGAGGAGGCTCCAGGATCTGTTCCCTGATATCTTTTTGTTCCATGGTACATAAGAAGGCTTCAGTTGATAACACAGCTCTAAGTGATACAAGAGCAGATTGTGTGGAATTGTGACATCTACAGAAACTTATTGGATTCAGAGATTGAGAGTTTTGATAGATTGATGCAAAAGTTGTATGATTTCAAGTTGGGGGAATGGGAGCGTAAGGCGAGATGGAGTTTGCCTACAAGAAGTCTTTTTGAAGTGAAGACATTATTATGTTTTGTTGGGGAGGAAGCTATCCCTTGGAAGATCATATGAGGGTATGGTGCTCCTTCGAATGGGGCTTTTTTTATATGTTATGTGATTCATGGTGAGATACTTACCATAGACAATCTTATTTTAAGAAGAATGGTCATTTTTAACTTGCGTTGTTCGTCCACAAGGGGTGCAGAATCCATTGACCACATTTTACTTTATTGTTCTTGGGCTAAGGAAATGTGAGATTTGGTTCTTCCTTGCTTTGGTATCACTTAGTTCTTTTTGAGAGAGGTTAAACGGGTGTTTCAAATTTGGTGAAGTAACAAGAACCTTAGAAAGAAAAAGAAGGCTTAAAGAGTAGTTTCTTTTAGCATTCGTTAGTTGATTTGGAGAGAGCATAACAGGAGGACTTTTCAAGGAATAGGGTTAACTTTAAGTAGGTTAAAATGAGTGTTAATATCTGCATTGTATTGGTGGATCACAAAGAGTAACTTTTTTTTTTTTTTTATCATTTTTAGAGAGCATGGAGCTTTGATTTCTTTTGTAATTGGGTGGCATTCCTTGATATCTTTTTCTAGTAAATTTCTTCATTTACCGATAAAAAACAAGAACTGCTATAAAATCATTATACATATTAATTTTTTTATTAATAACCATTAAAAATAAATTTTGTAATAATTCAATTTTAACTTAAATAAAATAAATGAAATAATTTTTTATCTTTTTATTACTTTTTATTTTTTACTATAAACTTAATATTCATAACTAACATAAAATACTTTCATTCAATAAACAAATAGGGTAAATTATACCTAGACCCCTTCAACATTAGGCTAATTACACCTAGACCCCCTGAATATTTGAACCTTACATCTAAACTCTTTATTCCCAAATATTCATAACACTTAAGTCCTTACGTTAGTTTTCTTCGTTAATTGTCGTTAACTGCGTTATAAAATGACGAAAATGCTTCTCCCTCGTCAGTAACACTCAGGGGGTCTACGTGTAATTAGCCTAATTTTCAGGGGGTCTAGGTATAATTTGTTCTTATTAAAATTGTTTATTTTATTGAAATATTTTATTAAATTATATTAATTTTATTAAATCTAATAATAATTTATTATTAAATTAAATTATAATGATACATTTTATTAAAACTAATTATTATTAAAAATAAATATTTATAACATTAAATTAATTAATTTAAATATATTTTATTAAATTAATTAAACAAATTAAATTAATCAAATTAAATTAATTACTATGAATAAAATTATATAACTAAACATATTTATGTTTTATTTACGTACGAATAAAATTATATATTTATGTTTTAGAAATATCCAGTAAACGTTTTTTAACTAGGTAAGGCTCAAAATGATTGCTCTACAAACATTTTTATCTAAAATTTTGTTATTTTTAATTACATCCATCCTTAAATATATTGAACTATTTTTTCTTAAAAATCTACTCTCACTAATGAAAATCTTCCAAATTATTTTAATTACTTAATTACATATTTTTTCTCATTTAAATTTTATATTTAATTATATGATTAAAGCCGTGTCAAATGAAAAATAAGATTAAATTAAAAAAGACTTTGCATATAAAAAAATTTAAAATAACTAAAATTTTTAGTTTTATTATTTAATTATTTTTAAATCTATTTTTCTTCCAGTAGACTCAATTTTAATAGAGGACTTTGTTTTAAATGATTAATAAAACTAAAATATTGATATTTATCAATTTAGCTTTTGATTTTTTTATAGTTTTAATTTTTGTAATTTATAAAAATTATTTTGAACATGATAGGATAAAATTTTAAAATTATTAATTAATAAAAAATATTGATATTTTGTCAATTCATTTTTTAATTTTTATATAGTTTTAATTTTTGTAATTTATAAACATTATTTTGATCATGATAGGATAAAAGTTAGAAATTACTAATTTTTTTAAAAAAATCCTCCACTAAAATTGAGTCTGATCGAAGAAAATATATCTAAAAATAATTAAATATTAACATTTTAAAACATTAATTATTTCAAATTTTTTTAAATGCAAAGTATTTTTAATTTAATTTAATTTTTTATTTGACATAGCTTTAATTATATAATTAAAAACAAAATTAAAATGAGAAAAAATATGTAATTAAGTAATTAAAATAATTTGAAACATTTTTATTAGTGAGAGTAGACTTTTAATAAAAATAGTTTAAAGAATTAGTTAAATACATTTAAGGATGGATGTAATTAAAAATAATAAATTTCTAGATAAAAAAGTTTGTAAAATAATCATTTTTGAGTTATACCTAATTGAAAAGTGTTTAGTAGATATTTCTAAAAACATAAATATAATTTTATTAAAAAATAAATTTGTTTAGTGATATAATTTTATTTACAGTAATTAATTTTATCTAAATAAAAATATATAATTCTATTAAAAATATAAAATTAATTGAATTCAATAAAATAAATTTAAAATTAATTTGATTAATTAATTAAATAAAATACATTTAAATTAATTAATTTAATGTTATAATATTTATTTTTAAAAATAATTAGCTTTAATAAAATGTATCATAACTTAATTTAATAATAAATTATTATTAGATTTAATAAAATTAATATAATTTAATAAAATATTTCAATAAAATAAATAATTTTAATAAGAATAGATTACACCTAAACCCCCTGAACATTAAGCTAATTACATGTAGATCCCCTGAGCATTATTAACAAAGCAGGGGCATTTTTGTTATTTTACAACGCAGTTAACGGCAGTTAACAGAGAAAATTAATGAAATGACCTAACTGTTATAAACATTTGGGAATAAAAGGTTTAGGTGTAAGATTCAAATGTTCAAGAGGTCTAGGTGTAATTAGTCAAATGTTTAGGGGTCTATGTGTAATTTACCTTAAATAAAATATTAAATTTAATGGCTGATTTTAGTGGAAAAGGAAGCCAAGCCACGTGTTAGGAAATGCGGGCCTCACCACTCCCGAGATTTGTTCACCTGGGTTTAAGAGGTTGATTTCACACCTTAAATGGATCTTTGATGAGAAGGCCCAATAGTAGCCCATTTATTAAAATAGCAATACCCAGCCCACTTGAGCTTGGTGGTTTTTGGGGGGTTCACAGTTTTGGGCTCACATTACCTGCCCTAATGGCAATGAACTTATTCATATGAGACATTCAATGAACTAAAAATGATCAAACATCTAATCAAAATTAAAGGTATCCCATACAATTTTACCATTGGAACAAAGTCATGTGTGAGCAGTATGTTGCTTGGCCGCATGTCCCGATGAATTATTGGACTTGCCCTGCATTCTTCATGTAGATAACGCAGCCCTTTTGCAGTTCCAATGGCAATGGCATGTCTCTGGTGCCACTCAAGAACATTTGCTTCCTTATCTGAAAAAAATATTCCCAAAAAAAAGTAATGAAAAGAGAAAATATTGGGGGGAAGAAAAAGGTAGCAGCTAAAGTCCTTCTGGTGTGGAGAATGGAATTTATTGGAAATGAATTAATGAGCATTGAGACTAGAGGCATTTGAGACTATCAATCGCAGAAGTTACTTACCAAATAGATGCCACTCAAGAGCCTTATTGCATATATACTCGTAGACCAAAATGTTTTGGTTTTCCTTGCAACAATAACCAAGTAGCATCACAATGTTCTTATGACGTGCAAAGCTTAAGACAGATACTTCTGAATGAAATTCTGTGAACCCCTGCATACTTGCTTCTTTACGCACCTTTGCAGCAATAAGCTGCCCATCTTTAAGTTTTCCCTTGTACACAAATCCATATCCGCCTTCTCCTAACAAGTTCTCCTCTGAAAAATCATTTGTCGCCCGCTGTACCTCAGAAAAACTAAATTTCATGGAATCCATATATAACTCGTTCTTCATCCCACAAGCAACACAAAGAACGGGTGCATCAGAGAAACGTTGCCAACTAGGATTTTTGTGCTGTTTATGCGTGGTCAATGAAGAAGCAGGAAACTTATCTTCTGCTTCAGTATTCCTACCTGTAGAAATTGTTAAAAAAATAATTTCTAAAATTCATTTAGCAGCAAAATCTAGAAAGCCAGTTCTCAAGGCGGTACAAAATGTTTTCTTTTATTTTCTGCTGACCACTGGACTAATGTAGTAGGCATATACCATACACAGATGACGAATAAGAAATGCCAGGGGCATACAAGCCACTGGTGTCCTATTCATTGGTGCTATGCAATAAAGGCAAGAAGGGTAGCATTATTAGCATTTTATCAGAAGTAAAATATCTTTTTTAGTATCATTTTTTTTAGATAGGATAACATACTGACATTGTCAAAGTGCTCTTTGACCATTGGAATTCAAAACAGTTGGATAAGTAAAAGAAAATATTACTGTTACCATTACCAACTTTGTGTTAGTCATTGAATATCATAAAAGCTGTGGAGTATGCACCAAAATATTTGAAAAAAAAAATGTTTGGAGGTCGTGGTATAGCATGATTGAAATTTTAATAGTCTAGAACCATCATTTTTGTGCACATGTTCTAATGTTCACCCAAGCTTGGATTATGACAAAAATTAATATGTCCGCAAACTTTAGTAAATTCCAATTAACGAAGTCGTTATTTCTGACATAAATTTGTTGAAAACGTTGAGAAACATGCAAAGAGATCCACAATTAGAACTTTGAAGGTTAACAGATAATTCAACTTTCTTCATGATAAAATATTTCCTCATTATATGGTATTTGGAAGGGTCTTACTGTAATTGGTTAGGCATTTCCTGTGGCTTTTAAACATTACACATTGAGACAATGATGGCAGATAACATATGGGAATGAAGATGTTAGAATTTATAACATCCCCCAGCTACTACCATTGATAGCACAAAATTTGCTTTAAGAGCATGGCACAGAAACTAGACATGTACAACTTGGCAGTCAACGAAAACAACAGTAAAATGTTAATCAATCTAAAGCAATAGGAATCATTCTGACTGACCTGATTTTTCATGCTTTGAAGCAGAGCTTAAGTCGCTGGATGAAAAGCTATACTCCCGTGAACTATAAGAAAATAAGGAGGCCAAGTTGTTCTTTAGTGTATAAGAACTGTCAGTGAAACTCGTGGATGCAGAACAACTCCTGCAAAAACTAACAGACTGCTCACTGTTCTCACTATCTTGTGAAGCCAAAAGTGGAACAGGCTTGCACATAGAGTACACCAGCATACGTTCCAAATTATCCATATCTGCAGTAACATCAGGTTTGCACACTGCCACAGACAAGTCATCTTGAACTAATGCAACCTTGGAGGGTAGTTTACGGTAAAATGACAAATCCCGTCTGAGGTACCTGTCAAGAGTTCTAACTTGTTCTTATTTATCTAAACAGAGGAGTATTAACTTGTTCTCAAGGCCAGTAAACTACGGAAATGAAGCAACTGAAATACAAAAAGCACGCACACACATTCAAGGACAGAAAGAAAGGAGAAGGAGAAGAGCACATGCCCCCTCTCAAATATTTTGGGGGAAAAAAAAATTGTATGCATATATAAACTTGAAATTTTGGAAAGAAATCATACATTTTTTACATCCCCCTACTCAAAATCTATAAGAAGATTCATTACCCAGGAAAATTAATCACCAAAATAATTAAATTGGTCAAAATTATTATTAACAAAATCAAATCCAATTTGTAGTTAAAAAATCAAATTAAGTATTTTTATTATTTAGAAATAAAGAATTAAATTTAAAAACTCATGCATCACCAAAAACCAAAAGTAACTTTGAAAAAAAAAAAAAGCTTGTGATAACTAATGATGTAAATTAAAGACGTAAAAATTATTTTTTGAAAAAGTAAGGGTTCACAACATTCATACATTAATTTACATGCAATTTTAAGTTATTATTTTTTTTATATTGTTTGTGATCATTAATAGTCATTAAAACTTCCTTTATCTATTAGGCATTAATTTAATGGTTTTTATTTCATACTTGAATGAACTTTATAGAGGAGTTCAGAAATAAATGATAATAACTATTTTTTATTTTTAGTTTGTAGCAGGTTTTTTATTCATTGATTTATGTGTAATTTGTTTTCGAAAGTTCATTTTTTTTTAACCCAGTAAGCATGATTTATTTGTGATGTTTCGCTACTTCTAAACCAAATTCCTGACTCCATCCTTGCACACATGCATATGACAACTCAGATATAGACCAACTGTAATTACAGAGAGTGCAATGGATGCATTGCCAACAAGGATGAAGCTGATTACACCATGCATGTTATTCATCAGAAATTGTGTATCCTGTTTTTGGGAACTAAACAGTGAGAGCCAATATTTCAAATCAGGCTACAATTAATGAATAAGCATCAATAAATATAATTGATTGCGAAACTTTTTCCAAATTATTAGAATGATTTTTGAGTAAATTACACTCTGCACCATTACACATTAGACCGAATCTACTTCAAAACCTACACGCTACAGCTTTAATTACAATAATTAAGTCCTTATCATCTAATTTGTTGTCATGTGGAACTTTTTGAACTTATATTTCAGGATTTTCCAATGACAAGTATAATTAACTACGAAACTCGACTCAAAATTGTTAGAACAATTTTCAGGTGAATTATTCTTTGCACCCTTACACTTTACACCGAATTTCACTCCAAAACCTACTCTTCTTTTTTTTTTTTAATAACTCGGGGTATCCATGCGAGCTTGCGCACATCTCAACTAATCTTTCAGGACCCTTGAAGTTAACAACCAAGTAAACCTCAAATAAAACTGAGGAAACTCAAACTAGTGACCAATAAAGTCTCTATGCTTCAAAAAAATAAAAAGTAAAAAAATTGTTGCAATGAGAAACTTTTTCTGAACTTTCATTTAGGATTTTCCATTAACTAGCCACGTGGCCATTTTTAAGGGGTAAAAAATCTTTTATAATTCCACCAAAAGACTCACTTATGTTCATTGTACAACCTAGTACTTGATGTATCAATGTTCTAATAGGCTATCTAATAAAATGAATGTTTACTTCTAAACCTGCCGATGAAGTGCATGCAATGCACAAAAGTGAGTGTTTTGGGGCTAGAATATGGAAGAAAACTATTGATTTTATATTTTTACTCTTAAAAAGTGGCCACGAGACAAGTTAATGAAAACCTCCAAAACAAAGGGTCAGTATAAGGTCCACATTGCAACAAATTAAAAGCATAGGAATTTAATTGTTACTAGGAGTTCACAAAATAATCAACCTAAAAAATGAAACAAACCTAACTGCTAGTTGATGAGGACATCAGTTTTTAAATTTATTTCTTTTTATTATTATTTTTTATTATTTAAACCCATTTGTTTTGGGCTTTATTGATTATAAGTTTATATTATTAAAGATTATTTGGATCCATTTGTTTTTGGGCTATTTTAGTATTGGGTTTATTTTAGGCCTTTGTGTTAGGCTCATGAAGTTTTTTATTTAAACCCTAATTAGGGTTAGCAGAACATTATTGATTGATTAGATGATAATTTGATTGCTTCTTCCCTACAGCTACTATTCTTTTCCCTCACCTTCTCATTTTCTCTTCTTCTTCTTCTTCTTCTTCTTCTTCTTCTTCTTTTTTGATTCTTTCGTTTTCTCTACGAGCCTACAACTTTAGTATCAGAGCAAAGGATCCTACAAATTTTCTAAAACCTTGATCACTATTCTAGTTAAAAAAAAAAAAAAACCAGCAGCTGCAGCAGCAGTTGTCGCGGCTGCTGCCATCGCCCTATGCACCCTCAAACCCTTCGAGTATGTTTTCGTGCGTTTCTACTAATATTTAATTCCAACGAACCCCACCATTGGCACCACCTACCTCTGACAAACTCACCGGTGACTCCGTTGACCTCTGGCGACTGGCCCGGCAACCTCCAGCGAAGTTCAGAATAACCACCACACTCCAGTGATCTGATCTGTGCTCCGGTGAAACTCCGGTGATTTCCGGCGAACCTCCAGTGACTTTCCGGTGAATTTTAGAATACCCTATCAGTCTATCTTGGCAAATTCCGAGCAACAGGACAGCTGATTACTTATTTAGATATTTCAAAAGTGAACACTTTACATGGTTTGGAGCAAAGGTTTGGATTAGGTATAATTCTCTCATTGTTAATTATGATAAATGCTTATGTCATATGGTAGCGTGAATTGAATAAATTTGAACTTGAACCTTGCCCATTTGTTTCATTTATCCTACTTCTTATTTCCCTTTTGAATTTAGTTAATTGTTGCCCATCTTAAAAAAAAAAAAGATCACTCACCCATTGCTTGTCTAAATTATTTGTTGAGTTTCATTTATTAGATTCGTCATTCCTATTTTAAACATATTAGGATTTTATATTTTTATTACTCTCTTTTTCAATTTTCTTTAATATCAGCATTTAAAAAAAAAATTACTTCTATCCTTTTACAATGAATTTCGAAAACCAATCATATTGGAATAATAAAGTAGGACTTCGTTCTATTCATCAAACTTACGTCAAAGATCCTCCCTATTTTAGTGGCACTATCGATCCTCATGAGTTTCTTGATTGGGTAGATGATATTGAATACATTTTTTACTATCATGACCTGTTTGATAACCAATGTATTTGTTTGGCCAAAACAAGAATGACCAATTATGCTAGAGAGCATTGGCAAACAGTCGAGTTATACCATAGAATTTTTACTTGATGGGCCTTGATGAAATAAATTTTGAGCGATCGATTTGCTCCTAAAAGTTTTATAGATAAGACATGGTCTCAGTTAATGCGTCTTAAATAGGAGGATTCTTCTGTTGATGACTATTTTGATCAATTTAAAACTCTTAGGAAGTGGTCTAACTTTCAAAATGAGCTTTGTGCCATCAGTAGATTTGTTCTTGGACTGAGGCCTTGCATTCATGAGGTAGTTCTGCTATACACTCATAAGATATTAAATGAAACTTATTCCAAAACTTTAGAAATTGAAAAATATTATGAATTTGAGTCTTATAAGTCTATGTCAGAGTCAAAGTGCCCTATATAAACCATTGAGTTACAAAATTTATCTCCTAAACCTAGCACCTCTATTGTTTCTGTTGACACTTGTGATTCTCTTATTAATTCTCCTCTTTTGACATTTGATCATGACGAGTCATCAAATCCTCAAAATGTGTCTGAAGTGGTTAAATTGGTTCCACCATCATCTTATCTTGATTTTGTTGGTTTATTTGAGGACATCATGAATAATGATCGTCAAGATTGCATAGATTTTATCATTGATGATGGTTACTTTTTCAGGGGATATTATTTAAGCATTTCAAGAGTTTTACTTAGTGACTTCATCAGTTGGGAGTTCTTTGAGTCTATGTCTAAATTGTTCTTCCGTGAGATTATTCAGTTGCATAAGTCCTCCTCACTTCTAGTATATAACAGAGACATTCTTGCATGTATTGAACAGTTTCTCTTACAAGTTGTGTGTGGCATCTCTTACCGTTATTCTATTGATATCATTGAGTTTTCAGCCACTTATTCTTCTTTGAGGGATTCTAATTTGACAAGTTCAGTTGCATCATCTCTCGTCATTTTTTCTCAACAATGTATTCCACCCCTTTTTGATGATGCTAATATTAAATGAAAAATTGGGTTGAGTAATAATTATTATAAATTTCTTACTTGTGTTATTGATGGGAATAAAGAATTTAATGAATGTAACTTAATGATGATTTATGCATTGCCTACTTACTACCCCATATTGTCTTGCCAAAATTTGCATGCCGAAAATATTGGGCCATTCTATATCCTTTGTGATCTTAGTCCTAATGCAATTTTTTTCACTTTACCATGTGATATGCGTTTTGTCATAATTTGCCATGTGGAGAACTTATTACCTCATCGAGGCATCTTTGGGCCTCAGATATTATTTGCAGGCTATGGCGATGTTTTCATGCCAGTTCCAGTTCCTCCTCCTCTTTAGCGGTGTCCATCTGTGTTCAATGTTGAAGACCTCATTTTCCTTCAACTCCGAAGATGCCTTGTCAAGTCGAAAATGCGACCTGATAATAGTGCCAAGTTTTCAATTCGACAGAGTCGAGTTCTTCTCAGTCCGAGAGAGTTGATGAGTTGATGAGGACATCAGTTTTTAAATTTATTTCTTTTTATTATTATTATTTATCATTTAAACCCATTTGTTTTGGGCGTTATTGATTATAAGTCTATATTATTAAAGGTTATTTAGACCCATTTGTTTTGAACTATTTTAGTATTAGGTATATTTTAGGCCTTTGTGTTAGGCCCATGAAGTTTTCTATTTATACCCTAATTAGGGTTAGCAGAACATTATTGATTAATTGGATGATAATTTGATTGCTTCTTCCCTACAGTTGCTATTCTTTTCCCTCACCTTTTTCTTTTCTCTTCTTCTTCTTCTTCTTCTTCTTCTTCTTTGATTCTTTCGTCTTCTCTACGATCCTACACCACTCGTTTTAGTTGGAGTTTGATTTATATCTGTATCTAAATATTGTCAAACCGATCACTTCAATTCAATTATTGGGATTAGCAAATTTTTGGATCCTAACTGAACCTACCTAGCTCGATCTTGAAAGCTTAATTCATAAATAGCCAATATAATATGGACCCGAACCGACCCAATCAAACTTGAGTTGGTTCAATTTGGTCCTCTAGAATGATTAGTTTGATGTTGGCCCAAAAAAATTGTACCTGAAAAAGATCAAGTCAGTTCTAGATCTAATGTGGACCCAATCTGCACAAACCTATGCACATTGTTACAGTTAAATTATAGGTCCTGAAGTGAGATTTATCATAAAATCTAAAAGTACAAAGTGTGATTTATCCAAAAATATATCTTAAGTTAAAAGTGGGCAAAGTTATAGATATGACTTTTTCTCTTTTACATTTTGGAATTTGGTGAACATAACAAGAGTAACTGATACACATGCATTATGTAAATATAAATGATTGCTCTTTTAGAAAAATACAATTCGATCTCACCCACTAAGGCCCTTATTCTTAAGAAAATATATGTGCATATATAATCAAGAAAATAATAAAAAAATAAATTCAACTTTTTCGCATTGATAAATGAAGCAAATAAACAAAGCAAATCATGTTGAAATGGTCACACTCACATGTGCAAATGTGAATGTGAGCACACATCGGCATATATTTGTATTAAAAGAAATATTAAAAAGTTAGAAATTGATCTCAAAATGGTATATTACGAATTTTCTAAAAATTAGTGAATACGTCTACGATAATTTTAATTCTTAATTTTACAGGTTTCATCTCACACTCTCTCACACGCACACAATTGAGTTAAGTTGTTACAGGTGGCAGACGTAACAAGAAACTTTCAACAGACAATGTCATAGCATATCAAAACATCTGAAATTGAATCATATTTCAATTCGAAATCTAAAATAACATCTGATATCACACCTTAGAGTTATCCATTGGGTCTAATACTCTTTGGTAGGTCAAGAAAGTACAAGAAGAAGTAGCAAACTTAAAATCGAATGGCATGCTAAACAACCTAATAAACTATAATTCTTGAGCATCAAAAGAACCAGAAAAGAGAATACCTATCAAGAATAACCCATTTTGCATTGCAAGATGTAACCTCTTGCAAAACAACATTCTTAATTGGAGTTCCAGCTGTTACCTTGACCTCAATGTCAACCTAAACAAGAAAATGAAATTATTGTATTGACAAAGAAATCAAATGATGAAGAACATGATACAAATCTCTTAAAAGTAAATCAGTAAGTAACAGTAAGCACTTCTAAATACACATGAACATTTTCTTAAAGAACATTATGGATTCAATGACGTTGTCATTGAAATTATCAAAATAGTATAGCTACTACTACGTTTATAGGCTTGATAAAAACACATTAGGTACTACTGGCACTTAGAAGTCTTATTGGATTTAATATATAGTTTTTTTTTTTTTTTGAAAAGATAAGCAAGTTTTATTAAAAGCATCGAAGAGATGCTAAAAAGAAAGAAACAAATTACAGTTTCCCCTAATCACTACATGCTAGCAACAAGCAAAATTATTCAATTTGTCTAAATAGAAAAAATGGGAAGAATCATCAATTGCATCTGAGATCAACAAGCAAGGGATGACGTCCTTTCTAATGACATCTTCATTTAGTTCAAGTTTAGAAGTATTTATTGAAATCGATCTAAACATACAAAAGCTTAATAATAAAATAATTAAGCAACTTATTATTTTGGTATATCACACTGTATTTTAGTTAGGTTTTACTATATTTCGATGGGAACATTAGATTTATTATTCAACTAGTATTTTGTTTTAGTCGCTTAGGAAACTGAAACTTATTGACCGTATCGTGGAAAATTATATATATATATATATATCGGACAAGGTTGACATATATATGCCACTAACAATGCTTGGGCTTAAAGCTCTCCTTCAGTTAAGCCAGGAGGATTCTCCATCCAAGCGGATAAACTTCATAATCTATCTAAGCATGCTATGTACGTATAATGTTGTGCACTCAAGCAAGTCCATCGATATGGTCAAGGAACTCTCCGCTTGAACATGCATATCTCCACTTGGTGCCTCCCATAAAGACTTACTTTCAACCACATTGAGCGGCTCTTCAACCAATCACATATCTCCTATGGTTGATAATCATTTTCTAGAAGGCTAACACTCAGGTTTGGAGCAAGCCATATAAAACCTTTCACAAGGTTGGTTTTCAATGATGGGTAATTGTGGTCCCACAACCCTTTCTCCACATAATATCAATAAATTTTGTTTCATTGCCAGAAATACAAGTTCATTAAATTAAAATATCCCATTCTCCCTCTAGAAACTTGAAACCGAACTAGTTGAGAGATTTATCTCCACTAGAAGACAATACCAAAGGACATTTGGCTTACCCTATATTGTTCTAAACCTATGAACCAAATCTCCACAATTTCTGTAACACCTTAGCTTTGAAAGGATATCAAGGCCACTAATTGCCACCATATCTCAGAAGGCATCCCACTAATGGACTATGTAAAGCCAGCCACCTACCCCTTGGACCAAACATCATTTAAACGTATGGATAGATGGCCTCCATGGTCTTACCATACCTATAACTGGTAGTAACCCATCATTACTATAAATATTATCTCCTTTGAATAAGGCATTGTTCTATCGCAATAAGGCATTGTTCTATCGTTTCTGTGCCTATATTATCTTTAGTCTCCCCATCCTCCCAAACCACTCTACAATGATTGACGTGACAAGGTTTAATAATACTCACCAAAAGGACCTCAACTCACAACTGAAAATGCAATCATGTATTTTGTAATAATACTTTTGCCAGAAGTTATTCCATATCGGCCCATGAGAAAAGTTATCCCTCACTTTAACACTCAGATTTTAAGATGGAGACCCCTCTTCTTATATGTTGTTGAGCTTGTTGACAAGGTATTAAAGCACTTTTCAACTTGGCCTCACCACAATCCACGCTGTGTCTATCTTTATGCGAGCCAGTATGAGGGGGCTGTTAGAAGTGTTTCTACATCGGCCCATCAAAAAAGTTATTTCTCCCATATAAGAGATAGACTTCCCTTACCTTCATACCTAAATTTTTAGGTTGAGACCCCTCCTATTATGTCTTGTTGAACTTGTTGACAACTTTAAATACATCATAACACTAGGTTATTATAAATGTTCCCCCAAGCCTTAAAACAATGATATGAGTGTTGCGTATAGCATGATAATAGTGTATTTTAATTGATTCAAGAACTATATGTGGTTTGAAGGCATTCCAGTGTTTTTTTCTCCCTCCATTTTATGATGCTTTCAAAAAACAAGAACATTACCTTCCGAACTTCCTAATGATAGGGCATCTTTAGTTTTAGAAAATAAATATCTAAGCAACTACAATTAATCTTTGACATTTTAATTCTGTTGCAATATTTTGTTAATCCACTATTGTTAATAGTATTTGCCACCACCGTCTCTACTAAAACCTTACATTATAAAGGAGAGGTTAACTTTATTAGTTATATTGACTCATTTTCTCTCAATCCACTCCTTAGCGTGTAGCCAAACTTTTTTAAGGGATAAATATGTGCAACTATTTAATTTTTTGGATTGTCAAGCACAATCTTAACTATAGTTTAAGCTGTTATAGAGGGCAGAACTTTATTATGTATATTGATTTATTTTTCTCAACATTTATAATATTCTTGCCATAATATCCTCCGCAGTTCATAGCAAAATTTTCACATTAATTTTTCCAACACATCTACTGACAATTATGCATAGCCTCACCAAGTAATTTACTTATACACGTAATGTAGGGATTTTAATTCTGATGTGTGTAACTTATGTGCAACTATAGTACCTAAAGGCATTTAACAGCAGTTTATTGAATATCGTCATACATTTCCCATCACTTTTCTTGTGTGATGCTTAACATATATTGCTATAGTTATAAATTATATCTCATATTTGGTGTTAGGATACATCTCAAACTATTAATGTAAACCATTTTTTGAATTGAGGTTCTAAAATATGGTACCAATTTCCTCATACAGATGTAAAAGTATTGGTAGACTCTCTCCACATATTAGGCTATTAACAGTTAGAATATCTTGCACAAGAAAGCCCATTCCACTCAATCAAAGTATAGCATATTCTCATCAACTGGGTTTAAGTTAAAATAAGTACTTCACATTGCAAAGATTTTTTTGATGTAATTTATCTAATGATATATGCACAACACAAGGATTAAAACATTATAAACCCCACAAATACCTGAACGATATAGCTTTTTATCATTGAGTAGTATGCTCCTCTAAAATGATCTCCTCAATAAGTTTAATGCCAGTACAAAATATTGATAGCTATTGGGAGTGTAAAGAACATTCATTACCCCATCATTTTCACATTCTTTTGCACTTTGTAGGAGCATGTTCACATACATATCAACCTTTTTTGAAACTTCTTCTTTCACTGCACTGATTTTTGTTCCGATAAAAGCAATAGGGGATGCTTGCATTTGGTAACCCACTACAAAAAAAAAAAAAAAAGTCAAAAGAAACCAACAAATAAGCAAGACAACATATTTGATATTCCCTCCAACTGGTCCCGTGGTTATATGCACCAACATGCACCAACTCTTGGTAGTACATGCACCTGCACACTTCAATATGCAACAATTCTATGGATTATTGAGAATAAGATTTTAAACAAAATAGCAGCCTTAGATTCATATTCCTTTAATAATGTGTGAATTGTCACCAGTTGGTGTACGAAATATTCTTCATTCAGAATCAGGAAAATCCTCATGTAAGCTAGCAATATACTAGTGTCACTTCAAGAATAAATCTCAGTTGTTTTGGACTTTTGACTCAAAAAATGAATATTTATAATTGAAGGAAAAAGGATTGAATAGAAATTTTGATATTTATGTCTTATGTTGACATAAGTTGCAGTCCAATTTGGGAAACTTTACTATTGAAGGCACACAAAATTATGTACAGTCAATGCTGAACTTCCCTTCTCTTTTTGCTAATAACTTTGAGCTATTATAGGTTATGCTTTCTCTTGGGAACATGTGTGAAAGTTGAGTCCCACATCAGATAAATAGAAGAGAAGTTGGACCTTAATATACAATTGAGTAACTCACTACTTATAAGGCTTAGCCTTTTAAGTAGATATGGGTTATTCAATGTATATTAGGTTCATGTGATGTGGTGTGGACTCCGTGGATACTCCCCCATGGATTGGGCCTATGCGCACGTGTGACAACCTCAAGCGGATCAAGATTCCTAACAAGTGGTATCAGAGTCGATGACTGATAGTTTTTGGGCGGACTCAAAATCGATTTGGTGGGCTTGCACGAAAACTCTCAATGGAGCAAGAAAAATCGAAGAAGGCTCTCAATGGAGCAAGGATGCAAGCGGGTTCGCTGTATGGAGGCTCTCGATGGAGTAGAAGAGGATGGTTCTCGATCGATGGAGTTATGCAATAATAAAAAAAAAAAAAAAAAAGTCTAGGGCTAATTAAATCAGTCTTGGAAGGTAAAAAGATCATGGATTAAGGGAGAGTCAAAGTGGATCAAATCGAGGAGGAGCAAGGGCCAACGCATGATTCACACATGAGGGGGAGATTGTTGGGAACATATGTGAAAGTTGAGCCTCACATTAGATAAACAGAAGAGAGGTTGGACCTTAATATACAATTTGGTGACTCACCACTTACAAGACTCAGCCTTTTAAGTGGATATAGGTCATTCAATGTATACTGGATTCATGTGATGTGGTGTGGACTCCGTAAATACTCCCCAACGGGTTGCGCCTATGTGCACATGTGAAAATCTCAGGCAGATCAAGACTCCCAACACTTTCAAAACTACGACCAATCACATGAAAGAGATCTGCTGCAAATGGAAATGACCAATCCAGGCCTATGAAATTATTGTGATAAGCATGAATACATGGTTACATCAATGTGTAACTTTGTTAATTATTCCTCCTCACATTGAAAGGTTTTGACCTAAAAAAGCAAACCTTTCTTTGAAAATCCAGGCATAATTCGGTAATTCAACATATTGATATTTTCACAAAGTTTTTGAGTCCCAAAAAATTCATTATGAGCTTTCATATCATACTTGTTGCAATGGCAATAATAGACACTAAAAAGACTTCCCCAAAACTTGTAACTCAACCCCAGAGAGGGACCAAAATGAAATACAATCATTTCATTTATAGAATCATTTTTTCAATTTTGGGCCTTGTAAACAATAAAGAAAGAAGGATAGAATCAATGTCTTCTAATTTATAACAGAAAACCATGTCAGCTTGATATGATTCAAGCTAGACCAAAGACTACTGCTTATCATACTAGCCAAACGCAATCACTAGGCAAGAGGTTCTGCCTTAAAAGTCTTTATTCAATATCTGGGGGCATTCGAGGTTAGATTAGATATGCAGAGAAATTCTTCTATAAATTTTCCATTTCGTATCGAGAGAGAGAGAGAGAGAGAGAGAGAGAGAGATGCCAAGAGGATATAATGAGTATTTAAAGACAATGGCTCTAACCCTAATAATAAAATAGAAAACTGCAAAAATCCCAAAATTACCAAAGCAGAAAAATTCATATATTCGCAGAATCCTATAGATTATTAACTTCTTATTGATGGATATTATTCTAATGACAAATTACCAAAATAAAAATTACCAAGAACCAACTAGTGTATTTTTACAAAATAATTTCTATCCTTGACCACTTTGCTCCATTATGTGCCCTACATCAGACTCCCCTTCTTCAAAGAAACTCCCCCTTGAGTTTAAGATGTACATCACATAAGATGACAGCATGTGATATTCAAAAAAGTCTTGAACCACTAAAACTTATCACTAAATCATATTCACATGGCATGCACATCAATGTCTTTATAATCCTTGCAGTGTTGTAAACATACTCTACTTGATCATCCTCGTTTGAAGAGTCCTCATATTTTACATAGCCACCATCTTCATCATTAGAACTGTCAATCATGCTATCCACTATCACATTGACCACATCCATTACCCCTAACCCCGAAACCTCCATCAACACCCTGATTCTAGTTATTCAAACCAACTTAGCAAACATGGCTTGCATCTCTTTGCATAGCCCTTCAAACTCATCTCTGATAATTTGCCTGATCTTTCCCCTTAAAGTTTGCTCAACAACCCCGATCTATTTGCAAACCTAATTGTTATTCTCGATATCAAATCGCTAAAAAACCTTGATATGATTAAGAAAAATCAAATTGACAAACATAGCTCGAACCTCTTTATCAAGTACACCAATTTTTTCATGCACAAACTACTTCATCTCTTCTTGGAGCCCTAAAAATTATTGACTTGCCAATGATCATTGAATTGATGGAAATCAATTTCCAATTTTATTCTAAAAACAAATTACCAAAATAAAAATTACCTCCTAAGATTGATTAGAATATTTTTTACAAAATAATTTTGACCTTGTCCATTTTGCTCCATCACATGTCTTACATCATCTTCTAAGACTAAAACAGAACTACCATAAGCATCACAAATTTGGTAGAAATAAAGTCACTGCTGAACCAAAAGTCAAAGATCATTCTTCAAATTAACTAAAGCCATCAAAATATATATATATCTCTTGAGCAAGCAAGTTTATCTTGTTTCACCCCCATGAAGTGGGCTTCATCCGAGATTCAAAATAAATGGATATCATCCATTTCCAATATTAAAAAAAAAAAAAAAAAAGAAAAGTTTCAAACCATAAAGGTAACTATGATGTGCATAGAGAAAGCAAAAGAAATAAAAGTTTTTAGATATCACAAGCAATTCGTCAAACACTTACTTGGGTGTGGAACTTTATGCAAAACACCAAGTATCCTAAGGGAGTCACCTCCATGAAGAATGTTACCCTGGAATCGGAGCTTATCAAGAGTGGTCTTAATCTCTCATTTGGTGCGATCCTTAGTGGCATCATAGGCAATAATGACCCGACCTTGTTGAAGAGGATAATTATCAATGGACATAATTCCCTGAAATTAACTTCATAGCCAAGTCCTCTTGAACTCAAAGATAGATGTAGAACTCGATTATAAGAGTGCAGTAGGAGGAGGAACTGCAAGAATCAAAATGGGTTTCTTTTTTCTCTCTGCCAAACAATGCAATGGGGGAAAGATTCGAGGATATGCTGAATGAAATGCTCGGGATTTTCGAACGGGTAATGGCAAGAAGTATTTGCTGGCTGTTCGAGAATAAAAAATCACTGCCGAAACTACTCACCACATCAACCAAGAATGCGACTGTTAACCTACAGAGCACAAAGAAAACAGAAGTTATGGCTAGAGAGAGGGTCCCCGACCAGAAAACCCTTTGATGCTTAATCAGTAAAGGCTTTGAGAGAATTAAAGAGTGCAGAGTAATGTAATAGGTTGACAATAGTGGGCGTACCTGGATTTCGAAGCTAAGTGTTGTATTTATAGTAAGGTGGAATGAATGAATTAATATGTAAAAAATCAGATTGCAATGATAGTATGTGATATACAACTTTTTCTTTCCCTTATATGCCTTTCACTTCTCATTTAATGCCCCCATTTTGCATTAAATGCACGTGGGCGATTGGGACGTCTGAATAAACAGAATGCAACTCTATAGACTGTTCACATGTCACGTCTGTTTGTCACTTGTAACGAAACAAACTAACTAGATTTAAATCCAGTTCATTTATTACCATTAGGCATTTATGGTTAGGGTCACATTATCAAGTAGTGGGGCCCAATCGCAATAATTCCTGATCATTAAACTAACGCCGAGCACATCAACAATATGCTCGGAAAGATGCCATGTGCCTTATCCGTTTGTGCTTAGGGAGACGTTACGTGTCCATAGATTATTTCATACCAACACTATGCCTCCACTCTAGTTGAGATAATTTATTTTCCGAGTAGAGTACAAGACATCTCAAACGACACTTATCAAATTTATTGTAAAATCTCTTCACATACCTTATAATTACCTCGCTTTTGAAGTGTTTTGCAGCGATTGGTCACTTTCCTGCCTCATTTATAACACGTGGTGCGTCTTTTCGCCTTTTCAGATCATCATGCCGCCTGCACGAAACCCTAAGACTGCGATGCTCTAAACACATAAATATTAATTTAAAAATGGAGGCGGCAATAAATGCCATTTTTGCCGCTCGTTTGACTTTTCGGCTTCTAAATTTGAAGTACCATACCATATATATGTGCGTATCACCTGCTTTACTTACCTTTTTCTGAAACTTGTACTCTTCGAGCTTCCTCAAGTCATCTCTGCAACCTTTTCCCTCTCCATCAATGCTTCTATTCTCCAATTTAGCGTCTCCTTCTTGGTGAGTGTCAGGTTTCTTAACCCTCTCCTTCTTACTCTTCTTTCTTCTTCATTCAAAATCATGGGTAGGTTAGCTGATGAACTCAAATCCAAAGAAAAGATTAGGATTTTCACGCAAAGATACAATATCTCCGATAACGTAGATATCAAGCTCTCCTGCAGGGGGGATCATGAGTCAAGGGAGTTCCCTATAGTGGCCATCATGGAGGATGGCCTTGGGTCTCCTTTGAACCTTTTCTTTCGCTCTGTTATGAGCATAATTAACCTCTCCCCTAGGTGCGTAACCATAATTTTTATAGGATAGTGAATGGGGTGGACGAGATCAACAAACGATATGGCTTCCACCTTTCGGAATGAGATCTACGTTATTGCTATACCGTTCAAAAAGTCAAAAAGAACGAGAACAAATGATATTTGAAGTTCCGACTAGAGAAAGCCCTGGTTCACGTGCTTCCTAATAATATAAAATTGGAATGTTACTTGCATTGTTATCGGGCACTGGACACATGATCCAGACGAAGATCCCTTCCCTTTAATTTCTCTAGTATCCCTAGGCCCATGTCGGCAGACTTCAGATCATCATTTGTTGTTATTCATCTGCTTTTTGCTTTACATATGAATTAAGTCTAACCCTTTCTATATTTCTATGCAGCCGAGCAAGTGAAGAAGTCTTGGGCCTGAGAAACCCATGCCGACACAGCACACTTGGAAGAGGTCTTGAAGTTTCTTGGGGGGCCAGAACTCTATCCATTTGCCGAAGCTGCCCCTATTCTGTTCAACTTCAAATCGACCTACAAATCTTTCATTTCTCCTCCTTAAGGCTTTGCAATCGGGGAAGCCATCAACCAATTGCAAAGGTGGTTTGCCTTAACCCCTGAAGAGAAGCAAGAATTCTTTGCCTTAAAGCACAAGGACTGGGTGCCACCTCTCCCATTTGCCATCCCACTTACCCTTTTAGTGCAACCACATCAATCTGTTCAACGAGCCCAACCTGCCGAGCAACCTCGACGTAGGAGAAGGTTGTTCTTAGAGGAAGAAGAAGAAGAAACAACCTGCCTCTCCCCCGATCTTGAAGTTGAAGGTATGGCCCCAAGGAAAGATATTAAGAAGGTCGCCAAAGAAGCCGTAAGGCAATTAAAGGTGGAAGAGGCCAAGAAAAAGGCCGAAAAAGGAAAGGTGGCCACAAAAAAGAAAGCCGCGGAAGAAAAGTCAAAAAGAGCCATCAAAACTAAGGACACAACTAGGTCTGATCAACACAAGAAGGGTTTGGGTGTTTCTATCACCGAACCTTCAAACGTGAGCAGGAAGACCTCCCGAGCAAAAGATGACGACCCAAAAGCAAAGAAAAAGCAAAAGATCGATCAATCTAAGGAAGTTCTCATGCTGGAGGGTCCCCCAGCAACAGAAGTGCCTCCAACCCAATCAGAGGGTGTCTCAGGATCCTCTCTACCAACTTCTTCTCAACCTCGGGTCAACCAGGTCCCCTTACAGGTGGTTTTCTTGAAGAACCCAGTTCGGGATTCTCTACTCTTTATCCCACTAATTCTGATTCCAAGTCTAGAACTCCCATCTGGGTGCCCCTTCACCATTAAAGACACTGCCCTCAACCATCCTGAAAAGTACCTCAAAGGTATGCTCCCTCCTTGGGATGTTCAAAACACAAGAAAAAACAACATGGAGGATCTTCACAGTACCCTAATGAAGAACATGATCATTGTAAGTTTTTTTTTTTTTTTGCCTCAGTTCTTATATCCTTCCTCTGTTTAGAAATTGTAAGGCTCCTTAATTGAATCTTCTTATCTTATTGTAGTCAACTTTAAACACCATGGAACTCATCACTAGAAGCCAAGGCCTACATCTAAAGGCAGACCTGGACGAGACCTACATTAAAAGCCTTAGAGAAAGAATAGATGACCTAGAGGTGAAGAAGAAGGGTCTGGAGGAAGAGAAAAAGAGTTTTGAAGAAGAGAAAAGGAGTTTCGAACATCAACTCACGGCTGCCAATGCAAAAGCCGAGGCCAATAACCAACGAGCAACGTATCTAGATAGGCTTTTGGCTTCAAAGGACGAGGAACTAGTGCAGAAGATAGGTGAGCTAGCTTCGACAAGATTTGAACTCTCTTGCACTCAAGCCGAGCAACAGAGGATGGCCGAAAAGTTATCTAAGTCTCATGCCGAGCAATCCATCTTGAAGGGTGAAGTCGAGAAATTGAAGGTTGAACTAAAAATCAAATCCACCTATCTGCAGGAGAAAGAGCTTGCCCTGAAGACCTCTAAAGACAAGGCTGCTGCAAAGTTAGAGGCCCAATTTCAAGACTTCGTGAACCAGATGCAGGATGCATGTAACGAGTGCTTCTTGGATGGTTGGGAGACGGCAATGAAAAAAAAAGAATGTGGAGCCTACTTCCCCAACATACAGAGAAGTACCATTTCCTAACCCTTTTAATGCCATCCCTCCGTTTAGCTTCAATCATCCTCCACAAACCCCATCGATCTATATCTTTGAAGAAGACGTTGAAGAAGGCGAAGTTGAAGTTGACAGTGCTTCAAGGGACACGTCTTCCTTTGCTCAACAAAAACCTCCTATGGAGACCCTGCCCAACATCCCAATGCAGATACATCTCAAGCTTGAAAGGGACACTACCAAGAAGGGAGAAAAGTGAGACTCAAGCTAATCCATCTATCTTATTTCTTTTTTGCTTTGTAATCAAACATTAATGTAACACTCTTTTTTAATGAAATGAACTTTTTGAAATATTCCTTTCTTTGTTGAAAATTTTGTGCCTTGACTTATGCTCAATATATTGTGTGTTCTGAATTTCCAACAACAGCGCTCTCTAGGTTCCAATCAAAGAATTTTTTACTTCGTTGCTGAAGAGATAATTGAAAAAGCAGCCGAAGACCTTATTAAAACGATTTGTGATAGAATAATCAAAGCCAATACTTAAAGAAAATGTCAAATTATTGCTTTTGTAATTTTCTTTACTGATGTATTTTGTCTTTTCTATAAATGTAATAAAATTTGTGAGTTCTGTCAATCAATCTTTCGCTTTTCCTTCTCTTTCTTCCATTTTGTATCTCAAGCTTTCGAAGTGAAATACTAAGTAATGTAACTTTCAAGCCAATGCCAAGCACAAGCACTTTGTAAGTGCCATATAATGAGCAACAGAACTTGTTAGATGATAAATACCAAAACACTTAAACAATACATACAATTTATATGATTAATATGATAAATCAACTGAACTTTAATGAAAGCAAAGTTAAACTACTATGGATCTTACTGCAATGACATCTTTAAATAATTGCTAACATTTTTTGTATGGTCAAGGAGCTTTGAACTTAAAATATCTTGCGTCTCGAAAGCTTTTCTGGTCACAGTCTTTAAGTTAATTTATACTTTGATCGAATGTCCTCAACTTAACATAGTGCTCATACTTAAGCCAACATAAATCGCATCAAGCAAATTTAACGAGCAACTGAGCATATTTTATGTGGTCTGGGAGGCCTCTTGTTTGTACATACTTTGATCTTTTGTCGTACTTTTACCAAATCTCTCAACGCGATGTGGTCGGGGTTTGAAGTTTTCACTTTCCTAAACTATCTAAGAAGTTATAGCTACTCAAACAAGAATTTTAAATCCAAACTCACATACATGGAGTTTTATAATAAAATCAATAAGCCCACCCTAATTTGTGTCAACCATTGGAAAATCCAATGGATCTTTTGCTCTTCTAAGTCAACAATAGAGATATCCATCGTGAAAATCCTCTTTCGAACCAACACTAGGGTATCCTAGTGAGGCAATATTTTTTTGAACCAATACTAGGGAAAACCCAATGTGGCAATTCTTTACGAACTAGTACTAAGGAAATCTAGTGAGACAATCATTTTCGACCCAACACTAGGGAGACCTACTGTGGCAATCCTTTTCGATCCAGCACTAGGGAGACCTAGTGTGGCAATCCTTTTCGAACAAGCACTAGGGAGACCTAGTGTAACAATTCTTTTTAGTAACAACATTGAAGTATTCCTTTAATTTCATGCAAGCTTCTGAAGTTACTTCTTTTAAATGCTCATCTGTAAAAAAATTTCATTAATATATATTCAATACAAATGCTTACGTATAGAATAACTTCAGGTGAGCTGTGTTCCATGGCCTCTTGACTGGTCTTCCCTCTTGATCACATAACCGATAAGTTCCATTACTATGCACTTCTGTGACGCAAAATGGACCTTTCCAATTTGCGCCGAGCTTCCCATCAATCGGATCTTTTCTAGCTCCCATCAACTTTCTCAGCACAAAATCTCCAACCTTGAATTCTCTTGGCTTGACCCACTTATTGTATTTCTTCTTTGCCTCTTACTGGTAATTTGCAAGTCTTAGTGCAACCAGCTCCCTTTTCTCATCAATTAAATCCAAACTCGCCCCTATTGCTACATTGTTTTCCCCTTGGTCGAAGGCTTGAGAACGTATGGTCAGCAAGCCAACCTGCAACAGGATTACTACCTTCATCCCATAAGCCAAAGAGAAAGGAGACTCACCAGTTGACCTCCTTGGTGTTGTTCTATATGTCTATAGTACTGACAAAAGTTCATCCACCCACTTTCCCTTAGCTGCTTCTAGCTTTTTCTCGATGCCGCTCAAGATGATCTTGTTTGAAGTCTCAGCTTGCCTGTTGCTCTGGGGATAAGCAGATATTGAATAGACGTCTTTTATTCCATATTTAGAACAGTATTTCTTAAATGGAGCGCTGTCAAACTGTGTTTTATTGTCAGAAATAAGTGTCTTAGGGATGTCATACCTTGTGATGATGTTCTTCTATACGAAGCGAATGGTATCTGCATTCTTGATATGTGCCGAAGGTTTTGCCTCTACTCACTTGGTAAAATAATCATTGCTGACCACTAGCCACTTTCTATTTCCAGTAACAGTGGGCAGTGGCCCCACTATATCGAGACCCTATTGAGCAAATGGCCACGAACTAGTGAGTGAACTGAGTTTCCGAGCAGGTTGATGAGGGATTGGAGCAAACTTCTGGCAGTTCTTGCACTTCCGCACATGAGCTTAAGCATCTCTTCCCATATTTGGCCACCAGTAGCCCTGAGTAATTACCCTTTGAGCAAGCGACCTGCTCCCAGTTTGTGCCCCACAGCCCCCTCGTGTATTTCATAAAGGAAATTATGTATTTTGTCAGGACGGAAATAGAGAAGACAGGGGTCTATGAAGGACTTCTCGTAGAGTTTTTAGTCGGGGGAGAGCCAAAACCTCATAGCCTTGATCTTTAGCTTCCTTGCTTCAACCTTATCTTCAGGGAGGGTTCCATCTTTCAGATAAGAAACGATTGGATTCATCCAAGATGGACCCAATTGAATACATGCTATCTCTTCGTCTTTAGATACGCTCGACTTCCCCAATACCTCCAAGAAGACTGTATCAGTGAGTCTAGTCCTTAGAGATGCAGCCAACGTTACCAGAGCATCAACGTGAATCCTATGATCCCTCCCAATTAGCTCAATTCCCACTGCATTGAAATGCTCAACTTTTTCTTTGACAGGTCAAGATATTTAGCCATCCTTTCGCTTCTTGCCGCATATTAACCTTTCAACTGGTTTGCCACCAACTGAAAGTTTGTCTTGATTAGCACGTTTTGAACAAAGAGGCACCGAGCAATGTCAAGTCCAATCAAAAGAGCCTCATATTCTGCCTTGTTATTAGTGGCTTCAATGCCCAACTTTATTACATATTCTATAGTTACCCTTTCTAGGGTTGTCAGAACAACTCCCACTCCAACACCCCTTTCGAACGAGGAGTCGTCCACTTCAATCTACCATAAGGGTGTCGTTGCTGCAGTAGCTGCCTCTAGATCTAAGTTGATTTCAAGATTCCACACTTCATGTATTTGTTCAGGGACTAGAGGAGTGAATTCTGTTACAAAATCTGCTAAGATCTGTGCCTTTATTGCTGTTTTCAGCACAAATCTTATATCAAATACTCCAAGAGAAACTGTCTACTTGGCTATCCTTCCTGTGATGTCTGCTCTCTTCAAAAGTTGGCCAATAAGTTGATTAGTTACCACCTGAATGGTGTGAGCATGAAAGTTGTGGGCAAGCTTCCTGGAGGCCATCACTAGTGCCAAGATTAGCTTTTTCGGGGGGAGATATCTGGCCTCTGCCCCTGTAAAGTTTTACTCGCATAGTAGATGGACTTTTGTCTTCCACCTTCTTCTTTTATTAAGATTGCACTGGCTGCATGTTCTAAGACTGTCAAATATAACTACAGAACGTCCCCTACCTGGGGGATTGACAAAATAGGGGCAGTCGTCAGATACTCTTTTAGCTTCTCCAGCGCTTGGTCCGCCTCGCTGTCCCAAGCCATCTTGTTTGCCCCCTTTAATAACTTAAAGAATGGTCGGTACTTATCTGAAGCTTAGCTGATGAACCTGTTAAGTGCTGCCACCATTCCAGTAAGTTTTTGAACCTCCTTCTTCGTACGAGGTGGGGCAATTGCCTGAATCGCTTATATTTGGTCGGGATCAGCCTCAATTCCTCTTCTGGTGAACAAATGGGCCAAAAACTTCCCAAAACTCACTTTGAAGATGCATTTGGTGGCATTAAGTTTCAACCTATACTTATCAAGAGTGGAAAAGACATGCTGCAAGTGTTAAATATGGGTCTCTGACTCTTTACTCTTAACCACCATATCATTAATGTATACCTCCATAATCTTGCTGAGGTCATCCTTAAAAATCTTCGTGACCAGCCGTTGATATGTGGCACTAGCATTCTTTAGACCAAATGGCATAACTCTATAGCAATAAACCCCCCTCGGGGTGATGAATGAAGTCTTCTCCTCATTAGGGCCACGCATTGGAATTCGGTGGTAACCCTTATATGCGTCTAGGAACGACATTCTCAAGTTTCCAGCTATTAAGTCAACCAGTTGATTGATCTTTGGTAGGGGAAACGAGTCCTCAAGATAAGCTTTGTTTAGGTTTGTGTAGTCAACACAAACCCTCTACTTCCCATTTTTCTTTTTGACGACAACTGTGTTGGCCAACTACTCAGCGTATGAAACTATCCTGATGGTTTCAGCCTCTAATAGCTCACCGACCTCCTCAATCACTGCTCTACGTGCTGCAAAGTAGGCCTCCTTGCCTTTTAAATCACAGGTTTTGCCACTGAGTTAACAATTAACTTATGACTCATAACTTCAGGAAAAATACCTGGCATTTCTTGTGGAGTTCAAGCAAAGGTTCCAATGTTTTTTAGTAGCTTTCCGTTAGCTACAGTTTCTCCTCGGCTCCTAAGTTGAACCCAATTAAGAAAAATATGTCGTGCTCGGGAGGGCCAACATGGTACTTTTCTAGCTTCTCAATGGCTTTCTTCTCAGGATCTCCTTCAACATCGTCAATCTTTGGGGTGTCTTCGGGCAATTCTACGAGTTAGACTTGCTCGGACAATGGTTTGGATTTAAGGGTAGCAGTAAAGCACCTCCACAATGTGCCCTGGTCCCCCATAATTTCTATTACCTCATCACCATAAGGGAACTCCAGAACTTAGTGATATGTTGAGAGGACCGCCTTCATCATATAAATCCACGACCTACTAACGATGGCATTATACGAGGACGATGAGTCCACTACTGTAAACTCGACTTCATATTCCATAAGGCCTGCTCAAACGGGGATTATAACCCTCCCAATGGCCATATTTGGGTAGAGTTAAATCCAATCAGTGGACATTCAGCCGGCTCCAAGTCTTTTTCAGTTAAGCCAAGTTTCTTAAATAGGCTAAGAAACATAACTGCTGTGGAGCTCCCAGCATCCACCAAGATTCTTTTCACGTCCAACTCAAACATCTTCAGGATGATCATGAGCACAGCATTGTGCGGTTGCCGGACTCTAGAGCATTCATCTTCATAAAAGGTGATTCTCCGAGCACTCTCCCGTCTTGGGCATTTGCTCGAGAGTCCAGTGACTTTTAGAACCTCACCAGCTCGGCCTATTTGTTGCTTTCCAGCTTAAGGACAAGCGATTATACTCTGGGGACGATTCTCTATATGGATAACATGGATGACCAGCGGTCTCTAGACATCCCTCCTAATTCTTGTTCTTGGTGGAATCTAGGCTTCCCCCACGTAATCTTTTTCATCGGCATCCTCTCTCCTCCTTCTCTGATCTCCCCGTTGTGCTCGTGGAGGGCTTTTAGCGATCTTGGTCTTTGCTTTGTCCATATATTCTCTCAAGTGCCCTTCTCGGTCTTCTAGGTGAAGTCGTAAGGAATGGCAAGCTCCTATACACTGCTCCCTATCCTGGTGATAAGCACAGTAGTCCTTATAACTCTCCTTACCTAAAAAATCAGGCAACTTCTTTAGCCATTTAAAGTACGGCTTGTCTCGAATTTGGGGGAGAATATTGAAAATGGGCTCCTTGAACACCGTGTTGATGACTTCAAATACAGATTTTTCTTCTCCAGCATACTCTGGCCTTTTTCCCTTACCCTTTTCCTTCTTTGATCCTGCAAATCTTCCTTCCTTCTACTCGGCCAGCCTAGTTTCGTCGTCAACCTTTGCATATTTTTCTATTCTACACATAAGGTCAGACATGTTGGCCGCTAGCTTTTTCGTCAACGATAGCCATAGCCTGTCTTCTTTCCGCAATCCCAACTTAAATGAGGTCACAGCAAGCTGTTTTAAGCATCCTTCCACCTCATTGTATAGCTCCATGTATCTTCGGGAGTAATCTCTCAAGCTTTCGCCATTCTTCCTCTTCATGGTGAGAAGAATATTAGCAGTTTTTGGCTATTTGGCATTAGCCAAGAACTGCATGACAAATTCCTCGACGAGTTGTTTCTAGTTCCCAATACTTCCTGAAGGCAGCTTATAGAACTGTTGGAGGGCTGTGTCTCCCAAACTCGATGGAAACACTCGGCACATAAGATAGTTATTCCAGCTCCAAAGTATCATCGCCTCCATGTAATGACGATAATGTGCCAAGGGATCCAATTTACTATCATAGATGTTAAACCGCGGAGTTTGAAACTTCTTTGGGAGCTCTGCCTCACAGATGTCTGTGGTAAACAGTGAGACAAAAATCCTACCAAGAGCCATCCTTACCATCATACGGGTGCTTTGGTCAGAAGCTTCCATTCATTGTATTACACTTTTTCTACCTCCTTGGATTTGCCAGAATTCTTCGACTTCGTGGGCACCACATCTTCACTTAAGGAGCTTTCACTCGCGTCGTGGTGCTACCTCTAGCTAGACTGCTTCTTTTTATGCATATCACCTTTGTAATGAGATTTGGACGGCCTTTCTCCCTATGATCGTAAGGCTTCGGAGCGCTAGTTCTGAATGGAACGCACTCCAACAAGCCCAGAACCAGGAACTTCCCTTTGGCCAGAAGCACCAACACGCCTGACGTCAGATTACTCTTCATTGGCTCTTGCCACCTCGTCATCGCCTTGGTCTCCCGAGTCGCCATACATGGTATCATAGTTTTCGTCTGAATCATCAGGATTGGTTTGAGCTCGAGCTGCTGATTTCTCCTTTTCTCTACTCAATTCAAGAAGTATTTCTTCCAGCTCAGTTTATTTCTCACTTGTCTTAGCCAGTAGCTCCCTGCCTCCGCTTGACAGCCTTCGGATCATTGACCTTTTTCCTCCTGCTAGACTCCAATCCTGGAGTTCATATAACCAATGCGCTTCCTTTTTGTTTGGAAGGCGTCATCTCATCCCCCACATGGGGAGAAGATGGAGGTGTTGTGTTGCCGCCAGAAGTCATTGTCCAACAAGTTCAAAGGAACAAAAAGTTTTCAAAAATGAGGGTGTATGGGGAACAAAGAAAATTACCCCACGGTGGGCGCCAAATGTTCGGTAATAAAAAATCACTACCAGAACTGCTTACCACGTCAACTAGGAAAGCGACTGTTAGCCTACCAAGCACAAAGAAAACAGAAGTTATGGCTGGAGAGAGGGTCTCTGACCAAAAAACCATTCGATGCTTAAGTTAGCAAAGGCTTTGAGAGAATTAAAGCGTGCAAAGTAATGAGTAATGTACTAGATTGGCAATAGTGAGCGTACCTGAATTTCGGAGCTAAGTGTTGTATTTATAATAAGATGGAATGAATAAATTAATATGTAAAAAATCAGATTACAATGATAGTATGTGATAAACAACTTTTTCTTTCCCTTAAATGCCTTTCACTTCTCATTTAATGCACCCATTTTGCATTAAATACACGTGGATGATTGGAGTATCTGAATAGACAGAATGCAACTCTATGAACTGTTCACATATCACATCTGTCTACCACTTATAACGAAAAAAACTAACTAGATTGACTAAAATCCAGTTCATTTGTTACCATTAGGCATTTATGATTAGGGTCATGTTATCAGGAAGTGGGGCCCAATTGCAGTAATTCTCGATCATTAAACTAACACCGAGCACATCAACAATGTACTCGAAAAGATGCCATGTGTCTTATCCGTTTGTGCTTGAGGAGACGGTACGTGTCCATAGATTATTTCGTACCAACACTGGCCATCGAAGAATGACTAAGTACTGATCGATGATTTTGAACACGATACTGCATCCGACGAAACTAGGGTGGTTATGATATGGCCAATGGTTAAATATTAGGAATTGGATTGAGCCAACCAACAACAAAATAATTGGATCATTAATCATGTTTACTCCTCTTGACTAAAGGCCGGTTTGGGTACTAAAAGTTAATTTTTAATTTTCAATTTTTGAATTTAGAAAGTTAAATTTATCCCTTCCATGCATAAAAATTAAAAAAAAAAGCAAAAATTATATATTTGTAATTTTAATAAGATATATTTCTTAGTTTACATAAAAAAAAATCAAAAAGCTAATTTTAATTTTGGTACTCAAATGGCACTTAAATCAACAAAAACTTTTTGATAAATTTGACCAAAAGGCATGTTTTGAACAAACACAATTTAAACAAAGGTGTTTAATGTATAAGTTTGATTTTCAATTAATTAGGTATATATTGATCTTATTTTGGCTATTGAGGTTATTAGTCACTAAACTAAATTATCAATATTGAGTCATCCCATCAGTTTTATTTGAAGTTTATTTGTAGGTCTAAGAGTGGAAAAAGGAGAAATTTTGAGAGAAGAGGACTTTGGGTATAAATTTGAATGGGAGATAGAGTGAAAAAGACTCAAGGATAGTAGGCATTGAAGAAAGAATTATTACAAAATAAAATTTTTGAGAAAAAAATAATTTAGTTTGTAAATAGTGAGTTTAGAGTTAAAGTGTGTCTCTGTGTATAAATGTGGGTTAATTTCTAGAGAGAGAGATAAAGATTTAGAGTTGTTAAAAAAAATTAGTTTACAGAAAGATAAAAGAATGATTGGATTTATAAAGAGAGAACTGGATGTGCATTTACAATCTGAGAGATGAACAATATGATCGATAGAAGAGAAAAAAAATCAATTATTGAGGAGGAGGAGGAGAATGAAAAAAAGAAAATATGGTTACAGTGGTTTTTAAGTTGACCTAGTCAACTCAGCTGGGTTATGGTATGCGAGGTTATCAAGTTTGAGGGACAAAGTACGAATTTAAAATTTGACAAACTAATTATAAGGATCAACTTTATTATATAATTTTAAATTTTAAAAAGACATAAGTAATTTTTCATATTTCAAAAGAAGATTGTATTATTAGCAAATCACAAAGAAGATTGTATATTAGTAAATCTCAAATAAGATTTAAGTATTTTGTTTGTTATTTTTATTATCACCCTTATGTGATTGTGCAGGTGTGTTACTTTGTCACCATCATATGAGACCAATTTAAGAAGTATTATACAAGTAGATGCAAACGCGGCATGTATGAAAATTTTTCTTTTTTTGGCTCCTATATCTTCTTCTCCTTTCTCTCTCTCTCTCTCTCTCCATCTGCTTCCTTCTCTAGTTTTTTTATTTTTTGCTTTTCTATCTTTTCTATTCATATTTGGTAGAGTAGTTGGTAACAGAAAAAAGTAAATTTATGATGTTTTGAGTTCAAAATTATGATTTGTTCACCAAAAAAAAAAAGTGGGGATGTTAGTATAGTTATATACTCTCTATACAGGAACATCTGAGGGATGGTGCTTGTGGGTGTTCTCAGATACGTTCTTCAAGAAATTGCTCTTGGCCATGTAGGTTTGAAGGCAATTCTTCATAGGTAGCCGTAAACCAAGTCTAAAACAGGAGGTTTCTGTGTTTTCTCTGCCACTTGAATTGCTTGCAATAACTGCAGTCTCCAGCAAAACGCCATTTATCAGAAACGAAGTTTCAACAAAGATCCATGAGTAGCGACTGTTGATGGTAGACCCCCTCATGCTGAGATTGTTAGTTCCCGCATCTCACATTTTTTGAGAAATATGAATTTACCACCTTTCCTGGGCTTGAATACAAAACGCTGCAAATTAAATATAATCATTTTGCTTATAGAATCGCTTTTCAGCTTTGGGCCTTGTAAACAAAGGGAAAAAAAAAAGGCAGGATGGAGTCGGATGTTTTTAATGTACAACAGAAATCAGCTTGATATGATTCAAGCTATACCAAAGACTACTGTTTATTGTACTAGCCAAACACAAACTCTAGACAAGAGGTTTTGTCTTAAAACTCTTTATTCAATATTTTGGGCATTCGAGGTTAGATTAGATATGCGGAGAAATTCTTCTATAAATTTTTTATTTTGTATAAAAGGGGGGGGGGGGGTTTAGAGATGCCAAGAGGCTACAATGACTATCTAAAGATAATGGCTCTAATCCTAATAATAAAATAGAAAATTGCTAAAAACCCAAAATTACCAAAACCGAAAAATTGAAACATTCGTAGAATCCTAAAAATTATTAACTTCTTAATAATGGATATTATTCTAATGACAAATTACTAAAATAAAAATTACGAAGAACCAACTAGTGTATTTTTACAAAATAATTTCTATGCTTACCCACTTCACTCCATTACATGTTTACATGTCCTACATCGGACTCCTCTTCTTCAAAGAAACTCCTCCTCAAGTTTAAGATGAACATCACATAAAATGATGGCATGTAACATTCAAAAAAGTCTTGAAACACTAAAACTTATCACTAAATCATATTTACGTGGCATGTACATCAATGTCTTTATAATCGTTGCTGTGTGCGTTGTCGCTATAGAGATACTCTACTTGATCATCCCGTTTGAAGAGTCCTCATACTTTACATAGCCACCATCTTCATCATCAGAGCTATCAATTATATTGTCCACCACCACATTGACCGCATCCATCACCCCTAACTCCAAAACCTCAATCAATATCTTGATGCTAGTTATTCAAACCAACTTAGCAAACATGGCTCGCATCTCTTTGCATATCTCTTCAGACTCATCTCATATAATTTGTAGATAATTTACCTAATCTTTCCCTTTAAAGTTTTCTCAACAATCCTGACATATTCGCGAACCTGATTGTTATTCTCTATATCAAATCGCTGAAAAACCTTGAGATGATTAAGAAAAATCAAATCAACAAACATAGCTTGAACCTCTTCACCGAGTACACCAATTTTGTCACATGGACAAACTGTTTGATCTCCTCTTGGAACCCTAAATATTATTGACTAGCTAATGATCATAGAGTTGATGGAAATCACTTTCCACTTTCATTCTAACAATAAATTACCAAAAGAAAATTTACCTACGACTGATTAGAATATTTTTACAAAATAATTTTGACCTTGACCAGTTCGCTCCATCACATCTTGCATCATCTTTTAACACTAAAACAACACGACCATATGACTGGTATTACAGCATCACAAATTTGGTAGAGATAAAGTCAGTGCTACTAAGAACCAAAAGTTAAAGATCATTCTTCAAATTAACTAAAGCCATAAAAAAAAAAAAAATCTTGAGCAAGCAGGTTTATCTTGTTTCACCCCCATGAAGTGGGCTTCATCCGAGATTCAAAATAAATGGATATCAAATCCATTTCCAATTTAAAAAAAAAAAGTTTCAAACCCTAAACGTAACTACGATGTGCATAGAGAAAGCAAAAGAAATATAAGTTTTAAGATATCACAGGCAATTCGTCAAACACTTACTTGGGTGTGGAACTTTATGCAAAACACCAAGTATCCTAAGGGAGTCACCGCCATGAAGGATGTTACCCTGGGATCGGAGCTTATCGAGAGTGGTCTTAATCTCTCGTTCGGTGCGATCCTTGGTGGCATCATAGGCGATAATGACCCGACTCTGTTTAAGAGGAAAACTATCAACGGACATAATTCCCTGAAATTAACTTCACAACAAAGTCCTCTTGAACTCAAAGACGGGTATAGAACTCGATGACGAGAGTGAAGTAGGAGGAGGAACTGCAAGAATCGAAATGGGTTTATTGCGAGACACGAGAACATGGCACAGATTGATGAGGTGGAGTATTCATTCATCCAATGAAATCATGGTTGGGATTTGAAAATGCTGTCCCTCTCTCTACAACTCTTTTTTCTCTCCCCCCAAACAGTGTACTGGGGGAAGATTCGGGGATATGCTCGGCATTTTCGAACGGGTAATGGCGAGAAGCGTTTTCTGGCCATCGAAGAAGGACGAAGGAACGATCGATGGTTCGATGATTTCGAAGCACTTTGTCACTATATCAGGTCCGACGAAAACTGGGGTGTACGGCCAACGGTTTTTTTTTGGTAAGTTGTACGGCCAACGGTTAAACATTAGGAACCAGATTGAGCCCGCCAACAACAAAATAGGCTCCGTTTGAAACTCTCAAAAAAAAATTAAAATTTTATAAATCTTTATAAATACAAATTATGAGATAGTAAAATTTAAATTTTTCACTCATTGCACGAATTATAAGATAACTTTTATAATTTTATATTATTTTATACAATTCCAAACATATTCATAAACTCATAGTTAGATCATTAATCACATTTACTCCACTTGACTAAAAGGTCGGTTTGGATACTAAAAGTTATTTTTTAATTTTTAATTTAAAAAGTTATTTTTTTTAAAAGGTAAAAATATATATATAACTTTTTAAAGTCAAAAAATTTATCCCTTTCAAGAATAAAAAAAAAACTTGAAATGTTATATTTGTAATTTTAATAAGATATATTTTTTGAATTATGTAAAAATTTAAAAAATTAATTTTTTATTTTGGTATTCAAACGGTACTTAACTCAATAGAAACTTTTGAATAAATTAGGCCAAAAGGCATGTTTTCAACAACCACATTCATTTGAAAAAAAATAAAGTGTTTATTGTATAAGTTTGATTTTTGATTAATTAGGTAAGATTGATCTCATTTTTATTATTTACTAAACTAACACTTCATTTAAAAAGAAATCCCGTACTTAGTTTTTAACCTTTTTCTGAAATGACTAAATTTATTTTTTTATATTTTAAACTTCTTTTAAATCATTAAGGACAAAAACGTTAAATTAATCAAAAAAAACTCAAAACTTACAATTTTTTTTTCTTTTCCAAATTAAGCCTAAGTCATCTTTATTGAGTCATCATATTTGCTGTGTTTGGATTTTAATTACACGTGTGACTGTGAAAAAAGTAAAAAAATTGAGAGAAGATGACCTTAAATATGAGATATGAATTTGAAATAGAGATGAAGTAACGGAGATAGAAGAATAGAATAGGTATCAATAGAGAAAATTATAACGAAGTAAGATTTTTGAGGAAAAAAATGATTTAGTTTGAAGTAGTAAGTTTACAGTTAAAGTGCATCGTGTGTAGATATCGGTTAATTTCTAAAGAGAGTAAAAGATTAGAGTTGTTAAACAAAAAAAAAAAGTTTATAGAAAAATTAAAAAACGATTGAGTTTATACTATTACAAAAATACATAAACATCATAGTTTTTAGGTGTGATGTTTCACTTTCTATCTTAGTCACAAAAGATTGATCCAGGTGAGATTGCAAGTCACTTCTTTTCCATCACAGTTTACAACCGTGATAAGAAAACTTACAACAATCACACACTAAAAGCGTGATCTTTTATGGTAAAAACTGGGTTGAAAAGAAATCTTGTGTGATCTTTTATGAATTTTGATCTAACCTTTTTTTGAAAAACTGTGATTAAATATAGAAAAATAATTACGCTGAAAAAATGAATTAATTTTTAAAATAATAAAAATCCACATAACAACCTCCTGAAAAAATAGATTAATTTTAAAAATAATAAAAATTCACATGACAACCTCCTATCATGCCATCATAGCACTATTTGACACATTGTCATTATAGCAACCTTATATATTTGAATTTTTTGTTTCTGCTGATAATCGAATTCGTGCCATTTCCTCTGAAAGTAAGTGTAGTTGACCGCTAATCCAAGTTATCATTTACGTATATATTTTACATATTAATATATAAAAACAAATTTTTATCACTTTTGGGATTACTAAAAAAAGTAATAAAATTAAATTATTTTAATTTAATTATTTTAAATTTTTTTATAATAATTTATTATGACTTTTGTCAACTAATTAGTAGCTAAAAGTTACAATTTTCCTGATCAATTGGTCAGGAAAAATGATAAAAAAAATTTACTTTTATTTAATTATTTTAACTTTTTGCAATCATTTGAAATTATAACCAATATATAGTACCATGCGAATACTTAATAAATAATTTATGAATATCTATCATATTTAATTAAAATGATTTTAATTCTTTTTCTTATTTTCCTTTAATATTTATTTATAGCATATATTTAATCACGACTCACTATTTATAATATATTTTCTTCATTCTGTATTGTAAGTAATTAGGTCGTGTTTATTTTAATTTTAGAAAACTATTGTTCAAAACAAAATTTTTGAAAATTATTTTAAAAATTGATTTGTAATACAAAAAATATTTTCAATGACTAGATTCAAAAATTAGTTCTAAAAAAAAAGAAAATTTTTATTATTTTTATTTCTAAATTTTTATCACTTCCAACAAAATATCAAATAATGTCACTTTTACTATAATTAATATTAACAATACACTAAATATTTATTAGATATTAAGTATTTAATATTCATCTCGTTATAAGTCATACAAATTATGAAAACTACTCCCATATATTTACTGAAAAAATAATAATTATACATTTAGTGTTATTTAAATTTGATTTGGTAAATTTAGTTTTAACATTAATTTAAAAATATTTTTGTTTATTGATCTATGATTGTAGTTTTTATGGCATATTCAATTAATTAAAATTAATAAATAAATATTACAATAAAATTAATGAAATCTAATTTAAAACATATAAAGTGATAAATAAAATTGTTTAAGAGAAATATAGAGAAAAAATAACAATATTGTCTCTTTTTTTTAATTATCTTCCTTTTTTTAAGATATAAATTTCCTCACTTTTTGATCTCAATTTTTCTAGAAATGTTTCCACTAATCTTTTATCTCAATTTTTTTTTAGAGATAGTTTCTACTGATCTTTTATCTCAATTTTTTTAGAGATGATTTTCACTGATCTTTTATCTAATTTTAAATACAATCACGGTTTCAACAAAAGTGAGATAAAAAGTACTAAAAGTAATTTTTTATTTCAGTTTTTTAATTAGACTGAAATAAAAAAAAGTTTAACTCACAAATTTTTATCACGCTTTTTCTAAAACCGTGATCTTTATGAATTTCTCAGTGTGATTTTTATCAATTATTATAGTAGTGTTAAAAAAAGATAATAGATAAGTATATTTGTAATGTGAGAGATCCGCAATATGATTGATAATAAGAGAAAAATGAGAAAAATAAAATATGGTTATGGTAGTTTTTTAAATTAACTTAATCAACTCAGTTAGGTTATGATGTGCAATATTATTAAGTTTGAGGGATAAAGTACGAATGTAAAATTTGATAAATTAATCATATAATGGTCAACTTTATTATATAATTTTAAAAATTAAGAACATACAAGTAATTTGTCTTATTTAACGAAGAAGATTGTATTATTAGTAAATCTCAAATAAGACTTGAGTATTTTGTTAATTACTTTTATTATCACCCTTAAGTGATTGTGCAGGGTTGGTACCCTGTCACCACCGTATGGGGCCAGTTTAACAAGTCTTGCGGGTGGCAAACACGACGTGTATGAAAATTTTTCCTTTTTTTGGGCTAAAAAAAAAATCAAATTTTTATGATGCTCGAGTTCAAAATTACTATTTGTCTGCGAAAACAGGGATGTTAGGATAGACTATAGAGGTTGTTTGGATAAACAAAAATGGCAAAAAATTGGAAGAAGTGAGTTGTATCAGTCACTTTTGGTGTTTAAAAGACTAACTAAAATTCATTAAAATAATTTATTGGAACGATGAAAAGTAAGCCATTTCAATGGCTTTGAGCAAAAATCAGTATGAAAGCTTGACAAATGTTAAAAAAAGGGCAAAAAAAAGGAATAATTTTTTGCAATTTTTTGTCACTTTTTTTTGTGAAAATTTGTGAAATTTAAATTTTGAAAATAAACGCACAAAAAATAAAAATGACAAAAATTGATAAAATAAGTGAATATTTGTAACTTTTTGTAAGTTTCAGTGACTTTTTTTGACCAACCAAACAGGGGCATAGATATATACAAAACGCTGCAATTACTCAGTCGGTAGCTTCCCATTATCATGGGGGTTTCTGAATTATGAGATTTACAGCTTCAACTCAAACATTAAACACTTGACAATGTAACTTGGATAATCTAAACAAGAACATCAAAGGGGTAGTCTTCTGGATGCCTTTTAGGGTGTGTTTGGAGTGAAAAAAAGTGAAATAAATTGAGAGTTCGTAATGCGTGCAGTGAAAGAAAAAAATTGATGCGATATAAAGTTAACAAAGATTTATAGAGTTTTTTTGTTGTTTGTTTGCAAACCAAACGGGGCTTTAATGGTTTCTCTAAGTAGCATCTCTTGCTCATTAATATTTGACGGTTCAGAGTCATAGACATCAGTGAACAATTCCGAAAGTGGAGGCTTCTTTGCCCTTTCTGCAACTTGTGTTGCATGCAATGCCCGGACGAAACAAAAGGAAGTTCAGAGGAGGATTTCAAGTGACGATATGCCACTGTCGCGATTGATGGATCATAGCCGTTGATCTGTGTGATCCTACTTAAGCCCCACTCAAATCAACTGCTATGATTCACAAGCCATTATGATAAATGTAATGTGAATAAACCAATTCTTTACCTGTTCTAGGACCTCTCTCCGGAGTTCAGATTCATCTTTCTCACTCCACCACCCATTTCTTTCGAGCCATTTTCTAAATCTAGTAGAAGGGTTCCGTGAATTTTTCCAGTATTCGATTTCATCAACTGGTCTATATTTGGTGGAGTCATCAGATGTAGAGTGGTGCCCTACTCGATAAGTGAGGGCCTAACAATCAAATCAGCACGGTAAGAGAGATTATGAGAATTTATGAATTAATGGCATTGCCTTCCAGCAACCGAAAATCGGTAAAAAAGATAAAGCAAGCTCAGGCGAAAACTACAAGCAAGTCAAATTGCACCTCAATTAAGATGGGCCTTTGTTCTGTAATGGCCATTTCACGAGCAGAATTAACGGCAGCGTAAACAGCCAGAGCATCATTCCCATCCACCTGAGCACTACAATCTCAATTAAATAACAGCAACAAAAGAAAAGGATTAAATTTTATAACTTCTTTGAATCGAATATCGGATACAGTATATAACAACAGGAGGTGTATGATATATTTGTCAGACTAGACACGTCCTAAACATCGAAATTTCATGACTTCGGAGATATTAATGAATGGTTAATCTAGGAAGCCACTAAAAGAGAACTCAACACAATGATGATATGAGGTACCAAATGTGAACCGAGCCCTGTAGAATCAATTGGGTGGTGAAAATTACTTCGAAACTGCTCTGATAAAGGGGCGCTGATTGCCCATCCATTGTTGCGGCATATAAAAATGTTTGGTGTTTCCATTACTGCTGCAAACTTTAGAGCTGCATGGAAATCTCCCCGGCAAAAACATTCAGCACAAATTAGAATACAAAAAGGAAAAATCCTTGGCTTCAGTGCTTGGAGAAAATAAAGAAACAGAGAAGACATTGCTTAGTTAGCATTTTGGAGCTTAAAGCACGATAAGTTTTTCCAAAATCCTAAACAAACAGTGTCTAAGTATGTAATTGTTACCTCACTGGTGCCACCATCGCCACAAAAAGTTACAGCACATGCGTCCTTGCTTTCCATTTTGAGAAAGTAAGCAGCACCCGCTGCTTGAGGAAGCTGAGAACTGAAATTGGCATTAAAGATTTTCAGCTTTGATTTGTCTGAACAACAACCACTGATCAATGCTACAAATTATGTAAATAAGAAAAAAATTTGTGCTAGCAACAGCTAGATTCATTTCTTACGCAATAGGAGCCGACATGGTGAAGCAATTGAGCTCGCTTGACCCGTAGCGGACATGCATTTGTCGCCCTTTTCCATAATCAGCCTCATTTACGAACAATTGGTTGGCAAATTCTTGCGGAGTGAAACCACGCCATAATATAACTCCAGGCTCTCGGTTCTGTATTACATTACAAGGTATCAGTTTATGTGATTAACCTTTCATATGGGCTGCTCTCTCTCTCTCTGTCTCTCTCTCTCTAAAAAGAGAAAAAAATCATGGACATGAAACCTAATTGATAGATTGAAATGGATAAAACCAAATAAGTGATTACCTGAGGAAATACTTTTGCAAAATAATTTTGACCTTGACCATTTCGCACCATCACATCTTGCATCATCTTTTAACACTGAAACAACACGACCATATGACTGGTATTACAGCATCACAAATTTGGTAGAAATAAAGTCAGTGCTACTAAGAACCAAAAGTTAAAGACCATTCTTCAAATTAACTAAAGCCATCAAAAAAAAAAAAAAATCTTGAGCAAGCAGGTCTATCTTGTTTCACCCCCATGAAGTGGGCTTCATTGGAGATTCAAAATAAATGGATATCAAATCCATTTCCAATTTAAAAAAAAAAAAGTTTCAAACCATAAACGTACTATGATGTGCATAGAGAAAGTAAAAGAAACAAAAGTTTTAAGATATCACAGGCAATTCGTCAAACACTTACTTGGGTGTAGAACTTTATGCAAAACACCAAGTATCCTAAGGGAGTCACCTCCATGAAGAATGTTACCCTGGTATCGGAGTTTATCGAGAGTGGTCTTAATCTCTCGTTCGGTGCGATCCTTGGTGGCATCATAGGCGACAATGACCCGACCCTGTCTAAGAGGAAAACTATCAACGGACATAATTCCCTGAAATTAACTTCACAACAAAGTCCTCTCGAACTCAAAGACGGGTGTAGAACTCGATGACGAGAGTGAAGTAGGAGGAGGAACTGCAAGAATCGAAATGGGTTTATTGCGAGACACGGGAACATGGCACAGATTGATGAGGTGGAGTATTCATTCATCCAATGAAACCATATTTGGGATTTGAAAATGCTGTCCCTCTCTCTACGAAGATTCGGGGAAATGCTGAATGCAATCCGCGGCATTTTCGAACGGGTAATTGCGAGAAGCGTTTTCTGGCCATCGAAGAAGGCCGAAGGAATGATCGATGATTTCGAAGCACTTTGTCACTATACCCGGTCCGACCAAAAATGGGGTGGTTTTGATAGGGCCCACGGTTAAATCTTGGGAACTAGATTGAGCAAGCCAACAACCAAATAATTAGATCATTAATCACGTTTACTCCTCTTGACAAAAGGTAGGGTTGGGTACTAAAAGTTAATTTTTAATCTTTAATTTTTAAATTTAGAAAGTTAAATTTATCTCTTTCATCCATTAAAAAAAAAACTTAAAATAGTATATTTGTAATTTTAATAAGATATATTTTTTGAATTATGTAAAAAGAATTAAATTTTTTATTTTTTATTTTAATACTCAAACGGTTCCTAAGTCAATAAAAACTTTTGAATAAATTAGGCCAAAAGGCATGTTTGAACACACACGTTCATTTAAAAAAAAAAAAAGGTGTTTATTGTAGAAGTTTGATTTTTGATTAATTAGATAAGTATTGGTCTTATTTTGGCTATTGAGGTTATTATTTACCAAAGTAACAGTTCATTTGGAAAGTAATCCTGTACTAAATTTTTTTACCTTCTTCTCAAATGCCTAAATTTACTTTTTTATATTTTAAACTTATTTTAAATCATTAAGAACAAAAATGTTAAACTAATCAATAGAAACTAAAAAGTTACAATTTTTTCTTTTCCAAATTAAGCCTAAATCATCGTTACTGCGTCATCATATTTGCTGGGTTTGGATTTTAATCATAGGTGTGAGTGTGAAAAAAATAAAGAAATTGGGAGAAGAGGACCTTAAATATGGGGTATGAATTTGAATTGGAGATAGAGTAATAGAGATAGAAGAATAAAATAGGTATTGGTAGAGAGAATTATAATGGAATAAGATTCTTGAGGAAAAAAATAATTTAATTTGTAGGTAGTGAATTTAGAGTTAAAGTGTATCATGTATAAATATAAATTAATTCCTAGAGAGAGGAAAATATTAGAGTTGTAAAAAAAAAAAAGTTTATGGAAAAATTTAAAAAAAAAGGATTGAGTTTATAAATAGAGAATAGATAAGTATATTTGTAATATGAGAGATGAGTAATATGATCAATAATAAGAGAAAAAATCGATTATTGAGAAGGAGAAGAATGGAAAAAATAAAATATAATTATAATAATTTTTTAAGTTGACTTAGTCAACTCAACTAGGTTACGATGTGGAATATTATTGAGGGACAAAATACGAATTTAAAATTTGATAAATTAATTATATAACGGTCAACTTTATTATATAAATTTTAAAAATTAAGAACATACAAGTAATTTTTCATGTTTAAGGGGGAAGATTGTATTATTAGTAAATCTCAAATAAGATTTAAGTATTTTGTTTATTACTTTTATTATCACCCTTGGGTGATTGTGCAGGTTTGGTACTCCGTCACCACCGTATGAGGCAAGTTTAACAAGTATTACGGGTGGCAAACACGGCGTGCATGAAAATTTTCCCTGTTTTTGCGCTCCTGTATCTTCTTCTGCTACTTTCTCTCTCTTTCCATCTGTTTCCTTCTCTGGTTTTTTAATCTTTTTGTTTTTCTATCTTTTCTAGGGATTGTTTGAAATAAGACAAAATGAGATAAATTGAAATAAATTGTGGTTTGGAGAGAATTCGTAATACGTGCAGTGAGAGAAAAAAGTTAATGTGATATAAAATTAACAGAAATTTATAGAGATTTTTAGAGATTTTTATCAAACTATTACAAACCAAACGAAACCCTATTCATCTTTCGTAGAGTAGTTGGTAACTGCTGCTTCAAAAAATAAGGCAGAAACAAAAATAATTATTTAAACAAAAATTATTATTATAATTTTTTTTAAATATGCGGATTTTTATATTTTTCATACATAATGAGGATCAGTTTGAGAAGAAAAATAGTTAACTTATTTTTAACTAGTTAGTTTTGGTTTGGAAAAGAAAGTAGAGCTAGTTATTTTTGTGTTTGGGAAGAAAAAAGTAACTTTTTTAGGTGAATTTTTAGTTTTGATTATTTTGATATTTTTTTTTAAATTTAAAAAAAAATTAAAATATAAAAAAATAAATTTAATCAATTACTACGACAGTTATTAACTAGGAGACACCGTAACAGTTACCAGATACTAACTCGGACTGCCAAACCACGCCTGAATGCCAAACAAAGCGCTTTGGGGGGTGGGGAGTGGAGCTGGCTCTGGGAGAAAGTTTTATGATCTCGTGACCAGCTTTTTTGTTTTATTTTTACCTCCCTACTTTATAGGAGTCGAAAGGTCTGGCTGAGTTTGAACGTACATTGTCCTAATACATTTATAATAATTATAATGGTGTGTTTGGAGTTATATAAAAGTGTATAAAATAAAATAAAATAAAATTGTAAAAATAAATATCTCGTAATTCGTGTAATAAGTGAAAATTTTAAATTTTACTGTCTCTTAGTGAAAAAATGCTTGGTTTGGTTTGGTTTGTCTCATAATTTATGTTTGTAGAGATTTATAAGATTTTATTTTATTTTGTAGAATTTCAAACGATACCCATTAACTTAAAAAAAAATACATGTCAGACCAAAAAAAGATCAAAATGTATGGGGGGAGAGAGAGCGAGCGAGAGAGAGAGAGAGAGAGAGAGAGAGAGTCCAACCACTTCGCTTATGTGACTACATGTCGGGTTGCCTGGGCCAGGTCCGGTTAAAGTTCGGTGGAAGAAATAAGATTATGAAGGATAAGCGGGGCCTCGGTGGAATATGAAATGGTTTGACGGTGGTTTCACGATGGCTTGTTTGTTTTATCAAATTATGAAAAGTTATAAAAAATTATAAAAAATTGTTGAGTTCCTTTAATTAAATTTTATTATATATCATTTTTTTATAAGTAAGCACGGGAGAAAGTCTCGAGTTTGAACCCGAATAATAAGTGAATAAAGAATGAAACTTAACCACCGAATTAAGTGTCTCAGTCTATTATATATATTATTTTTATACCAATTTTCTTAAATTAATTTTTTTTTCCATCCAAACACCCCAAGTTTATCAGTTTGGACAATTCTTCCGTGGGAGCTTGCATGTATCTCTTACAGAGAATTCTTTTCCGCACGCACGGATTTAGAAAATCCGATCCACTAGAAGAACAACTCCAAGAGCCCAACCCAGAATTGTGGGAGCGATCCAAAGTTTTGCAGGAACAACATTGTTTGGGTAACCAATCCGAAAACTCACCCGCCCAAATTCTCACTCGACCCGGCTTCTTATTATTTTTATTATTGACTTTATAGTTAACATAAAATACTATAAATCTCTATAAATATGAATTACGAAATAATAAAATTAAAATTTTTTTTATAAAATACGAGATATTAATTTTCATAATTTTATGTAATTATATATAATTTCAAAAACACTGATTATTACACGTCATTAGAGCAGCCAGCCAATAAAATGGTACAGATCAGCTTTATTTATGGCTTCACCAGTACAAAACCAACTCCGACATGGGAAAATCTTTAGTCCTCCTCTTGTCAGAATCTTTTAGGATACCAAAGAAACAGAAATCTTACACTTTAGTTCTCCTCGTGCAAATCGAGCGCCTTAAAAGAGAGAGAGATTTTTCTTTCTTTTTCTTCTCCTCGTGCAAATCGTGTGCCTTGAAAGAAAGAAAGATTTTTCTTTCCTTTTCTTGTGTGGGTAACTGCCAATTCCAACCAACCATCATCATTTTGTGACAGCAGAAACATATCAAAATGACATAAGAAATAATTAGCTCGAACTTAAATTAGGAAAGACCGTTTAGCAACGTTATTATTTATTTATTTATATTTAATAAAATATATTTATATTAATTAAATTATTTATTAAATTAAATTAAATTAATATATTTTATTTTATTATTTATTAAAAATAATTTTATAATATATATTTCCTATTAATTAAATTAACTAATTCAATTTAATTATTTATTAGAAATAAATTAATAATATATATTACATATTAGTTTAATTATATTAATTATTAAAAATAATTTACTTTAATAAAATATTTGAAAAAAATAATTTATTTTGATACGATGCAAAAAAAAAATGAACAGAGTATTAAAATTGATAAAATGTTTGCAACAGAAAAAAATAGAACGAAAATATCTTTTTTTTTGTTTACATTTTTCTATTTTAGTTTTTATTTATTTAGAAATAAAAAAACGTAAACAAATTTAACAAACATGTTTCTGTTACCAATTTATAAAATTTTGAAAATATAAATAAAAAAATAAAAAATAAAAGAGTTACCAAACGAGACGTTAAGTAACACTACTCGTGTCCGTTGGGCATCAAGTGTCACTCATTTCAGATAAGTTGGCTTCTTTTTGGTAACCCAGTTATTATTATTATTATTATTATATGCCTCCTTTTTAATCAGAATTTAATTTTCTTTTATTATTTAAAAACTTTTAACATGTTATTTATATTTTTTTTAAACAAAACTTGCAAAACAAAAAGGCTTATAAATAGAAAAATTCAATTGCGGCCGCGTACCAGTCAATATTTTTTTTTTCCACTTGCATTTAATTTTTTATTTTTATGTATTTTTTAAAATGTAAATACATTACCTAAAAACTACAAATAATAATAATAATAATAATAATAATTTTAGAGAAAAATTCCACCTAGCAATGAATTATGGTGCTAAAGACTATTTTCTCAATAAATAAGTTCCATTTGTTCTTCTATTTTTTCTAGCAAATGGCGCAAGCTCGACAACTTAAATTAAAAAAAATAAAAAAAAAAACTCTTTTTTTTCCAGAAGAATTAACATTTCAGTAATACATGAATTTTCTATTTTTTGCAATTTTTTGATTAATTTAAGTAATATGTCTAAACTACCAAACAAACAAATTAAATAAATAAGAAATTAATTAAAATAAAAGTCCAAAAAAAAAAAAACTAATTTTTACGTTACCAAAAAAACCCTCAGTATTAGTTTGCGATTTAACCATGAAAAGTCGCACTCAGTTTGTTGCACCATGGGATTAAAAGGCACTCTACCTTGAGGGATTGCTACACTTCCTTAAATTATTTGTAGTAAGTAAAGGGCGTTAAATTAATCATCGAATCCAACGGGAGGCTGAGTAACCAAAAGGCACCGACTCAATAAGAATCGAGCCAATGATGATACAGACTCAAGGAAAAATTCAACTGAGATTTAGATTTCATTTGGGTGACAAAAAAAATTTTGAAAAATAATGAAAAATACTAAAAATTTTTAAAAGTTATTCATTTTTTTTGTTAGATTATTTCTAGAAATTTAGAAATTATAAGATATAGAAATTTAGAAATTATAATTAGGAAATTCTTTTCCTTTTCATTATAGGTTTTCTTATAGTTTCCTATTCTTATTCTAATTTAGTTTTCTATTTCTATTCTGATTCTACTTTGACACCTCTATAAATAGGGTTGCTATTCTATTGTATGCAATACACACATCAATACAATTCTTTTCTTTTCAATATTTTATTTCTTCTTTTATTTCAACATGGTATCAGATCTATGGTTTTTGATCCTGGGTAGACTAGATATCTAACAACCACATCTTTGGCCGCCAGTGTTGCCCTTCCTAGCGTTGCCGCTGCCTTTGCTGCTCCTCTACCCAATTTCATATCATTTTTTGTTTATTCCTATATCTAGTTTTTTTGGAATTTTTAAATTTCAAGTTTCTCTTTTGGAGATACTTCTTGTTGCATCAACTTTTCTATTGAAGACCTCGATCACTCTGTTGGAGACATGCACATGCTATCTTGCGCTTTTGGCTTTTGAGGTTCTCTTTTGGAGATATTTGTTGCTACTTTAGTTTCTCTATTGAAGACCCCAATCACACGTTTGGAGACATGGACATGCTATCTTGCGCTTTTGGTTTTGCATATCTTGGCCATTCAACACGTTTCCCCTGATCTACATTTTTGTGACCTCGAGGCTTGTTAGTAGATTTTGGCTTGTAATCTACATTTTTTTGACCTCGAGGAACGTTAGTAAATTTGGGTTCGTGATCTACGTTTTTGTGTCATCGAGGCTCATTAGTAGATTTGGATCTACGTTTTTTTTTTATGACCTCGAGGCGCGTTAGTAGATTTAGACTCGTGATCTTATGGCATCTAGTCAAATCTATGTTCATGATCTCTCAAGGCGTATAATCTCTCAAAGTTACAACGTATTCGTGAGATTGCTTTCCAGTTCTTAGTCTCCAAACTCAAGTTGGTATCTAATTTTCCATCTTGAGTTTGAGGGAGGGTGTTGACATACATAATTCTTTTTCTTCTTCTTTTATTCTTAACATTTTTATCTCACTGCATGAATTACAAATCTATAATTTATCTTACTTTTTATTACTTCAAATGCACCCTTAATTTAAATTTGCCTTTAGCCTCTATTAATATTGGGTTGAATCTTGAGCTCAATAAATAATCAACCTATTTGAGTTCCTTCATCTTGAATTAATGAAAAAGTTGAAAAACAATATATGATTAAGATGGTATCAAATGACACATCTCATCATGATTAAGACTGGCATATTCGAGCCTCCGGTGCAAGCGGACTGACAAATGAGTGTGCTCCTCACGTTGTCGGCAAGGTTTCGAGTCCCACGACTCAACTGGGAGACATGGTCAAAGGGGCCAATCATGTGTCCCTCGATTTACTCTTCCGTTCATCCCGGTGAGATTCCGAATCACAAAAAACAAAAAAAAAAAGACTCGCATGTTCGTATAATTAGAATCCGAGTATTTGCAAGTGACACGAACTAACTACCTGAGATTTATGACAGTTATGTGCGAATAATTACAAACAGGATATATAAATATTGAACTCTACTACTTAGTTAAAAAATATTTCAAAAAAAGACTAATCAACACTAGAAAAAGATAGAAGCGAACTGAGATTAACAAAACTAAATTCCTAATCGATCAACATTGATCCCTGAAAGTTTAGTTTAATGATCTTTTTCCTTTTTTCATTAATTTATATTTAGTATCCCATTTCACTTTATTCATATTATTTGTACTGATTATTTTTATCTAAACCTACTTGGTGCTCTTTATACGTAGTTTTGAATTAATCATTACAAGTGATGAATCTACAAGAACCAAGGAAAACTAACTATAAGATGGATCTCATTAATCACCTATGAAAATTAACAGTATTTAATAAGCTTTTTCTTTTCCTTTTTTTTTTCCTCCTATTTTTCAACACGTCTTGATAGAAGTTGTAATAAATCATGTAATTTTTTTTTTACTCCATCAATCACATAAATAATTTTGGTTTGAAGGGAAGAGAAATGAAAAAGAATGAACAATAAAATTTTAGGTAAATTTCACATACTTCTTCTAATAAATATTAGGCTAATTATATATATATACACTCTTCAACATTTAAAATTTATATTTATCTTTTTTATTTTTAAAAATTATTAATTTGACCCCTTTCTGTTTAACTACCGTTAGAGTTTTAATAGAAAATAATGACATTAATCGTAAAATAGTTTTAATATATTAACTTTGTGCTTTAAAATTTGAAATAAAGATCAACTAGAAAAAAAAAAAAAGGAGCGAAGGCAAATTGAGAAGTAAACCGACCGAAGAAGTTTATGAATATATATGTATGCATATTAAAAAAGTGGCAACCGGCTTTCGAGCAGAGGAAGAAGAAGCCGCGACGGGCTTTCCAGCAGGGGCCATCTTCGGTGATTGGAAATTACACTCGAATTCGCTGAGAGAAAGAGAGATAGAGAGAGACATAGATTCAGATATGTGAGAACTTCAATGGTCTTCAAGAGAAAACCATATTTCCTGGCACTATCAATCTACCAAAAATTAGAAAAAAATGAAAAAGATGAGAGATTGGATATATATACATATTACAATTGCTCGTGTCTGCAGGTACAAAATTATAATTTGATGTGTAAATAATTTAAATTTAAATTTATAAAGTAAACTTGCATAAAAAAAGTGTAAAAATAATCTTAAGATATAAAATTTTATTATTTATTATAAATATTATCACATTTTTAATATGAGAAGAGTGAGAGAAAAAGAAAAATAATCATAGTCATTTAGCAAATTTAACAGTTAAAAATATCTCAAATTCAAAATTTTAAACTTCCTTATTATATAAATGACATAGGATGTAAAAGTATATGCTACATTTTTTAAAATATTAATTTAAAATCTTTTATATAAAAAGTATTAAAAAAATATGAGAAGAGTGAGAGAAAAAGAAAAATAATATTGGCTATTTAACAAATTCAACAGTTAAAAATATCTCAAATTTTAAATTTTAAATTTCCTTATTATATAAATGACACATAGTGTAAAAATGTATGTATTTAAAATTTAAGTTTTAAACATATTAAAATTGAAATTTTAAAACTAAATGTTTATTTTTTAACAAAATTTTTAAAAATTTAAAATTTAAATATTTTTTTAAATAAAAAATTTAATTGACTTTATCTAATAAATATCCATACATTATTTAATAATAATAGACAATATAAGTAAAATATAATTTGTGTAATTGTATAAAATATAATATATATTTAGAGGATGTTTGGAGTGATAAAAAGTAAGATAAAATGAGATAAAATATGGTTTGAGGAAACTTTTTACGTTTAGTGCACACATCTCAAACCGCATTTTTTTGGAGATGAACAGTATGATTCTCGTTCTGTCAGATCGGATTTTTGATTGTACGAATTCAAAATTTTGTATCAGTCATACTTCTTTGCAGACCAAATCGGACTTGAAACGGTTTCTAGAATCCGTTTGAACGAAGTTGGCTATGCAAATCAGTTGGAACAGTTTTTATGACATTAAAAATTTAGTCACAGTAGGTATCATTCGGTATCTTGGGAGTCCGTGGTGAGAATGACAAAAAAGTTTTTGCTATTTAATTAACCGAATTCTAGTTATCGACTTTTTTTTAGAAAGTATTGAACTTTTGTCGAACTTTGAGAAGGTAAAAATGTATATAGAAATTTTTAGAGATTTTCACTAAAGTTTGGTGCACTAACGAGCTCTTATTTAAATTTCAAATTTCAAATTCAAAATATGTGTTTTATTATATAGACATACTAGTAATTACTCGTGTCTGAAGGTATAGAAATATAATTTGGCATGTAATAGTTTAAATTTAAATTTATAACGTAAATTTACATAAACAGTGTAAAAATAACCTATAAAAATAAAAAAGAGATTAAGGTATAAAATTTTATTATTTATTGTAAATATTATCATATTTTTTAAATATTAATTTCAAATATTTTATACAAAAAATATTCAAAAAAATATGCAAAGAGTGAGAGAAAAAAATAATTGTGGCCATTTAGCAAATTCAACCGTTAAAAATATGTAACAACTCGCATCCACTTAATACAATATTATTTGTTTTGGGCTTAGTAAGCTGCTTCCAAGAAGATCACCCATCCCGGTACTGCTCCCACTGAAGCACGCTTAACCTTAGAGTTCCTACTGAATTCAGTGCCCTCATGACTTTAAAATACGTTGTTCTTATATGGATATCGAATAGTATATAGATGCTACTTCCTTTCACTACCTAGGGTATGTGGGATGGAATGCATTTTTTCTCTGCTTCACTTCCGAGCAGGCAGAGTCTTTCACGGGTAGGTCCCTCACAATCCTCCCCCTTATAGGGCACGTGTTCCCGCGTGGCCCCCTGCTTCACTCTCCCGCAGGCAAAGTCCCTCACAAGCAGGTCTCCCACACGCGTGATCCCATACTTCCGGCTAGGCATTAGCTCTGATACCATTTGTAATGACTCCTATCCACATAGTACAATATTGTCCGCTTTTGGTTTGGTAAGCTACTTCCCAGAAAGTCACCCATTCCGATACTGCCCCTATTGGAGTACGCTTAACCCTAAAGTTCCTACTGAACCTAATACCCTCATGACTTTGAAAAATGGGATTCATAGATGCACTATATTGAAAAAATTATGAAACAAATCTTTTGGACATAACTTTAGAAAGTTTTCAAAATTTTGGAAAATCAATTGTAACCAAAAATTGTTTAGAAACCCTAAAACACTGAGAATTCCATGAAACAAAAATTGAAATAAAATTTACAAAAATGACTGTATTTTATTTTGTCTAGAACTGTTTAGAGCTACTTAAGCCAATCCCAGCCATTCCGCTTTCACAAAGCCTGCTGCAATATCCGGCTAGTCTCCCTTGGCAGCCACGGCTTGCAACTATCCACAGCTACAACTGCGCAAGCTGTTGCCCTCGACTCGGCCCAACCCGTCGCCTCCATGACGCAATCCAGTAACAACTAGTCCAAGCCTGATGCTGCTTTGGCCTTGGGCGAGCCTCACTCCAGTGGTGTTAAGTTGTGAGAGGCCATGGAAGGAGATGGGTTTAGGTTTATAAAAGAGATGATGACACAGGAAGTCTAACACTAAGAGCATAATTGTTTGCACAGCCAAAAAAAAAAAAAAAAAATTAATGTAGTCAAGAGTAACAGTAATAAAAACGGCACCTACCAAAAAAATATATATTAATAGATAGAGTTGAATTAATAATTTTTTAAAATAAGAGAGATACATGTAAATTTTAAATGTTAAAGAATGTATATGTAATTACCTTAAGATAAAGTATATATAATTTATCCTAAAATTTTGTTCTCTTTCTTGTTTAAATTGTTAGGTTTGAAAAGAAATGAAAAGGAAAATAAGGAAAACAACCCCCTTTGTCACCACTTAATTTCCCCTCACTTTCCCTCTTTTTGATCTTTCTCTTCTCTTGCACTTTTCTTATTCCCTAGCCAAACAAGGCAGTGTAGATCACATTAGTTCGCTTTCTAACATGATTATTGGTGATTAAATTATCTAATCTCACTTGGTTCATCCTTCAATCAGGAATTGTAGGGCTGGGGCACATTGCATTAACTTTCGCAATTATGGCGAAGCACATTCCGCGTTTAATTTATTATTATTATTATTATTTATTTTTTTAGTGTACAAATATAATAATCTTCAGGGATATGATGAGGAAATATGCGCTCCAAAAAAGACTGGTTGCGCTCCACCATTAATTGGTGTAGGCCCAATTTTAAGCCTTGTCCTAATCTTCAGAGTAATAATGACAAACAAAATGGGAGCGGAGCGGATTAACATCGCATTCTCGCATCACAATCAAATCCAACGGCCAAAGCAAGCCGCAAGCAACTTTTGAATTGCTTTCATTTTGTTTTCTTTTTTGTTTTTTCCATAGCTGAACTGTAGTGAATTATTGTCAAAAAAAAAAACTGTCGTGAATTTTTTTTTTTTTTTCGGAATGTGAATCAAATGAACAAAATATATTTGAGTTATTGACTTGGTATATTAATTATATTGAACATTAAAATATTTAAAAATAAAATTTATTAATATGATTTAAAATATTATAATAAAAATTCTTTAACTTAGGGTTTAGCTCGAAAAGTATTGAGAAGGTTTTAATCAAAAGTTAGTATCAGTGATTTCAAAAACGAATATGGTTAAAAATTTTTGTTTTCGAAGGTTTTTCAAACAAACGAAATTAGAAAAGAACTAAAAATCTTATTTTTAATTTGTCCAAAATTATTTGTGCAATTATAACGAAAATTCATACCAGTGATTTCAGCGAATATGGTTAGCCTATTATAAAATTTCTCAAAAATTTATGTGACAATGTTTGTTTGTTTGTTAAAAAAATTTAAAAGAAAATAATTTATTAGTATAATTTAATTTTTTATAATAGAAAATGACTATATTAAATATTAAAATATTTAAAATAAAATTTATCAATATAATTTAAAATATTATAATAAAAATTAAAGCTATTACGAAAATTAAAATATCTACGTATGTCTCATTGAATCTATATAAAAATATTTTTTGTTACAAAAAATAAACTATATTGATAAATTAAGTTTTTAGATTTTTCATAACAAGACAAACAATTGTTACATGAATTATTATACAAAATTTAGTTAATTAATTTGAAAATAATTATTATAAAAAATAATGGTTAACTTGCACGAAACCTTGAATTCATACTTAAATTTAAAAAACAATACGTAAACTCCTTTTCATGGTAAAATAAAAATATTTTAATAAGTTGATCGAATTGAATTTTCATTTAAAAGGGAGGCAACTGTAAGTTGAATTTAAAAAAAAAAATTATTTATGACACACTAGACGCTGATACACACGCGATACATATGAATTTTTTCTTTTTGTCTTAATAATCAATAAATTCAATTTTACAAATTATTAATATTTATTCAATTTTTCTATTAATTTTTGTTGGAATGTGGATCCAATGACAAAAATATATTTGAGTTATTAGCTTGATATATTAATTATATTGAATATTCAAATATTAAAAAGTAAAATTTATAAATATAATTTAAAATATTGTAATAAAAATTCTGCTATTGTAAAACTTTTCAAAAATTCAGATAACAATGTTTGTCTACTTGTTAAAAATTTTAAAAGAAAATAATCTATTAGTATAATTTAATTTTTTATAATAAAAAAATAATTTTTAAAAAATTTAAAGAGAATGGCTTATTAACTTTTATAAAAAATAAAAATTAATAGAAAATTTGAATAAATATTAATAATTTGTAAAATTAAATTTATTGATTATTAAGATAAAAAAATTCACCTGCATTGCGTGTGTACCAGCGTCTAGTGTGTTATAAGAGATTTTTTTTTTTTTTTAAATTCAACTTAAAGTTGTTTACCTTTAAATGAAAATCCATACTAATCAAGTTATTAAAATATTTTTATTTTTACCATAAGAAAGTAATCTATATAATTGTTTTTTTTTTTAAATTTAAGTATTCATTCAAGTTTTTGTGCAAATTAATAATTATTTTTTATAATAATTAATTTTAGATTAATTAATTAAATTTTGTATAATAATTCAAGTAGTAGTTATTCGTCTGCTTATCAAAAATTTAAAAAAGTAATTTATTATTATAGTTTATTTTTTGTAATAGAAAATATTTTTATATGGCTTCCATGAGACATATGTAGATATTTTAATTTTTACAATAGCTGAATTTTTATTATAATATTTTAAATTATATTGATAAAATTTATTTTTAAATATTTTAATATTCAATATAATTATTTTTTATTATAAAAAGTTAAATTATACCGACAAATTATTTTCTTTTAAATTTTTTTAACAAATAGATGGACATCGTTACTTAAATTTTTTTAAATTTTACAGTAGGCTGAATTTTTATGATAACATTTTCAATTATATTAATAAATTTTATTTTTAAATATTTTAATATTCAATATAATTAATATATCAAGTCAATAATTCAAATATATTTTATTCATTTGATCCACATTCTAACCCAAAAAAAAAAAAAAAAATTGACTTCACTTCAATTCCGCTATGAAAAAAAAACCAAAAAAAAAAATGAAAAATGAAAGCTTGCCTTCGCCATTAGATTCGATCGTGGATGTACGGCTAAGATTGGCTAGAACGTGACATTAACTCGCTGACACAACCTTCAATGTTGTCCCGGGGAGCTTCCATATAAATTTGTCTAGTCCAAAGAGCAATTCCCGGATCATTGCTCGGCCTTAGCTTCCACATAAATTTCTCTAGTCCCCCCGTGGGGCTTACATAGAAATTTGTCTAGTCCAAAGGGCAATTTCCGGATTATTGCTCGGCCTTGGCTTCCATATAAATTCGTCTAGTCCCCCGGTGGGACTTCCATATAAATTTGTCTAGTCCAAAGAGCAATTCCCGGATTATTGCTCAATCAAGGACACCGACTTTCTTTTCTTTTCTTTTCTTTTTTTTCCCACTTCTTAGGTAAAATATATTAATTGGTCGTAATTAAATACGCATTAAAACAAAGACATGCTTTTGCATATGTATATATATAGACGTATTAATTTTTTTTTTATTTAAAAGAATAGTACTCATCCTGTCATTTTCCTTATTGTTTTCTCATTTTTAATATTCTTTTATTTATTTGGGTCAATTGAAGAAATAGAATTCCAATGTTGGTGTTTCATCCTAGCTCGTCGCCTTTGATGGGCACGAGTTTAAATTTGTGGTTTTGTAGAAGATATCATTACGTCTCGGTGGAGATAGAAAAAATAATAGGTGGGGGTAAGATTAACTTAAAAAATTGAAATTGGATAAATGATGAATGATTAAAAAAAAGTCTTATATAAAAAATGAGAAGGTCTATCCAAAAAATTGAAATAATAATAAATGATAAAAAATAATTTTGATAAAGCATATCTTAAAAAAATAAAATTGAATAAATAATAAATAGTAAAAAAAAATCCTATCCAAAAAACTTATAAGATCTATCCAAAAAATGAAGTAATAATAAATAAGAAAAAAAGAGTTGAAGAAGGATAAAAAAATAAATGATAAAAAAGTCTATCTAAACTAATGATAAAACCTAAATGATAAAAAAAAGTCTATCTAAACAAATAATAAAATCTATCAAAAGATAAAAACAAAAAAAAAAAATTGAAATTGGATAAACCGAGAAGATAAGAGCTTTTTAAAATTTTTAATGATAAATGTATCTTGAATATGGATAGAATGCGGTGCGGTGGGGTGGAACAAGTAAAAATACATTGGGATATTTGGGGTAAGTAAAGATAAATTGGGATATTGGGGTCAAAAAATATTTTAGTGAGGACAATACTAAAAGATATATATATATAATTTTTTTTAAATGAGCGGTGGCAATTGACCTTATTCAACTATCCTCATCTTTGCCACTATTACGTCTTTAATTTTTTCAAACTTGAATTTTCCAGACTTGATATTGGAGTAGTATGAAAGCCTTTTCTTCCTCGTTTCTCCATGAATTCTATTTTTTTTTTAAATAATCTCGTAGATTAATCAAACTGTGCATAAATTGGCTCGAGTTAAAGAAAAAAGAAGTACGAAATCTCTCTCTCTCACACATGTCTATTAAATGGTTAATATATATCTATCTTATATTATCATATATCCATATTAGATACATAGTTTTTTTTATAATAGGTTATTTAGAGTTTATACAGTTTTATTTAGAATATGTTACCTAAAGTTCTTATCCTATTAGATTTCTTATTTCTCTTATTCTCATCCTATAAATAGGGCTACTACTTCATTGTATTTCATACATTTAATATATATAATTTTTCTAATTTTTTCATTCATTATTTTCCTTTAATATGGTCCATCTTGGATAAATTAGACGTCCAATAGCCATATCTTTGGGCAGCACTATCAAAGCTCATGGTTTTTAATCCATCCTAGGTAGCATCTTTGGGCAGCACTATTAGAGCTCATGGTTTTTGATCTATTCTAGGTAGATTAGGCGTCCAGCTCATGGTGTTTGATCTATCCTGGGTAGATTAGGTGTCTGGCAAACACATTGTTGGTCACTGGTGTTGCCCTGGCCGCTAATGCTGCCCTTATATCTTTTGCCGTTGGTGTTGCCCTTCCTGGTGTCACTATTGCCTCCGCCGCCTTATCTCACTTCACTTTCTCTCTCTGTTGTCCCCTATCACCTCTCTCTTTCTTACTCCCGGGATTCCATAACTATCCATCTAATGCCAGATCATTCTTATCCATTTAATACCCAAATCATCATTTCCCAAATTTTCAATCTCTCTGTTGGAAATCCCATTGCCTCTCTATTGGAGACTCCCTACGTGATTCCACACACCCCTAATACTTTTACAAGTTCGCGACATTTGCGCATGTAACCTACGCTTCGCACATTGATGGTTTTACAGGTTCGTGACCTTTAGGCATGTAACTAGAACTAGGTTCATAACTTTCGGGTGTGTAAGTAGAGCTAAGTTTATGACCTTCGGGTATGTAACAAGAGCTCAGTTTGTATAACTAGAACTAAGTTCGTGACTTTCGTGCGTATAAATAAAACTAAGTTCGTGATCTTAGAGGGTATAACAGGAGATAAGTTCATGGCCTTCTGGCGTATAATAAGAGTTAAGTTTATGGCTTTTGAGTGTGTAACCTACGCTTTGCATAAGGGAGAGTGTTGACCGCTGTTTAGTTCTTAATCTCCAAACTCAAGTTGGTTTCTACTATCCTACCTTGAGTTGGAGGGGATGTTAATATATATCTATATTATATTATTATATATCCATATTAAATATATAGTTTATTTAGAATAAGTTACCTAGAGTTTATATAATTTATTTAGAATAGGTTACCTAAAATTCTTGTTTTATTATATTTCTTATTTCTCTTATTTTCACCCTATAAATAGGGCTATTATATTTCACATATTAAGTATATATAATTTTCTCAAATTTTCCGTTCGTTCTTTTCCCTTGACAAAATGAATTCGATCTTGCCTATCAGTTACACATTAATTAATTGGCTCCATTTTGTGAGCTCAAAAGGCGTGGTTTCCATTGGGCTGCATCAGCTAAGCATGGAAATTACAAATAATTCATGCCATTCAATATCAAGGAAAATTATTTGATGTTCACGTATTATGTATTTTTGATTTATTACGTTATGTTTGGAATGGCAGATTTGATAAAATTTGATTTTATTTTATGAGACTTCTCATTAATTTTTATATTTAGAATTAGAATAAAATTTTATGAGTTAAATTTGATTTCATTTCATAACTTAAATTTTAAAATTTTTATATCATTTGAAATATAATTTAAAATAATAAAATTTAATGAGAATTCATTCTTTTCTTAAGTCACCTAAGTAAGTGGACTAATTTACTCTCATATATCATATTTATGATCATATTTTCTATTTTTTATTAAAATGATTAAATTTGATATTTTTCATAAATCAATACAATTTAGTTTGTACATTCAAATATGTGCTTCAAATATAAAATTTTATTTATCAAAATAAATTAATTTTTTATTTTAAAATTAAACTAATTCTAAGAGAGTAATATTTTCAAGAGAGTGTTAAAATTATGACACATAAATATATTTATGTGACACAATTTTAATAAACTAAGAGTATTACTCCAAAAATACAAGATAATATTACAGATATCAAAAGATTTATATTATTGTATATTAAATTCTTTATAAATATGCTAAATTATTACCAGACTGGTTTCCTCTCCGTCTTTTTAGTAATTTAAAGGAAATGATAAAAATATTTGGTCTTTCAAATTTCATCCTCGTGCAACCTAGCCTTTGCAATCCAATGAATTTATTTAATAATTATTGGCTGATCATAATAATGACATGTTTGTTTTAAGAATAATGAAAGATAAATTTTATTTGAGTAATTTTTTTTCTTTTATTACATTAGTCTTGAAGGGATGATAATAATCCTACTAGAAGTACTGTATCCCATATGGGGGTAAAAGTATAATTTCACAAAAATATTATGAATTTTTAAAGTGTAACATTTTACTTTCTTATGAGATGTTTGGTTTGATAAAAATTTGACTAAAAAACATAATAAAAGTATAAAAATTTGATGTAAAAATGATATGTAATAAAATTTAATTAAAAAATTATAAAAAGTTAATAAAAATTAATAAATTTTAGTTAATTTTGACCAATTAAACACACTGATAATATAATAGTGTCCTAAACTTAATTTTATTATCAATTTGAAATGTATATTTATTTCTTAAAAAAGAACAATTTATATTTCTCATCAGATAAAGATTGACACGTGGCCGTAGTTTTTTGCTTTTATATTTATCTTCCGGTATGGCCGCTAACAGACAATATCAAGTTACGATGTACACAGGCCCACGTGCGCCCAATTTTTTTTGGATTTTGTTCTGCCACGTGCCCTTGAGATCATGTCACCAGCAAAGAAAACAAAGTGTCCCCACCCCCTCCCCCAAAAAAAAAACTGAAGTTTTGGATATATTTTGGTCTGTTTTAATTATTTGAAATTGAATTTGATTTTTTTGGTGATTAATTTGATTTGATTTTTTTACTAGTGAAAAAAAAATTATGTTAATGGTCACGTATAATTCGAGCATTATATTGTTGTTATTTTAAGACTTTTGTGTTAATTATAAAAATAATTATTTTTAATTTAAAAATAACTTACATATTTTAAATAAATTTTCGTTTGAAAAGTCTACTTAGTTTCTCAATTTTTAACTATTCAGTTTCTTTTTGAATTTTTTGAAATAATTAAATTTATTTTATTTTATTTTAAATTTCTATTAAATTATGAAGAAAAATATATTAAATTAACAAAAAAAACTAAATAGTTAATTATCCAAAAATTAATTTTTCCTTCCTAAACATAAAAAATAAATGAATTTTTAAGTAGTCGGCTAAAAAATAAAAAGTAAATTTTTTCTTCCCAAATTAAACTTAAATTTACTTAAATACAAATTAGTTAAAAACATTTACGGTCATATGCATGTCTAAATAAGCGCCTTGTCAATACTATCGCTCTCGAGATGTTTTCATTAACTTGACGCTTCACAATTTCTTTGGCAAATTGTTTACGTAGCTTCCAAACTAACTAACCCGACCCGAGCATAGGTAAGTAGGACGGGTTTTAAATTATGAACTAACTAACCCCCCTCCTTTTTTGGTAAGTAATTAACAAACCTTGCAAGCGGCATTTAGAATTTTTTTCTCTTCATTTTTTTTTTATGGGTGTGTGCGTTTAAATAGATTGAGATTTTTATAAAATAAAAAAGGAAAGATAAAAAAAGAAAAAAAATTTAATTCTAAGTACGTCTTCCTATTTGAGTGGATTGATATTTAGATTTAATTATTTTTAATTTATTAAATTCATATTTTTATATTTTTAGTAACAATTCAAACAAGAGAAATAATAATTTAATTTATTATTTTTTTTGAAAGGTAAAGTTTTTTTTTTATTATAAGGGGAAGGGGGAAGACTCAAACTCGAGTCATGAGAGGGCAAAAGGGATTCTTAACCACTGAGTTACCGATCACACTCATAATTTAATTTATTTTTATTTTTTTAAAACAAAACCTTCAATTTTATTAAAATTTGGAGTATATTGCCCAAGCGTTGGCACGTTACCAATTACACAATTTTAAATACATCTACATTGAAAAACCATGCATGGATATATGATTTTATTTTTATTTTTATTTTTATTTTTATTTTTCTTAGGTTTAGTTTGAGAACCATTAAATTTTTTTTCCTTTTCAGCTTTTTATTGTTTTATATAACTTTTTTTATTTCTTTATTTATTGTTTGATAATTTTTACGTATCTTTTATGTATTTATAAAAATATTAAAATAAAAAATTTACGAAAGAGTAAAAAAAGCATTTGAAAAGATTATGATAATGATCTCGCTACATGGAAAAAAAAAGAATAAAAAAATAAAGAGGAGGAAAGAAAGGAAGAATTGCAAAGTCTTTTCCAGGACAAAAGCCAGGTGATGCTCAAAGAAAGACAAAACCCAAGAAAAATGGGGAAAGGGGGCCACCATCTTCGCTCACCCATCTAGAAACCTTGACTTTTTAACGAATGCCAAACAGTCCCTAGCCACCCCCTAATAAATAAATAAAATAAATCAACCTTAGAAAGAAAGTGACAATAACAGCTGGACCAAAGAGTCATTGATGACAGTGCCTCAACATCCAACTATCTCCGCTAACACCAAATTCATCATTTCCTCCTCCTCCTCTTCCTCCCTCTCTTTCTCTCTCTCTCTCTCGCCTCCCAAAATATCATGCCCGATCCAAGAACTGACCTTGAAAACAGCCATTTTCACACCTTCGATACTTGTAGACGTACAGATGAAGATTTGGGAACCATGAGTTTTGGTTCTAGAGCCCGAAACACGGCCCAGAATTATGAGAATTACAGGATTTGGAATGGTGGTGGGAGTGGGGTTCAATTCAGTGCTAATCACATGATGGAATACGAAGCTGAGTCCGGCGGCGGCTTCTCTTCTTCACCCCCTCTGTGGCAACCCCAGAACAATGATTACCGGCACTTATTGTCTCAAAATACTCGAGCTCAGGCAATAGCTAGAGGCCAGTGGGAGCTCATGGAGATGGTTAAGAGCATGCCGGAGACTTGCTATGAGCTCTCCTTGAAGGATCTTGTTGAGCACCCTACCAGAGTGGTGGAAGAAACTGATGAGGAAGCTGGTTTGGTTGATGAGAAAATTTTTGGTGGGACTATTCAACAAGAGGCGAAGGTAGTTCAGAGGCAGGGAAGTAAGAAGAAGAATCATGAGACCAACAAAGCTGCGAAGATGATGAGAATTAGCAGCATTGAGAATGGAGGGTTGCTTCTCAAAATGGTCCTTCCTTTTTCTCTGGGATCAAAGAAGAATAAGAAATCTGCAACTAACACCGGTTCCAGAGTCTCACCCAGGCCTGAGGCATCTGATAAATCTTCAATAAGCAGCAGTAGCAGTAGCGGCAGCAGTAGCCGCAGCAATAGCTGCAGGTATTAATTAATAACTATTATGTTAATTTCATGAAATTGGTCAAATCTTCAATCAATTATACAATTTACCGAGTCTCTCTCTCACAGTTTGAAGCTATGAAAAATACTGAAAACCTACTAAAATTATTTATATTTTTATCCCACCGTAAGAATTAAAAATTTAAATTTTTTATCAAATTTTATCACTTTTTCGATCTAAATACAATTAGTGTTGTAGTTGCTGCTGTTTCTTATATTACTGTGATTTGTTATGAAATGTAACAGAACAAAGAATAATTATTACTACAAGAAATCCAACTTTGTTTATTTGATAATTAGGAAACAACAACCCAATAACTTTTCTTTTTTTTTTTTTTTTCCATTTTCAAATGGTGTTGGGTACATTGAACCTTGACTTGACAATAAAGCCGATTAGTTTGTTTTTCGTTCTTTTTTTCCTTTTAAATATGTTTATTTTATATTAGCTAGTCAAAGTCTCTGCTTAGGAATACTTAATTAGATCAGTTTGTAGAGCCCAACGAGGCATGCAAATTTATCAGGGTGAATGTTACAGTACTTTATATTGGATTATGAAATATTATTTATATTTACATTTATATTAGAATATTTTGAATGTGTTTGGAGTGATAAAAGTAAGATAAGTTATGGGTTCGTAATTCGTGTAGTGAGTTAAAAGATGACTAACTTTTAGAGATTTTAAAAAATTTTCAAAAGTTTCTACCAAACCAAATGGAAGTAATTAATTAAGTATTTTTTGTTAGAATATCCTATATTAAATTATGGACAGAACTTAATATAGAATATTTTTATTTCATAACTAATATAGGGTTCATTTGGAACCTAAAAAAACTAAAAAAACTTCAAATCTCTCCAATCAAATTTTGCTACTTATCATTTTTACATCACATCAATCCCACCTTTTGATTTTTTTTAGATTCCAAACGCTCCTTATAAAATATTCTAACATTGGAAAACTGTAGGCAGTAAAAATAGAAATTCATTCACTATAGTCTCAGAAAAACAATAGCATGAATTTGGTTAGCAGCAAGAGAAATGCGTCAGAAATTCAACCTAATCCAAGATTTGAATCATCTAATAATCTCTGGATTGTTTTGCAGGAAGAAGAGTACTGGTTGCTTGCCTGGTCGCTGGTCCTTCTTCTCTCCAAGAAAAAACTCAGAAAATGGCAAATAATTTCTGAGTTTGGCATATATACTATTGTAAGCACAGCTTGGCATATATACTATTGATTGTAAGCACAGCCTGCTATAGTGTTTATGTAAAGTAGAATGTTTAGGACTATCACCAAAGGAATCTGCAATGTAGCATATGTATTCCTTAAATTTTTTGAGGAGTTTGTTGTTGTTGTTGTTGTTTTTTTTTTTTTTTTTTTTTTTTTCCCAATTTTCTTAAATCATTTTAAATGTGTGTTTTTTTCCAGTTTGATGCTTCAACTTAAGGATAGTCTGCATTGTGTTCAAGTATTTAAAGTGCACTGTTGATGATGTAAATATAGATGGACTAAGTTCATGTAGAACTTTAGTTAAGGAGGATTCAATGTGAACTGGTGATCAAACAATCCATTTCTTCTCCAAAGTGGATTGAACAATATCATGAGGAGATTGGAAAGAGGGGGGAAAAAAATTAAGGATCTTTAATTTGTTCCATGTGTGTGTTGGCTCACTTTGAACTCATTCTGATTCTTAGACTAAAAATGGAATCCTTTTCCTCTGTTTCGTTGTTCAATTAAATGAAGCTTGAGTTGTTTGGTATCTGTGGTATGTGTATTTGGATTAAAAATTTGTCGAAGTGGGGAAAAAGAAAAAACAGGAAATTTAAAATTTCTTCTCTTGCATGTTTGGGTTAGGTTGTCCGGATACAGAGTGAGTGTCACTGCCAATAACCCCATGAGACCGCTTAAATTTGCCTGTCAATAGCAGAGTGGGTGCCGCTGCCAATAACCCCACCAACCCGTTAAATTTGCCTGTCAGTAGCAGACGAAGAACAGGGGATAGCACAGTATGGTCAAGAAATTCAAAATTTTTGGGTTGTCAGTGCTTCTATGAAAAAAAAAAAAAAAAAAAGAGTTTGAGAGAACTTTATTTGACTACGGATCTACGAGATTTTGAACTATAAATTTTTTTTTAGACTAGCGTTTGGGGTGCAAAAATACGAAATAAAGTGTGATTTGAGTAATTTTATAATGTTTGACGTTCAGTCATTAAATTATATTTTTGAGAGATGAATAAGTCATTTCAACGAATTTTGATAAAAATTTTTGGAATTTTGCATCAAAAAGATAGATTTTAAATCCGTTCGAACGGATTCTTGAAAGTTTTTGAAAAATTTTTAGAATTTATAGAAAAATCGTTAGAATTTGTGGAAATATTATTAGAGATTATAAAAAAATTTATTGAGATTTATAAAAATTTATTAGGATATATAGATATATATATATTTATAAAAATGTCACAAAATTGAGCAAAATGTGTTAAAAAATTTTAAAAAATTTCAAAATATTACAAATACTTTTGATATTTTCAGTGTTTCAAATACACCCTGAGCAAACCTGTGATTGTATATGTTGGGACCTGCAGACACTCTTCTTTCGTAGCACGCCAGCCTTCCAAGCAAGGGGACTACATAAAAGATATTAGTTTTCTATTTCACACCTTCTTTTCTACCCCTTTCTATGTATCTATACATTTTCTTGAACAACAAATCTACGGCACGTCTTCAATCTCTCATTCCCAATTATCATATGTGCGTTGGTTGGTAAGCATTTCTTTGAAAAGAAAATTAAAAAGAAAAAAGAGAGAGAGAGATCAATGTTGAAAATTTTAAAAAATGAAAGAATTTTAAATAATAAAAATTCCATTTTAATGATGTATTTGAAATTTTAAGTATATGGTTTATTAATTAAAATAGAATTTTTAGCCCAAGAGTTTATTTTCTTCGAAAAAATCCCCTTTTTATTTTTAAATTCGTATCTTTTCGTCATCTAGAAATGAAAGAAATCCAAAGTAATGGATGGAGTAGAGGACTAACACCCTTGAAAATATATATATATATATATATATATCCCCCAGTTCACAGTGAGATTAAAATATATATATATATATACATATATTCTTAATCTGCAAATTAAATACAAGAGATCTTAATTAATCTGGTGGAGCAGGTAATGATTTAATTATGAAGCATGCTATCTGTCTTCTAACAATGAAACTAAAGTAAATCTCACCTAAGATAGATTTCAAGCCCATTTTTGTCAACTTATATCTTTGACATGTTCTCATCCGATCCGCACGTGAATTGAGCAATGGTTTAATATTTTTCCTAGACCCCCGGATTGAAAAACTGGTCTTAGAAACTTCTTAATTATCAACTTTAAGCAACATACATATAGGGGTGTTAGGAGTGATAAAAAGTGAGATAAAATGAGATAAATTATGAGTTCGTAATTCATGTAGTGAAATAAAAAGTGAATAGGTTTTAGAGATTTTTAGAGTTTTTCAGATATTTTTTATTGTTTTTTAGCACACGAAACGGTGCCATAATAGTTGACAACCCAACATTTGAAAGGCAATACATAGAGCTAATACAGTGGTTAATATTGTTAATTAAAATTAATTACCCTCTATAATATTTTTTTAAATGATTTGATTCCTCGTAAAATATTTGTGGTTGTAAGTGTTTATTATTTTTTTTTTTGGGTTTTTTTTTCCTCTGGATCTACTTAAATTCTGTGCAGGGTATTTTCAAACGAGGTCTATGCGTGTATTTTTTTTCGTTCAAGTGAATATATATATATATATATATAGTTTTAAATAAGTTATTAAAAAATTTAAAAAATAAAAAAATTGAAACACTTTTAAAATATTAAATAGCTAGTTTTGAATGACATTTGAGTAAATAATTTATAATTAAGGTACATTTAAGAAAGATAAAAAAAAATATAAAGGCATTGGGTGGTTAAAAAATACATTTAAAGAATACTAAAAAAATAAAAAATTAAATTTACTCAATTAAGTGATAATTATTAAAAATTTATTTTTAATTCTATAAGAATTATTATTAATTGTTGGACATTGAGAGGTATTAATGAAAGTAGGTAAAAATTTTCATCAAATTTGAAACTTTATTAAATTTGAGAATTTACCAAATATATCTAGTGTTTTATCTATACAATAATATAGATATTAATAAGGTAAAATTTTACATAAATTTACAGAATTTTTAAATTTTTTTTGACCGTTGTAAGCTGTGTGGAGCTTAGTTCAGGATTTGGAGGGCATTATGCTGGGTTTGTTTGGAGTAAGAAAAAACGAGATAAATTGAGATAAATTGTGATTTGAGGAGAGTTCGTAATGCGTGCAATGAGAGAAAAAAGTTGATGTGATATAAAATTAACAGAAATTTATAGAGATTTTCAAAGATTTTCAGCAAATTATAGCATGCCAAACGGGCCCGCTATTTCACTTGGTCAACAGATGACTTTTCTATACCGTTTCTTTGAAGGTAGGGGTCTTAGTGAACGTATCACAAATTTCAAGGGTGCAAGTATAATTTTTGATACGTGTATGGGCCAGATACACAAAAGCCAAATCAGAGGGGTCGAAGTGAAATTAACCCATTACAATTCTGAAGTTATAAAACAGCGGCGACTGACGCAAAGTGTGAATGAGAACCCGGCTTCCATTTTTCTTGCTCTGTGTCGGTATATAATATGTGCTTAAAAAAAATATAGACTTCCTGTCTCTAGAGTGGATTGTGGCCTCTGGGTGTTGTTGACATCATGTATGACTTCGAAGATCTTGACTTTCTCTTTTGGGAATTCTTTCTCTGATTCTCCTGTTACTGATCTTTATCTGAACAGGGTTTTTGGGTTCGTCTCCCAATTGCTCTTGAATTGGATGTTGTTTTTGTAGAATCATGTGAAAATGATCGTAATTTGATGAATGCTCATATTTTTTGCGGTCAATTTTGTTTTTTTTCGAGCTCCAATTCTTGTGAGATTGATGTGTTTTTTGGATTTTTCCCAATCAATTTAGGTTTTCAGGCGCTAATTCTTCTGTTTCATTGGTTTCCATATTCGTGAATTATATCATTTTATCAGAATTGTGATAACTTCTCTTTTATTTTTATTTTGGTCTCGCAATCTTTTGTTGGTTTGTTTTCCCCTCGTTGAATTTTGAACGAGCAGTTTAACATTTATATTATATGGCATTGTGTTTGTTTCTCTACGTGTATGGCTTTATACTGGACTTGATGATTGATTGATTTTACTGGTGGATTTGTGCTGTATTGGAAGATCAAAGGTGGGGCATTGAGAGGTGGAGGAGACAGTAGAGGGACATGGCTAATAATGCGGCAGCCTGTGCTGAGAGGGCTACAAGCGACATGCTGATTGGTCCAGACTGGGCAATAAATATGGAGTTATGCGATATAATAAACATGGACCCGGGGTATTATTTCTTTTAATTAACCAATGATATATGTATTGATGATTGTTCATGTGATGGCTTAACTTGTGTGTTTATCATTGCCTCTAATTTTGTGAGGTTGGAAGCAGTTGAATCTTCATTTCCTTAGGTGTAGCAATTGTTCAATTTCCAATGGTTTCAATAAATATGGTTGCAAGTTGCAGAGCATCGGCGGATAGGGAGTAGTTTTTGTTGCATTGAATAACATTTCACTAACACCAACGAAGATATCCATGAATCCATGTCTTTCTCTCTCATTGAGAGAGGGCCCCTATCCCCCTGAGAAAAACACAATGAATCTGATGACACAACCCATAGGGCAGACAACTCTTGAAATAAGGGCATGACTTTGAACCTTTGAACCTTTCTCATATCCATCCACTGTCTTGAGTGGCTGGGCTAAGAACCAATTACACCTTATAAGAGCAGACAAACCAACACACTGACACAAAAGCATCAGCAATAAAAGACATATGCCAGCAGACTAAGATGCAACCTCATGAATATGAAGATTGATTAAGGAGCTTGTTTAAAGATTGTTAGCTTCCTTGCCCCCAAAATCTCCAGCTTTGAGAAGAGGGGGGGGGGGGGTAAAGCCATAGAATGAACCACTAAAAGTAACCATTTCAGCTTTTGACAAGAAGTTAATACCATTAGCGGAGGATTGGCATTGCCCTTATAACCATAGGTGAATATAGTTGGCTTTCTGAATGACTGCATTTTTGTTGAAATATAAGAATTTCATCAAGTGCTGTTTCTTCTTTAGACCCTTTACATTTTTATATAATAATTGTGCTGAATATAACCTGACTATGCTACTGTTGGGTTGGACTGAAATTGCAGGCAAGCAAAGGATGCCTTGAAGCTACTCAAGAAACGCCTGGGAAGCAAAAATCCTAACATACAGCTGCTTGCTCTTTTTGTCAGTATTATATTTATTTCTGCTTTCCTAGAAATATGCTTTTTGTTATAATTCGTGCTTTATATCATGTATTTTTATTGTTAATGACATGCTTGGCTTGGCATATTGTTTTATTTTGGAAATTTCTGATTCAGGCATTGGAAGCTCTCAGTAAAAACTGTGGGGAGAATATATTCCAGAAAATTGTTGAGGGGGATATCTTACCTGAAATGGTCAAAATAGTAAAGAAGAAGGTGTTAGTTATGCTATTGCCTACACAATCTCATGTTTCTTTCTGATGTTTAGGTATCATCTACTTTATCCATGTTATATTATCTGCAGCCTGATTTAAATGTGAGGGAGAAGATATTGATTTTGATAGATACATGGCAAGAAGCGTTGGGGGGGCTTAGGGGAAGGCATCCACAGTACTATGCTGCATATGATGAACTCATGGTAATTGGTTAATCATTTCTTTGTTTCACCATTTCAAGCTACTAAACTTGTTTCCTATGTTTAGGGTATATTTGGGTTTCTTTTTTTAATTACTTCTAGCTTCCTCAAGTCTTGATATCGGCATTTCTTTGCTAAATTTGGTGGAATTTTAGATCTTACTTTGATCCATTGATGGCGGCTTCGCAACAGAACTTAGTTTTTGCAAATTGAATGGTAGAAATATCAGGATTTTGTCTTGAGAACTGCAGAACGTCACAATGTGTGAACCTGCTGTTACTTGAGAATTTTTTTATTTGTGTCCTGTCTATTCCTTTTCCATTTGTGGATTGGTACATTTTTACACCGTGGGTGACTCTAAAACAAGCATATTTATAATATGTTTTGTGGAAAATTTGGCCACTAATTTGTTGATTGAAAATTTAATTCTATACAGGATAAGGTTCACTTTTGGAGCATATCTATTACCTTACATCTGGGTCTCACTTTTATTGTTTAAAGCAATCTTATTACTGGATGACAGTCATGTTGCCTTTCCAAGGCAAGTTGTAAAATGAGGAATGGCATTAGGCATACTTATAGTGAGAATTTCTCTCCTCAAGAAGAGATAGAAGAATGAGAAAAAGAATAGCATGCTTTATTTACTTCCTTGCTGCAAGGATTTAAGAAGTACATACATTAACAAGAAGGTGCCACGTCTAACAATCAGACACTGACATTCTACACATGTTGAGCATTGGTTCACACGTCTTATTATTTTGTAACTTTTTAAAATTGGACTGGTCATATTTAGAATCCAATGATAAAATAAAAATAATATAGGTTTATACCTATTACTTTATTTTCAAGAAATAAATTTAGAATACAATAAAATGTAATTACTGAAACTAAAATTGTCAATTTATTTATGGATAGAGCTTTCCAAAATAGATTTAAGATTTTTTCACACATTTTTAATTTATATATATATATATATATATATATATTATGAAAAAGCGATTTCTTGCTTTACAAAAAAATTTATATTTGTAATATGAAAACAAGTCTATAGTTTTTATTTTCATGCATATTAAATATAAAAAAAAGGTAGCCTAGTGCATAAGGCTCCCCGCCTATGTGGGATTTGGGGAGGAGCAAATATATATATTTATTGATGTGTTCCTAATCTGTTGCATTTGGATTCTTTTGAAAATTGCAGAGGGCCCTTTATTAAAAGAGTAGGTGATGGTTGCTTGCTTTTGTGCTATGGTTGAGGGTTGGTACATGATATGGAGATGTAAGAAGTTAAAAGTTATCTATTTATAAAATTAGAAAAAGTAGAGATCAAGTTTACACCATAAGCTGCTGGGGTTAATACTAGTATTAGTAAGGGATTAATTATTATATCTACATTTTTCTTATTTCAATTATATTTATTAGAACCACTATTACTTTTTATTGGTCGAAACCTTGATTCCTCCAGTTTACTATTTGATGATTGAAATTCATATCTCCTTAGCTTTTCTCCTGAATTGATTGAACTCAATTAATTGAGTACTATGTTGTAACTCCTAGGTCGCTGGAGTAGAGTTTCCTCCTAGAGAGGAAAACAGTGTACCATTATTTACTCCTCCGCAAACCCAATCAGTAAATCCCCCTGCTTCATCATATGTGGAAGTTGTTCAGGCCTCACTTCAGTCTGATGCTTCTGGACTCAGGTAAAACCTATCAGATGGTTTAATTTCAAACTTATGCCATGGTTTATTAGCCCTTTGTAACGAAATGGAAAATTTCTGAATCTGTTTATATTTGTGAATTGAGAATACACAGGTTTGTATAGTAGGTTATAAGACGAAAAATGGGAAACTAAATCCTTCCTAGGAGAAAAATTAGGGAACTAATTCAAATCCAATCTAATCTAATCAAATCTAATCAAATCCCTCAATTTAAGGGATTTTAAATAATTCTTCTAATCTATTTACAGCTTATCTACACCTCAACATTCCCCCTTAAGCTGAGGAATAAATGTCTTCTATTCCTGGCTTGAATACTGGATCATGGAAATTCGAATTGTTCAGCCTTTTTGTTAAAACATCAGCTAATTGGCGTTCTAATGGAACATAGGACATACACACTAATCCTTCCTCCAAATTTTCTTTGATGAAATGTCTATCAATTTCAATATGCTTTGTCATATCGTGTTGTATAGGATTATGAGCAATATTGATAGCTGACTTGTTATCACAATAGAGCTTCATAGGACCTGCCCATTTGACTCTCAAATCATCTAGAATAATTTTTAGCTAGAGTAATTCACATAATCCTTGAGCAATAGCCCTGAATTCTGATTCTGTAGATGACCAACCCACCACATTTTGCTTTTTGCTTCTCCACGTTACTAGATTACCTCCAAGAAAAGTACAATACCGTGTAGTTGATCTTCTATCCACTAGGGAACCTGCATAGTCAGCATCAATGTAAGCTTTTAGATCAAGAATATTGTTCTTCTTGAACAAAATTCCTTTCCTCGGATTGCCTTTCAAGTAATGTAGCACCCTGTAAGCAGCTTGAAGATGAGGTTTTCTTGGATCATGCATGAATTGACTAATCACACTTACTGAGTATGCTATGTCTGGCCGGGTGTGAGCAAGGTATATGAGTCTACCAACCAACCTCTGATACATCCTTTTATCAACAACAGGTTCTTCTTTAGCTTCTTCTAACTTATGGTTTGGATCCATTGGAATAGAGACTGGCTTACACCCAATCTTCCCTGTTTCTGTTAACAAATCCATCACGTACTTTTGTTGAGATATGAAGATCCCTTGTGTGGAGTATGTTACCTCAATATCGAGGAAGTACTTTAGTTTTCCCAGTTCCTTTATCTCAAACTGTGTTTCCAATCTCTGCTTCAATTCATGCTGCTCTTTCGCATCATTTCCAGTGACAATGATGTCATCTACATAGACTAGAAGAGCAATCACTCCCCCTACAGTCGAATGCTTAATGAAGAGAGTGTGGTCACCTTGGCTTTGTTTATACCCAGACTCCTTCATGACTTTCGCAAATCTCCCAAATCAGGCTCTAGGAGATTGTTTTAACCCATAAAGTGCCTTTCTTAGCCTGCACACCTTGTTACCTGTGTCCCCATCAAATCTTGGTGGAATGTTCATGTAGATTTCTTCTTCTAAGTCACCATGGAGAAATGCATTCTTAACATCATACTGTAGGAGTTGCCACTTGAAGTGGGCAGTCAATGATAACAGAATTCTCATAATATTCAATTTTGCAACTGGAGCAAAAATCTCTTGATAATCAACTTCATAAGTCTGAGTATACCCTTTGGCCACCAATCTTGCTTTATATCTCTCAAGAGAGCCATCAACTTTGTATTTCAGTGTGAAAATCCACTTACAGTCAACAATTTTTTTCTCTTTCGGTTTATCAACAATCTCCCATATTTTATTCTTCTCTTATGCATTCATCTTCTCTCTCATTGCATCCCTCCATTCCCTTTTTGACAATGTCTCAGAAACAGTGTTTTGGATAATAATGGTGTTCAAACTTACAATGAACTGTGTGTGCATTGGGGATAGGCGGTTAAGAGACATATAGTGGGATAGTGGATAGAGTGGTCGTTTGATGCTTTCTCTGGTACCTTTTCTAACTGCAATAGGAAGGTCTAGGTCATCTGTTGGGTCAGTGGATGTTTCAACAGATTGTGTGTGTGAATGTGCGTAAGATCTTACCGTGATCTCATCCCCAGGGCTTGAGTTGGATTCTTGGACCTGTGTCAGTTCTGGAATAGCTTTTCTCCTTGAATACACCTGAGAGAATCTTGAAAAATTGTGAGTGACACTAGCTGGGACAGTAGAGGACATGAGTTCAGTGGCAGAATTGGGTGACTCAGATGTGATTGTCTTAGTGGCCTCAGGTTTAACGACACATGTTGGAACATGAGGAAGGTCAAGAGTTTTAAGTGGTTCAAATGACTCCCAAGTACTATCTTCCATCATTGAAATCTCCCCCTGAAGAGAGGACTTGGAGAAAAAATGGATATTTTCTACAAATGTGACATTGGTGGAGACGTAAAATTTTTTGGATGAAGGGTTGTAACATTTATATCCCTTTTGAGTGGATGAATAACCAAGGAGATACATTTGATGGCTCGGGGGTCTAACTTGCGTTTATGTTGGTTGTGGACATGAACAAAGGCAGTGCACCCAAATGCCCTAGGTGTGAGGCCATTTGAGGTTCTGAAGTGAGGGTAGAAATTATTAAGGATCTCTATAGGACTTTTGTTGTCTAACATATGTAAGGGAAGTTTATTTATCATGTATGTGCCAGTAAGAACAGCTTCCCCCCAGTAGGACTTAGGAACATTTCCCTGAAAGAGCAAAGCTTGGGTGGTGTTGAGTAAATGCCCATTTTTCCTTTTAGGTACCCCATTTTGTTGTAGTGTATTAACACATGATGACTCATGGATAATGCCCTGTGATTGAAAGTAAGGTTAAAAAATTTGGTTGAAGTAGTCTCTAGCATTGTCTGTCCTATAGCTTTTTATTTTAACCCCAAATTGGTTTTGAACCATTGAATGAAAGTTAGGTATAACAATGCTAACTTCAGATTTTTGTTTGAGAAGAAAGAGCCATGTAATCCGAGTGCAATCATCAATTAATGATACAAACCACCGAGCCCCAGAAACATTAGGTATAGTAGAAGGACCCCATATGTCACTGTGAATCAAATGAAAAGGATGAGAAACTTCTTTTATTGCTAATAGGAAAAGATACATGAGTATGTTTTGCCAATTCACAAATATCACAATGAAACTCAGAAATATCTAATCCTTGGAACAAATTAGGAAATATGATTTTTAAAACCCGAAAAGATGGATGACCTAGGCGTAGGTGATAAAGCTAAATGGCATCTTTATTCGAGGAACTAAGAAAAGACAAGGGCAAAGCACTCTTAACTTTCTGAGATGATTCAAGGTGGTAAAGGCCGTTTCTTTCCTTAGCAAGTCCAATCTTCCTCCCCGAGTCCTAATCCTGAAAAACACAATAAGAAGGAAAAAAAATAGCGTGACATTTAAGATCATAGGTAAGCTTTTGAATTGAAACAAGGCTGGTCGATAATTTTGGTATGTGGAGGACATTTTTGAGGATAAGGGTAGGTGTGATATGTATATCTCTGAACCCTGTAATAGTAGCTAAAGAAGCATTGACCACTAAAATTTTTTTGTTTTTCGGGCACGAGGTATAGGTGCGGAAGAGTTGAGAGGTGGGTGTCATGTGGTTTGTGGCACTAGAGTCTATTATCCAAGAGTTGGCATAAATTTTTTCTGAAGCATTCATGCAAAAAGAAAATGAAGGTTTACCTGAAAGAGCCAAAGAACAAGTTCCAGAAGGCTTTTCAAGAGACTCCAACAAGCTTCTCAGCTTCTCAATTTGTTCACTGTTGAACCCCATTGTTGCTAAATTTTCCTCTTTTTTGGGCTGCTCTGCCATGAATGCTTGAGGCCTCTGTTGCCCCCCATGGTTTTCCCACTTTCAGTTTGGTGGCTTGCCATTCAACTTCCAACACGTCTCTTTTGTGTGCCTCCGTTTCTTACACTGAGTGCACCAGAGATCGTCCTTATTCTCCTTCTACTGGTTTTCCCTACTTGGCAGATCACTATTTCCTTTCTCTTGATGATCTATTTTTGCTACTAAGGCTGACCCATCCACCTTTTGTGGTTCAAGCATAACACTCCTTCGGCTTTCTTCTGCTCAAATCAATGAAATTGCCTCTTCTAGAGAAGGTGTGTCCTCTTTGCCAAGGATTTGAATCCTAACTTGATCAAATTCAGGATTTAATCCAGCCAAAAAATTGTAGACAGGATCTTTTTCAATGAAGCTCTTCAAGATGGCAGCATCCTCAGAGCATTTCATCTCGAAAACTCGGTAGTAATCGAGTTCTTGCCACAAATTTTGCAGCAAGTTTGTATACTCTTTGACAGATTTGTCTCCTTGCTCAGTGGTTGCGATTTTTACCTTGAGCTCGTACATTTGAGCAGTATCACGAGCCTTTGAATATGTGCGATGAATGAAGTCCCAAATCTCCTTTGCTAGCCAAAAACATACACGTGTCACTAATCATGGGATCCATAGAATCCCATAACCATGACATTATCATGGATCCTCCTCGTCCCATGCTTCAAAAACGGGGTCATCCTTTGCAGGTCTCGTTCCAAGAAGGTGACTAAGCCTCCCTTTGCCCTTGAGGTATGTGCGGACAAATTGAGACCATTTGAGGTAGTTCTTCCCATTGAGCCTATAGGAGGCCTGAATATTCTGCAAATCTCCAATTTTCTAAACCGAATTGAATTTTTTGGATGGATTAGAATTGCTAGAGATAGTGGTTCCGGAGCTTGACATTGTGAAGGAATGCAATTCGCAGCAATTAAGGCTGCCTAGACAGTAATTAGAGAAGAAAAATAAGGAGGACTGACAGCGATGAAGGCTGGACCACGCAAAAAAAAAAAAAAGGAAACAAGATCACGCAACAATGAAGGCTGCTCGAAGAAGAAGAAGAATCCCTAGAAAAACCCTAGGGCTTTGATACCATGAAACGAAATGGAAATTTTCTGAATCTGTCTATATTTGTGAATTGAGAATACACAGGTTTATATAGTAGGTTACAAGAGGAAAAATAGGAAACTAAATCATTCTTAGGAGAAAAATTAGGGAACTAATTCAAATCCAGTCTAATCTAATCAAATCTAATCAAATCCCTCAATTTAAGGGATTTTAAATAATTCTTCTAATCTATTTACAGTTTATCTACACCTCAACACCCTTGCTTTACTTATTGTCTAATACAGTCTTATCTTTTAAGTGTTCTGTTGGGTTGTGCCCTGGAATTCTCCTCAAATAGATCAGTCATGTGGCAATACTTGATTTGTATGATTCAGGGAACAAATATCCATGAAATAGTTGAAAAGCTTTTATTTTCTACCTGAAATTCCATTTCAGGACCTGATTTTTTGGGTAACAATTAAGGACTCGAGTTTTTAATTGGTTGCAATCTCCTTAGTGACTATTTGCCCCTGCACTCTCACCATTAATTGTTCAACTTTCGGGGGCAAAATGATTTTTGAGGGGACATTGTAACTACTTAAAAGCTTAGACTTTTAATGGTTTCCCCAAAAACTTGGATTATGAAGTGATATTTGGGGTAAAGTTCAGGATAACAAAGTGAAATTTGCCATTTTCTAATAGACCAAAATGTGATACTTTGAATAATAATTTTGATAATTGTGTTGAAACAAAGTAAAGCTCACCAAAATACAGCATAACATACCAAACTGATGTTGTTTGATTAATTTATCATTACATTATCATATATTTACATAGATTTTAATTTGCATTTCTATTGTTTTAGTAATTTCTTATTTTTGTACTATTTTTGGAACATTTCGATAATTTTTCTGTGTTAACTGAAATGCCCCCACTTGCACGGAATTTTGATCCTTGGTCTGATGATGCGTTTCATCTATTTGCTTTCATTTTTGTAATTTTTAGGTTCTTCTGCATAAATTGCATTTCTATGAATTTCAAATTTGTTTTTGTTTCAGCTTGGCAGAGATTCAAAATGCTCAGGGTCTAGCAGATGTGCTAATGGAAATGCTTGGTGCCTTGAGTCCTCAGAATCGTGAGGTTATTACCCTTTTTTTTTTTTTTTAAATCCTTCCCTCATGGGGAATTCAAATCCTTTGCTTACAGGAGTTATATCCAAGTTGCTGGTTTTCCTCGTCCATCTTGGTAACACAATTTATTTATGGAATAGGAATCACCTTTTTTTTTTCCCCTTCAAATTTTTGTTTTGTGTAATTTACAAACTGTTACCTTAATATTTGCCTCAGTTTCAACCTAGGATTTTGAGTTTAAAAATTGTAAGATAGCCACAGTGGAAGTACAAGCCTTTTTATACAGTAATATGAATTTTCTGGCCTCTGCCAATGTTGTTAATGTGCCAAATTATCTTCTTTATCGAGCATGCAATCCACCTCACTGATTGGGTTTTTATTTAAGAATGTATTTGTATCCATGGACGACAGATGATGTGAAATACTACCATGGTGATTGCTATATGTGAGAAAATTGTATACATTTCCGATTAATTCCAGTATGTGATATGTAATTGTAGTTGTGATTTGAATTGGCATCAGACCTCTAAGAAACTAGTCCCTCCTTGTTTCTGGTTATATGAAGATAACCAACTATAATGGAACTATATATGCTTAATCAAAATTGATATGATTTTGTTGACTTAATTTGATCGTCCTTGGACAATGATCCATGATTTTTGAATGGCTGGGAAACAGTGAAAACATTTCCAACTATCTCTGAATATTCCCCTGAGAAACAAGAGTGAAACAATCATCTGTCCCCCCCCCCCCCAAAAAAAAAAAAAATAAATAAATAAATAAAAATAAAGAAAAAAAATTGGACTGAACCTTCATCTGTGGCCATCTTACTTGGAAGAAGGTTGGTTAAGAGGGAAATATAGGAAGAGAGATATTTGACTGCTTGTAATGTGGTTTGCAGTTTGTTATGTCTGGTCAGACATTTGACTGGTTAGAGTGGCTGTTATTGTTAGAGTGAAGCTATAACGAAGAATCTGTAGGGGAAGAATTTATGGAAAGTCCTTATAAAAAATTATTTGCTTGTAAGGGATTTTTTTTAATGAATATTACTTTTGACAGATTATTAGATATAGAAAGTAATAGAATTGGGTAGGAACAGCACGTATCTATTCCCATTATTGCTCGTAATATCGGCAGTGGTGCGGGTAGTACGCGTATCATACAATGTCTTTACTTCACAGATAGAGGTGCTTTCAATTAGGACCCTTGTCATTCAATTGACATGATTATGAGATTTGTAGGTGATTACATTTTTTAGATTTGTAAACTTATTACTTACATGATTTATAAACGCTTCGTATTTTTGTGTGTTTGGAATGACAAAAAATGAGATAAAGTAAGAAAAGTTGTGAGTTCGTAATGCGTGCAGTGAAATAAAAAACTTGATGTGATAGAAGTTTTTAGAGTTTTTTTTATGTTTTTTGGAGATGCCAAACGGTGCCATTATTAATTTCCAGTACAGTAAAAAAATCATGCATTTTTAGTTGTGACAAGAAAATAATCCATTTTCTTCCAAGTCATTTAGTATTTTCTTGTTATACTGGTTCTTATTGCAGGAACTAAAACAAGAGGTGATTGTTGACCTTGTTGAGCAGTGCCGGTCTTACCAAAATCGTGTCATGAATCTTGTGAACCATACTGCGTAAGTGTATATACATGTTATAAGTGAGGATATGGTTCTCATTTTGGTAGTTTTGATTATTTTAAACTGACTTGACTGTAGTTTTGATTATTTTAAACTGACTTGACTATGACGGTCTTCATTCTAGAGATGAAGAGCTTCTATGCAAGGGATTGGCATTAAATGATCAATTGCAGCGTGTTCTTTGCCGGCATGATGATGTTGCAAAAGGAATCCCTACTGTTGGAGTAGGAACGCCTGAAAATTCAGTTTTGCCTCTTGTGAATGTGAGTCACGAGGACGATGAATCAGAAGATGATTTCTCCCAGCTTGCACACAGGTAGTGTTGCCTTCCTGCACATTGTCTCTGTTGTTCTTATGAATTTATTACTTCTAGTTTATGTACTCTTTCATTAACCATGCGGTAAAAGATGGCAGATGAGAGACAATATTTTGCTGTGGAATGATGATTTAATGCCTCTGGTGCATTTTTCTTTCCTTTGTCGGACGCTGTACAGTGACCCAGTACTTTGGTAGGAAGTTTATTTAATCACATATATCATTGCAGATCATCTCGGGATGCTTCCCAAGGACTGGGACAAAAACCAGCCAATGCTAAGAATGAACCTGTGCGAGTTAGCCCACTCCTTCCTCCGCCGCCTTCATACAAGAAGTCAACTACAGACGCTGGTACGGTTGACTATCTAAGCGGTGACGTCTACAGCGGCGAAAGATCTCCGAGTCATTTGGACGACAAAAGCACCATTCTTCCATCAAGTCCAACGCTATCCTCCTCGGATTACTTGAACCCCACTGCACCCGTCTTCTCCTCTGATTATGTGAACCCCACTGCACCCGTATTTTCCTCTGATTACGTGAACCCCACTGCACCCGTATTCAGTGGACAACCGGTGTTCGACAAACCAGCTTCAATGACCAAATCCTCTGACAGTCTGCCGCCTCCAGCTCCTTGGGAGGTTCAAACTCCTAGCACCCTGGGCGGTGCAACTGGTTCCTCTTCTGACAGTTTAGTTGGGCAGACCAAGAATCTCTCTCTTAACCCATCAACCCCAACAAAGCAAGATAAACAGGAAGATGCACTTTTCAAAGATCTGATCGATTTTGCAAAAGCCAGGTCTTCGTCTTCCACACCCAAGAGGTCATCTTGAGTGTGTGGATGTGTATATATAGTTTGACTGGATTCTCCGTGGTGGTACATTTTTTTATTTTTTTTGGGTATTATCAGTTTATTCGGCTTTATAGCACGACTCCTTGAATAAATGTGGGGTGGGAACCTTGGTTGTGGCTGTCAATCCTGTATTGACAGGTTAAAGGATTCCCTTGCGCTACTGGCTATTGGTGTATAGCTTAAGAGGAGATGAACTGTTTGTTGGATATTTATGTTTTTGAGTTTTTGAATGTACATTGATTTGTTTGATTTTGAATTGGCTGGTTGGAGTTCTATTGTTTAGGGCATGTTGATGATGTTTTTCGGTTTTTGTGTTTATTTATAGAATTTTGAAAATTAAAAATAAAAATATTTTTGGTGAGATTTTTACTTATATATTTTTTAAAATTCAGTTTTCCCAATTTTTGAAAATTATAAAAATAGAAAAAAAATGTGTTTTTATTGGCTTTTACATTTTGTTTGTAAACATTTCATTATTAGAAGTGATTTTATTTCAAAATAAAGAATTGATTTGATTTTATTAGGTAAATAAAATTTCATATTTGGAATACATTTTGAATTTAAGAATTGAATTGATTTGATTTAAGTGAAATATTAAGTTTGATTATGTGAACAGGAAGTAAAAAAATATAATAAATATGATATAAGAAGATAAATTTGTCTACTTATTCAGATTGTTTAAAAAAATAATAAATTTATATCAAATTTTATTATTTTAGATTAAATTTTAAATTTTATAAAAATTTAAATTATGAAATAAAATTAAAATTAATTCATAAAATTTTATTTTAATTTTAAACAAAAAAAAATTGATTAGAATTTTTATAAAATGAAATAAACTTTCGTCAAATTTACCATTTCAAGCGAGCTGTTAAAACTTTGTTTTTTTATTTTTGTCACCTCTACTATAAAACCACCACTTCATAGTTCATACCACTATTAAAAAAAAAAAAAAATTACTATTCAAGCTAGTAGATGTCAGATGCTGCAGACACGCCGAAATCCCATGTAGGATACGACAAAAAGGACGCAGGACGCTGCCTCTTCACGCGCGCTTTTCCTTAAGACACTACCGCGGACACACCTGGACCCAGCCACGCGGGCCTGCGTGTCCGCCCCCAGCCTTGGTTCCAGCACTTTCCGGCACCAGAATAGTGGACCCGTCGCGCCTGACCGCAGCGGCTGCCATAGCTCAAACACGGCGTCGTTTTGGTATTTTTTTTAATACATAAATTGTTGAATGCAGGAATCGAACCCACGCGTTGCAAAGTGAAAGGCCAGTTGATCTGAGCGACAATGCCAACAGAAGGGCACATTTAAAAATACGATAAATTACACCGATATCCCATTAACGAGATTGGTTACACCTAGACTCCTTATTCTTAAATATTTATAACATTTAAGTTTTTTCATTAGTTTTTTTTGTTAACTATCGTTAACTGTGTTGTAAAATGACGAAAAAGTTCTTACCTCGTCAGTAACACTTAGGGAGTCTACATATAATTAACCTAATGTTCAAGAAGTCTAAGTGTAATTTATTCTTGTTAAAATGGTTTATTTTATTGAAATATTTTATTAAATTATATTAATTTTATTAAATCTAATAATAATTTATTATTAAATTAAATTATAATGATACATTTTATTAAAACTAATTATTTTTAAAAATAAATATTATAACATTAGATTAATTAATTTAAATGTATTTTATTAAATTAATTAATCAAATTAATTTTAAATTTATTTTATTGAATTCAATTAATTTTATATTTTTTAATAAAATTATATATTTTTATTTAAATAAATTAATTACTGTATATAAAATTATATCACCAAACATATTTATGTTTTTAGAAATATCTACTAAACGCTTTTCAACTGGGTATAGCTTAAAAACTATTATTCTATAAAATTTTTTTATCTAAAAATTTATTATTTTTAATTACATCTATCCTTTAAAAATTAAAAATCAAATTGATAAATATCAATATTTTTTTATTAATTAATAATTTTCAAATTTTATCCTATCATGTCCAAAATATTTTTATAAATTACAAAAATTATTAAAACTATAAAAAATAAAAAATTAAATTGATAAATATCAATATTTTTGTTTTATTAATTATTTTTTTTAAAAAAGTCCTCTACTAAAATTGAGTCTAATGGAAGTAAAATATATTTAAAAATAATTAAATAATAAAAATTAAAAAATTAATTTTTAAAAATTTTTGTAAATGCAAAGTCTTTTTTAATTTAATTTAAATTTTCATTTGACACAGCTTTAATCATATAATTAAAAATAAAATTTAAATGAGAAAAAATATGTAATTAAGTAATTAAAATAATTCGAAACACTTTTATTAAACAGTCATTGAAATCTCATTTTATAATTAATTAAAAAAATATAATTTTAATTATTTATATTTATATTTTGACAAGTATATTATAAATTAAAAATTTATAAATAATTTTTACTTATTTTTATTTATTTTTTATACACCTAAAAGTAGGCAAAAATTAATTAATTATATCAAAATATTTTTTATTTTATTCTATCTTTTAACTTAATCAAATAAAAAATTAATTATTTTAATTTATATTTTATTTTTACTCTAACACAAAACACATGCACGCATTCCAAAACCACTCAACACACACGCAGCCTCAGGACTCAACAGAAAAAAAAAAAAAAAAAAAAAAAAAAGAGCAAAACGTCACTGTTTTACCCCGACTGCAGCCCCCCCCCTCGTCCCTACACAGCCCCCTGTTCAGTCACCTGTCCGGACAAAGGCTACACTTGGCCAAACTTTCACTTAATTTTCACTGAAATTCAAGAACAACATTTTGTCTATGCATCCATGTGCGAACGAAGCATCCACAACTTTAAAATTTCAGTACTTTTCACGACAAACTGGTAAGTTTTGATTGGGGAAATTATGAATTGCCTGGTTTAATAATTTATATTTTTTTAGATTTATGGAGGGAGAGTGAGGCTTCTCCTTTTTCTGCCAGCTAGAATTTATCATTTTTTTTATAAATTCTTTGGCTTTATTACAATATAGGGCTCGTTTGGAGTTAAAAAATTGAGATAAAATGTAGTTTAAATTATTTTTTAAGATTTGGAGTGTAAATCATAAATCAATGAATAATTTAGTTCGAACAGATTTTAACAGATATTTTTTAACTTTTCTATCATAACTTTTTAAAATTTATATAAATGTTATTAGAATTTATAGAAATTTTGTTAAAATTTGTAGAGATATATAAATTTATAGAGATTTACATATATTTTCATAGTTTAAGTTGAGAAAAATTTTATAAAAAATTATAGAGATTTTTAATATTTTTCGAAGTTCCAAACAGCCCCATAATGCATTTAGAGTAGTTTTTTTTTTTTTTTGGGAAGGGGGGGAGGGGTAGCGTAGGACTTCGAAGAAGTTTGAATTTCATGTTTCTATAGATTTTTATGAGGTAATTTTGGTCCCATTTAGAGTAGTTTTTTTTGGGGGGGGGGGGGTAGCGTAGGACTTCGAAGAAGTTTGAAATATATGTTTCTATAGATTTTTATGAGGTAATTTTGGTCTTGGTATTTTTCACCTTCTTGAATGATTGTTTCGTTGATTTACTTACCTGCCCTTTCGGATGCATAGGTAAATCAGATTCTCTTTGCCATATATAGTAAATATATGGAATGCTTGACTAATTTATCTATTTATGTTGGATGGGTTGGAATCAACAAATGAATTTAGGGGTTGTTTCGAGTTCCAAAGAAGTTTGAAAATTTAAAAAAAGAATTAAAAATTTTAATTTTTCAAACTCTAAAAAAAATTTTAATTTTTTTAAAAATATTTATTAAAATCTATAGAAACAAATCATTATAACACAATCCAATGAATTTTGACAAACTATTATGATAGGTTCCAATACATTCAGTAGTTGGATGCATTCAATAGTATTTGAACAAAGTTAGATTATAAGTTCTGTTGGTGATTAAATGATTTAATCGTTGGCTTACTAATTAAACTTGTGTTCTCAATTATTTTGAAATTAATTTAGCAAAGTTAATATTGGAAATTACCGATACAATTAAATAATTCGATGGCTTGTTCGATTAAAATTAATTTTCCCAAAATTCTTTGAAAATTCTTCACCATCATTTGGTTTTCAAGACTAAATTTCTTTGCACTGAATTATTCAGCACTCGAGTTATAAAAATCCCTTTGAATTTATATGATTGTGAGTCCAATGCCAATTCATAGTTCATTGCCCATTTTATCTTATTTTATTTTAATTAAATTAATTTATTTATTTATTTTTTTTTTTTTTTTTGCGAAACACCTACTAGTTTAGAAAAAAAGAATTATAAATTAATTAAAATTTCTTCTCGCGGATACAATCAATTTTTATCATATAAATTTAAATTACTACAACTATCTATGCACTAGTGAAATATATATAATATGAAATATGTATACATATTTTTTTACAAATAAAACAAAAACAAATCACAAAACACAAAAATTGAAAACAAAAATAAGAAAGGGAAACAAAAAAACTCACAACGTTATTTAACACCATCCTAGTTTTGATGCTTGTTTCGTGTTTTGAATTCTTGACCTCCGTGTGATTCGCTTGTGCTTTGGTGACGAAAAGTTAATCAAAATAACTTCTCAAATGAAAAAAAAAAAAAAGAGTTACTCATAATGCAAATATATAATTTTAGTATTCACTTGAAAGGCAACTATGCATGTCGAATGTATTGTACATAGATCCCACTACAATAAAACGGTAATGACACTTTCTGTAATTAGAAGTTACCATGTTGAGTATTATGTTTTTATCGTAAAATGAAATGCTAGAATTTATTTGTATCATTTTTATATAAAAATTGTATCATATATATATATATATATATATATTCAATTTGTGTAGCATTAAGCTAGGTAGGGCGCACAGGAGAGATCTATAATAGGGTCATGTCAGCTGAAATATTTTCTTATCAAAAGCCATCTCCAAAGATTGGCATCGGTGCAATGGTATTCTCATAAGAGTGGTTTGCACAATTTTATTTTATATATTTTATTTTCATTCCATACAAGTTTGTGTATATATATTAATGCTGGTTCTGGTCGTGAAGAAGGTGATTGAGAAGTGGAATTCTAATATTAGGAGGTACCACCACTATTGGCCATAGCATTATTCTAATACTTTATACAAAATTCTATCTATACTAGTATTACATACATATTATATGCATGAAAATATGAACATACTAATTGAGATTAAATGGAAACTCATCACACCATGAAAAATTTGCTAATTGTAGATTTTCTTTTAATTCACAACAATTACAGCAAGAGTAAGACTTCCTCCAAACAATCACTCAATGTCTACCCAATTAAGTTTTCATCTTGCAGAGCAAGAAACACAACATTAATTAAGCAATTTGAGCTTTCAAAACAAACAAACAAACACACACACACACACACGCACACATTTCAGAAATATTAGTTTTTGCATGGATAACCACCTGTAATTCCCATTTTTTCAATAGTGAGTTGAAGACTGCCAGGGCTGCACTTGGTGATGGGGTGCTGAATGTTGTAGTTCAGGCTTGCACGCTTCAATTTTCGAAAAATACGGGTGAAAATCTGGCGCTTGATTCGTCCTCTAACAGGAGGAAGCAGTACTACACGTCCACTTTCATTGATAGAAGCCACATTATATGTTCTTCCTGACATTGATCCTTCATAATCTGTTGTTACAATCATTCTCTCTCTCTCTCTCTCTCTAAATTCTGTAAGCAAAAACAGTTGAGGGATAAAGGGGAGAGAGATACGTTGCATGGAAGTGTTGGGTTGTAGAACATATATATATATATATATATATACACACACACGCACGTACGCAATTCGTGGTAAGTGAACAAAAGAGGAACCTTCGAGTCTCCTTCGGATATACTTTTAGTACTTCCCAATCTTTGTTCAAGTTACAATTAATGTATGGTCGTCAAATTAAGCATGTAGTTTCTATTGTTATTTGCTAGCAATTTCGTACCTTCCCTCTTTCTGGTAACTAATTAAGTGTGTGCGATACTCTCTAAGGGCCAAAACTAACATGTTCCATCGCAGAGTTTTTGGATCCAGTGCAAGTGGATAAGATACGTAACTTTTTTGGGGGGGGGGGGGGCGTTGGTTTATGGATCCGCTCCACCAATAAAAAAAGAGTTTTCGTAAATGATAGCCGAGTACGCAGTGTATAGTTGCTCAATTTTAATAATTTTTGTTGCTTGAGTGTGTTCTTCTAACGTTGAAGATATCTATCTTGCGTTAAGTAATTCATTGTACAGGTGAATTATTTTCCTTGTACATATCGTCCTTGATTTGTGTTTTGGTATGAAATTACCGAAGAAGAGATTGTTATATATAGGGCCCGTTTTTTCGTTGTTGTTTTTCTGTCACCGTTTATTTTTTTAAAATAAAAATTAAAACTGTGTTTAGAAATACAAGTTTGTTTATAATTATTAATTTTTTATTTTAGAAAATATTTAATTTTATTAGTTTAAAAAAATTAATAGAACTTAATAAAATATATTTTATATTAATTTAATTAAATTAATATAATTAATTAAATTAATACAGTAACTTATTTATTAAAATCATTTAATTCAATAAATATAAAATATATTAAATTATATTATTTATTAAAAATAATTTAATAAAATATATTTCATATTAAATAAATAATTAAATTATTTATTTTTAAATTACTTAAATTATTTATTAAAATAATTTAATAAAATATATTTTATATAAATTAAATTAATTAAATCATAAATAATTTAATTTAATTATGATATTTATTTAAAATAATTTAATAACAATTATTAAATTAAATTAAATTAAAAATTAATGTAATTTATTTATTTATTATTAATTATTTTATATAAATTAATTTAATTATTAAAGTAAATAAATTAATTATGATATTTATTTCAGATAATTTAGTAATAATTAATTATTAAATTAATTAATTTAGTTTTATTATTTAATAATAATAATTTATATTAATGTATATAATTAATTTAATTTATTGAATTTAATTATATTATTTATTAAAATAACTTATTTTAATAAAACATTTGAATAAATAATTTATTTTTATGTAATGTAACAAAAATAAACAAATTTTAAAATTGACAAAATATTGGCAACAGAAAAGAAACCAGAGTGAAAACGCTTTTTTTCTATTTATGTTTTTCTGTTTATGTTTTCATTTTTTTTAAACAAAAAAAACTTAAACAAGTTTATTAAATATGTTTCTGTTGCGAATTTACAAAATTTTAAAAATATAAATAGAAAAACAGAAAATAGAAACGTTACCAAATGGGGTCATGATGTTTTGTATTGGTGTATTCAATTTAAGCAAAATGTTTTGATTAATGCAATAATTTATTTTATTTTTTATTTTTTTAAGTATACTTCAACAAGGGGAGAGGAAATTCGAACATATGCAAGATAAAGTTTGGGAATGCTAATGGCCATTTGGTCTAGTTTACATGATGCAAGAAAGCGTATGAGAGAAGCTTAAACGAACAAAAATTTTAAAAGACACTCAAGTTTAATTCAATACTCCAGAACTAATTTATCCTCAGGTTTACAAGTGCTTATATAGAAAAGAAAGAAAACTAAACATTAATAGGCCAGAACTTGTAAAAAAACATAAAATCCACTAATTAACAAAAATCACTAAAAATGAAAAGTTCGAAATAAAAGTGAGTCTAGAAAATATGAAAAATTACTAGACTTTTTCCAAAACCCCAACTCGCAACGGATTCGTTTGGCTCAAAGTAGCCAAGGCTTAAAAAATTTTCAAAAATAGTAAATTTGGCCGTTTGGAGGTCCAATCAGCACCGACAACCCGAAATTCAATGCAGGCCATTGCAATGCAATGGGCATTGATCGTTGGGCCATTTCCAATCGAATCTAGGGGGCCCAACGTAAAAATTCAAAATTGAGTATTTATGACTTTGCCGTTCTAAATTTAGAATGTATAAAGAATTCTTCCTTCACGGCCACTGCATCATCCTCCCTAGGTAAAAATTTAATAGTTATTTTGATACAGATAATACATCTAACACTATAAAAGAATGTATTTTTTTTTGCCCTCTTTTCCTTCATTTTAATTTTTCTTGGCACTCTTTTTCTTCATTCTCTCCTTTTGATTTTCTTTCTTCTGATTCACAAAATCTATTTTTTTTTTGTTCTACATTATTAGATAACCACGATTTCATTTATATATATATAATAACTATAATTATAACATATAATTTAATAGATGTGAAGTGAATTCATGAGTTTCCACTGAGAGCATATTATATTTGTTTTATATATTTTTTTAAGCCATTTGGAGTTGATTCATGACCTACAGTAGTGAAAAAGGTTTCTCCCGCGGAAGAATTTCGCCAGTTTTCTATATTTAGATTCCCTAGTAGTAGTAATGGTACTAAAATCATCTAGAGTCATTTTTATGACTTACGGTAGTCAAAAGAGTTACTCTGAGGCAGGGTGCATGGAGAAACTTTTGCAAATCTGCATCTGTCTAGAAAGAAGATGGATGCAAGTTAATTCCTCAATTGTAATTTTTTTTTAAATTAGTTTGAAATAGAAAAGCTGTGCCAATTAGGGAGAAATTAATTCTCACAAAAAGGGAATTAATATTTCGAACCCACTGTGCGAGTACTGTGCGGATTGGCTAGAGGTATACCTATGAATATAAGAGACAACTGAAGATAATTAAATTGTGATTCAACCGAAAATACATATATATATATATATATATGTAGTGTTTGATATTGTCACCTTGAACAAAGCTAGTTTTTGATTTCCTTGTTGGTGTTTGTGAAAGTTTGATCTTTATCTACCAGGAGAGTTTGAGGAGATTGATGCTGGGGGAAAATTCGCCATCTCCATTTTAGAATAGAATGTTGGAATATTAGCGGATATCATATCACACAGCCCGTTGCATGGCCGGGATTGTGAAGATTTGGATCGGATCGATCCATGTTAATGTATCATTCCACGTATGAAAGCCGCAATATATCCCCTTGTAGCCGTCGAGATTTTTCTTTTCTTTTTCTAAGTTTCGACTTATTGGCAATCTAATTTTTTGTTATTTTATTTCATATTTATTGAGTTTTCTACTCTCTCTAGATAACAATTTAATATTTAAAAAAAAGTCTCTTTTTTTTACATTAATGAAAGTTGTAAACTTAAATTTATATTCAATTAGGTAATATTTAGATTAAAAAATTGTCATATGAAAAAGAAAGAGATATGAATTTAAAATTTGTTCTCTTATTTAGATTGTGACAGAAAATATAAGAAAGAAGGCATAAATTTTAAAAAAATAAATTAATTGAATTAAAAATTCATCTATTATTGAATGTCTTTTATTTTTTTACATTTTTAATTCCATCATTTACATAACAACATATATTTGAGATTTTATATTTTCTTTTATTTTCTCCCATTTTCTTTTCATGTTTCTTTGCTCTTGCCAAATTCTTATTCCAAATACACATTATTTTTTTTAAGAATTTTGGCTTTTTCTTTTTAGAAACTCAAATGCTTTTTTATTATTTATTTTTTTCTTTCTTTTTATTATTTTATATTTCATACAAATAAAAAAATGAAAGAGATATAGATTCAAAATTCATTCCCTTATTTGAGTTACAATAGAAATGAAAGGGAAAATAAATAAAATTTAGGAAGTAAAAAATAACTAAATTAAAACATTATTATATTGATAATTTATTTTATTTTATTATATTTTTAATTCATTCAGATAAAGATCAAATATATTTTCCTAATTATTTTTCTTTTTATGTTTATTATTTTATTCCATATTCATCAAGTTTTCTTCTTCTTTTTTCCTCTTATTTTTCCCCTCTCTCTCTCTTCACAACAATTTCAATATTTGAAAACTTAATTTTTTAATGAAAGTTGAAAGCCTCAATTATATTCACTTGAACCGTGTTTAGATCAAAAATTTGTCACCAAAAAAGTGAAATGGATTAGAATTCAAATTTCCTCTTGTTTAGGTTGTAATAGAATATATAAAGAAAATATCAAAAAATTTAATGAACTAAAATTAATTGAGTTAAAAAATTAGTATATTGATGAATGATTTTTATTTTTATATTTTAAATCCATTTAGATAAAGGTATATATTTTGAATTTTATGTTTTTTTTAATTTTCCATTTTTCATTTAGGTCATTTTACTCTCTTATTAAATATAATTGTTAATCCTAACACAATTTTAACAAATTTATAACTCTTTTTTCTCTCTAGAAACCAGTCCGTTCAAGTCCTTAACTAGTATAATTGTATTTGGATATCTCAAATGGATTAAGCTTGTTTAATTATTTTTTTTAGTTTATTTTTTTTTCCAAAATTTGATTTTTGATATATAATTTTAGGCATTTTATTCGCATTCATAGAAAAATTACAAAAATAATTAAAAATTCACATACAAGTTAAAAAATGTTATTTTATCTAAAAAAATTAATTCTTGTACACGTACGTGAATTTTTCTATTTTTTAATTTTTTTAATGAATGGAATAACATGCCTGAAAAATATTAAAAAATTAATTAAAAAAGCCATATAAGAGAAAAATAAGCTAAAAAGAAATTTATTTTTTTTTTTTTCCAAACCAAACCTTAATTTGAACCTTTTGGATGAAACTTTAAGGGTAGTGATAATGTCAGAGTAAATATTATTAATGACAGAGTACATTTAATGCACTCTCTATATATTTACCATTGTAATGTATTAATTATACTCTGACATTTACAATATGATCTGGTATTATCATCGCCCAATCTTAATTGCACTTACGTCTTATAAAAGTATAATTTAGTGTACGTTTACCGCACTGAAAAACATTACAAAATTCTAAAATTTTTAAAAAATTATTCACTTTTTATCTCACTGCATAAATTATGACTCACCAATTATTTAAATTATCTCACTTTTTATCATTTAAAATACCTCCTTAGTGTGTATCAAGGGAGGATGAAAATGCAGGTAAACCTTTTTTTTTTTTTAGCACATATGGAGGCCGATTCTCCTATTCGAATGATTCAAGTGTTCAAATTTTTAACCCTCAAGTTCTATTATTCAAAAATTAATTTCAAGGTTCAACTCTTAACTCTTAAAATGTAAACGAAATAATTTTATTTGAAAATTAATTTCAGGATTCTTAACTCAAATTATAATAGAATAATTTTATTCAAAAATTAATTTCAGGATTCAAATTCTTAATTCTCAAGTTGTGATTGAAGAGCTTTATCACTAGTACAAGTCTAAACTCACAAGGGTGTTTGGTTTATTAGAATCAACCAAAATTCACTAACTTTTGAGTTCTAGGGAATTGTAGTGAAAAAATATACTGTAGAGGTTGTAGTGAAAAAATAAACGGCTGAGATTTATTTGCATTTTAATGATAGGTGACCTTTGACATTCCACATTAATTGTGGTCCAATTAAAATTTTAAATTTTTATTTTTATTTTGAAAATAATTTTAATTAAAATAAACAATTTTTAAACTTTTATTTTTATTTTGAAAATAATTTTAATTAAAATAAATTAGAACCATTGAATTAAGTGTAAACAAATATTAGTCTTTCATCTTTCATTGTAACTCCTATAGTGGATTTTTTCATTACAACCCCCTTAAACCTCTAACTTTTATTAATTTTTTATATTTTTTCAACCAAATTTAATTACATATCATTTTACATTAAATATTTATAATTTTATTGAACTATTTTTACCTACCAAATACCCTCAAAGTCTCTCCCTCTCCCTCACACACATAACACACTTGCCTTTTCCTCTCTTGGATTTCACAGCGCGCGCACACATCCCCACCTTTTTCTCTCTTGGATTTTAGCGTAATTATTGCATAACCAAGCTACAACATATGGATCAATTTGCTCTCTCTCTCTCTCTCAACGCGCGCACACACAGACACACTATTTCTCTTGGATTTTAGCGTAATTATTGCATAACCAAGCCAATATATGGATCATTTGGCTCCAACTCAGAGCCTTTTGTAAGTCAAGCCTTGAATTTTTAAGATGATCAGTTTCAGTTGCATTAATTGGCACATTCAGAAACTGTAATATAGAAAAAGGCACGCCTCTAGAATCGATCCCAGCTTCTGAATATATAATTCTAGTCGTGGATTTGCGAAGATCAATTAATTTATGCGTTTCAAGACGCATAAGTTCATTTTATTTGCGGAGTATGTTCGTTTGAAGAAGATAATTACACAAACCCGAGACCAAAAAACAGAAAGAAAGAAGGGAAGAAGCAAATCATGTAATAAGTAGAAAAAGTAAACACGCTGGTAAGATATATATCACACATGCATATACACATAGGTGAACATATATGATAGACGTATCACAGTATTTGTATAATTACATACGTGAACACACACACACACACACACACACATATATATATATGTAAAGGTATATATATTGACATGCATGCATGTACAATCACAAACACTTTCTTCCTTTACTGGATTTCTTTGCGGTTGCAGAGGAAAAGCTTCAGCAACTTTTTTGTTGTCTGGTTAATTCCATATATGATAGTAGTAAAGATCTGTCGCTTGATTCTCCCTCTGACTGCGTGCAATTTGCGGACCTTGTTCTTCTTCTCATATCTGAACCCATACGAATTGCATTTCACCATATTTTTTCCTTCCTCGATCCCTGCAAATTAGAGATATAGATGTGTGTGACTTGTGTGTGTGTGTGTGAGTGTGTGTGTTTGTGTGTGTAATAGTGGGGAAATAATAAGCAAGAACTACTAGAGATAGAGATAAAAATATTTTTAAGTTATATTCATAATAGAAAGAGAGACAGCTGTACAGACATAGATACAATTCCAAGCATATTGGCTTAGTTTGTCTTTTATATACACTACTAAAAAATGTAGCGAGGCTTTATCAATGTCTTTGTCATACGTAATTACTTTACAAAAAGCTAAAAGTAATACACACGCTGTTCTCTAGTAGTATATACGATTTCAATTCCATTATTTATTTATTATTTTTACTAATCCAACTAATTTTGGAGTATGATTTGAATTTGAATTTTGTTACAGTCAGTTTCAGTCGTTGATTTGTATAAAAATTATACAAATTGATCGATTAGTTGCGAACAAATAGTTGTTAGAATTCTTTTAATTTAACTAAATATATATGATCAAATGTAAGGAATCGAATTACATATAAAGCCAATCCCATCTTATTAAAGGTTTTGTATTTTTAATTTTTTTTTAATTTAAACATAAGAGGTTTATCTCCCTTTCCCTCCAAAGTATTTTTCCTTCCACTAGGGTAGACTCAAGCTAAGTCACGCTGAGTTTTAGATTATTTGAATATATATATATATATATAAATTTGAAGATGAAGAATTTAAACATGAGATTGGTTCACTAATAATTAGATTAAATCAAAATGATAACGTTTTAATCTAAAATATTATAAAATACATATAATATTAATTTTATTGAATTGTTAGAGAGTTTTCGAGTTGATTTTGTTTTAAAGTTTAAACACAAACTTGATCTTAAATTAGTCATACCTCCATGTGAACTCGTCAAGTGCATAAACCGACAATTCAAAGAAAATTTGGCTCATTTCTAGTCCTATTTCTCATTGGTTCGCTTTTCTCATTAAGTTTGTGTTTGGAGTAAAAAAAATAAGATAAATTGAGAATTTATAATGTATGCAGTAAAAGAAAAAAATTAATGTGATATAAAATTACAGAGATTTATAAAATTTTTTATTATTTATTTACAAACCAAACGGTGCCTAAATTTTTTTACTCCATCCCTGAACAAATATAACAATTTAGTCCGAAACGAGCAACAAAACCACAATGTGCGCCTTTAATGGCTTGCCATGACATGTATGGTTAAGAAGTTTCCATGGAGGAAAAATGACAAAATTTAGATTATTAATTAAATCCTTTCGCACAAATATTAGTAATGATTATATATATTTATATATTATGGGAATTCTAATTTGAATTTATTCGTTAAGCAGATACGTTGGCATAAGACGCGTACTTGCAATTGTCACAATCAGTCCCAGTTTATAAGCTAACGGTTTTCACCGGCGTTTACATGAGCTGGCATGAAGAAGTACCAGTTGGCAGCCACTCATTACAAGAAAAATAAAACGACCGTGCCGTCCGTATCGCACACTGAAAATGATGTTTTTGTTTTGTGGCGGAGTTCTAGTCTCTGAAAAAAAAAAAAAAAAGAAGATTGACCAAACTTGGAAACAATGTTTTAATTCTTGCCGTTGGAGCAAGGCGGCAACCAGCAAGCCTTATATAATAATAATAATAACAATAATAATAATAATAATAATAATAAAATCAATCTCATTCAGTATGATGTCATTGGAATCAAATACAAATTAACGAGACTTTTTTTTTTTAACTGTTAATTTAATCAACATTTGTGAGAGTACTGATGATTTACATATGTATTTATAAAACATAATTAATGCTAAAAACATGATTTCAAATGGCACTTTTAGAAAACACTATTCAAGGTTTTTTTAGTGACAAATTTATACAAAATCTTAAATTAAATATGACAAATTCAAATGTTTCCTAAATTAAAGAAAGGTGAAGATTTACATGAAAAATTTTCAAATTGGCAATCACAATATTGCAATTCAAGTCCAATTAGAATTGAAGAAGAAGACTGCATAGATTAGGAAACACACGCGCAAAATCCAATACGCATCGCAAGCAACACGCAGGGGCAAGCAACACGCAGGGAGCACGTGGCTGCACTACATGAGCGCTGAGAACTCACAGGATGCGCGAGAGTTCGACCATGTTGATTTTTGGCTCTAGAATGAATTCTAGTAGACCTCGCAGCTTAACCGATTAGAGCGCGATGGTTCGAGCAAATTATTTTATGGAAGATTTTGTTTCCGTTTAGAAAATCTGTTTATATATTTAAGTCCTAATTAGAATAGGATTTGTCAAGTCTATATTTATGCACCCAAACGTAATGTACAATGTGAATTAAGAGATATTGAAGGGAATTAAAAGGGCATATTATAAAGTCTTTTAAGAGAGAGAATTTTTCTTGGTGAACTTAATAGTCTTTCTCTTATTTATTTATTTATTTATTTTTTGTATACTCTCTTTACTTTCTGTGTGAGATAGAAAGTCCACTCGTAGGGTTTGTCGATTTTGAATCGAGTAAGAGTGATGGAAAGATTTGTGCGAGTGAGTTATAGAGAGCCCGAGTAGAGTTTTTGTAACTCGTTGATAGTGAAATTTGAAATAAAGGTTCTTCTCCTTGAGAGAGAGTTTCCTCATTATTCTTGGGTGTTATTATTTTTTCTTGTTGGTGATTGTTCGTTCGAAAAATTTTCAATTGCTACCAGAACAGGTCACTTTACGTTCTTGAGTGAAATCAAATTTGAATCAATGGATCCACTTTCAAATCCCTAAGTGACACAGAGATATCAAATCATGAGAATGATAATTTTGATGAAGAATTTGATGACATTTAAGAAGCCTACGAAGAATTTTTCAAGGAATATTGTTGGTTAAAGAAGTAAAGAAAAGCTCAGCATCAAAGAAACAATATGATGAAAAATGAGAGAGATGCTTTGAAGATTGAGAATAAAAAACTCAAAAGTAAATTATCTTCGTTAAAATTTGATAAAAATTCTCAATCTCAAAGTGTAGAAAAATGAAAGCATGCAAGCTTGATGAGAAAAATAAAATGTAGGAAGAAAAGGACAAAAGCTTGAAGGAAAAGAGAAATTTATAGGGGAACTTCAAGCAAAGATCAAAGAGCTGGAAGCAAAAATAAAAATGATGGTAAATTCTTGAGAAGATGACTCCAGTTCAAATGTGTTTGAAGAAATTTGAAACAAATAGAGGCCACATGGAGAGAAATTTGGCTTAGGATACACCGGCGAAAAGACCACACCTGTGACATCCACATCCTCGTTAGAACCCCCAAAGATTGCTCTAAAATATGTTGAAACTTCAAAGACCTTCCCAAAAATATGTAGTCCTACCAGAGAGGAGTGCTCCAAAGAATATGTTCCAACAATTTCCCCTACTAAAGGTGAAAGGTAAACAATTTTTTAAACCTCAACCATTTGTACCTGTGTATCACTATTGCGGTATTAAAGAACATATTCGTCCCAGTTGTCACAAACTTTATGGTCTCCTCCCTTGAACTATGTAAATAATTTTCCAAAAACTTAAAAACCAAAAGTTCCTATTGCAAATAAGTTTCAAGTTTTACTGATTTTATTGAAAACCTTTCAAAAATCCACGTCTATTTCAAAAGTCAAAAAACTTGAATTTTTTCAAAACCAAAATATGGAAACCTTTTAAAGAAAAAAGAATTCAAATTTTAATAATAACAAATATATGAGAAAAACACTGATAAGATCATCTTTCTAAAAACTAGAGCTGTTTGGGTTCGAAAATTTGATCTTTTTAACTAAATCCTTTGACGCTCTTCGTTTTGAATCTTTTAGGAAGTTTTTGAGTATTTGTGCACATTCTTAATTTTCTAAAAATTAAAAAGATAGGAGTTCATTATATGTTTTGAAGATATTTTATGACTTCTATTTCCTTATATGTGCGCCAATCTCAGAAAATTAAATTTGTAATGGATTAAAAATTTGTATTTTCATCTAAATTGAAAACAAGTGTTTTGTTGAACTTTGCCATAATTTTGATGTACTTTGTTAAACACTTGACTGATTTTGCATATATCTTTTCTCATAGATCTTGAATAACTGTTTGATGTGTTTAAAAAATATTGAAGAGCAAAAAAAAAAAAAAAAAAAATCCTGTCTTGAAAAAGACTACCGGTAGGACCAATGATAAACCCCTTAATGAGTTGTTGAGTGTTAAGGAAAAGTTACATGCCCATAAACGTGTGAAAGCCGTCAGGACCTAGAAATGGATATACAAGAATAATTATGGCTAAAAAAAAATTGTGGCCTGATAAAAAAAAGAATTGCGGTTGAATAAAAAAAATTATGGCTGGATAAAAAAATGTTGAATAATTTGCTCTTAATTCATTTGGTATATCAAATGTAATAGTTTGATCTAGTGATTGTTTGAGGAGAAGCATATATGTTGATTATTCATAATTTCACATGTGCACAAGTATTTTCTTTCGATTTTAGACTTAATTCATCTCATTACATAAACTTGGAGATTTATTTGGAAAGACGAATTTTGGTTCATTTAAATTTATAAGAATTGGGTGATAGATTTACATATTTGGACATACTTTGATCCATTTTGTGAACTTTTCTATCAATTTTTAGTATTTTTTTTAATATATTCAATTTTTTTTTTGGGCACAAAATTGCCCTATAAGAATTTTCCAAGAAAGGTTCTTGCGGAAGGCGTTGGCTATTTCTATTTTTGAGAGCTTATCAATTCAAATCAAAAAGGGGGTGTAAAAATTTCAAATTATGCGGTTTTATTGTATGGATATTTTGAGGTCTTGTTGTCTTTTGAATTTGGAACTTGAACTTGCAATTTGAACTTGAATGTTGTTTTAAAATTTTTGCCATATGGTGCGTGATGTGTTCATTCAAATGTTATAGATTTATTTTGAAATTGAATTCAAATTTTGATATAAGATTGCCAAAGGGAGATTGTAAGGTTTCTTTAGTGGCAAATCCATACAAAATCTTCAATTATTTGAATATTCTTAAATTGAAGAAATGTGAAATTTACATGAAGATTTTTCAATTGGTTATCACAATATTGCAATCCAAGCCAATTAGGAGTGAAGAAGAAGACTACATAGATAGAAAATACACGCGCAAATTTTCAGTACGTATTGTAGGTGAGCATGCAGGGAGTGCACGGCTACGCCACATAGGTGTTGGAAGCTCGTAGGATGCACGGGAGTTCACCCATGTTGATTTTTGGCTCTAGAATGAATTCTAGTAGACCTTGCAGCTTGGCCGATGAGAGTGCGATGGTTCGAGTAAATTATTTTATAGAAGATTATGTTCCGTTTAGGAAATCGTTTATGTTTCCGTCAAGATTTTGTCAAGTCTATATATATGCACCCAACTTAATGTACAATGTGAATTAAGAGAAATTGAGGGGAATTAAAGGGGTATATTATAGAGTCTTTTGAGAGAAAGAATGTTTCTTTTGGTGAGCTTAACAGTCTTTCAAAAAAGAAGAGACGATAGATCAAAGAATAGAGGAAGAGTTTTGTTTGAAAAATAAAAAAACGCTCTTTTAAATAGCATTTTTTAAACTCTCTTTTAAATAGCGTTTTTAAGATATATTTTCTTGAGAGCGTCATTTTCACCATTAATTATGTTTTGAAAATGCCTATAAATCACCACCAGCATTATGCTAAATATTAATTAAATTAATAGTCCAACAAAAGAAAGAGTCCAAATTGACCCTAAGTTTTATTTGTTTTATTGCAAAAGTAATTTTTAAAAACACAAGGAAATATATTTTAAAAAATATTTTATATTTAAACAAACAGAGTCACACTGTTAGGTTAAACAAATAGAAAATTTTAATTAAATGACAAATCCAGCCATTAATGTTATACATCTCCATTTTAATTTGATAAATTTTAATATAATTTGACATATCTAAGGGATAGATTAATCTAAATAACATAATTTTAGAGGACATATAACAAATTCAAAATAGGGGTGGACCTACAATTTATAATAAATAGGGATAAAGGTATAATTTTTAATTGAACAAGTGTAAAATGTGAGAAAAAATGAAATAAAAGCATAATTTATATGTAAATAGTGACCAACACAGTAAACGTACAAGTGTCAAATTTTTAAGTGAATGGATAAATTTGTCATCAAACCTCGTCTGGGTCATGACCGAGTGAAAATGTATTAGATTCACCATGTTTTGACCTAATGGACTAAATTTTCTAATCCAATAACCAATATTAATTCAAGCACTTTAATGCTGTCTTCTCATTGCCTTGTTAAAAGAAGGGAAGATGTTGATTCCAGAAATTGATAAAAAGAAAAAGAAAATAATGATTATATACACCTCTCAATTCCTCCATTAAAAAAATATATATAAATTATACATATTTACGCCTAATATTTGAGTTGTTACATTTAGGAGGCATTTAGAGTGATAAAAAGTGAGATAATTTGTGGATTCATAATTCGTACAGTGAGATAAAAAAGAATAATTTTTAGATATTTGTAGAAATTTTTAAAATTTTTTAGTACTTTATATTGCGCCAAATGGACCCTTATTATCTTTCAATAGTAAAAAAAAATTAAACTTACACCTCTTATTTTGAAATATTGTTTACGTTGATTTTTTGAACAGAAAATGTAAAAACAATCAAAATTTTAGGTTTTTTTTTATTTTTTCTTCCATTCCCTCATATTTTCGTCAATTTTCTTTACAAAAATATCTAAATCTTTTTTTTTTAATTTTACTTGTTTTTTAGATTTTTGTAAAAAAACAGATGAAGATGTGAGAAAAGAATGGGTAAAATAGTAAAAATACCTAAAATTTTGATTATTTTGATATCTTCTATTAAATTTTAACGAGAGGAAGTCAATATTAACAATATTTCAAAATAAGGGACGTAAATGTAATTTTTAATAGTTGAGAATAGCAAATATGATAACTAAATATTGAGAAGAGATTAGTGTAATTTACCCAAATAAAAAAATCCTTCATTTTATTTTCTTTTACTTTTTTCATAAATAATCAACAGGGGAAACATAAAGAGAATTGCACCCTTCCAATTAAATAGCTTGTTCTTGCAGAGGGCATGCATGGAACCCTAGTTGTCTTTACCTCTTTTTTTTTTTTTTTTTTCATTTCCTTTCGATGCATTGAAAATTAATGCAGTAAAACCCTAGCAATTGTTTCGTTGCTGAGAAAAGAGAAAATATAACTTACCATAAAAAGAAAAACGAGAAAATACAGGATCGAGCCTTGAGCTGGACCGATATACAAAACCGCAAATATGTTGAACTTCAATATATATATATATATAGTCCTGAGCCTGATATATATAATTAACCTTGGCTGAACCCGACTTAGTTAGGCCTCGTCTCCTAGCCATACCTTACCCGCAGGTTAACGCAAGTTCGAGTGGGTTGAACCAATAAAAAGAAACCTTGAAGATTACTAGCCTTATTATTTGTTTTACCAGAATTATGATTTAAATTGTTGTGCGAAAGCACAAAAATAGATGGGAGGATTCAATATGCATGAGAAAGTGTATATAACACATATTTTTGGAAATAAAAATTGATTGGAAGGCCATCTTGCATATATATGTATATATAATTCATGAAAGGTCTATTTTCAATGTAATACTATATATAATTTAGTCAATGTCGGTGGAATATCAAATAATTGATAAATGTATTCTCACATTTTTTGCTAGGGAAGTGACGACTTGGGTGAGGCTTGTGGAAGTGGAATCAAATTATGATGGACAAATGTTCCAAAAATTAGAATCATGAAAGAGAGTATAAAATTGGGTCATGATCAAACGCGCAAAAAACGGCTTTGTCAATTGGAAGTAGGAAAGAGACAACGAATGAGTAGTAAATACTGAGAGAAAATTAAGTTAGAAGTCTATTTTTTTTAATTAGTTTGTCTGTCTCTTTATATATATATATATATATTTGTAAACTTAAAATTAATTTTTTTTTTCATTTAAGGAGAAATTGTAATTAATTAGAATTAAATTGGTGAAAAAATTGAAACCACAACTTATTGATGGTTATTGATTCGAATCTTCTCAGGGTTACTGAATGGTTTACTCAGTTATTAACTTTAGGATTTTAAGGATTAGTTGAAATATATACAAATTAATTCAGACACCGTAAATTTAAAAAAAAATAGAGTTAAGCATTTATCTTTAAATTTATTGTTGTGGATAGTATAATATTGTTTTCTATTTTTGCCATATTGTTGTGGCTTAAAAAAAAAAAAACCTGTAGGGCAATAGTGTTGAACATTTCCCTGATTCGAATTATGCCACTGTTTAACAATCTAATTTTCAGTAGGAAATTATTAAATTTTACTTCTTAAGAATTTGGTAAAATATAAAATTTTGTCATTTTTCTATTCGTAATTTGCTCAATTTAAAAGTTATTAAAAGTTACCAAGAATTGTTAAAGGTTACTAAAAGTTGTCAAAATTTGTTAAAATTGCCAAAAATTTTACCAAATACCTAGAAATTGTAAAAAGTTACTAAAAATTACTACTTGATTATTGAATACACCAAAAATTACAATTAGTAATTTTTTATAAAAAATATCAAAAAGACGGCATTTGGAGGCACAATTTTTAGTAATTTTTTAATAACAATTACTAGTTATAATTTTTTGTATGTTTGGTGAAGCATGTAGAGATTTTTAGTAAGTTTCAGAAACTTTTTGTAACTTTTGAGTATTTGGTGAAATTTTTGGTAATTGTTGGTAATTTTGAGTAATTTTTGACAATTTTTAGTAATATTGGGTAATTTTTAGCAACTTTTATTAACTTTTTAGTGGAGAAGTTACTATAGTAGAGTAGAAAAGTGGCAAAATTTAGTAGTTTGGCAAATATTTAAAAATCAAAAGTTAGTAATTTTTTGCTAAAAATTTCATTGCCAAACGCCCCCAAATTGTTAAAATCTAGAATTTCAAAAGATGCCTATAAATAATTAGGCCCGTTTGGTAACATTTTTATTTTTGTTTTCAAAATTTTGTAAATTGGCAACAAATAAATGTTTGTTAAATTTGTTTACATTTTTTTATTTAAAAAAATGTAAACTTAAATAGAAATTTAAAATGTTTTCACTTTATTGTTTTTTGTTGCAAATTTTTATTAATTCTAATACTTTATCCTTTTTGTTATATCATATTAAAAAAGTTATTTTCTTCAATATTTTATTAAACTAAATTTTTTGAATAAATAATACAATTAAATTAATTAAATTAATATGTAATATCTATTATTAATTATTTCTAATAAATAATTAAATTAAATTAGTTAATTTAATTAATAAGAAATATATATATTAAATTATTTTTAATAAATAATAAAATATACTAATTTAATTTAATAAATAATTTAATTAATATAATTGTATTTCAATAAATTATTCTTAATAAATATTATAATTAAGTTATTTAATTTAATTTAATAATTAATTTAAAATAATTAATTTAAATAATATTAAATATATTTATTAAATTATTTTTATTAAATATCATAATTAAATAAATTAAATTAATAATTAGTTTATTTAATATGAATTATATTTTATTAAATTATTTTTAATAAATATCATAATAAATTATTTAAATTAATTAGAATTATATTTTATTCAATTATTTTCAGTAAGTAATATAATTAAATTATAATTAATATATTTTATATTTACTAGATTAAATGATATATTATTCTTATTTGTATGCAATTGTTTTTAATGAAATAATAAATAATATTATATAAAATGTATTATTAAATTCAACTAATTTTTTAAAAATTAATAAAATTAAATATTTTATGAAAATAAAAAATTAGTAATTGCAAATAAAATTATATTTCTAAACGTAATTTTAATTTTTATTTAAAAAAAAAGACAACAAAAAAAAAAAATATAAATAAATATAAATAAAAAAGGACAACAAATTTGTGTGTATTATTTATTTATTTATTTATTTTTTCTACCGCTTGTTTTTCTCTTTTGACCAGAGGTGTAAAAAACTAAAGTCGATCTTGACTTAATTCAATTTTAACCTACCTTGACCCTGATCTTGTTGTCCGTACCATGCTGCATCGTTCTGCAGCTTCTGCTCCTACACCTTCCTGTCAAAGCTCGAGCATCACCGTCCCACCCGCACGCCTCCGGCTAAATTTCATCCTCCCCCCACACACTATCCTTTAATTGTATTTTTTGCTCAATGTTTTTTTATTTTTCAAATTTGGAAACTTGTAGTTTTTTGTCATTTAGTTACTGGCCCCACTATTATATACCAAAAAAAAAAAAAAAAACAATTCCGAAATATCAAGCATTATGAATTGGACAAAAAAAAAAAAAATAGAATTACAAAATTCAATATAATTAGAATTTATTAATCAAATGTATCTATCTATATCTATTTTTTTTAAGACCAATTAGATAATTTTCTTTTAAATTAAATTTATAATTAATTTATTGTACAAAAAATTTTAAAAATAAAATATTAACAAATACATAAGAACAGAATCAAGATCAGAGTTTTCTAACTCTTGACTTAACTTGACTTGGTTTGTTGAGTAATAAGGAGGGATGGGTTATTTAGGGTTGAGTCGACTTATTTTACATTTTTATCTTTCTTTTTCGACCAATTTTTTTTTCTTTCTCTTTTATCTAGTTATTTTTTTTTTCAATTTTCAATTTCACCTTTTATCTTTCTCAAATCTATTTCTTTTTTTTTGGTAATTGAATCTCTTTCTTTTTAATGAATTAAGATTAGCTATTAGCAATTATTTTTAAAATGATACAAAGTTAAAAAAAAAAAAAGTATTTAGAGAATTCTTAATTTTCACTGTGAAATTGGTATACATTCCTCCACCACCTTGTTTGTTAATTGGTACTAGAGCTGGCAATTGTAATCCAAATTCATGGACGGCCCAAATATATTCCAAATAAATGGTTTTAGGTTCAATAAAAAATTAAACGAGTCTATCCAGGTTCTAATAATGAGAAAAAATTCAAAGTGGGTTGTGGAGAAAGAAAGAGAGCGGACGACGATTTTTAATTAGCACAGTAACATATTCTTCATTCTTTTATTTTTTATTTTTTTTCTATATCTCTAAATCTGTTGAATAATAATTCTTGATTAAATAAATATAATTAAATTTAAGGTGTATTTGAAGTAATAAAAATGGATGTAAATAAGATAAAGTGAGATACGTTATGAGTTTGTAGTAAAATAAAAAATGAGTAATTTTTAAAATTTTTATTATTTTTAAAAATTTTTTTATCAGCTACAACGAAGTCTTAATCTCTTTAATCACGATTCATTGGCATTAGACTCGAATTTGTAGGTATGTCGGCTCTGGTGGTTTCCACTTGGAAATTTTTTTTATTACTCGGAACCTGGGTCGAGCAGGGTCATTGTAGATTCATACTAACTTGTCAAATCGGAAGGAGAGCGGCCTGACTCAATACATCTCTCGTTTAAGTCGCGGTAGTGCATCCAGTACAATTCGAACTCCGACCGTCCACATTTACAATTCAGAAGAAATCTTTTCTGACCACTAGATTAGACCGCGGGATCGCCACTTGAAAACTTTGCTTTCGAAGAAGCGCACAGACGCAGAAATATCTAAGAGGTAGATCGTCGGTGTTCGATTTGCATGTCAAAAATCACCATCACGTGGTGGGCGTATGGAAGGAAACCACAATTGCTTTATTTATTCTTATCTTCCGCTGGATCCCCACTTCGGCTGGTTTGTTTGGTACTCGCTTTTATTTTGCGGGCCCTTTTTGGACTTTCTTTTCCTTTCTTGATCCGTCGGAGGGATCGATGTGATTACGTTATCTGTTGAATTTTAAATTAAAAGGGGATGGGATGTAATTTTTGGTCCAACTTTTAAGATGATAAAATATAATCAATTTAATAAAAAATTAAATACCATTCGAAAAATTTATTTTTTAATGATTCCAAAATTAAACTTGAGATTTTTTTTTTTTTGGCATTCTAATGCATCATTACACTTAGGCTTACACTTTATTTTTGCATATTTTCATTGTTTTTTCTTTTTAAAATTAATTTTTAAACATAACCACTAAAAATACTTTATAAATTAAAAACTAATTATTAAAATATTTTTTGAAAACATGCTTTTGAAACGAATCCTAACAGCTCCATGATGTGTTTGGCAATTTTCCTGCCACTTCTTAACTTTTTAATTTCGACTTTTTAATTTGAATTTCAAATGATACAAAAAAAGTTCAAAAATTAAATGATAAAATAAAATTAAATCTAACTCTTAGAAACTTTATTATGATTCTAAATATGAAAATTAATAAAATCTCCCTATTCAAACATTTTCAAACAGAAGTGTTAGCGAAATCGATATTGTGAACATTATTGTAGTTACCGACTGAGAGATAAGAGGATAGGGGCAGCCACCGACTTCCCTTTGCTGATCAAAGCCCATGCTTGCAGGACAGCTGTGCCTTGCGACGTTGAAACAAAACCCCACTTCTTTCATTTCTCTCTCAGTATCACCCCAATTCGTTTTCCATTTTTATCCCGGCTCTCTCTCTCTCTCTCTCTCTCTCCCAACTTTTTTCGCGGCTATAGAAGAGGGGCGTTGCTATGCTCTACAGCGACATTGGTTTGTTGGTTTTTCATTTAAAACAACACCGTTTTACTTAAATTTTACATTTAAATATAAGTTTGATACATTTAAATATAAAATTTAAGTAAAATAGTATCGTATCGACTGAAAAATAATCGAATCGGAAGTCCTACAACGCAGCTACCCCTGCCGCGGCGCCCGAGTCGCGCGGCTATTTCAACTTCGTTGGCATTCGCTGACGAGTCATGATTCTTTGACTCGTCAGTGTTCACCCTTCCCCCTCCCTCTCTCTCTCTCTCTCTCTCTCTTTGTGGGTATACCCACTGATCACTCGCTTTATCACTCCGTTTCTCTATGGTTTCATTCTTCTTCTCAATGCAGAAAATGAGCTTGAAACCCTGATTTTCCAAGCTGATCCACAGCAAACTATTCTCTACCCAGAAATCAGGCACTTCTTCTTCTTCTTCTTCTCTCTCTCTCTCTCTCTCTCTCTCTCTCTCTCTCTCTCTCTCTATTTGTGTGTATATATATATATATATATAATATTTATTTTTAGATGTAGAAAGTTTGTTTCTTCCCCTTGTCCTTTCAGTTGAATGTGACTTCTTTATTCAATATTGTTAATTTGTTTGTTTATCTGTTCTGGATCTATTGATTTATGATTTAAGTTCAGTGTCCTTGGATCTGATATAATTAAGTTCAGTGTTCTTGGATCTGATATAATTGAATGCTTAATTAATTATATTCGCTACGGTTTCGCAGATCATTTTCTCTGTTTTGTGCGATCTAACTTACTTTAATTTTGGAAATCGCTAGCTAGCAAGATGTTGTGCTAAACCTTGCAAATAAAGTTGTTTAATTTTATAGATTCATAACTGTGGTTTTGTAAAGAAATTAGGTAGACATTAGGTCCGTGAAAACACTTTGGAGGAGAGCAATGGCACTAAATTGTGACATTCAGGTGGAAAGTAAGTGACGCTGCTGTGATTTAATCAATTGCTCTTTGGTGTTTTGGTGTAAAAATCCCATTATATTATTACTTGTTATAAGGAAAGTAGTTATTGGAATTCATTTCCATTACTCAATATACATACATATATATCTAGATGACATGTAAACGAGTAGGAAACTGTTTAAAGAGTAATTTCCTCACATTTCATTCGGATCCAGTTAATCACAATGAGATTGGGAACTCTTTATTTCTTAGAGCAGATATTCTGGATATTTTGGTGTTGATTCATATTTCTGTTTTTTATTCTTTGTTTGTAACTTTGGACATGTTGCACGATGTACTATTTGATGAGTTGTTTGAAATTAATCGTTATCTCTTCTCTGTGGCATTTGTATTGCATTGCAGGAAGTTTGTTTTCGCTGCTTTGTATTTTTCTTATTCTGTTTATTTCTTTGTCCAGATATATAATATAGGGATTGTGTGCCTCAAAAATGATGGCTTCAGGAAAATATTCTCGGGTTGATGGGAGAAAATCGAGTTACTGCTCAACTATTACTGTCGTCGTGTTTGTAGGTGTTTGTTTGGTTGGTGTTTGGATGTTGATGTCATCATCCGTTGTTCCTGTTCAAAATTCCGAGTTGTCTTCTCAGGAGATTAAAACTGATTTGAAACAAAAAGTAGCTGAGAATAATCTCAACCAATTTGAAGACAGTCCAGGTGATTTACCAGAGGATGCAATGAAAGAAGAGGGTGGCCTAAAGAATGATCGGCAGGAGAGTAATTTAGGTGAGAACAATCAAAATTTGTCTGATAAAGGATCGGAGAATACCGTTGAGGAAACCCAAGAAGAAAAGTTTGTGAAAGAAAGTACTGAAGAAAAGACAGAGCCTGATGGGGATATGAAGGGAAAGGCTAAAAACGATGAGGGAAAAAAGGTGTCAAAATCCAGTTCAGATGGGGAATCAAATTCAGGAGATGGTGAATCCAATTCAGGTGGCGGGGATGCAAATTCAGGAGATGGAGACTCCAATTCAGAGGTTGGTATGACGAGAACAGGTGAGCAGTCAGAAGTGGAGGAAAGACAAAGTGAGGAAAAGTTGCATTTGGAGGAGGGCGAGAAGAAACCAGATGCTATGGAAAATGCGGAGGAAGCGAATCGTGAAGATAAAGTGGATGGTCAGACTGAGGAAGACCAGGGTACACAGAACATTTTCCCTGCTGGAGCTCAGTCTGAGATTTTGAATGAGACTAACACCCAAAATGGGCATTGGTCAACTCAAGCAGCAGAATCCGAGAATGAGAAGGAACTGCAGAAATCTGTGTCGTTGAAGGATCAAAATAATTATAAGTGGAAACTTTGCAATGTCACTGCTGGGCCAGATTATATTCCGTGTCTTGACAATATACAAGCTATCAGAAAACTAACAAGTACGAAGCACTATGAACATCGAGAGAGGCACTGCCCAGATGAAGCTCCAACATGCCTTGTTCCTTTACCAGAAGGATACAGAAGACCAATTAAGTGGCCTAAAAGCAGGGAACAGGTAAACTTATTTATACTACTTACGTGGAAAACCTACAGCAATTGAAGTTTTAGTCTGCCTTTAATGGGATCTTCTGGTGTCTTCTGCAGATATGGTACTATAATGTTCCCCATGCAAAGCTTGCAGAAGTCAAGGGTCATCAAAATTGGGTTAAAGTTTCTGGAGACTACCTTACTTTTCCTGGTGGTGGGACTCAATTTAAGAATGGTGCCCTTCATTACATTGATTTCATCCAGAAAGTTAGTGGTCCTCATTCTTAATTATGCCATGCTACCTTATTCTATCAGTGTAGCAACTGATTACTGGCTCTCTCATGCATCTTTTCTATCTATATGCATTTTTGCGTGCCTTGTTCTTTTGCATTGTTGGATATGAACTTAACTCAAACCTCCTCTTGCTTCGTGGTTTCTGATGGGAAATTGACAAGATGAAACTCCAGTAGAGAGATAGCAAGAGTGTCACGTTCCTAAGGAATATGTACATCTTTTGCTTATATTTCTATATATCTGTATATTCTGTATGACCAAGGGCTGCTATATTCCTTATTTCTATGCATATAAATGTACTGCTCTGGATCTATAATTCTGCATATTCTCTAAAATTACTTGTTATTGTGTGAACTTTGACTACATGCTTTCTCTGTGTGGGTGTGGGTTTGTGTTTTATATATATATGTAGGATTTGCTTGCTTGTATCCTTCCTTGTATTCATATCTATGAATCCTTGTGATCTATGAATTTTGCTTTCATCATCTGGTCCTTGAAAGTCATATTAACCTACTAAGAAAATAAAGAAAAAATTGATTTTGCATCACATATTTTGTAACGTGTATTGAATTTTGTGATAGTTGTTCACTTGTTATTTTTTATTTTCCTCTTGTCTTCTGCCTGCCTAAATGAGTTCATTATCTCTTTATTAGGGGGTGGTGTGAGCTGCTCAACTTGAGCTCAATTGTGGCCTTATCGATCTAAGTTTGAGCTTGATTTGTGGATTTGAGCTCAAGCTTGGAAGAGCTTGGCTCGAAGGCTCATGAGTCTGCTCAATAGAATGATATATATATATATATATATTATAACATTTTTTTACGAAAATGACGTCATCTTGATTTAGTGAGATGATGTCATTTTCATTTAGTTGAGCTATTCATTTTTATTTATTATATTTTAGACCAAAACGAAGTCGTCTTGGTTAGTTGAGCTACTCGCGGGCCACGCTCGAGCCCATGCAAAAGCTCAAGCTCCATACTAATAGTTCAAGCCAAGCTCGAGTAAGAAAAAGTTTGGCTTAGCTCGATTCCAGCTCTACTGTCTATGATATTGTCATCTGCTGTATTTTCCAGGACCATTGCAAATATGGGCACCACTTTGGCATTTGCTGTGATGTGCTCTTTTTTGATATTTATTTTCATTTCGGAGCTTGTCCATTCCTGTTTCATAGTCATTGTGGATGCAATAAATTGTTTTTATGATGACTTGTCTTTTTAAATGATCTACAACCTTAATATACTCATTTCTTTACCATTTGTACTTTCATTTATCATTCTCTACTTAATTTTCTCCAACACCACTCGTTCCTCTATTCAGCTAACCTGCCTAATTGCTATGAAGTTCCAATATCCCAAATATTCTTTTTGGAATTCTAAATAAAGTTAACATTTTGATATTTTGTCCAAAATGCAGTCTCTTCCACAGATTGCTTGGGGTAAACAAAGCCGTGTGATACTAGATGTTGGGTGTGGGGTGGCCAGCTTTGGAGGATATCTGTTTGAAAGGGATGTACTTGCAATGTCATTTGCTCCCAAGGACGAGCACGAAGCGCAAGTACAATTTGCACTTGAAAGGGGGATCCCAGCTATATCAGCTGTCATGGGTTCCAAGAGGCTACCCTTTCCCAGTAATGTCTTTGACATTGTCCATTGTGCCAGATGTAGAGTTCCTTGGCATGTTGAAGGTGGTGTTTGTATTTCTTCGTCTTAGAGCTCTGCTTATTTGTTTTTCTTTCGTCTTAGATCTCTGCTATAGCACTACAGTTTTGGACTTATAAGTTCCTCCTAATGGGCACTGTAGGTGGTAAACTTCTCTTAGAGTTGAATCGTCTCTTACGACCTGGTGGATACTTTGTGTGGTCTGCCACTCCTGTTTATAGAAACGTGACTGAAGATGTTGAAATTTGGAAAGGTAAGACTTCTAGCAAATCTATTTTATGTTTGTTGTGCGAGAAATGAAATTGTGAGAGCTTTATTTTTTAAGTATTTTTTTTTTATTTTTAAATTGTATTGTATTCTATTTTGTTTTATAACTTTTATTTTATTTTTGAAAATATCATGGCAGCTATGTCTGAACTGACCAAGTCAATGTGCTGGGAGCTGAAGGTGATTATGAAAGATGAATTGAATGAAGTTGGTGCAGCTATATACAGGAAGCCAACTTCCAATGAGTGCTATGAGAAAAGACCACACAACGAGCCACCATTGTGTAAAGAATCTGATGACCCAAATGCTGCATGGTATTACTCTCTGCGGTACATGTTTTAATTGTTATAATGACCACCCGTTACATTAATTGTGTTCAAAGTAGAAATGGTCTTAGTTTAGCAGCGCACAAAAAAAAAAAAAATAGTAATAAATAAATAAATAATAATAATAATAATAATAATAATAATTACAAATGTTCAAACATTTAGAAACACCCGATAAATTTGTTTAATTACAGATGTTGAAACATTGAAACAGGCAAACATGTATATTTCATTGCACGTGTGAAAAATTGAAAGAACTTCACCTCATAAGCTTTTGGATAGATCCGTCATGGTACTACATTTGATTAGTATTCGATTTTTGGTCGTATTCTGACTATGTTCATAGTTGCTGTAGATTAATAAAGACGTTTCTGCCATGATGAAGTCTGTTGAGGAAAATTTTGTTGTAGATATGTTTGGCTGTTTCAAATCTGTAAATTGTACCATAAATTTAGAGTAGATATTTCACGTCTGATAATTCGAGGATAAATGGAAAATACGACACTGGAGACACTGCAGCATGTTCGTCACTGTACAAGGTTAAAAAAGGATGGAAGATGTTATAAACTAGCCTTTTTATCTGAACCTATTTTAAGGGTCAAGTCCTGCACTTAGCTACTGGTTGCCGTCTTTGGTGGTAGGCTCATTGGTCCATGCATTTACTGTTTTGCTGTGTATATATTCCTGGACGTGTGGGTCCTCGATTGTTTTATTGGATATGATGCATTCAGGAATGTACCACTTGAGGCATGCATTCACAAAGTGTCAGGGGATGTGTCAGAGCGTGGATCGCAATGGCCGGAACAATGGCCACTAAGGGTGGAGAAAGTACCCTACTGGTTGAAGAGTTCTCAAGTTGGAGTTTATGGTAAAGCAGCTCCAGAGGACTTCACCAAGGACTATGAGCACTGGAAACATGTCGTGTTGAAGTCATATTTGAATGGTCTGGGAATCAACTGGTCTTCAGTCCGGAATGTAATGGACATGAGAGCTGTGTATGGAGGGTAAGCATTTGAAGTTTTTCACTTGTTTTTTCATCGTGCAGGCCAGATTAAATTCAATATGGTGGTTCATTCTCTTTACTTTTATTTATTTATTTATTTTAAAAACTACCATCGTGTTACTGTTTTCTTTCTTCACCATGATAGAAGATTTATTGATTATCTGAGTTTGGACTTTTTCCTGATTATGCCTTCTATATGCTTTTAGGTTTGCTGCCGCACTGAAAGACCTGAAGGTGTGGGTGTTGAATGTAGTTCCCATTAATTCACCAGACACGCTACCAATAGTATACGAGCGTGGATTATTTGGGATTTATCATGATTGGTGTGAATCATTCAGTACTTACCCCAGATCTTACGATCTTCTTCATGCAGATCATCTCTTCTCTGATGTCAAGAAAAGGTTCATTTTCTTATTTAACACTTCCCTTAATTGCAGTCTTAGTCCTCAGCAAAGTCACTCCCAGTTTTTGTTCATGGACTAATATAGAGATGGTTTTCTGGCCACAGGTGCAAATTAGTCCCATTGATGGCAGAAGTTGATAGGATCCTAAGGCCAGAAGGACATTTGATCGTGCGGGATAAGGTTGAAACCATCGCTGAGGTGGAGATCTTGGCTCGATCTCTAAACTGGAATATCCGATTAACATACTCTAAGGACAACGAGGGACTGCTGTATATACAAAAGACACCATGGCGTCCCACAGAGATGCAAACTATTACGTCGGCCATTGCATAAGCACGATGCTATAAGTGGCACCGTCACTGAAAAATCATATTCCTGCTGTGTAAGGTATTCTTTAGTTTCTACAACACCATTTTATTTTATGAATGTAATAGCAATAGTTTGGTATTTCCCTTAGTTACACGTTTTACTCCCTTAAATTAGAGGGATTTGCCGAGTATTGGAATGTAAAATCATACTGCATTAACATGTATCAAATTGAAATTAAATTCAATTTTTGGATGCTAGTACATTTTACTATTGCAAAAATTTGTGTCTTCCATGTGAAACTTCTTCTAAGGTGCGTTCGGAGTCATAGATTTTAGTAAAACACAATCAACTTTTTGTTTTTTGAGTATTTGGCAAATCACCAATTTTTGCTAATTTTTTGTTTAATTACAGTAATTTATCAATTCAAAAGTTACTAAAAATTATGAAAAGTTGTTAAAAATTATCAAAAATTGCCAAAAAAATAATCAAACACTTAAAAGTTGCAAGAAATTAACTAAAAATTATTAAAATTGTTACTTGCTTCATCAAACATATCAAAAATTGTAATTGACAAATTTAGATAAAAAAATTACTAAAATTTGAACTTTCAAATAGCATTTAAGTGATCTACTAAGAGACCACCATCAACTAAAATCACAACTTTAGTTGCAAAATACAGAAATTGAAAATGATATATATATATATATATCTAGCGACCACCATCATGATGTGGCACTATAATTTGGTCCTTCATGCTATCATTAACACTGCTACTGTCACCATCTTTGGGAAAACTTATACCAGGTGAATGTTCAGTCTTTCTGGGAGACAAATCATCAACGCCTGCTTGTGGATGCTTCCCCTCCGTCATTCTCAGCCCCTCTAGTTGAATTGCTACTTCTTTCATTGTCGGTCTATCCTCCCGTCTTACCTCGAAGCATCTCTTTGCAAGTTTAGCTACCTCTTTGATTACCTGTTCATGTTCAAAATTATTCTCTAAGCTCGCTAGTACTTCTCTGGCGAGAATTTGAGTCAAGCAATCTTCTTCCATCGAGGAAACGAAATAGGCTACCAGATTTCTATCTTTCTCTGGCCTGTCGAAAGAAAGCGCCCTCTCTCCCGTTAGTAGCTCTGCAAGGACAACTCCAAAACTATAAACATCGCTCTTTTCAGTCAAATGACTCGAATGGAAATACTCAGGATCCAAGTACCCAAACGTCCCTTGCACTAGCGTAGTTATTTGGGTGTGATCCAAGGGAATCAACCTTGAAGCTCCGAAATCCGACACTTTTGCAGTGAAGTTTTCATCTAATAATATGTTTGCACTCTTAATGTCCCTATGAATTATCGGCGGAGAAATTGAGGAGTGCAAATACGCGATTCGCTCCGGCAGTTTCGGTCGCGATCCTCAGACGTTTCTCCCACGTAAACGCAGACGCGTGAACTTTATTGTGAATGTGGTGGGAGAGCGTTCCGTTTCCAATGAATTCGTAAACCAGCAAAGGGACTTCGGTCTCTAAGCAGCAACCCAATAGCTTCACCACGTTCTTGTGATTGACCTGTGAAAGAACTACTACTTCCTTCACGAATTGCTCCGTCTGGCTTTGATCACTTATTTTGGACTTCTTGATGGCGACAACTCTGTTATCTGCTAATGTTCCTTTGTAAACAATTCCAAATCCTCCTTGGCCTACGATTCTACTCTGGTCGTAGTTGTTGGTTGCTTTGCTGAGATCTTCTGCCGTGAAGATTCTGCCAGTTGTTTCAATTGAGCCTTGTTGTTCCGAGATTTGTTGTTGCAATATTAAACCACCGTTCTGCTGAAAGAATTTTTCTTTGAGTTTCATGAGCTTTCTGTTCCTGTACACGTAATATATCCAAGCACTTGCCACAAATAGAACTATGAGACCAATGCTTATACCTGCATTTTGGAATTAATCAGCAATATTTTCACTCACAGTGATGTTTGTAGCACAACCATATTCCAAACGGGATAGTGAGACAACAATAGATTCAGGCTTGATATGTAAAGCAATGCTAACTTGTATATATAAATCAGTGATTAAACATGTGGGATAGACGGATTTATTATATTATACTAAGGGTTTGTTCGATACAATGTAAAATACTGAAAAATTTTAAAAATTTTTAAAAATTTCTAAAAGTTATTCACTTTTTATTTAACTGTGCGAAGTACGAATATTCAAATTATCTTACTTTTTGTTACTCCAAATACTCATTGAATATTTATTTTAATTTTTAATTAAACTTTATATTAATAATTACATAAGAAAAATATTTTTATTAAATTATATAAAAAATAATTAAGCTGTTAAATAAAGATTTAATTTATTAACAAATTACATGTACTATAATTTATTTTTACTAATTAAGATTTCATATGATAAATAAATTATTATTATCATTTAATTATATTCATTGAGAATATGAATGACTTTAAATAGTATATCAAATTAAATATGTAAAATAATAAAAATTTTAAAAATAATTTATTATATTCTTTTTCTTTTTCTTTTTATTAATAAAATTTATTAATTTTAATTTTATTGAATCTCAATTATCAAAATAGAATGAGATAAGATGATGATAATATTTGAATTGAATTCTAAATCTAAATTTATATAATAAAATAATTTAATTATTATTAAAATAAAAAATAAGAATCACAAAATTATTTATAACTCTAAAAAATGTATGCTATCAAATAATAATTTATCTTTTATTTTACTTGATAAAATTATATTTATATTGCAATAAACATTATGATAAATTATAATTAAAATAAATGTTAAATCAGATAAAAATTTATAATAAATTTACATAGATTTGGTTTAAGAATATATATTCAATGTAATAAAATTATGAATGTAAATTTATATTTTTAAATTTATAAAATTATATTTAATAAAACATATTTTAAAATGATATATTTTAGCTATTTAAAATGTATAACTAAAATTTAAAATAATTTCATAAAATTATATTTATTGAAATTATATTTTTAATAGGATCATAAAATTATCACTTAGTATTAATTTTTATTTAAGTTGAATTCTAATATTTAATGGTGACATATAATTTAAAAATTAACATAATAATCAATATAGATAATGAAAAGGGTAAGGATAAAAATTTTAAATAGAAAAAAATTTCAATTTATATGATGCTATTGTTAAATAGAATTAGATTAAATATAGTCCCTAATTAAATAAAATTTTATAGATAACTATAAATTAAGAAAGAATTTAAATAAAGTTTCAATATTTAGTACACAAGAAATAAAACATTTTAAGAACAATAAAATTTTAATAAAATTGAAAAAGTTATATTAAAACTCACGTTAAATAAAAATAGAACAAATTTTAAAAAATCATATTTTTGTATATTGGAATGAATATAATGAAAAATAAGTCAAAAATTAAAATTTTACTAATAATAAAAATTTAATATAAATTTAATTAATAATTACATTAAAAATAAAATAAAATCTAAAATAATTAGATCTCATGTATTTGAATGGATGGATTAGAAAATAAGCCAAAAAAATACATAAAGAAAAAGTAATTTTAATGTAATGGAATATCATCTAATAAAAATAAATATAGTAATAAATTTAAACAAATTAAGAAATAACCATAAAAAGATGTTTCTGCCGAAATTTGATGCACAAAAATTTTAAATTTTAAAAAAATAAAAAATATAATAAAATCTAAAAAATTATGTCAACAATCACATTAAAAAATATAATAAAAATAAGAAAAATCATACCTTGTATTTTTGAATGAACAAATTAAAAAATATAACAAAAAGTAGGCTTTCCATATAATATACAAAAAATAAAATTTTATCAATAAAAAAATATAATAAAATTTAAAAATTAATGTTAACAATCACACTAAAAAATAGAATAAAACTAAAAAACTCAAATCTTATATATTATAACAATCACGTTAAAAGATATAATAAAAAAGTCAAACTTTATATATTCTAATGTATCAATTAACAAATAAGTTAGAAAATAAATACATAGATAAAAAAATACTTTTAATATAAAGGAATATCATCTAATAAAAATAAATATAGTAAACTCATTCTCACTCTTAATGATGCAAAAGAAACTAACAAACAATCACTTCTAACCATATTAATAATAAGCAAAAGTTATCATAATAAAATTCTAACAAGTTTTTCTAGATGTGAATGGTATTTTATACCTTTTATTTTTTTTAACGTATTATGTATATTAAAATTTTATATGTATTTGTATTCTATTTTAGATATGAATATATTACATAATTCAATAAATATCAAATTACCTAATCCAATAAATATCAAACATGTGATAATAGTTATTTGAGATAGAATTTTTATGTATTTTTGTTTATTTTAAGTCCTATTTATAGTTTTGGACTCAATAGTTTTTTAATTTTTTATGTATTTTTGTTTCTTTTAAATTCTATCAGTAGTTATTTTACTATAGTCACATCTCCTAATTTAATGGATATTTTTTTATTTTTATAAATTTTTATTATTTTAAGTTTTTTATTTTTAAATAAAAAAATAATATATGCAATAAACAAAATCATTTCAAATAGTCACGTATCTTGTTTATGTTTTCCATTACCAATTTTATTTTTTAATTTTTAATATTGTTTGATATTTTTTAATAAATAATATTACAATATATATAATTTTGAGAATACATTTTAAAATATAGAAAAAATAAAAAATAAGAATATATTTTAAATAAAAATTAAAATTAAAAATAAGAAATTATATGATAAATAAAAATGTAGATTAAATAAAAATATTAAGTAATATCCATAAACATTCTAGTTTGAACAAAATTAAAAATTGTAAATAAGTAGCAATTATATAAAATACTAATTTTTTTATAAGATAATTAAAATAAATATAGTTAGGTGCCACGTGTCATAACTATAGTGCAAGTTAGGTCATACGTGTTGCAAGATAGTTATAATTAAGTACTACATGTTACAATCATAACGCAAGTTATGTTCCATGTGGTGTAGCAGCGTTACCAAACTCTACTTTTTATATACATATTATAATATGATATAATATTAATATTAATGTATAACCCAAAAATAAATAAATAAATAAATCATACGCAATAAACACATTTGATTTATTTGAGACTAGACGTCAGTCCATACACGATATATGTAAATTTTTTTATCTTAATAATCAATAAAAATATTTTAGTTTTGCAAATTATGTATGTTTACTTAAATTTTTCATTAATTTTTATTTTTATATATGTTCTAGATACTGGTGCACAAGCGATATAGTAAATTTTTATTAAATTTTATTTTAAAACTAGATGCATATCATTAATTAATTTGTTAATTATAAAGAAATTAATAAAAGTGATTCGAGTGATAAATAATAAGTGATTAAGGTTATTTAAGTAAATAACATACAATTGAGGAGCATTTAAAAACATTAAAAAATTACATAGGTAGTTAAAGGACATTTAAGAAATATAAATAAGAATAAATAAGTGAAATTACTAATTATATGAAAGTTATAAATTTACTTTTTAATTTTATTGAAGTGTAAGTAGTTATACAAAATTAAAAGATATTATGAGAAGAAAAAAGTTTCACTAAAAAATAAAAAGCAAGTTTCACCAAACTTATAAATTTGCCCTGTAATGATAAATAGATGAGTCATGGCCACGGACTTGTCAAAATTTTGGGCCACTTCCTTTTTTTATTTTTTGTTTTCGGGGGCATACGCGTGCGTTAGACAATTATCATATTCATATTTGCCGATCAATGGCCTGGGAAAATGCCAAAAAGTAAAAACTAGAGACAAAATCTTCTGCACAAGTAACCATAAAAAATCTAGCTGAATATTGCATTAGACTGCCCTAATTAGTAGATAATTAAGAACTCTGACTATTCTTATTTTCATCTAAAAAGAAAAACTCTGAGTATTATTCTAGCTTGAGAGAATCAGAAGCTGTAATACTAATTAATATTGATACATTGAAACAAATTAAGGAGACAGAAAGAAGGTGAAATGCTATTTATTTTATTATATATTGTGTCCGTTTAGAGTATGAAACTAATTTTGGTAAAAAAATAAAAAGTAGATAAATTTTAAATTGTTGAGTGTCTTGTCTATTTTTATGGAAAATATGAAAAAATTGGTAAAAATTGAAAAAAATTAAAAAATTTGAATAAAGTAAAAAAAGTTAAAAAAAAGTTTTTTTTGGGTATGTCGAAAGTTGGAGAAAATTCCACAAAAAAAAAAAAAAGATAAAGTTAAAATTGTTTTTGTACAATTTTTGTCACGAGTCTGTCTATAACGAACCCTGACAATCAGTAACATGATTTTTTCTCCATTAAATTATTAAGCTATAATTAAAGTTATATAAACAAGAATATATATATTGATAATGAAGCCAATGCAACGAGATTTCACCGACGTTAATTCTAGCTAGCTGTTCAATAATTAATTTATAGTTGTAGGCTTACCTAGGGCGATTGTTAGCACGGTAGATCGGCTCTGATGCTTGCGATAGCAGCCTGTTCCATTTCTCATTCCATCACCTTCATACCCCCTGGGGCAAGAACAAGAATAGTTCCCTTGTAGATTTGTGCATGTTCCATTGCAAGGTTTAATACTTCACACTCGTCGATATCTGGGGATATTCGGATCAAAAGAGAAGCTCTGTTACAAACAGTTGGATACAAGTATATATCTAAACCGAAAAAGATACTCCATCTATCCTAAGAATTAACTTATACCATGGCAACCACTGGCGAGGTAAGGATTCCCTTGATAGCCCCAAGCACAACTGCAAAGTACCCCGGCCCGTTGCTCGAATCGTTGCATTTGCTGTGTAATGTCTCGACAAGCATAGCTTGACGAGTTCTTTCGAGCTTCTGCACAACTTCCCTCGTCTCTAACTGCCCAATCAAACACAATAGGGAAAGCCTCTCTGTTTCGTAAATCCATAAGATCCAAAGTCGAAAAGTTGTAAGCAGCTTCTTCGACTACAAAAGCATAGCCACAGGGATTGAAGTCCCACACTTGAGAATGGTTGTACACGGAGGCAACTGCCACACCAAAAACATTTGTTTCCGGTGGTAGGTCAGTCTGGCAGCACCCCAAACCCGAGCAAGATCCGTTGACGAGGGTGTCGATATTGTCGCAGAGAGATAGGCATCCGGTGGTGTAATTTTGTAGCTCCAACCCGACTGCTTGAACGATTGCCACCGTGTCGCACCCGACGACCGTGAACTTGTTTCGGGTGGTGGAGAAGAAAAAATTAGAACCTGACTCGTCCAAGCTTCCTTCGGTGCGGCTTTTATTCGCTATCAAGCCCGATGACTTGTTGTAGCAGTCTTTGGCGATCGAAGGGGCCAAGACGCGCAGGTGGCCGTGGAGCGATATGTCGAGTATTTGCGCGAAACTGGTTCGTCCTGAAAATAGCCTTGGAGGTTTGAAAGAATGGTTGCAGGTGACAAGGAAAGGATCGTCGAGGTAGCAGTCGGAAGAAGTGCCAAACGGGAAGGGGATATTAACGTCGCCGCACTTGGTTGAGCAGCCTGGCTTCGGCCGCTGCGTTAATATTGCTCCAAGCACCAGTGGTAGTACTGCCAGATGCAGAACCAAGATGTGAAAACCCATGTTCTTTTTATTTCTCATTCAAGTACTCACTTTGTGCGTGGCTTCAAAAACTTTGGATTGGTTTGCCCTTTAGTAAGGAATGCAGATTGAAGAGTCGAATTCTGTGCAGCCCTCTTATGTCTGCTTAATATCTCACTCAATGAAAAAGGAGAAGTCAAATTTCTCCGATTAAAATTCAATTAGCTGGCGGCTGCCGTAATAGGGCCTACTTTATGTTATTTTTAGTTTGTTAAAAATTAAAAAAATAAATTAAAAAATTTTTGAAATTATTTATTTTTTATTTTATAACACTGATTATAAATTAATAATTTATTTCATTTTATTTCATCTTATTATTTATCATTTTAAACATTGTTATAGTTATGATTGTCACATGATTTGATGGCCACCTTACTTTTCAAAAGCCTAACGAGGTCATTGTTGACAGGGACCTACGAAGAAGAAAGTAATCCATTAATCCAATGAGGCAAGTCCAGGTGCCTAATGGTACGTCCCTCGATCACTGAACCAAAGCATAAATAAATATTAATATAGTGGGAGTAATGCCCATGCAACATAGAGGTCAATTCTTTGAGGAAGACTGGTTCTAATTTAAGAGGTGATAAGAATGATAAAAAATAAAATAATTTAAAGTAATTTGTGAGTTTATAATTTATATAATAAAATAAAAAATAAATAATTTTTAAAAATTTTTTAATACACTAAACACACTTTAATAAATCTTTTATCTCAAATAAGGCTCCCCTCACTGCTACCATTACCATACTTTACTAGTCCCTTTATCCCCTTAGGAAATGTTTGTTAGCCGGATAAGATGGCCCGCGGATTGGATAACAAATCTGTGGTCCAACGTTGTGAAGTGTTTTGTTTGTTTAATTTTTGGAAGGGATGATGAGAAATCCGTAGGCCACATTAATTCCACAGACTTGTCAAATGACTTATCCTATTGGGATGTAGTATTATTAATATTCCATCTCTAAATTTATTTTCTTTCAAAATTTAAAAGTTTAAAATTATTTTCTATCGCATCATATATCAAACATTACTTTATATCTCACGTAAAAAATTAATCTCATGTTTTATCTAATCCTATATATTATCTATGATATTATTTATTCCTTATTATCTAATCCTCTCAAACAAACGTAACCTTAGATCCCATACTCGCCGGTACCCCAACCCCACAAAAATTATCCTAACTTTCAAAAAAAAAAAAAAGAGAGAGAGAGAGAGAGAGAGAGAGAGAGAGGGGGGGGGGCAAATATTATCGTTATCGTTATCCCAATTATAGGCCCACTGCCCCGCTATTCCACCCTTAACTACAAAGATCCAAAAATTCCCCCAAATCAGCCCCTGCTAACCCAATCAACAAGGTCAGCCATTGTCAATGCCTCGATCTCCATGGCCCCAATTCCCACTCTGAAACTCAAAAGCTTCATACCCAATCTACGGCGCCACCAATGTCCGAGTTGGGGGTGCAGTCGGTTAGGAACTGCTGCGGTAGCAGTGACGCAAAAACGACACAGTTTTGGAAAAACGACACAGTTTTGACAAAAACGACGCAGTTTTAATAAGCCCGGAAAAAACACAGGAATCAAGCGACTGAGGCAAAGCAAGCAGGCCAGCCTGTTCTCCACCTGAATGCATGTGCATATTAAAATTCCAAATCTGCCCCTAACAAATCATTAGCATGGGTTTAGCTACGTGACATTTGAATGGCCCACAACCAACCATAACGATCTTGTGGAATATGTTCATTAAAATCAAATTTAATTTTAAATATAAATTGATATTAATCGAGACAAATTTTGAGTATACATTCATGTCATAAACATGTTGTGATTCTTGATTTTTTTTTAATAATTTTTTTTTTTTGCTTGTTTAATTTAAAATATTTTTGAAAGTAAAATTTATTTTTTTTTAAATTTTAAATTTAAACTAAAGGAGCATGCAGCCCTGCTTCATTAGAAATTAGGATGGCCCATTTATGCCCCCTTTTTTTTTTAATATTTTGGGGAAAAAAAATTGTGCACTGATTTTTATTTTATTTTCATAGGGGGTGTTTGGCTGGAATTGTTTTTCTTTGGAAATGGGAGGAGTTCCAAGCAACAGATTGGAATTGATTGACCATTCGTTGGTTTTAGTTATTTTTTTTATTTTTGTTTAATTATTTCTTTTTTAATTTATTTAATAATTTGTTAGTCAAAATAGATGTCTTTGCATTTGGCTTTTTCGTTATTATTATTATTATTATTATTATTATTATTATTTAGGGTGAGTTTGTTGCACAAAAATTTGGTGAAAATCTTTGAAAAGTTCTAAAAATCTCTATTATATTTTTACACATTCTTACATTCTCAAAGTTTAAAAAAAGTTCAATACCTTTAAAAAAAAGTTGATAACTAAAATTTGGTTAATCAAATAGTAAAAATTTTTTTGTCATTCTCACCATCGATTCCCAAACTACTAAATGACACCCACTTTAACTTTTTTGGTGGAGTCGTAAAAATTATTCTAACGGATTATAGAAACCGTTTCGACGAATTCGTACAGCTAACTTCTATTCAAACGGTTTCTATAATCTGTTTGGACGAATTGTAGTGCAAAAAAGTCACGACTATCCAAAAATTTGAATCCGTCCAAACAGAAATCGAATTCATCAGAACGGAATTTTACTGTTTATCTCCAAAAAACGCAGTTGGAGATGTGTGCATTAAACGCAAAAAGTTTTTCCAAATCACATTTCATCTTATTTTTTTTCACTTTTTGTCACTCTAAGTACCCCCTTAGTATCAAAATTTCGATTGTTGTCACTCTAAGTACACCCTTACTTTTTGTCAATTTTTATCACAACATATTTATGACACGAATGTGTACTCAAAATTTTTCTCGATTAATATCAATTTATATTTAAAATTAAATTTGATTTTAACAAACATATTCCACAAGATTGTTATGGTTGGTTGTGAGCCATTCAAATGTCACATGGCTAAACCCATGCTAATGATTTGTTAGGGGCAGATTTGGAATTTTAATATACACATGCATTGAGGTAGAGAACAGGCTGGCCTGCTTGCTTTGTGACCACTCTCTAATTTGGCAGTGGCTCACTCTCAAGTATAAGAGGTCGGTTGAGTTTAATCTAGGTGAGTCCTAGGTCATCTTCCACAGGGAGCAAGGGTGTGCCTAAGTGTTGGAAAACTTGATTTCGCAAACACTTGCAAAAATTTAAAAAAAAATGAAAATCTTTTTGAAGTTTTCGAATAGGTAATTGAAAAGACGATTTGAAAGTAGTTGAAAGAATGATTTGATACTTTAAAAACACAGGTTAAACTAAAAATGAAAACACTAAGAAAACAACCAATTTTGAAAATTAACAACTGACGTGAACTGTGCTTAAACAATTATGTCAATAGAAACACTTGGCTTTAACCTAGTCCTGTAATGTCCTCGAAGGCTTGAACTCGAATATTTGATTAACTCAACCTAATCTTTACACATGTAAAATTAGGTCGGAAGATTTGACGTTAGAAAACCCTATTTCGTAAAGAAACTGTGATTCTAGGCTTTTGAAGTCAAATTCGAAATCACTGGGACATGGAAGTGATCTTCAATTCACACTAATGTGCGTAAACGGAACCTTTCGAAAAGAAAATAATTTTCATTATGCACTCAAACACAAAAATGAAGTAAATCGAAATAGTTTCAATCACTTTCGAAATCAAATCCAACACACACAAACTAAGACGAAGTGTTACGAAGTGTTTGCGAAAGCATAAAAGACAAATATGAACAATAAGAAAGTAATCAACTTTAATTAAACTTAATAAGAATTGAAGTTACAAGAGAAAATCTGAGTACGAAGATGAAACGAAACTTCTGTAATCCAAAACGAAATCAAAACTCTAACCTCACTATGAATTGTAATGTAAGATTCCCTAAAAAAACTTTCAGAAAGCAAAGCCTAACGCTTACGTAGGGTTCGGAGCCCTCATACAACAAAAATTTCCCTATTTATATTGATACATAACTCAAGGGTAAAATTATAAATTCACAATTCGACGTTTAGCTTAAAAGTGTGCTGGACAATTCATCATGGGCACCCAAGGTCTTTGGCCGTGCGCCCAAGCTCTGTTTCTCCTTTGCGTTCAACAAAAGTCCTGAGACAAGTTGCTGGAAATCACCCCTCTGTGGGCGCCCAAGATAATACTCAGTTGGGCGCCCAAGGTGCCTTGCACCCAAGCCATGTGCGCCCAAGCTTCACCCTTTGAAATCCTCCTCTGTGGGCACCCAAGGTCCTGTGCACCCAAACCATGTGCGCCCAAAACTTGCTCCCAGCACTCTTGTGAAGACCAGTTCTCTGTGGGCGCCCAGGGTGGTTGGTTCAGACTTGAGTTGCACTTTTGAACTCCTAACTTGCTTTCCTCGAGCTATGTTTCTCCAATAACCTACAAAACACCCAAGGAAGAAGTAAATGATCAAAATACAATAAAAGTGAGCTTTTCTTGGTAAAAATATTCATAAGAAGAATGCAAAATAAGGTTAAAAGTGACAATGATTGCGTGCAATCACCTTACCTCAGTCACTTGATTCAAGTGTTTTTTTTTTTTTCAGGCTTATTAGAACTGCGTTGTTTTTGTCAAAACTGTGTCATTTTTGCGTCACTACTACCGCAGCAATTCCTTTCCTACTGCAGCCCCCCACTCAGCACCAAGGTCTCGTCTGGGGTAGTACGATACCATATTGAGCTAAGTGGAAAGGCAAAATAAAAAATTTATACGCGTGTGAGTGCTAATTATAAAATATATAAATAGTTTAAACTTTATATACTATACAAAATTTTTGTTGACGGCCAAAGTTGATAATTTATTTATTTATTTTAAAAACTACTGCCGTGTTACTGTTTGCTATTACAAAAACTTGGGTCTTCTGTGTGAAACTTCTTCCAAGTGAAATCACAATCAACTAAAATCACTACTTTAGTTGCAAAATACAGCGTGTTACTGTTTGCTATTACAAAAACCTGGGTTTTCTATGTGAAACTTTTTCCAAGTGAAATCACCATCAACTAAAATCATTACTTTAGTTGCAAAATACAGAAATTGAAAATGAAAATATATCTAGCAACCACCATCTTGATGTGGCATTATAATTTGGTCCGTCAGTCTATCATCAATGCTGCTACTATCACTAGGAAAACTTTTACCAAGTGAATGTTCGGTCTCTCTGGGAGACAAATCATCAACACTTGCTTGTGGATGCTTCTCCTCCATCGTTCTCAACCTCTCTAGTTGAATTGCTACTTCCTTTCATTATCGGTCTATTCTCCCGTCTTACCTCGAAGCACCTCTTTGCAAGTTTAGTTACCTCTTTGATCCCCTGTTCATGTTCAAAATCACTCTCTAAGCTCGCTAGCACTTCACCAACAAGAATTTGAGTCAGGCAATCCTCTCCTATCGAGGAAACAAAATAGGGCACAAGATTTTTATCTTTCTCCGGCCTTTCAAAAGAAAGCACCTTCTCTTTCGTTAGTAGCTCCACAAGGACAATTCGAAAACTATAAATCGCTCTTGTCAATCAAATGGCTCGAATGCTGTTAGTTTATTTGTATAATTGACAAATTAATGAACAAAATGATAATTTCAAACTTGTACTTCTAGACATTTGGTTAGGGTGTCAAAGGTATAGGTTTGAAGGTTTTTTAGTGCCAAAGATACATGAATCAAGTAGTTAATGTCTAAGGATGTTGCTTGTAAAATTTCAAGTGAAAAGGAGTTCGGTAGCTACCTTGATGGGAACTCATTGGGAAACTCACACCAACGAGATTTTTGTTGCATATTCTTACACAGTTCCAATGTGATAATTGTTCTACATGTTGCTGGATGACTCGTTGGGAAGCTTACTGGGTAAAACAGTGTTAATGCAAAAAACAGAGCTTTCTCGCTGGTAGACTCATTGGCTTCGCTGGCTATTCCAGAATGCATGTCAAGGCAGTTATTATCTTGTTGAAATATTCACTAGCTTCGCTGGATACTCCGCTAGCTATAATAGATTGGACTTCAAGGTAGTTGCAAGCTCACTGGGAACTCACTGGCACGATCGCCCCAGTGACAGATTGACGTAGTTTTAGAAACCAGCGATTTTTTTGGCAACTTTCCAATATTTCCAAAGCTGCTTTATTTAAAGAAGCCTTCTCCTAAGGTTTCTGAATGGAGAGAACGTGTGTTGCATTGTCTACACTACTTCAAAAAGTTCTCAATTATTCACTTAGCCAAAAGTCATCATACACTTGGGTTTTGATCCTCAAGGTTAAGGATTGGTCTTTTACTAGTGAGGGTTTATCGTTATGATACAAGCAAAGTCTTAACGCAAGGGATCGAGGGTTATTCGATTATGTAACTTTGGTTGTTACTTTGTAACCCATTTTATATAGTGGAAGAAGTTTTGTGGATATCCTGTTCTTGGAATCCACGTTTTAATTCTTTGTGTTTTTTCAATATTTCAAATGTTGTGTTTGAGATCTTGAGAAGCTAGTGTCAATGGATCTATTACGTGAAGGAGGATCAAGTATTCGTCCCCCATGGTTTGATGGTTCGAACTATCCCTACTGGAAGGCCCGAATGACAGTGTACTTGATGTCCCCCATGGTTTGATGGTTCGAACTATCCCTACTGGAAGGCCCGAATGAAAGTGTACTTGATGTCCATGAATGTTAAAGTCTGGAATATTGTCCAAAAAGGTTGGAGCGCTCCTAAGATAAAGGTTGAAGATGTTAAACAAGACAAGTGTATCAATCTCTGGACAAAAGAGGAATCAGAGAACGCTGAATGCAACTTTAAGGTCATCAACGCAATCTTTGCAACCGTCAGCCCTGATGAATTTCGAAAGATCTCCAGTTGTCGACGTGCAAAAGAAGCTTGGTTGATTCTCGAACTGACACATGAGGGAAACACTATAGTGAAAGATCAAAGTTACAGCGACTGACTACTTAGTTTGAAAAATTAAGAATTAAGATCATTTTTGTGGACGACTTATCGACATTGTGAATTCCTATTTCAATCTTGGTGAGCCCATCTCTAACCCTAAAATTATTAGAAAAAATCTTCGCTCACTTTCTTCATCCTTTGAGTCAAAGGTTACAGCAATTGAAGAGATAAGAAATATAGATGAGATGAGATTGGAAGATTTAGTTGGCTTTCTTTAAACTTTCGAAGCCAATGTGATAAAACCTAAAAAGTCAAAAGAGATGGTTTTCAAGGCAATCAACGAAGAAGTTGAAAGCCTTGTGGATAGTGATAACTCTAACATGAAGGATGAGGAGATTGCCTCCTTTGATAAGAAACTGAAATCACTTATTCAAAAGCAACAAGTAAGGAAGTCAAACCCTCTACAAAAAAAATTATTTCAACAAGTCTGAAAAAAGAGATAAAGCTTCCAACTCTGGTAAAGACGGTGAAGGTAAGCAAGGAAGTTCAAAAAATAAAGGAATTCAGTGATTCAAGTGCCATAATTATGGGCACATCTCCCAAGAATGCATTAATCAAAAGAAAAATCAAAAATCAAAGAAGAGCTTCAGTGTTACTTGGGATGACTCTGACAAGGAGATTACAAAAATTGAATCTTAAGACAAAGACTCCTCCAGCAACTTCACAGCCTTCGTGACATTCTTCGATGAGAAAAACTTGCCAGGTATTACTGAATTCTATAAGGACATAGGTAAGTCAAAATCTTCTCAAAAAGGTCCTGCTGACATTGGTGAGTCTTTGAATGTAAATTCAATAAATTCTTCTTTCTCTTCTAATAATGATGAACATGTTATTGATGAAAATGATAACGCGGAATTAATTGAAATTAACCAAAAATTTCTAAAAGAAAATGGCAGGTTCAAAGTAACAATTTGAGTCTTGAAGAAATAAGAAAAGACGTTTATTAGTAAATATGAAAGTCTTGTAGTTCAACATCTTGAAGTAGAGGACGCCTTACACAAGTTAAAAGATGAGTACGAGACTTTGAAATATACTGATGTAGTATTCAGAGACAACTTGGAAGAAAAGGAAAAATAGTGCAATAAAATTAAAGGTGAATTATTCGAACTCTAAGAGAAGTTGAGCAAGCCTTCCAAAAATCTATATGAAATCTTAGATTCTCAACAAAAGGCAACAGACAAACATGGACTGGGATTTGTTGAGATGAGCAATACAAAGGACTACAAAGCAGACTCGAATAAAAAAGCATTTGTGAAGGCTTCAACTCAACTTTCAGCTTTTACAAATCAAGCCTCCGTATCTACTCCACCTCAAAAGAAAGAACTAAAAAAGAATCAAGTCCCACTCCAGCCAACAAAAGGTAAGTCAAGAGGTATGTTTAATCAATCATCTTTTATTCTTGTTTGTCATCATTGTGGGATACGTGGTCATATTTGCCCCAATTGTTATAAATTACATGATTTGCCTAGAATTTATGTTGACAAAAATCAATGTTTCCAACCAAAATTACCAAATGGGTTTCAAATCCTTTAAAATTATCCTACCTCTTTTGACTCTACGTCTTTTGCTCCTAGGGCAGTGAGAAAAGCTTCGTATCAAAATAAAAATTTTAATTATTTTAAGAAAACCATTGCTTCTATTAAATGTTCTTTTCAATCTAAGAAACCTCAGATAAAAATTCATGCAATTTGGGTCAGAAAAGATGATTTGAATGCATGTAAAATCCCTAGGCATGAAAAAGGGTAAATTTTTATGATAAATAATTAGTAGTATGGTATATACTAGGGTGGGCTTAATGTTTATTTTTTTCCTAATCTGTGAATACATGTTGCATATTTTTAGGAATAATGATTTTTTTTGCTACTTTGTTTTTTGTTTATTCTTTTTTACCCATGTCTATTGTTTTTATTAGTAAGTATATTCTCTTTTTGGAACCTTTTTCTTAGCATGTCTAACACCTTAGGTTTGATTACTGTCAAACTTTCTTAGGTGTGTGTACCACTGCTTAATTTTCATTTATTAAAAAAAAATGGGGAAAGTAGGTAGACTGAGGGGGAGCATGAAGAATTATGAAGTTACATTTTATCTGTTATACACTATTTTTAATTCATTTTTTTGAAATTTTAGAATAAATGAATTGAACATCATTAACGGGTGTTGTTTGCTTTACTTAATTTCTTTTCTCATAACACACATTGCGTGTTCTTTGTTATACTTGTGATTCTCTAAATTGATTAAAATACAAGATTGATTCTTACTCAATATAATGTCACACTATTTTTATACTTGTCGGATCAAATTATCCTCTTTGTCTGTATGTGAATATTAGGTTTATAAAAAAAAAAGCATGAAAAAGGTTACTAGTAGGACTAGTGAGAAACCTCTTAATAACATGTCGGTTATCAAAATAACCACGTTCTGGGAAAAGACGATTTAAGGGAAAAGATACCTGCCCATAAATGTGTGAAAGCCATCATGCAAAACAAAATGTAAAAAAAGGGGGGAAGGGAGGCATAAGTTGAATATGGTTAAATTTCCCTCTATTATTTATGCTTAATTGCAAAATATGGTCTTTAAGTATTCTATCTCGACATTTCTAAATTTAATGTTCCACTATATTTGGTTTGATGATTCTTAACTCACACATGCACTTAGAATATCGCTTGTATAACCTTGAACGTTATACATGGAATTATGTTAAGGGAGTTTAAGTATTTTTAGTTCATTCCATAGTGCATGTTCAAGTTATTTATTTTTGAATCACCAAGAATAATATTAGATAGTGTGTGAGAAGATCAAAGTGTGAATTAATAAATTAATTGCTCCAACAAGTTTCAATTACTTCTTATTTATTTTAAATTTTTTGGGGGCACACAATTTAGTGAATTTTACAGAATTTTAAATTTATTGGTCTTTGGATATTTGGCTATATTGTTGGTAAGTCATTAGGTGACAAAAAGATGAAAATTTTAAGGTTTTGGGATTTGTTGACTTTATTGGTTAGTTAGATAATCCATTGTCGAGATAATCTAGTTGGTTAGTTAGATTATTTGCATGTTTTTTTGTTGTTAAATATTCTTCTCATTCCTCTTGTCTTAATTGATTCTTGTTCCATTCTTCTCACTTCTTATTTTCCTGATTTCATGTTTGTAAATTTTATGACAAAAAGGAGAAGAAGAGTTTGATTATATTATTTTAAACATAATACTTTTTATATGGTGTTTTGTTGAAGTGGTGTGCAGGTTTTTACAAGAACATTAATCAAAGAAGAATTCAGAAGTCTGCATATTAAGGGGGAGTTTAGCTTGATTACGTTTAAATATTGGAAAAGGTTGTAATTTTTTTTTTTTAGATTGTATATAGGAGCATTATTTTCTCACAAAATTGCCAAATGGAAAAATTGTTAGTTTTATTTGTGTAATTGGCAAATTAGTGAGCAAAATGATGATTTCAAACTCGTACTTTTAAGCATTTGGCTAGGGTGTCAAAGATATAAGTTTGAAGGTTTTTTAGTGCCAAAGATACATGAATCAAGTAGCTAATATTTAAGGATGTTGCTTGTAAATTTTCAAGCGAAAAGGAGTTCGGTAGCTACCTCGATGGAAAGTCGTTGGGAAAGTCACCCCAGCGAGATTACCAATGAGATTTTTGTTGCATATTTTTACATAGTTCTAATGTGATGATTGTTCTATATGTCGTTGGATAACTCGCTGGGTAAAATAGTATTGATGCAAAAAACAGAGCTTTCTCGCTGGCTTCGTTGGCAAAATCGCTGACTATTCTAGAATGCATGTCAAGGCAATTATCATCTCGCTGGAATATTCACTGGCTTTGCTGGATACTTGGCTGGCTAAAATAGATTGGACTTCAAGGTAGTTGCAAGCTTACTCTGAACTTGCTGGCACGATCGCCCCAGCGACAGATTGACGCAGTTTTAAAAACCAGTGACTTTTTGGCAACTTTCTAATATTTCCAAAACTACTTCACTTAAAGAAGCATTCTTCTAAGGTTTCTGAACAGAGAGAACATGTGTTGCATTGTCTACGCTATTTCAAGAAGTTCTCAATTCTTCACTTAGCCAAAAGTCATCATATACTTAGGTTTTTGATCTTTAGAGTTGGGGATTGGTCTTTCACTAATGAGGGTTTATCGTTGTGATACAAGCAAAGTCTTAACGTAAGGGATTGGGGTTTATTCAATTGTGTAATTCTGTGATTGTTACTTTGTAACCTGTTTTATATAGTGGAAGAAGTTTTATGGATATCCTATTCTCTGAATCCACGTTTTAATTCCTTGTGTTTTTTCAATATTTGAATGTTATGTTTGAGTAGTTTATTGATACAACGCTTTGCATAAATTTTCAACTGGAAATACTTAGGATCTAAGTACCTGAACATCCCTTGCAGTAGTGTAGTCAGTTGGGTGTGATCCAAGAAACTAATCTCGAAGCTCCGAAATCAGACACTTTTGCAATGAAGTTTTGATCCAATAATATGTTTGTACTCTTAATGTCCCTATAAATTATCGGTGAACAAATCAAGGAGTGCAAATATGCAATTGCTCTGACAATTTTCAGTTGTGATCTTCAGACGTTTTTCCTACTAAAACGCAGATACACGAACTTTATCATGCACGTGGTGGGAGAGCGTTCCGTTTCCCATGAATTCATAAACCAGCAAAGGGACTTCGACCCCTAAGCATTAACCTAACAGCTTCACCATGTTCCTGTGATTGACCTGCGAAAGAACTACTACTTCTTGAAAAATATTGAGAATTGAAAGAAAATGATTCTTATTATTTCATCACTATAACTAGGGATGAGCATGGGGCAGGTAGGGGATGGGTACACCTATCTCCGTACCCGATCCCCAAATTAAAATTAATCCTCATACTCTACCCAATCCCTATCGGAGATTTTTTTTGCCCCCCATCCCCGACCCAAACGGGGAACGGAGATCCCCGCGGAGAATTAGGTACCAAAAATAAAAAAAAATATATAAAAATAATGAACTTACCAAAATTTCCTAAATCAGAATATACAGTAAAATAAAAAAAAATGTATGTTTCCATAGAGATGCGTGTTTTCATAAATCCATACAAATCATCCTTGCCAGTAAACACATGAATAGATTTTTTAGCCACTCGAAAATGGGCTAGAGGCAAACAAATTTCCAATAAAATGGCCAAAACAATACTGGTTTGATTGACTAGCTTTACAAATATGTTAAGATCTATAAGAAAGTTGAAAATGCTATATAAATGACTGAACTTGACTGCTATTATTCATGCATTCCCATATTTAGTTCATTGGGCTAACTTCACCATACAAACATTTCGGTACTCTGTTTGTTATATTTTTAAGCCAAATCCAATCATAGAAGTCTCTTTCCACATAACACATGATCAAAACACACGTGTGGGATGAACTGAGTTGTAAAACCTTAAAACATTAAAACACACATATATATATATATATATATATACGGGGATACGGGTAAGGCGGGTAGGGGCGGGGATGGGTCAAGGAATAGGTAGGGTAGGGTACGGTGCAGGGGCAGACTCATACTTGTACCCTACCTGATCTCTGAAATTTTTTAAAAAATGTCCCCATACCCTACCCGATCCTGAAAAAATCCCCAAATTCTCTACCCGTTTGGGGTAGGGATCGGGTAGAGTACAAACAGGTCGGCCGAGATGGCCATCCCTAATTACAACAAAGAGTCTATTTATACTAATACAAGAGTGTTTGCACTATTCCACAGTTCAACTACTTCAGTTACATACAATTGAGAATATTCTAAGCTATTCTAAATTTGGGCGATGATACAATACTTTGCTGGTGATCATGCTTCTTCACCAATACAGGTAATACTCTATACAAATAATGGAATTCTTCCCATTCTTTCGCAATCTCTCAAACTTAATAAAATCCTCCATGTTCCAAATATCAACTCCAATTTACTTTTGGTTCATCAATTGACTGCTGATAACAATTATTTTGTTACATTTGATTCCCAATCCTTTACTTTTCAGGACAAAGCAACCAAGCAAATAATTTTTAGAGGATCACACACTCATAGCCTACATCAATTTCCTACTATCAAAGCTTCTTCAGCTACTTCTTCACCAAATAAAATATGTTTCTCTACTGCAAAGGCTTCCAGCATGATTTGGCACCGACATCTGGGACATCCTTCAAAAGAGAAATTTGATCTTGTAGCTAATACTTTTTCTCTTCTCTTTGTTTCCAATAAAACTCATGCTTTTTGCATCTTTTGCAGTGTTGCTAAATCTCACAGGTTACCATTTGCATTGTCAAACTCTACTGTAAATGAACCTTTGGCATTAATTCATAGTGATGTTTGGGGTGTTTTTCACCATCTTTTAATGGATTTCAATATTATGTGCTTTTTGTTGATGATTATTCCAAATTCACTTGGCTTTACCCTTTAACCTATAAGAGTGAAGTCTTTGATAAATTGTTAGAGTTTAAAGCATATGCTGAAAAACAGTTTGACACACAACTTAAAATTCTCAGAACAAATGGGGAAGGGGAATTCATTAATCACAAACTTCAACACTTTCTAGTCTCCCAAGGCATTGTTCATAAAAAATCTTGTCCTCATCCTCCATCTCAAAATGGAGTAGCTGAGAGAAAAAATAGACATATCACAAAGACAGCCATCACTCTAATGCACCATTCTTCTTTACTACTTATATACTGGTTTGATGCCATATCTACAGTCATCTATCTCATTAATAGAATGCCCTGTTTGAAACTAGTTAATCTCTATCCATTTGAAAAACTATTAAACCAAAACCCCTAATTATAATCTTCTCGAAGTGTTTGGATGCCAATTTTTTCCGTGGCTTAGACCTTACACTCAAAACAAACTGCACCCAAGATCTATCTCATATGTCTTCTTAGGATATCATCCAATAGTCAAAGGATAGAGGTGCTTGGATCCTATCACTGGAAAGATATATCTGTCCAGGCATGTTATATTCAATGAAACTTTATTTCTTTTTACTTCTTCTTCGCCTGTATCCATCTCTACTCCTTCATTGCCACAACTTCATACTTTCTTTTGGCTATCCTCTCAACATACTTCATCCATTACATCTTACACAAATCACTCATCTTCTACCTCTTCTACAGTTCTCTCACAGCCCACATCAAACTCTTAGTCTTCATCTTCTACTTCTTCTGCACCATCTGAGTCACAAATTCCCTCTGTATCGTCACCTAATTTGGTGCCATCTACTTGCATTCTAGCAATAAACACTCATTCCATGACCGCAAGATCTAAATTTGAAATTTTTAAACGAAACATCCTCTTTGCCTCCATACTTCTCTTATTTTCACTTTTTCATCTTCCTCTAGCAATTCTGCTTCAGAATAGATTACTCATCAAGAAGCCTTTAAGTCCAGAGCCTGGACTAATGCCATGATTGAGGAGTATCAAACTCTCATGAAATAAGGGACTTGGCCTCTCATAGTCCTATCTTTAGGAAAACAAGTTATTAGTTGCAAATGGGTCTTCAAGCTTAAACGAAATGCAGATGGATTAGTTGCTAAGCACAAGGCCAGACTTGTTGCTAAAGGCTATCTTCAAGAGCATGGATTTGATTATCACGACACCTTCAGTCCTGTTGCAAAACAACCCACCGTCAGAGTATTACAATACCTTGCTCTCCATTATAATTGGTCTATCAAACAGCTTGACATCTCCGATGCCTTTCTCCATGGCAAACTAGAAGAGGAAGTCCGCATGACCCAACCTCCTGGTTTTATAAATTTCACTACACCTCAGTATGTTTGTAAGCTCAACAAAGCCTTGTATGGTCTCAAATAAGCTCCTAGAGCTTGGTTCTCTACATTCTCAGCATTCTTGATCTCTCAAGACTTCAAAGCTTGTCACTATGACTCATCATTGTTTGTTTAGAAGACTGGCACAGCCATTACAATGCTCTTAATTTATGTTGATGATATATTGTTGATTGGCAATGACTCCAATCATATTCAATACATTATTTCTCAGATTCATAGTGCCTTCTCTATGAAGGAACTTGGTAATGTCAACTAGTTTTTGGGCATATCAGTTCAACATTCATCTCAAGGCTATTTTCTTTCACAACATAAATATACTCTGACACCATGAAGAAGATTGGGAATTGAAAGAAAATGATTTTCATTATTTCATCACTACAATAGAAAATCTATTTACATAATACAAGAATTGACAGAAAATGATTTTCATTATTTCATCACTGCAGTAGAGAGTCTAATTACACTAATAAAAGAGTGTTTGCATTACTCCACAATCCAAGAGTGTGCACACTACTCCACAATCTAATTAAATTCAGTTAGATATAACTGAGAATATTCTAGACTATTCTAAATTTGGGTGATGACACAATACTCTGCTGCTGCACCTGCTTTACACCTTCAGCTGATCTTGTTACTTTATCATCTTGTCTAACACTTCCTTAACGAATTGCTCCGTCTGGGTTTGATCACTTATCTTGGACTTCTTGATGGCGACAACTCTGTTATCTACTAAGGTTCCTCTATAAACAATTCCGAATCCTTCTTGGCCTACGATTCTACTCTAGTCGTAGTTGTTGGTTGTTTTGCTGAGATCTTCCGCTGTGAAGATTCTTATAGTTGTTTTAATTGAGCCTTGTTGTTTAGAGATTTGTTGTTACAATATTAAACCACCGTTCTACTAAAAGAATTTTCTCTGAGTTCTATGAGCTTTTTGTTCCTGCATATGCAACATATCCAAGCACTTGCCACAAATAGAACTATAGGACCAATGCTTAAACCTGCATTAGGGAGATGAGCTCCAAATAATCAATTCAACAATTTTCGCCAAATCTTGATCTTGTCTTCATTAAAAACTAGTGATATGACCCATGCGATACACAAATTTATCATATTATATGCTTACATTGACGGTACTATCATATGATAAAACAATTAAGTTGTAAAAATATATTTGAAAGCAAGAAAGCAATATATATTATTATTTATGCAAATTCAATCAAATAGTAAACGTAAAATAAATTAAAATATTAATACCGTCAATAGTATTAATTCGATTAAATTCAAATTCTAATAAATAAAAAGAAAAAAATCAAAAAGTTTGAAAAGTAATAATACTTACTCATATAATTAAACAATTTTTATAATTATTGTTTCTACTATTCCTACCACAATATGTATATATATTAGTACATAGAAAAACCTACAAAATATATATCAATTACATATACAAACTTTAAAAAATTAAAATTGAAGTATGTACCTAACAAATCATAAAGTCGAAGAGAAATGTTATAATAAAAAGTTTTCAAGAAATCTGAAGGAAAAAAAGATTTCGTATCTATTTATAGATTTTACATTCAGAATAGTCCTATTTTATTTAGATTACAATACCATTTTAAAGTTTTATCTTATTCTAATTAGAATACTTGTTTTGATCAAATTAAAAGTCTAAACTCAAGAAAAGTTTGAGTAAGACTTCAATTATAGAATAGTTTATCCATTGTCAATTTTATTTTTTAATTTTAATTTTATTTGATATTTTTTAACAAATAATATTACAATATGTATACATAATTTTAATAAATAATATTACAATTTGATTTAAGATATATCATTTATTTCGCCTAATGATAAAAATAGCAAAGGACATGTTACTTGTTAATAAATTAAAATTTTTATTTAACAAGTTAATTATTTTTATATTATTTTATTTAACAATAATAATTATTATGATTATCTTTATTATTTTTAAATAATGATTATTAAATTATAAAAATTAAAAATAAGAAATTATACGATAATTAAATAGAAGTGTCAATTAAAGAAAAAAAATCAAGTAATATCTACGAATATTCTAGTTTAAATAAAATTGTAAATAAGTAGTAATTATATACAATATTAATTTCATTCAGATTATATAATTATAAATTAAGGTAATTATAATTATAAATTTATGTTAATAAATTAAGATATTTATTTGGCAGGCTAATTATTTTTTACATTATTTTGTTTAATAATAATAATAATATTTCTTATTAAAACCTTTATTTAACAGGATAAATATTTTTTGCATTATTTTTTTAATAACAATTATAATATTTATTATGTTTTAAATATTAATTTACTAAAATATAGAAAAGAATAAAAAAAGAATATGTTTTAAATAAAAATAAAAAATAATAAGTTATATAATAAATAGAAGTGTAAATTAAATAAAAATATCAAGTGATATCTATAAATATTCTAGTTTGAATAAAATAAAAAACTGTGAATAAGTAGTTTGTTTAAAATACTAATTCATTTATAAGATAATTAAGATAAATATAATTAGATACCATATGTTGCAACTGTATACATGTCACAACCGTAGCGCAAACTAAGTTATATGTGGCGCAAGATAGTTATAATTAGGTGTCACGTGTCAAAACCGTAGCGCAAGTTAAGTCTTACATGGCGCAACCGTGTTGTAGACTCTATTATATATATATATATATATATAATATAAATATAAATATTTGTGAGATGTGTTTCTTTGTGTAGAGAACTAATCATTTGCTAATTTTACGATAATAATGCGACACTAAGATCTGTTTGGTATCAGTTTTTAAGTTTGGTATTAATTTTTTTGATTCTTTTTTTTTTTTGCTTAAAAAAATTAAGTATATTTATTTACCTAGTTTTTTGGTTAAATACACTAATTGTTTAAGACCAAAAAAGCTTAAAAATATAAAAGCAAAAAAGTATGAAAAATTAGATTTTTTTTTTTTTTTTAGCTTTTTGCAAGCTTAGAAGGTTTAAAAAACCAAATTTACCCTCACCTAATTCCCTAAATATCTTATCTAGAAAAAAACTAAAAACTAAATTTACCCACATTTATTTAATAAATTATATTTAAACAATATATTTTTAATAAATTAATTATTTCTAAAATTATTATTAAAATTTTGAACTTTCGAGGGGCGTGTTATATTGTGAGGTGAAAACAACGAATTTAGTAAAATTGTATGATATTAGTAACTTGAGGCAGGTTTAAAGTCCTCTAACTTTCTTTTTTGGTTTTTTACGGCATTTTGGGAGGGCGGGTTGTAAGATACATGGGGCATATATATTTTATGTACTTATCAAATTTGTAGTGAGTACTCGTGTGTATATATATAATTAATATTAATGTATAGTTCAAAGATAAATAAATAAATAAATAAATCATACGCAGTAAACACGTTTGATTTATTTGAGATAAGTCACGGTCACGGACTTGTCAAAATTTTGATTTTTGGGGGGGGGGGGGGGTACGTGTGTGTTAGACAATTGTCATATTCTAGATAGTCGATCAATGGCCTAGGAAAATGCCAAAAGAAAAAAAACTAGAAATAAGATCTTTCTGCACAAGTAACCATCAAAAGTCTAGCTGATTAATATTGCTTTAAACTGCGCTAATTAATTAATATATAATTAAGAACTCCGACTATTCTTATTTTCATATAAAAAAAAAAAAAACTCTGACTATTATTCTAGCTTGAGACTCGGAGAGCGCGCATTAGAAGCTGTAATATGTACTAATTAATATTGATACATTGAAGATGCATTGAAAAAATTAAGGGGATAAAAGGAAGGTGAAATGCTATTTATTTTACTATTTTGAACTGGTAAATTTTGGTTAAAAAATGAAAAGTAAATAAATTTTGCATTGTTAAGTATTTAGCGTGCTCTTTGAAAAGTGTGGAAAAAATTGAAGAAAATTAGAGAAAATTAAAAAAAATTTTTTGGTGTGAAAAAAATCTGGTAAAATAAGAAAAAAATAGATAAATTTTAAATTTTTTTTTGTAAAATGTGGCACTCCAAACATACGCATTATAAGTCTATGTTTAAAATGAACCCTAATAATCAATAATATATATTTTTTTCTCCATTAAATTATTAAGCTATAATTAAAGTTATATAAACAAGAATATATATATATTGATAATGAAGCCAATGCAATGAGATTTTACTTAATTCTAGCTAGCTGTTCATAATTATGTTAAGATAATTCAAGAGCATAGAAAAAGAAGAAGATGTAAAGAAAAGTATTTATGGATTGAAAGTAGAATTGCATATATATTCTAATGAATAGATTATAGGTATATATAGACTAGTATTAGAGTACAACGGCTAGGGTTAGAGTACTACTATATTACAATAGTACGACGGTTAGGGTTAGAGTATTACACAATAAACAGAGAAAGACTAAACTACCCCTAGCACATACACATATATACACTAACACCCCCCTCAAATTCAAGACGGTGGAGCAGAGACCAACTTGAGTTTGGTGATGAGAGCATCAAATCGGCCAGGCAAAAGAGACTTGGTGAAGATATTAGCTATTTAATCAATTGAAGAAATAAGAGCAAGATGGACGGTACCATAAACCACATGTTGTCGAATGAAATGACAGTTAATTTCAATATGTTTAGTGCGATCATGAAAAACATCATCGTGTGCAATCAATATAGCACTACAATTGTCATAACGAAGCACAGTGGCCCCAGAATTACTAACATCCATGTCCTAAAGCAGCCACCGAAGTCAAAGAAGTTCCTGTGTAGTGTCAGCAAGGGCAAGGTACTTAGCCTTAGTGCTAGAGCGAGCAACTAGAGTCTGCTTCTTACTACGTTAAGAAACAAGGGAGTCGCCTAGAAAGAACCAGAAGCCAGTGGTAGAACGTCGATCCGTAGGATCTTTAGCCCAATGAGCATCAGAGTAAACAAGTAACTAAAGAGAGGACTGGCTGGAGAAATAGAGACCATAAAAAAGACTACCCTTGACATACCGGAGAATGCGAAGCACAATAACATAGTGAGTTGAGCGAGGTGCGGACATGAACTGGTTGACAAGATGGATAGCACGAGCAATGTCAGGACGAGTAACAGTCAGATAAATAAGGCTGCCGACAAGCTGTCGATATAGTGTAGCATCAGATAGTGGTTCACTATCAATAGAATTAAGGCAAACATTAGCTTTTAGAGGAGTAGAAGCAGTCTTACTATCCGTAAGTCCAACACGGGTAAGGAGATCAGAAGCATACTTGGCTTGAGTAAGATAATACCCATTAGATCCAGAAGAAACCTCAAGGCCAAGAAAGGAGCTCAGTGGGCCAAGGTTTTTCATCTCAAAGTGACGATGAAGAAAGTCCTTGAGCTCAGATATATCACGAACATCATCTCCTGTAAGTATCATATCATCCACATAGAGAAGAAGAAGAACAATGACATGGGCAGACTGGCCAACAAATAAAGCAGAGTTATAGGCACTAGCAGAGAAGCCAATAGTACTGATGGTAGAACTAAACTTAGCATACTAGGCACGTGGTGCTTGCTTAAGACCATAAAGAGCACAACGAAACCGGCATACCTGTTGGGAAGAGGGTGAAAAACTAAGAGGAGGTTGCATATAGACTTTCTTAGTCAAATCACCATTAAGAAATGCATTCTTAACATCCATCTGATATAAGGGCCACTTGCAAACACTAGCAACAGCCATAAGACTCTTAACAGAGGTAAGCCTGGCTACAGGAGCAAAGGTCTCCTCATAGTCGATACCATACTCCTGAGTAAAGCCCTTAGCAACTAGACGGACTTTGTATCGCTCCACAGTACCATCAGATTGAGTCTTAATCTTATAAACCCAACGGCATCCAATGACAGACTTGCCAGAAGGTAGATCAACAAGGTCCCAAGTGTGAGTCTTATTAAGAACCTGTAATTCCTCAGCCATAGCTTGCTGCCAAATAGGATTAGAACTTGCCTCGCGATAAGAATGAGGCTCATAGTGGGCTAAAAAAGTAGAAATAGTGATAATCTCGAAGATAAGTAGGAATTTGTCTTACTCAAATAGAGCATTTGACAGAAGAATCACTAGATGGAGGGACAAAGGATACAACAGGAGGCACAAGATCATCAGACGGGGACTCCACGGGATAGACTGTAGCAGGTGGCACAATATCATTAGGGAGATCATCAGGAACATCAACAGTCTCAAGAACAGGAGATGGAACCATAGCAGGAACATCCACATCCTCAGGAAAAAGGTCAACAGAATGATCAGTGAGATAAGGAGATGCAGGAGAAGAGGACAACTGGAAAGAAGACAAAAAGGAAAACATCTTATGTTCCCAAAGGACAATGTGACGAGAGACACGAAGGCGACGAGATAATGGATCCTAACAACGATAGCCTTTATGCTCAATCCCATACCCTAAGAAGCAACATAGATGAGATCTAGGTTCTAGTTTAGTACATTCATGTGGCTGCAATAAGACAAAACAGGCACAACCAAAGACACGGATGGAATGGTAATCTGGAGAAGTATTATATAGACACTCATAAGGAGTGAGGTTATCAAGAAGGGGAGATGGGACTCTGTTAATAGTGTAGGCAGCTGTGAGAGCAGCTTTACCTCAAAATTTCTTAGGACAACCAGAGGAAATAAGGAGGGCACGAGTGGTATCAAGTAGATGACAGTGTTTGCGTTCTGTCCGCCTATTCTGTTGAGAAGTACCAGGATAAGAACAGTGGGAAAGGGTGCCTTGGGCTCTTAGGAAGGCATCAACGGAGGTATCACAGTATTCTTGAGCATTATTTGAGCGAAAGACCTTAATATCACAGGAAAATTGGGTTTTAATCATACGGGCAAAATCAAAGTAGGTTTGTTGTAATTGGGATCGATTCTTTAAGAAATAAATCCAAGTAAATCTAGAGAAATCATCCACAAAAATAACAAAATATGAGGAACTTCCCATTGTAGGAGTGGGAGAGGGTCCCCAAATATCTGAATGAACTATATCAAAAGGAGCAGAAGAAATAAAAGTACTTTTATTAAAAGATAAAGCTGGTTGTTTAGCAAGTTGATAAGACTGACAATCAAGGTGTTCATTAGGGATATGACCTAAGACACCTTTAGACACAATAAAGCGTAAACGACCTAGAGACACATGACCTAAACGAGAATGCCAAATCCCAAAAGATGGTGATCAAGATGTTACGGAGATGGTGACAGTGGGGGCAGCAGTAGGAGCTGAAAGGTGAAGATGCACAAGCTGAAACAATTAACCATGTCTACGGCCTATCCCAAGAGTCTGTCCCGTCTGTCGATCCTACACAACACAACCAGTAGAGGAAAATAAAACAGTAAGGCCAAGGTCACATAGTTGACCAACAGAAATAAGATTAAGAGGAAGTTTAGAAATATAGTAGGCATAGGGGAGTGACAAAGTAAAAGTTGAGACATGCCCAATATGATTAACAGTCATAGAAGAGCCATTAGCAGTATAAATAACAGGAAAAGAAGACTCAGATGATTTAGAAGAAAAAATAGATAAATCAGAAGTCATATGGTTATTGTAGCCAGAATCAAAGTACCAAGAGGGTATACATGAAGAAGCAGACATGGCAGTAGAAGGATTACTAGAGGCTGACATAATCTGTTGAACAAGAGTAGGAAGATCACTGACATCAATCAGAGTAGGAGAGGCGGCAGCAGTAGAAAAAGTCTTATCAGTGGCAGTAGCAGTGGACTGGGGACGAATATCTCGGTGGGTAGGATTTTTGGGGCAATCAGACAGATAATGGCCAGGACCTTTCTGGTGGCAATGCTTGCAAATCCAAACAGAACAGGTAAGCAAGCAATGATCAGTAGTATGGCAGAAGGTACATGCATCATGTCAAGAAACAGTGCCTGAGAATTGACCACTAGAGGTGGAAAAACCTCGAGAGCCACCAAAGGTTGAGGAAACCCGATAACCACCAGAAGAGCCACGAGCTCTGGAACTAGGTGCTGTAAGAGCAATGTCTATATGAGTAGTCGAAACAAGGCCTAGGCAAGTCTCCTCAGATAAGAGCTTGGAGATAGCATGCTCCAGTGTAGGGAGAAGACTACGATGAAGAAGAGAGGCTTAAACTAGCTCATACAAATCAGAGAGACTCGTGAGAAACAAAATCAAACGCTGCTGATCTCGATAAGTGGCAAACAGAGCAGAATCAACAGGAGAGACCCACTTAGGTTTAGAATGAGTCAACTGGTCCCACAAAGAATAAAACTGAGGCAGGAAGGCACTAATAGACTGTCCAGGCTCCTGTCGCTGTCGGCAAAATGAAGTCAAAAGTTGATACTGATAGGACAGATCAGTAGTGGTGTATCTAGTGGCCAGAAACTTCAAGATGACCTGCGCAGTGTCAAACCTCCGAAACTGTAAACTGATAGAATGAATCGAGGTGTTACAGAACCACGTGATAATCTGATGATTCTTGCTGTCCCATTTCTTAAGACGCTCAGTGTACGTAGTATCTGTCTTATCAACATTTTTAACGGGTGATACAATTTCTCCAGTGACATAGCGCCAAAGTTTCTGCCCCTTGAGAAAACTGGACATCGCCTGAGACCATGGAATATAATTAGGGCCCTCCAAAGTGATAACAATAGGTTTAGAAACCTCTGAACGATCCATAATAAGATAGCAGAAGTATAAATAATCCAAACTGTAGAGAAAAATAGCAGAAAAGTGTGCAAAAATAGCAATCATAGCCAAAACAAAGCCAAAATAGACCAATCTGAATGCAGAAACAGAATCAGAGTATCCAAATTCCTTTAAAACCATAGTGAACCAAATCAAAACAGGCCAAGAAAAAATTGAACTCGCCAAAAATAAGTGAAAAGTACACTTGAACAGTAGAAATAGTAGAAACAGACAGATTCAAGAAAAAGACCACAAAATCATATTCAAAAGGGTCGAAATAGTTAAGAACCGGTCTGAACCGGAAAAGAACCGACTAGACGATGGCTGAACCGGCTGCAGAAAGAGGACTGAACCGGACTGTGCTGATCTGGTGCGTGAGGGCATGTGCGGCCGCGAATCGGATTGATTTTTGTGTAGTTGAATTCGCAATGAAGAGACGAATCCAATGGTATATTGTGGCGGCGAAACAAAGGTACAGGCAACAGTGCAGAGAAGAAAAGATTGTTTCCGACAGTATTCAACACAAAAACTGAGAAGAATTGTTTCTGGTGAATAATGCAACAGTGCGAAAACAAAAGAGATGATTATACATTTAAACCTTACTCTGATACCATGTTAAGATAATTTAAGAACACAGAAAAAGAAGAAGATGCAAAGAAAAGTATCTATGAATTGAAAGTAAAATTGTATATATCTAATGAATAGAGTACAGGTATATATAGACTAGTATTAGAGTACGACGGCTAAGGTTAGAGTACTACTATATTACAATAGTACGACAGATAGAGTTAGAGTATTACACAATAAATAGAGAAACTAAGCTACCCCTAGCACATACACATATATACACTAACAAATTTATAGTTGTATAATTACCTAGCTAGGGCGATTGCAAGCACCGTAGATCGGCTTTGATGCTTGCGATAGCAGCTTGTTCCATTTCTCATTCCATCACCTTCATACCCCCAAGGGCAAGAACAACAATAGTTCCCTTGTAGATTTGTGCATGTTCTATTGCAAAGTTTTAATACTTCACACTCGTCGATATCTGGGGATATTCGAATCAAAAGAGAAGCTCTGTTACAAACAGTTGGATACAAGTACATGTCTAAACCGAAAAAGATACTCCCTCGATCCTAAGAATTAATTTACACCATGGCAACCACCGGCGAGGCAAGCATTCTGAACCTATTTTAAGGGTCAAGTCCTGCACTTAGCGACTGGTTGCCATCTTTGGTGGTCGGCTAATTGGTCCATGCATTTACTGTTTTGCTGTGTATATAGTCCTGGACGTGTGGGTCCTTGATTGTTTTATTGGATATGATGTATTCAGGAATGTACCACTTGAGGCATGCAATCACAAAGTCTCAGAGGATGTGTCAGAGCGTGGATCGCAATGGCCGGAACAATGGCCACTAAGGGTGGAGAAAGTACCCTCCTGGTTGAAGAGTTCTCAAGTTGGAGTTTACGGTAAAGCAGCTCCAGAGGACTTCACCAAGGACTATGAGCACTGGAAACATGTCGTGTCGAAGTCATATTTGAATGGGCTGGGAATCAATTGGTCTTCAGTCCAGAATGTAATGGACATGAGAGCTGTGTATGGAGGGTAAGCATTTGAAGTTTTTCACTTGTTTTTTCATCGTTCAGGCCAGATTAAATTCAATATGGTGGTTCCTCTTTACTTTTATTTATTTATTTTAAAAACTCCCATCTTGTTACTGTTTTCTTTCTTCACCATGATAGAAGATTTATTGATTATCTGAGTTTGGACTTTTTCCTGATTATGCTTTCTATATGCTTTTAGGTTTGCTGCTGCACTGAAAGACCTGAAGGTGTGGGTGTTGAATTTAGTTCCCATTAATTCACCAGACACGCTGCCAATAGTGTACGAGCGTGGATTATTTGGGATTTATCATGATTGGCGTGAATCATTCAGTGCTTACCCCAGATCATACGATCTTCTTCATGCAGATCATCTCTTCTCTGATATCAAGAAAGGTTCATTTTCTTCTTTAACACTTCCTTAATTGCAGTCTTAGTCCTCAGCAAAGTCACTCCCAGTTTTTGTTCTTGGACTAATATAGAGATGGTTTCTGGCCACAGGTGCAAATTAGTCCCACTGACAGCAGAAGTTGATAGGATCCTAAGGCCAGAAGGACATTTGATCGTGCGGGATAAGGTTGAAACCATCGCTGAAGTGGAGAGCTTGGCTCGATCTCTAAACTGGAATATCCGATTAACATACTTTAAGGACAACGAGGGACTGCTGTATATACAAAAGACACCATGGCGTCCCATAGAGATGCATACTATTACGTCGGCCATTGCATAAACACGATGCTATAAATGGCACCACCACTGAAAAATCATATTGCTGCTGTGTAAGGTATTCTTTAAATTCTACAACACCATTTTATTTTATGAATGTAATAGCAATAGTTTGGTATTTCCCTTAGTTACACGTTTTACTCCCTTAAATTAGAGGGATTTGCCGGGTATTGGAATGTAAAATCATACTGCATTAACATGTATCAAATTGAAATTAAATTCAAATTTTGGATGCTAGGACATTTTACTATTGCAAAAATTTACGTCTTCTATGTGAAACTTCTTCTAAGGTGCGTTTGGAGGCATAGATTTTAGTAAAACATAATCAACTTTTGTTTTTTGAGTATTTGGCAAATTATCAATTTTTGCTATTTTTTACTTAATTACAATAACTTATCAATTCAAAAGTTACCAAAAATTATTAAAAATTATCAAAAATTGCCAAAAAAATAATCGAACACTTACAAGTTGCAAGAAGTTAACTAAAAATTACTAAAATTGTTACTTGTTCTATCAAACATATCAAAAATTATAACTAACAAATTTAGATAAAAAATTACTAAAATTTGAACTTTCAAATAGCATTTAAGTGATCTACTAAGAGACCACCATCAACTAAAATCACAACTTTAGTTGCAAAATACAGAAATTGAAAATGATATATATATATATATATATATCTAGCGACCACCATCATGATGTGGCACTATAATTTGGTCCTTCATGCTATCATCAACACTGCTACTGTCACCATTTCTGGGAAAACTTTTACCAGGTGAATATTCAGTCTTTCTGGGAGACAAATCATCAACACTTGCTTGTGGATGCTTCCCCTCCGTCGTTCTCAACCCCTCTAGTTGAATTGCTACTTCTTTCATTGTCGGTCTATCCTCGCGTCTTACCTGGAAGCACCTCTTTGCAAGTTTAGCTACCTCTTTGATCACCTGTTCATGTTCAAAATTACTCTCCAAGCTCGCTAGTACTTCTCTAGCGAGAATTTGAGTCAGGCAATCTTCTTCCATTGAGGAAACGAAATAGGGTGCCAGATTTCTATCTTTCTCCCCTGTCGAAAGAAAGCGCCTTCTCTCCCGTTAGTAGCTCTGCAAGGATAAACATCGCTCTTTTCAGTCAAATGGCTCGAATGGAAATACTCAGGATCCAAATACCCAAACGTCTCTTGCACTAGCGTAGTTATTCGGGCGTGATCCAGGAGAACCAACCTTGAAGCTCCGAAATCCGACACTTTTGCAGTGAAGTTTTCATCCAATAATATGTTTGCACTCTTAATGTCCCTATGAATTATCGGCGTAGAAATTGAGGAGTGCAAATCCGCGATCGCTCCGGCAGTTTCAGTCGCGATTCTCAGACATTTCTCCCACGTAAACGCAGACGCGCGAACTTTATCGTGAATGTGGTGGGAGAGCGTTCCGTATCGATGAATTCGTAAACCAGCAAAGGGACTTCGGTCTCTAAGCAGCAACCCAATAGCTTCACCACGTTCCTGTGATTGACCTGTGAAAGAACTACTACTTCCTTCACGAATTGCTCCGTCTGACTTTGATCACTTATTTTGGACTTCTTGACGGCGACAACTCTGTTATCTGCTAATGTTCCTTTGTAAACAATTCCAAATCTTCCTTGGCCTACGATTCTACTTTGGTCGTAGTTGTTGGTTGCTTTGCTAGGTCTTCTGCCGTGAAGATTCTGCCAGTTGTTTCAATTGAGCCTTGTTGTTCAGAGATTTGTTGATGCAATATTAGACCACCGTTCTGCTGAAAGAATTTTTCTTTTAGTTTCATGAGCTTTCTGTTCCTGTACACGTAATATCCAAGCACTTGCCACAAAGAACTATGAGACCAATGCTTATACCTGCATTTTGGAATTAATCAGCAATATTTTCACTCACAGTGATGTTTGTAGCACAACCATATTCCAAACGGGTAGTGAGACAACAATAGATTCAGGCTTGATATGTAAACCAATGCTAACTTGTATATGTATACCAGTTATTAAACATGTGGGATAGACGGATTTATTATATTACACTAAAGGTTCATTCGGCACGATGTAAAATACTGAAAAATTTTAAAAATTTTTAAAAACCTCTAAAAGTTATTTACTTTTTATCTAATTGTGTAAATTACGAATCTTCAAATTATCTTATTTTATCTTACTTTTTGTTATTCCAAATACCCCTGAATATTTGTTTTAATTTTTAATTAAACTTTATATTAATAATTACATAAGAAAAATATTTTTTACTAAATTATATAAAAATAATTAAGCTGCTAATATTTTTTATTAAATTATTTTTACTAATTAAAATTTCATATGATAATAAATATTATTATCATTTAATTATATTCATTGAGAATGTGAATGACTTTAAATAGTATATCAAATTAAATATGTAAAATAATAAAAATTTAAAAATTAATTTATTATATTATTTTTATTTTCCTTTTTATTAATAAAATTTATTAATTTTAATTTTATTGAATCTCAATTATCAAAATAGAATGAGATAAGATGATGATAATATTTGAATTGAACTCTAATTCTAAATTTATATAATAAAATAATTTAATTATTATTAAAATAAAAAAATAAGAATCACAAAATTATTTATAATTCTAAAAAATGTATGCTATTAAATAATAATTATCTTTTATTTTATTTGATAAAATTATATTTATATTACAATAAAAATTATGATAAATTATAATTAAAATAAATGTTAAATCAAATAAAAATTTATAATAAATTTAAATAGATTTGGTTTAAGAATATATATTTAATGTAATAAAATTTTGAATGTAAATTTATATTTTTAATTTTATAAAATTATATTTAATAAAACATATTTTAAAATGATATATTTTAGCTATTTAAAATGTATAACTAAAATTTAAAATAAATTCATAAAATTATATTTATTGAAATTATATTTTTAATAAGATCATAAAATTATCACTTAGTATTTAATTTTTATTTAAGTTGAATTCTAATATTTAATGGTGACTTAATAATTTAAAAATTAACATAATAATCAATATCGATAATGAAAAGGGTAAGGATAAAAATTTTAAATAGATAAAAATTTCAATTTATGATGCTTTTGTTAAATAGAATTAGATTAAATATAGTCCCTAATTAAAATATTTTTATTAGATAATTATAAATTAAGAAAGAATTTACATAAAGTTTCAATAATTAGTACACAAGAAATAAAAATTTTAAGAACAATGAAAATTTTAATAAAATTGAAAAAGTTATATTAAAACACATTAAATAAAAACAAAACAAATTTTAAAAATCATATTTTTGTATATTTGAATGAATATATTGAAAATAAGTCAAAAATTAAAATTTTATGAATAATAAAATTTAATATAAATTTAATTAATAATTACATTAAAAATAAAATAGAATCTAAAATAATTAAATCTCATGTATTTGAATGGATGGATTAGAAAATAAGCCAAAAAAATACATAAAGAAAAATAATTTTAATGTAATGGAATATCATCTAATAAAATAAATATAGTAATAAATCTAAACAAGATGTTTCTGCTGAAATTTGATGCACAGAAATTTTACATTTTAAAAAAATAAAAATATAATAAAATCTAAAACAATTATGTCAACAATCACATTAAAAATATAATGAAAATTAAAAAAGTCATACCATGTATTTTTGAATGAATAAATTAAAAAATATAACAAAAGTAGGCTTTCCATATAATACACAAAAAAAAAATTTTATCAAAAAAGATATAATAAAATTTAAAAATTAATGTTAACAATCAAACTAAAAAATAATAAAATTAAAAAAAATCAAATCTTATATACTATAACAATCGCGTTAAAAGATAGAATAAAAAGCCAAACTTTATTATTCTAATGTACCCATTAACAAATAAGTTAAAAAATAAATACATAGAGAAAAAAGTATTTTTAATATAATGAAATATCATCTAATAAAAATAAATATAACAAACTCATCCTCACTCTTAACGATGCAAAAGAAACTAACAAACAATCACTTCTAATCATATTAATAATAAGCAAAAGTTATCATAATAAAATTTCAATAAGTTTTTCTAGGTGTGAATGGTATTTTATACCTTTTATTTTTTTTAACTTACTATGTGTATTAAAATTTTATATGTATTTGTATTCTATTTTAGATATGAATATATTACATAATTCAATAAATATCAAAGTACCTAATCCAATAAATATCAAACATGTGATAGTAGTTATTTGAGATGGAATTTTTATGTATTTTTGTTTATTTTAAGTCCTATTTATAATTTTGGACTCAATATTTTTTTGTGTATTTTTGTTTTTTTTTAAATTCTATCAGCAGTTATTTTACTATAGTCACATCTCCTAATTTAATGGATATTTTTTTTTTTTATAACTTTTTTATTCTTAAATAAAAAAGAATAATATATGTAATAAACAAAATCATTTCAAATAGCCACGTATCTTGTTTACATTATCCATTACCAATTTAATTTTTTAATTTTTAATATTGTTTGATATTTTTTAATAAATAATATTACAATATATATAATTTTGAGAATACATTTTAAAATATAGAAAAAATAAGAATATATTTTAAATAAAAATTAAAATTAAAAATAAGAAGTTATATGATAAATAAAAATGTAAATCAAATAAAAATATTAAGTAATATCCATAAACATTCTAATTTGAACAAAATTAAAAATTATAAATAAGTAGCAATTATATAAAATACTAATTTCTTTATAAGATAATTAAAATAAATACAGTTAGGTCACATGTCATAACCATAGTGTAAGTTAGGTCATACGTGTCGCAAAATAATTATAATTATGTACCATATGTCACAACCATAACGCAAGTTATGTTCCATGTGGTGCAGCAGTTTTGCCAAACTTTACTTTTTATATGCATATTAAAATATGATATAATATTAATATTAATGTATAACCCAAAAATAAATAAATAAATCATACGCAATAAACACATTTGATTTATTTGAGACTAGACGTCGGTTCACACACGACATACATGTAAATTTTTTTGTCTTAATAATCAATAAAAATATTTTAGTTTTACAAATTATGTATCTTTACTTAATTTTGCCATTAATTTTTATTTTATATATGTTCTAGATACTGGTGCACAAGAGATGCAGTAAATTTTTATTAATTTTATTTTAAAACTATATGCATATCATTAATTAATTTGTTAATTAATAAGAAATAAATAAAAGTGGTTCGAGTGGTAAATAATAAGTGGTTAAGGTTATCTAAGTAAATAACATACAATTGAGGAGCATTTAAAAAAATTAAAAAATTACACAGGTGGTTAAAGGACATTTAAGAAATATAAAATAATAAATAAGTAAATTTACTTAATTATATGAAAGTTATAACATTACTTTTTAATTTTATTGAAGTGTAAGTAGTTATACAAAATTAAAAAATAGTATGAGAAGAAAAAAGTTTCACTAAAAATAAAATCTAGTTTCACCAAACTTATAAATTTGCCCTGTAATGATAAATAGATAAGTCATGGCCACGGACTTGTCAAAATTTTGGGCCACTTCCTTTTTTGATTTTTTTTTTCGGGGCATACGCGTGGGTTAGACAATTATCATATTCTATATTGCCGATCAATGGCCTGGAAAAATGCCAAAAAGTAAAAACTAGAGACAAAATCATCTGCACAAGTAACCATAAAAAATCTAGCTGAATATTGCATTAGACTGCCCTAATTAGTAGATAATTAAGAACTCTGACTATTCTTATTTTCATCTAAAAAGAAAAACTCTGAGTATTATTCTAGCTTGAGAGAATCAGAAGCTGTAATACTAATTAATATTGATACATTGAAACAAATTAAGGAGACAGAAAGAAGGTGAAATGCTATTTATTTTATTATATTGTGTCCGTTTAGAGTGTGAAATTAATTTTGGTAAAAAAAATAAAAAGTAAATAAATTTTAAATTATTGATTGTCTTGTATGTTTTTTTGAAAAATATGAAAAAATTGGTAAAAATTGAAAAAATTTAAAGAAAGTTGAATAAAGTTAGACAAAGTTAAAAAAAAGTTTTTTTGAGTATGTCGAAAGTTGGAGAAAATTAAAAAAAAATAAAGTTAAAATTGTTTTTGTACAATTTTTGTCACGAGTCTGTCTATAACGAACCCTAACAATCAGTAACATGATTTTTTCTCCATTAAATTATTAAGCTATAATTAAAGTTATAAAACAAGAATATATATGACAGTGAAGCCAATGCAACGAGATTTCCCCGACGTTAATTCTAGCTAGCTGTTCAATAATTAATTTGTAGTTGTAGGCTTACGTAGGGCGATTGTAATCGCGGTAGATCGGCTCTGAGTCTTGCGATAGCAGCCTGTTCCATTTCTCATTCCATCACCTTCATACCCCCTGGGGCAAGAACAAGAATAGTTCCCTTGTAGATTTGTGCATGTTCTATTGCAAGGTTTTAATACTTCACACTCGTCGATATCTGGGGATATTCGGATCAAAAGAGAAGCTCTGTTACAAACAGTCGGATACAAGTATATATCTAAACCGAAAAAGACACTCCGTCGATCCTAAAAATTAATTTATACCGTGGCAACCACCGGCGAGGTAAAGATTCCCTGATAGCCCAAGCACAACTGCAAAAGTACCCCGGTCCGTTGCTCGAATCGTTGCATTTGCTGTGTATGTCTCGACAAGCATAGCTTGACGAGTTCTTTTCGAGCTTCTGCACAACTTCCCTCGTCTCTAACTGCCCATCAAACACAATAGGGAAAGCCTCTCTGTTTCGTAATCCATAAGATCCAAAGTCGAAAAGTTGTAAGCAGCTTCTTCGACTACAACGCATAGCCACAGGGATTGAAGTCCCACACTTGAGAATGGTTGTACACGGAGGCAACTGCCACACCAAAAACATTTGTTTCCGGTGGTAGGTCAGTCTGGCAGCACCCCAAACCGAGCAAGATCCGTTGACGAGGGTTTGCGATATTGTCGCAGAGAGATAGGCAATCCGGTGGTGTAATTTTGTAGCTCCAACCCGACTGCTTGAACGATTGCCACCGTGTCGCACCCGACGACCGTGAACTTGTTTCGGGTGGTGGAGAAGAAAAAATTAGAACCTGACTCGTCCAAGCTTCCTTCGGTGCGGCTTTTTATTCGCTATCAAGCCCGATGACTTGTTGTAGCAGTCTTTGGCGATCGAAGGGGCCAAGACGCGCAGGTGGCCGTGGAGCGATATGTCGAGTATTTGCGCGAAACTGGTTCGTCCTGAAAATAGCCTTGGAGGTTTGAAAGAATGGTTGCAGGTGACAAGGAAAGGATCGTCGAGGTAGCAGTCGGAAGAAGTGCCAACGGGAGAAGGGGATATTAACGTCGCCGCACTTGGTTGAGCAGCCTGGCTTTCGGCCCGCCTGCGTTAATATTGCTCCAAGCACCAGTGGTAGTACTGCCAAGATGCAGAACCAAGATGTGAAAACCCATGTGTCTTTTTATTTCTCAGTCAAGTACTCACTTTGTGCGTGGCTTCAGAAACTTTGGATTGGTTTTCCCTTTTGTAAAGAATGCAGATTGAAAAGTCGAATTCTGTGCAGCCCTCTTAAGGATCCGTTTGGTGTACAAAATTTTGATAAAATTTTTGAAATTTTATTATTTTTTATATATTTTTAAAGTTAAAAAAAAATTTAATACCTTTAAAAAAAATGAATAACTAGAACTCAGTTAATCAAATTGTAAAAATTTTTTCGCCATTCTCACTATGAACTCCCAAACTACTGAATGACACCCACTTTAACTGTTTTTTATTGGATTGCATAAATCGTTCTAACAGATTCGTATAGCGAACTTCTGTCCAAATTGATTGTAAGAATTGTTTCGACGGATTGCAGTACAAAAAAGACATGACTAATACAAAATTTTGAATTCATCCAAATAGAAATCCAATCCGTTAGAACAGGAATCTTACTGTTCAACTCCAAAAAAACGCGATTTGAGATGTGTGTACCAAACGTAAAAATTTTTTTCAAATCACATTTTATCTTAATTTTTATCACTCCAAATACACTCTAAGTCTGCTTAACTATCACTCCATGCAAAAGGAGAAGTCAAATTTCTCCAATTAAGTTTTGTTTGATGGCACTAAAAATTTTAAAATTTATCTACTTTAACTAATTTTTATATTTTTCTTCAATTAAATTTTTTCACATATCAATTTTATATCATATTTTTTTTATTTTTATTATACTTTTTGACCAAATTTTTATTAACTAACCACCCCCTAAAATTCAATTAACTTATTGCAGCCTATCAGATTGTACTTGGTGGCTGCAATAAAATAAGCCGCAATAATGAGCCTACTTTATAAGTTGTCTTTGTCAGTAGCCATAATATAGCTCACTTCATAGGTTGTACTAGGTTTGTTGAAAGTTAAACAAAAATTATTAACTTTTAAAAATTTTAAAAATTATTTATTTTTTACCTTACAAAATTAATTATAAATTAATAATTTATTTTATTTTACCCAACACTTTATACTTTAAACACTCTCACAGTTACGATTGCCATGTAATTTGATGGCTACATAACTTGGATGACGGCAGAGTTTGAGTGTCTAAATAAAACTACTGACTGATATATACGATTAGAAGGCGACAGAATAACTGGCAAATTTAGCCCATTGGTTGGGCTTGGCTCTATGCTGGCTTAACCGTTACTATGCCTGCTCGAACCTGAAAGCCTAACGAGGTCATTGTTGACAGGTGCCATTGAGGAAAGGAAAGAGAATCCATTAACCCATCGAAATGGAAAGGAATCCATTAATCCATTGAGGCGAGTCCAGGTGCCAGATGGTACGTCCCTCGATCACTGAACCAAAGCATTAATAAATATTAATATAGTGAGAATAATGTCCATGTAAAAAAAAAAAAAGAATATATTATGTTTTGCACCACAGAGGTCAATTCTTTGAGAAAGACTGGTCCCAATTTAGGAGGTGATTAAAATAATAAAAAAATAAAATAATTTATAAATTTATAATACGCATAATAAAATTTATTGTAAAAAGTAAATAATTTTTAAAATTTTCTAAATTCTTTAATACACCAAATACACCTTTAAGAAATCTCTTGTCACAAATAAGGCTCATCCGCACCACTACCATTACCAGACTCGTCAGTATCCCAACCCCACAAATATTGTCCTACCTTTCCAAGAAAAAAAAAAGGTTAAAAAAAAAAAAAAGAGCAAATATTACCGTTATCGCAAGCGTACTCTCACTGCCCCATCATTCCACCCGTAACTACAAACATCCAAAAATTCCCCCAAATCAGCCCCGACCACCTCACACCCAACCCAACCAACAAGCCCAGCCATTGTCAATGCCTTGATCTGCATCGCCCCAATTCCCACTCTTGAAACTCAAAGCTCTATACCCAATTTACGGCCCCACGAATGTCTCATTTAGGGATAGTACGGTACCATATTGAACTACATGCAAGGGTAAAATAAAAAATTTGTACGTATGTAAGTACTAATTATAAAATATGTAAATAGTTTAAACTTTATATGCTATACAAAATTTTGATTGACAAAAAGTTAAGAGAGATGCATACTATCACGTCGGCCATTGGATAAGCACGATGCCATAAATGGCACCACCACTGAAAAATCATATTGCTGCTGTATAAGGTATTATTTAGTTTTTTACAACACCATTTTATTTTATGAATGTAACAGCAATAGTTTGGTATTTCCCTCACTTACACGTTTTACTCCCTCAAATTAGAGGTTTGTGCCGAGTATTGGAATGTAAAATCATACTGCATTAACATGTATCAAATTGAAATTAAATTCAATTTTGGATGCTAATACATTTTACCATTGCAAAAATTTGCATCTTCTATGTGAAACTTCTCGTAAGGAAGGCATAGATTTTAGAAAAATACTATCAACTTTTGTTTTTTTGAATAAACCATCCAATTTTTGCTAATTTTTTACTTAATTACATTAACTTATTAACTCAAAAGTTATCAAAAAATGTAAAAAAATTTATTAAACACTTAAAAGTTATAAGAAATTAACTAAAAATTGCTAAAATTGTCACTTGTTTCATTAAACGCATCAAAAATTATAAGTAATAAATTTAGATAAAAAATTATCAAAAATTACTAAAATTTAGACTTTTAAATGGCGCTTAAGTGATCCAGTAAGTGACCACCACCAACTAAAATCACACCTTTAGTTGCAAATTACAGAAATTGAAAATGAATATAAATATATATGTCTAGCGACCACCATTATGACGTGGCACTATAATTTGGTCCTTCATGCGATCATCTACACTCCTACTGTCACCGTCTCTGGGAAAACTTTTACCAAGTGAATGTTCAGTCTCTTTGGGTGACAAAGCATTAACATTTGCTTGTGGATGCTTCTCCTTCGTCGTTCTCAACCCCTCCAGTTGAATTGCTACTTCTTTCATTGTCGGTCTATCCTCCCGTCTTACCTTGAAGCACGTCTTTGCAAGTTTAGCTACCTCTTTGATCACCTGTTCATGTTCAAAATTACTCTCCAAGCTCGCTAGTACTTCTCTGGCGAGAATTTGAGTCAGGCAATCTTCTTCCATCGAGGAAACGAAATAAGCTGCCAGATTTCTATCTTTCTCCGGCCTGTTGAAAGAAAACGCCTTCTCTCCCGTTAGTAGCTCTGCAAGGACAACTCCAAAACTATAAACATCACTCTTCTTAGTCAAATGGCTCGAATGGAAATACTCAGGATCCAAGTACCCAAATGTCCCTTGCACTAGCGTAGTTAGTTGGGTGTAATCGAGGGGAACCAACCTCGAAGCTCCAAAATCCGACACTTTTGCAGTGAAGTTTTCATCCAATAATATATTTGCACTCTTAATGTCCCTATGAATTATTGGCGGAGAAATCGAGGAGTGCAAATACGCGATCGCTCCGGCAGTTTCGGTCGCGATCCTCAGACGTTTCTCCCACGTAAACATAGCCGCGTGAACTTTATCGTGAATGTGGTGGGAGAGCATTCCGTTTCCGATGAATTCGTAAACTAGCAAAGGGACTTCGGTCTCTAAGCAGCAGCCCAATAGCTTCACCACGTTCCTGTGATTGACTTGTGAAAGAACTACTACTTCCTTCACGAATTGCTCCGTCTGGCTTTGATCACTTATTTTGGACTTTTTGATGGCGACAACTCTGTTATCTGGTAATGTTCCTTTGTAAACAATTCCGAATCCTCCTTGGCCTACGATTCTACTCTGGTCGTAATTGTTGGTTGCTTTGCTGAGATCCTCTGCCGTGAAGATTCTGACAGTTTTTCAATTGAGCCTTGTTGTTCAGAGATTTGTTGTTGCAATATTAAACCACCGTTCTGTCGAAAGAACTTTTCTTTGAGTTTCATGAACCTTCTGTTCCTGTATACGTAATAATCCAAGCACTTCCCACAAATAGAAGTATGAGACCAATGCTTATACCTGCATTTTGGAATTAATCAGCAATATTTTCACTCACAGTGATGTTTGCACCACAACCATATTCCAAACGGGTAGTGAGACAACAATAGATTCAGGCTTAATATGTAAAGCAATGCTAACTTGTATATATATACTAGTGATTAAACATGTGGGATAGACGGATTTATTATATTATATTACGGGTTCATTTGGAGTGATGTAAAATACTGAAAAATTTTAAAAATTTTTAAAAATTATTCACTTTTTATCTAACTATGCAAATTATAAATTCTCAAATTATCTTACTTTATCTTACTTTTTTTTCCTCCAAATACCCTGAATATTTATTTTAATTTTTAATTAAACTTTATATCAATAATTACTTAAGTAAAATATTTTTTATTAAATTATATAAAAAATAATTAAGCTGTTAAATAAAGATTTAATTTATTTAAATTACATGTATGATAATTTATTTTACTAACTAAAATTTCATATGATAAATAAATTATTATTATCATTTAATTATGTTCATTGAGAATATGAATGACTTTTAATATTATATCAAATCAAATATGTAAAATAATAAAAATTTAAAAATTAATTATATTATTTTTATTTTCCTTTTTATTAATAAAATTTATTAATTTGAATTTTATTTAATCTCAATTATCAAAATTGAATGAGATATGATGATGATAATATTTGAATTGAACTCTAATTCTAAATTTATATAATAAAATAATTTCATTATTATTAAAATGAAAAATAAGAATCACAAAATTATTTATAACTCTAAAAAATGTATGCTATCAAACAATAAAAATAAATGTTAAATCAGATAAAATATATTAAATTTAAATAGATTTGGTTTAAGAATATATTTTAATGTAATAAAATTATGAATGTAAATTTTATTTTTAAATTTATAAAATTATATTTAGCAAAATATATTTTAAAATGATATATTTTACCTATTTAAAATGTATAACTAAAATTTAAAATAAATTCATAAAATTATATTTATTGAAATTATATTTTTAATTAGATCATAAAATTATCACTTAGTATTTAATTTTATTTAAGTTGAATTCTAATATTTAATGGTGACATAATAATTTAAAAATTAACATAATAATCAACATAGATAATGAAAAGGGTCAAAATAAAAATTTTAAATAGATAAAAATTTCAATTTATATGATGCTTTTGTTAAATAGAATTAGATTAAATATAGTCACCTAATTAAATAAAATCTTATTAGATAATTATAAATTAAGAAAGAATTTAAATAAAGTTTCAATATTTAGTACACAAAAATAAAAAATTTTTAGAACAATGAAAATTTTAATAAAATTGAAAAAGTTATATTAAAAATCACATTAAATAAAAATAGAACAAATTTTAAAAATCATATTTTTGTATATTTGAATGAATATATTGAAAAATAAGTCAAAAATTAAAATTTTACTAATAATAAAAATTTAATATAAATTTAATTAATAATTACATTAAAAATAAAATAAAATCTAAAATAATTAGATCTCATGTATTTGAATGAATGGATTAGAAAATAAGCCAAAAAAATACATAAAGAAAAAATAATTTTAATGTAATGGAATATCATCTAATAAAAATAATATAGTAATAAATCTAAACAAATTAAGAAATAACCATAAAAAGATGTTTCTACTGAAATTTGATGCACAAAAATTTTAAATTTTAAAAAAATAAAAAATAATAAAATCTAAAAAATTATGTCAACAATCACATTAAAAATATAATAAAATAAAAAAGTCATACCTTGTATTTTTGAATGAACAAATTAAAAAAGTATAAGAAAAAGTAGGCTTTCCATATAATACACAAAAAAAATTATCAATAAAAATATAATAAAATTTAAAATTTAATGTTAACAATCATACTAAAAAATAGAATGAATTTAGAAAAACGCAAATCTTATTATTATAACAATCACGTTAAAAGATATATAAAAAAAGCCAAACTTATATATTCTAATGTACCAATTAACAAATAAGTTAAAAAATAAATACATAGACAAAAAAATACTTTTAATATAGAGGAATATTATCTAATAAAATAAATATAACAAACTCATCCTCACTCTTAATGATGTAAAAGAAACAACAAACAATCACTTCTAACTATATTAATAATAAGCAAAAGTTATCATAATAAAATTCTAACAAGTTTTCCTAGGTGTGAATGGTATTTTATACCTTTTATTTTTGTAACTTACTTTGTGTTTTAAAATTTTATATCTATTTGTATTCTATTTTAGATATGAATATATTACATAATTCAATAAATATCAAATTACGTAATCCAATAAATATCAAACATGTGATAGTAGTTATTTGAGATAGAATTTTTTTTTTATGTTTTTTGTTTATTTTAAGTCCTATTTATAGTTTTGGACACAATATTTTTTTAATTTTTTTAATTTTTGTTTCTTTTAAATTCTATCAACAGTTATTTTACTATGGTCACATCTCCTAATTTAATGGATATTTTTTTATTTTTATAACTTTTTATTATTTTAAGTTTTTTATTTTTAAATCAAAAATAGTAATATATGTAATAAACAAAATCATTTCAATTAGCTACATATCTTGTTTACGTTATCCATTACCAATTTTATTTTTTAATTTTTAATATTGTTTGATATTTTTTAATAATAATATTACAATATATAATTTTGAGAATACATTTTAAAATATAGAAAAAATAATAAATAAGAATATATTTTAAATAAAAGAAAAATTAAAATTAAGAATAAGAAGTTATATGATAAATAAAAACGTAGATTAAATAAAAATATTAAGTAATATCCATAAATATTCTAGTTTGAACAAAATTAAAAATTGTAAATAAGTAACAATTATATAAAATACTAATTTTTTTATAAGATAATTAAGATAAATACAGTTAGGTGTCACGTGTCATAACTATAATGCAAGTTAGGTCATACGTGTCGCAAGATAGTTATAATTAGATATCACATGTCACAACCATAACGCAAATTATGTTCCATGTGGTGCAACAACATTGTCAACACTAGTAGAAAAAACAATATTAGCGACCACCACTGACAGTCGCTAAAAGTAAATAAGCGGTCGCTAATACTCTTTAGCGACGCCATTGGACGGCCGCCGAAACTTCGTCGCTAATAATTAGCGACCGCCAAGTGGCGGTCACTAAATATTAGCGACCGCTTTAGCGACCGTCTTTTGAGAACCGTTTGGGAGATTATTAGCGACCGCCTAATGAGTTTTAGCGACCGCCATGACAGTCGCTAAAGCTCTTTTTAGCGACCGCCTGTTGGACTTTTAACGACTGTCATGGCAGTCACTAAAACTATTTTTAGCGACCGCCCTTTCTACTTTTAGCGACCGCCATGGCAGTCGCTAAAAGTACTTTTTACTCACAGCTTATAGGTGGTTTTAGGGCTTTTAGCGACCGCCTAGGCGGTCACTAATACTCATTATTTTTTTTCTATTTAATTTTTGCCATTTGATTCTTGTATCTATACCTGTTTTATAAAGTTTTATAAAACTAAATACTAAAATTAAAGTAAATCATTTACATACACACAGTAAGAAAATAAACTAAATACTAAAATTAAAGTAAACTATTTACATACACACAATAAGAAAATAAGCTAATAAAAGACTTTTCATTCATATAAATAAATGTGCAATGTCTTTGAATTACAAAAAGAAAAGAAAAATTCTTATACAATTTAAAAAAAAAAAAAACAAAAACAAAACCAGATGTCCACTGCAGTACCAGTCAATCTACCTAAAACAAAAAAAAAATTTATTAGTCAGCAAAATTATAAATATAAAAAAAATTTCGTAAAATTAATATTAAGAGGGATATAGTTCAAAAATTTTTAATTATTAAGAGGGATATAGTTCAAAAATTTTAAATTAAAAAACATTTTGTATCATCTAAGATATGTCCACAACACATGTTCTATTCAAATGCACAGCCGGCAGTGAAGTTTTTTAGAATCTTCAACAATTAACACTTTAAAGTCAAAGTGTGGAGAGAAAATATGATTATGCTGTAGCACAGAAAATTTAACGTGATACAAAAGAATGTTAAGGGCATGAGAACTCCCATATACAAATTAGATAACTTAGATCCTTTACTCTTTAATGAATGTTTGAAGAAGTAGCACCTCACACTTGACGACAAAGAAACTTTTCTAACCTTTTATATGGATAGAAGACAAAAAAAATATAATTTTCTCTAAATTTCATTAAGTATTCTCCTAAACAGTGACCATGTCTTATCTTAGTATCCATATCTAACTTTTGGAGCCAACATTAAAATTTAGAGACATCTCACACTTGGATACACACAAATACTCATACTAGCGTACATATTACGAAGTAACTATGTAATAAATCTTAAAGTTGAGAAAATGTAAATAGTTCCATCTGTATTCTCATTATTTAAACATTCAATATGTGCCCTATCCATATCTAACTTTTGGAGACGTATCATACTATCCTAACAAGGCTAACATTCAAATTTAGGGAAGTCCCACACTTGGATACTCACGTGATACTCTAGAGTACATAAAACAAATTTACTATGTGATAAATCTTAAAATAGAGAAAAGGCAAAAAGTTCCATCTATATTCTTGTTTTATGATAACCCAAACCTCCACACACACACACACACACACACACACACAGATGCCCAATAAATGGTGTTACAGAAACCCACCAAAAAATGATGCTCTGGAACAACAATCACAATCAGCTAGGTTTTGTTTTACTTACCAAAAAGATCAACATATGACCCAAATAGTTATTTTGTAATTACCAAGTATATGAACATAACAATTGATAACTTGCAATTCAGAAAGATGCATTGACAAAAGATTATACCTCTGCAAAAACAGTAGCTATTTTGGGAAGATATTGATTGTTGGGCCCTAAAAGTTCTCTATCCGACCTGTACAAGACAATTGAATTTTTAACACAAGCACAAAGTAGACCAAGGCATAAATAAATTTAATGCAAAGGAAAGAAACTAAAGGTTCATACTGTCACGATGAAATCAAAGCTTTAGGTACCTGAGTTGCATCTATACAGTCACGATGAAATTGGCATATTTTATCGAGAGTTGACACAGCATTGTCACATGCCATGATATTACCGAGAACTGATTAATTCATCAACTTTATACCAATTTGTCTTTGCAAAAAAAAAAAACTAAAGGTTCTTCGCACCCCAAATGCAGGACAAAAATGGATTTAATACGAATTCATTGCCTTAAAAAATATATTTGACTATTAATTTTTGCAAGAATACCCCACATGAGGTGATAGAATTAGTATAGATATTCCATTGAAAGGACTTACCCACATAGGAGTTAAATATGATGATAGCTCATCAAAGAAAGGCAAGAAAAAGGCCTTGAAGGTTTTGATCAAAGTGCCCAAGCAATCACCAACCTGGATCATATAATGAAAAATGATGTCAAAGCAGAAAAACATTTATATGTTATTTACATAATAAAATCAAATTGTATAGAGCCCTCTCCCTGTTAGATATGTTCCAAAAACATACTTGATCAAAAAGTTCTTCTTCTTGTTCATTTTCCTCCTTTAGCAGCTCCTCTCTTCTACATCAAAGTCCACTGCTTTGGCTTTCTGCTTTCTCTCTTTTTCTACTTGAGCTAGCCGTTATCACTTGTTTTATCTCACCAACTATGCACCTTACTTGGCTTTCATCCAAAGAGCTCCCGCAATCTGAAAAAAATATGTTATCCAGGTAAGGCAATAAAATCCCTTGAGGATACAAAAGTAGAGTCAAGTTACTAAATTTGCAAAGTGCATGTGCACGCACGCATGTGTGTGTGCGTGCGCGTGTGAGAAAAAGAGAGAGAGGACGAAAGAGAGATTGATTTTGTGAAAATAAGAAAGCACACAATAATTTTTAGGATTAACCCCCATTTTTAATTCTGATAACTACTACTTTAGATAGGCATCAAGAGGATGCTGCCAAAATTGATAACTACTACTTTAGATAGGCATCAAGAGGATGCTGCCAAAATACAAAAAGGCCACAACTGAGCCTACGATATTGTGTAGGTTTAACTTAAATATTGATCCATCTTAGAACCCAAAATTGGCTGAAATTCTATTGAACTTATTCACTCATGGCAAAAAAGCACACTAGGATAAACTAGAAATTATTGCGCAAAGGCGCCCATTCATTACCAACCTCACATAATTCATCATGCCTGAATAAGAAACAACCATCTTACAAGAAGTAAAAGTAAACATGAAAAATTCAAGAAGTAAACTAGCATATTTCAACAGTCATTAGCGATCATTGCAATGTTAGTATTGTGCAATCACTAGTCTAAGATGGCAGACCATCGAACAAAATTCTTGCTTATTTAAAACATTAGTCAAATCCAGTCTTTTATATACAGATCTAAACATGGGACTTAATACACATTGTATTATTTGTCCATTCTGCGACAAAAATGAATCATCCCTGGTAAATAACCTCACATAATTCATCATGCCTGGTAAATAGTCTCGCTGTTCCATATTAACTACAATTTGAATAAAAGAATATTCATGAAATTTAAATTCTTATCCATTTTTCTTTTTTTCCTTAACAAATTTTTTATCCAAATACAATCTAACTGCTTTAGAGAATCAGAGTAAGATAGCATTGATTATTAAAAATATGATTATATTATAATTATATGCATTACAAATTAGGCATTAATAAAAAATTAGCAATCAAAACACCACAAAATAAATTGCAATAAAAATAAACATTTCCTATATATATATTTTAATCATATTGTTCTTTCTAATTCAATGTTTCTATGCCAAAAATATTTTGCAATTTTGAGAAAGAGAATGATCAGAAATGTGCTCAGATTAAAAAAAAAAAAAAGTAATTGCAAGCCTAATTTAGTTTTTGACAAAATTTAAAATGCTCCATCATTGTTGTAACTTATTGCTAGTTAATCAGTTCAACCAGCATGGCAAGACCTCAAATCACAGATAATATAGATTAATGATCAGTTGTGTATTTGGAAAACCCTATAACAAGAGGCTAAGCCCTTGCATAATAAATAAATTCCCATCTTAAAAAGGAAATCCCATTTCACAATGGGTTGTTTGCCCATAGCGGTTTTAGTTTGTTTCCCCTTCTTGGTGGGGGTCAAAGGGAGGTGTGCAACTAACTAATTTTAATTATATACCTCAAAGAAATTTTTGCACTTGTTGAAAGGATACTACATTTCCATCGTAGGTAATTCCTGTATTTTTAGAAATTTAATCTATAGGACATGTAAATTATGATAAATTGTCCGTGCCATATCTAATAATTTGTTTTTTTATGAGTACATAAATGAAAGCACCAAAGGGTATCACTTGTATATAGAAGAAAGAGCCAAAAACACCTAACATATTTATAAAAATGTTTACTACACAAATATTTTCAAGTAAAAGAATTGTGCCAATAATGGATGAAATAAGCCAATGAATGAACTACACAACAGAGAACAAATCTAATCATTCTCCTCAAAGAGGTTTTCCCTCATACCAACAGAAAAAGAATGATCTTAGGAAACAACCATATGGATTTTTAGGGTCTCAACAAATCTCCACAATTGCATTAGTACTAGAATATCTAATACTTTAAAAAAAATGTCAGCATGGTCTTTCATGGATCATTTAAATTAATCTCAACTAAAACATGGAATCTATCAAAGCAATCTTGAGCAAATGCACACCAAGTATGTGAACATAAATAATCAGGAGATATAGATGTGCATCAAGCCATACCCGCAGCTTACATAAATGGGACTTCACAGTCCTATGACAGAGAGGAGGGTGGGACCGAGGGAGAAAGAGAAAGGAGAGAGAGGGGGACCGAGGGAGAAAGAGAAAAAGAAAGAGAGAGAGAGAACCGGAGACTGGTGGAAGCCATCGGCGAACCCGGTGGAGTGAGTGAGAGAGAGAGACGGCCGGGGCAGGACGAAAGAGAGAGGGGGCCCGACGGAGAGAGAAAGAGACTTACCACGTTGGCGACGAGGCGACGGTTGAATGCACCGGCGGCGAAACGGCGAGGCGACAGACGGCGGAGAACAGGCGCGAGATAGCAGGCGCGGGAGAGAGAAATTATAGACAGAAATTACAGACAGAGCAGCGCGCGGCTGAAATGGGTAAAAGGCCATCAGCGACCACCATTCCGGCCGCCATTTGCGGTCGCTACCAGCAGCTTTTGCGACCGCCCCAGGCGGTCACCCGAGTCCCCTCGCGCAGAAACCCATTTTTCCCGTAGTGTTTTTATATGTATCATATGAATGAAAATAATTTTAGATATAAGAATGAAAAATAGAGGAAACTTTCATTTTCAAATTTTCTTAAAAATTAATAATTTTAGACATAAAATTGTTTCTTAGCTTGAATATTCCTTCCTTAATTGTATACGATCTTCTCACGACCATCCTAGCTAGTACATTTTCCATTAGTTTTTATATTCCATTACTATCTTCTCTTGATTGGATTTGGTGAATATTTTACACTTATATTAGAATCATTTACGTACTTTTGGCAATTTAGCTAGTTTACACAAACTTTAATCTAGATGGAATCTGATTAATTTCTGCTTTGACCTCGTCTTTTGGGTAGAAAGAGGCCAGATTTTCTGTCAAGACAATAAACTATAAACAAAAATATAATATGTAAATTATTATTATTGACGAGTTAAACTATAATCTACAAACAAACAAATAAAGTCAAAAAAAAAAAAAGATAATTAAAAAGGTGCTTTTGTCATTATATATATAATATATATATATATGAATATGGACCCCGTCAAATATCTTTCAACCTGCTGCCGGCGTATATCACAATAGCCTACGGCCCGATTTGTGTTTGACATGCATGTCTTGTTAGGTTTTGTTGGGAAAATAAGTAGTAAGCTAACATTTTTTATTTATATTATTATTATTTTTGCTTTTATGTTTTTTCACTAAAATTTTTTTTATTTTAAAGTTTAGACATGTTATTTCGCGTATTAAAAAATAATTACATAAAAATATATTCGTGAGTATAAAAACAAAAAATGAGTAAAAAAAAAAAAAAAGTTTTTTGGCCCTTTAATTTGTGGCTTTCTTATTTCTAAGAAATTTTATTAAACATTAAAAAAAAAAGTCAATAACATGCCTAGCAACTATGGAAGTCAACAAAATAAATAAATATAAAATTGGTTAAAAATTTATATAAATAGAAAAACTAAAAAAGCAATAACTTTTAACACTAAATGTATAATTGTGTTGTACTCAGATTTTTCAAATTTTTAATAAACTTATTAAATAATTAATTATTTTAAAATTGAGTCAAACTGTATCGATTTTGAATTTAAATAATTAAGTTAAATCATGCAATTTTTTTACTTTTTTGAATAATTTTGTATATGTCGTATAAATCATATTCAATTAGATTATCTTATCGTGCATGTTACAACGACACCTGAATATATATATATATATATATTTCCTTTATGAATTGACATAAATGCAAAAGGACAAGAAGAAAACCTTGATTTCATCTTATATAAATGGAGTACAAAACCACAAGACCATATCATTTCAATTGATGAATCAATACTTCACTAAAATGGCTGAATTCCAAGGCACATCATTCTTTTGCTCATTTGGCTAGCTTCCATCACCCTCCTCCGAGCCATCTTCAAGAGCATTCGAGCCAAACCTCACCTCCCACCAAGCCCACCAGCCTTACCAATCATCGGACACCTGCACCTTCTAGCTCCAATTCCTCACCAAGCTCTTCACAAGCTCTCCAACCGCTACGGACCCTTAATCCGCCTCTCCCTCGGCAACGTCCCTTGCCTCGTCGCTTCCACGCCGGAAACGGCCAAAGAGTTTCTCAAAGTGCACGAAACTTCCTTCTCCGACCGCCCCCCATCCATCGCCGTGGATTACTTAACGTACGGATCCCAAGACTTCTCCTTCGCCCCTTACGGACCTTACTGGAAGTTCATGAAAAAAATCTGCATGTCTCAGCTTCTCGGCGGCCGAACACTGGACCTTCTCTGTCCGGTAAGGTACGAGGAGACGAAGCGTTTCGTCGAGTTGTTGTTGAAGAAATCCGAGTCTGGACGGCCGTTGATGTTGGTGGAGAGCTTGTGAGGGTAACGAACAACATAATTTCGAGAATGATTATGAGGGAGAGGTGTTCGGGGGAGGAGGACGAGGCCGGAGAGGTGAGGAAGTTGGTTCAGGACACGGCGGAGCTCACCGGGAAGTTTAATCTCTCCGATTTTATTTGGTTTTGTAAGAATTTGGATCTCCAAGGGTTTAAGAAAAGGCTCAAAGAAGTCCGCGATAGGTTTGATGTGATGGTGGAGCGGATCATAAAGCAGCATGAAGAGGTAAGGAAGAAGAGAAGATGGAGGAGGAGAATCGTGATGCAAGTGATGATGACTCTGTGAAGGATTTGCTTGATATTTTACTTGATGTATCAGAAGATGAAAGCTCGGAGATTAGATTGACCAGAGAGAACATTAAGGCCTTCATTCTGGTAAGGAGTTAATTTCTACATTTTTCTTCTCTTTTTTACATTTCTTGTTCATGTACAAGTAGTTAATTAGGGCAAGAAACTAGCTGAGTGCGAGTAACTTGTTTTTTAAACTTGATTCGAAATCCTATTCGATTTGAAAATGTTTTTATACTTAATTTGTTAAAACCTTCGATTCAAAGTTTTGGTGACCGTTCGGAGAAAAAAAATGGTAACTGAAGTTTTTTTTTTTTATTAACTTTTTTTTTTTTTCTAAAATGGTCAAATTTATTATCTTATATTTTAACCTTTTTTTAATCTTGAAAAGTAAAAATATCTAATTAATAAAAAATTTAAAAATTAACTATTAAAAAAAAAGGTTTTTTTTAACAAGAAAACTAACTTTTTTTAGTAATTAGGTAATAATCAACTACCAAAAAAAAATCTAATTTTTTTCTTTCTAAACTCAACCTCAATCAACTACTTAAGTAGCTTGATTTTACTTTATATAAATTCGATCCACCTTGGATCGAGTTAGAATTTCAATTTTTTTTTTAAATTTAACTTGATTATATAATAAATCGAGGACAAACTAATTTTAAATTATTTGGATGGCTTCTGCTGGTTGTTGGGGGTACCTTTCCCGATCATAGCCACAGAGATGAAGTATTTTAAGTCCAACTTTCTTGGAATTTCAGAAAAGGCTTTTAAAAAGCTAGTGGAAATTTGTCTTGATCAAGAACCCATATTTTATTAGGAACGAATCGTACTAATTGGTCTTCCATTGCGTTTGTTGACTTCGTCTACCGTATATACAACCAAATAAAGTAACTTTACACACTACAAACAAGATACCCATTATATATATATATATATATGATATAAAGAAGGGCGACTAACTTCGGGGGTGAATTCCAATTACAAGGATATATTGCAGCTGGAACAGACACATCTGCCATTACAACAGAGTGGGCCCTAGCAGAGCTAATCAACCATCCAAGCATCATGGAGAAAGCAAGAAGAGAAATCGATTCTGTTGTGGGAAAGAGCAGACTAGTAGAAGAATCAGACATTGCAAACCTCCCTTTTCTCCAAGCCATTGTTAAGGAAACGCTGAGACTTCACCCCACAGGCCCACTGATTGTGAGAGAGTCGAGCGAAGACTGCACCATCGGTGGTTTCCACGTACCAGCAAGGACTCGTCTCTTTGTCAACGTTTGGGCTATTGGCAGGGACCCACAATATTGGGAGGACCCACTTGAGTTTCGACCGGAGAGGTTTGTTGATGGCGGTGTTCATAGCCAGCTGGATGTGAGAGGGCAGCATTTTCATCTTTTGCCATTTGGGAGTGGACGAAGAGGCTGCCCCGGAACTTCTCTAGCACTACAGGTTGCTCTCAATTTAATGAGTGTCGTAATTAGTTTATTTATTTCAAAATTTGAATCAGCCGGAACCAATAGAGTCTGAAATTGATCAATACAGAAAAAACTACAAAAATTATAATTTTTTTAAGCTCAGAAACAATCTGGAAATATTTTTCCAGAAAGTTATTACGAATCTCGTAATTCTTTATAAACCAAAAATTACTTTTTAAAATAATATTATTGACAAAATTTTAGATTCATTAGACTTCTGGTGCTTTAACTACTCGAAAAATTATCTACAGTCGTGTCCACATTAAAAATAAAATAAAATCATGTCAACTTTTTTTTTTTTTAACTAGTAATTAAGCAATATCAATTTTAAGATGACGTAATTCGTGTTCTCTTTAATAATTTATGTTTGTGCCAGGTCTAATAGCCTGTACTCCTGACTGTAGGTTGTTCAAACAAGTCTCGCGGCTATGATACAATGCTTTGATTGGAAGGTTGGGGACGGAGGGAATGGAACTGTGGACAGGGAGAAGGAGCTGGTTTAACCCTTCCTAGGGCTCATCCCCTGGTTTGTGTTCCAATTGCTAGGCTGAGTCCTTTTCCATCAATGTAACCTATTACGATGGTTAAATTAAAGGAAAAAGGAAAAAGAAAAAGGAGATGGAAAAATAAGCTACAATACTCTATGCAGTGACAAAAGACCACTGAAATTGGCGTATCCCATTAAAAATGGATTTCTTTTTACTTTTTTATTGCTTTACAAAAAAAATTGATGCCCAAATTCTAATTAAAATCTGCCTTTTCAATTATGGAAAGCCAAGCTACCATTAATATTTATTGAAATCATAGGATTGGCCCAATTGATTAGAGTCTGAGGAACACCCCAGCAGGTCCGACGAATCCATCCTAGATTAAGTCCCATATAATTGAATCATACACATTCATTGGATCAACCATCGCTGCACATTTGGAACCATCACTGATCCTCCAACCTTTGACAAAAGAAGTAGATTGGGCCATCATGGATGAAATTTGGAAGTAAGAACTTAATTCTCTCGGCAGACTGAGTGCGTTTTTACGGATTCAAGAAAAATATTATATTATCGTATTTCAAAATGTAATGCTGCAACAACAGAGCGGTTAGTAAGATATCGTTATAAAATATTACATAATATGGTGTAAATGAATGAGTAAGAACCAAATGAGAGTTTATAAGAATTAAAATATCTATTTGATTAATAACTTGAATGTAAAATATGATATTATAAGGGTCTTATTTATAAAAGAAAAAAAATAAAGTTAATTAATTCTATCAAAGATTGACCCTAAAGTGGTCTTCTCATTTTCTGAATTGAAAGAATGTAAAAATTTTGTACGGTTGCTTAAACCTCATTTAGTAATGTTTTTATTTACTATTTTCTCTTTACATTTATAAATTTTAGAAACTAAGAGAGAAAAAGTATTTGGTAAATTAGTTTTTATTTTTTGTAGTAAAAAAAAATAAAAACTTAAAAAAAAAACATAAACAGAAAAATTATGTTTTTTATGTTTTTAAACAATCTCAGTTTAAAAAAAAAAAAAACTTTTATCAATTTTAACAATTTATTCATTTTTGTTATATCACATTAGAATAAATTATTTTATTCAAATATTTTATTAAACTAAAATTATTTTTAATAAATAATATATTATTAAAATAATTTATGTTAAAACTAGAATAATAATTTATGATTTATTTTATGAGATTAAAATTATTTTTTAAAAATAATAATGCATATTAAAATAGTTTATTTTATTAAAATCAAAATAATAATTTACTATGAAAATAATTCATTTTATATGAATCATATTTTTAATAACTAACAATTACCTCTTAAAATGATTTATTTTCTTAAAATATTTTATTAAATTAAATTAATTTTAATAATTAAAACAATAATTTATTATTAAATTATGTTTTTATAATTATATATTAAAATTAATTATTATTAAAAAATAAATATATGACAGTAATTAATCATTTGGTCCATGTAAGTTTTTCAAGAAAATGTGACAGTATCATTATTATAATAAACGTAAATTACGATCGGATTGTTTCTTTCAAAATGATAAGTTCAGTCATATTACAATATTCTGGAGAACCATTGTAATGGTATAGCATTGCCTAGATCAAAATTATTATTAAAAAGAAAATAGTGAATTAAGAGGGAAAGATAGGATGCCGAAAGAGCATTCATATAAAAGGAGGAGATTACAAAGTCCCGTTTGATAATATTTTTGTTTTCTATTTTTTTATTTTTATTTTTAAATTTTTGTAAACTGACAATAGAAACATATTTGTTAAATTTATTTCTATTTTTTTGTTTCCAAAAAAATAAAAATAAAAACGGAAACAGAAAAACGGAAATAGAAAAAAAGTGTTTTCACTCTTTTTTCTTTTTGTTGTAAATATTTTGTCAATTTTAAAACCTTGTCTATTTTTGTTACATTACATAAAAATAAATTATTTAATTCAAATATTTTATTAAAGTAAGTTATTTTAATAAATAATATAATTAAATTCAATAAATTAATTATACAAAATAATATAAATTATTTTTAAAAAATAAAAAACTAAATTAATTAATTTAATTTAATAATTATTACCAAATTATCTGAAATAAATATCATAATTATATTTAATTTAATAATAATAAAAATAATTAAATTACATTATTTTTAATTTAATAATATTATTAAATTATTTTAAATAAAAAACATAATTAAATTAAATTATTTATGATTAATTAATTTATATAAAAATATATTTATTAAATTATTTTAATAAATAATTTAATTTATTAATTAATCTAATTTAATTATTTATTTAATATGAAATATATTTATTAAATTATTGTTGATAAATAAATAAATTATAATTAATATATTTTATATTTATTAAATTGAATGATATAATATTTATATTTCATTCAATTATTTTTAATAAATAATATAATTTAATATATTTAATATTTATTGAATTAAATGATTTTAATAAATAATTTTTTGTATTAATTCAATTAATTATATTAATTAAATTAAATTAATATAAAATATATTTTATTAAGTTCTATTAATCTTTTAAAACTAATAAAATTAAATATTTTTTAAAATAAAAAATTAATAATTATAGACAAATTTGCATTACCAAACACAATTTCAATTTTCATTTTAGAAAAAATAAACGACAACAGAAAAAAAAAATAGAAAACAGCAACAAAAAAAATAACAATAAAAAAACGACAACGTTACCAAACGAGTCTAAAAGCAACTCCATTCCAAGTTATTCATGCACTTATTTGGTCCACCCTTATTGATCAACAACCCAGAAACCTTTCCATCTTTCATTAATTATATTCTAATTAATTTGGTGTCCGCTTGTGGCAAGGGTGGTAGAATTTTTTATACAACAGCACGTCCCTCCAAGACAGAGAAACCCAGAAGGAGTAAATGGAGGATCAAAAGTAGCATCCTCGCATGGTTTCTTACAATCGTCGTTGGTAACGCACGTGCCAGGCACGAACGCACAGTCCTCCTTGCCATTCAGAGTTTCTAGCCCAACAAACACGATATAGTCATTAGATTAATAAAATCGAAGCAAAACTTTTAAAAAGGCAAATATGTACAAGAGATCTGTATATACATGTATATATATATATATTTTTTTTAGAAAGAGAGACATGTATACCAATGTATAGACCAAAGAGAACAAGACAGACAATAAGAGAAGAACCCAAGTGAAACTTCGTTGAAGCCATAACTCTGCTATGAAATTGTATTACTGTGAGCATGGTCATGAGTGCCATTTACTTATATAATGATAGAAATTAATGATGGCCCTCAAAGGCAAGTTTTCTCATAATAAAGATTAGCAATTAATGATGGCCCTCTAAGGCAGATTTTCTCATTATAACGGATGGATATTTATATATATATATAATATGTATGTATGTGTGTAACATATATATTTGTCCAATATTTTAGAGATGACAACGAAATAGATCGGAGGTAAATATGATATTATCTAAATCTAAACTTCAAATCCTTCGCCTATCTCTAAATTTACTCCAAACTTCAAACAGATATTTTTTAAAATTTTCTCATAATAACGAATTAGCAATTAATGATGGCCCTCTAAGGCATATTTTCTCATTATAACGGATGGATATATATATATATATATATATATATATATATAATATATTGTATGTAACATATATAGATATTTGCCCAATATTTTAGGGATGGCAACAGGGTATCGGAGACGGATAAGGTATTATCCAAATCCAAACTTCAAATCCTCCGCCTACTTCTAAATTTGCTCTGAACTCCAAATATATATTTTTGTAAGGTATTATCCAAATCCAAACTTTAAATCATCCGCCTACCTCTAAATTTGCTTCGAACTCCAAAAAGATATTTTTTTTGGACCGCCTACCTCCAAAAAAATATGTGTTTGGAGTTCGGAGCAAATTTAAAGATAGGTGGAGGATTTGAAGTTTGGATTTGGATAATACCATATCCGCCTCCGATAACCCGTTACCATCCCTAAAATATTGGGCAAATATATATATGTTACATACAAACATATATATATATATATATATACATAGCTCTGAACTCCAAACAGATATTTTTTTGGACCTTCATCTCCGCTCCAAACGGAAAACGGATATATTCACGAATATCCAAAACTCCAAACCATTTGTTTACCTCCGAATCTGCCCTTAAGTTATATAATTTATTACTACCAAATAATTCATCTCCAAAATCAAAATAATACATAATATCATCATAATAATAATTTACCAAAGTAATACATAAAATCTCAAAAACCAATATTTTACCAAAGTACTATTTAACGAATAGATGCATAATTCTAAAGTTTATTGTTCTAACTCAAAGTAACAAATACAAAATATGATAGTTCATAATATGATTATAAATCTCAATTTCTTAAACTTCCAAAAAGCATCCAAATGATTCAAGGTTGTTTCGATATTTTTCTGGACAGATCGAGGCAAATTGGAATAGATTCGGATTGGATATCGGATTTGGAGCAGATCGGGGTGGAGGTAATTTCATCCCCATATCCGATCCAATATCTATTTTTTTTAAACCAAATTCAAATCTAATCCAATCTCCAAAAAAAATTCAAATTTCACATTCATTCGGATCGAGTAACGGATCGAATTCAGGCAAAGCGGCTGAGATGACCATCCTGACAATATTTGAAACGCTATAGGCATCAAACTATTTGGAGACTGACGAGAAAAAAATTTTGGGTCTAAAAAATTTCATATACTAATTTTAGGCTTAAGTGCTTAAAAATTTTGATCTAAAAAATTTCTTAGAAATGCGAACTGTGTGCCTAAAAAGTTATGAAAAAATAGAGATAAAATAAAATTTTAATAAAAAAATTATATAAAATAAACAAAAAAAATATAAGCTAAAACATAGCTCATTTATTTATTACTACATTGATACTATTTTTTATGTAGGAATTATCTGTGCAAAATATGAGAATATTTAGTTGGAGGTAAGTGAATTTTATACAAAAACTTGAAATGAAATTAAGTATAATATAAAACTTTTTAAAATTTTTATTCAAAGATAATTCTTTTAACGGTTTAAAATATAGGATTACTTATTAAATTTTAAAATTTTTATTGAAAGATAATTTTCCAACCATTTGAAATATAGAGTTACTTATTTAATTTTAGAATAACTCCACAAGCAATAATACAACTATTATATAATTAATTTGAAACTAATAATCTCTTTAAATTAAAGATGTGTAAATCACTTTTAAATTAAAGATAAAGAAGGATATCTTATTATTGATGAAATCAAAAAGAAATATAATCCATTTAAATTATTTATTTTAATAAATATATCATAGATAATTTTACAATATATTGTTTTTTATAAAACTATTTCAGATTAACATAAATATTGAAATGAAGGAAATGATAAATTCAAAATAACTAAATAAATATATACATTTTAAATTTAGGGTCTTCTTATTAGATGAAGATATTGGGTCATTACCTAAGTTACTTAATGCTTGAACGACTTGATTATAAATTGTTTAACTGAAATATTAATGTGAAACATAATAATTAAAATTCTAATATAGAAGAGATTTGCAAAAAATTTTAAAAAATTAGTTATATTGTATTTTTTATATAAGAAGTTACACCATGTCAAATATGAATATTTTTTTATTAATACTAAGGGTATAAAGATAATTTTATAATATTAAATTAGTCAAATTTTACTTTTTAATAGAAAATCTAACAAAAAAGATTTGAGTAAATATAATACAAATCCCAGATAGTTTAGATGCACATTTATAAAACCTGCAAGGTTTAAGTATATAAAACCTCAATCATACAGCAGAAGGTGAAAGAAACATTACATCCCACTTGGATGGAATGAAATCGGGAAAAAAAAATAGAGAAAAGAAAAGATTTTAAAACTTAATTCTTGTTTATGAGTTTTTTGGGAAAGAAAAGAAAAAAAAGGAGAAGAAATAGGAAAAAAATTAGTGGGTAGTTTTAAAATTTTCATGCTCCCAAAATTGGGAAGAAATAGAAAGAAAAGAAAAGTTGTTTAATAAAACTTTTAAAATGATACATTTACCCATAAAATAAAGAATGAAAAAAAAATTAGAGATATGTCCTAGTTAAAGTTAAACCATTTTAATTTCATCACTTTAGTAAATTTTTACTATTGTTCTCAAATTTCATTCCTTCCCAGTTTTCACAACCAAGATAAGTTTTTTTTTTTTTTTTTTCAAATAACGTCCTACTCTATTTTTCTTTTCTTTTTTTTTTTTTCAATTGTGTTTCAAGACTATGGTTTTTTCTTTTTTCTTATCTTTTCGTTTCTCTTTTTTTTTTTTTTTCAATCACATTTTAAGACTCTAGTTTTATTTGAGCCGTTTCAAGGTACATGCCTTTTTTTTTTTTTTTTTAAATAGTAGTGTTCTTTGTTGAAAATTTTTTTTCAGTATTATTATTTGTATTTTTGTGTAACACTTCTCAATTTATTTATTTTTTACTTGATTTGTAATACTTTATTTGCTAATAATGCAGGAAGGTTTTATTAATAATATAAGGGTATATCAGTAAAATAATATATATTTTCTTTTCTTTTAACTTCTTTTTCAACTCACAAGTAAGAAAAAAAAATAATTATCTTTTCATCTCTAAACTCTCAAAAATAAAAGGAAAATTATAACCATTTCTCTACTTTTCTCTTCTCTCCCAATTATAATATTTTCTTTTCTTTTCTTTTTTCTTGTAAACTCATAAACGGGGCATCAATTTATTCCTAATCTATCCTTACTTTTTCCACTAGTTACATGGGAACTTAAAAGGAATAAAATCTTTTACCAACCAAATTTTTCTCTACAGTTATACGGAGATAATTTAAATAGATAGAAATGAAATCTAATTGAAATTTTGTGTCTATATTTTATTTTTGTGTTTTTTTAAATAAGAAAAATAACTCAAAATGTATTTAATTACTCATATTTTAAAAACTGTTTAAAAATAAATAAATTTACGCATAAAATGTAAAACAGCAAAAAGTCATTTTGAATTTTTTGACTCAAAAAAAAAGGAAAAATCTCAAAACACCAAAAATAAAAAAATGTCAAACCAAAAGCGTTTTCAGTATTCTTAAAAAGACAAATCTCAAAAAAAAAATAGTAAATAAAAAACAAAAAACAAAAAATAAAAAATAAAACGCTAGTCAAATGCCACTAATAAAATGAAAAATCGAAACAAAAATTTTAAGTGATTTAAACCCTTACCAAAAATAAGAGACGATTAGGCAGGAAAAGTACTCAAATGTAAATTAATTTTTTAAAAGTATTGTAATGGAATGTTTTTCATAAATTGTAATAACTTGACCAAAAATTAAAAGAATAAATTATTGCGTTAGATATTTTTAAGAGAGTTGTGATGAGCTCTTAAATGCAATTAATAAACATTCACATAAAATTTAACGCTGACACCTAATGAGAAAAATAATAATAATAATAACAATAAATGTCTTATTTAATAATTAAACGCGCTTTGAATTCCCACGTATTTACTCCATGTCAAAACTAATAATAAATCTCTACAAAGAAATCAAAATTGCTTCAATCTCAAAGCCGATAAAGGAAATCCAAATGTAACGTTAAAAACTTCTCATATAGTAAATAATCACTTGAAGCAAATGTAAATGGAGCCGGAAGTCTTGTTAAACGAAGGCCTTTTCACTATTAACGACGCTTCCATAGAACGCCTCCTTAGGCCTAGCTTCGTTTGGTCAGAAAAAAAAAAAAAAAAAAAAAAAAAAGGGTAAGGAGTTTTTTTTTTTCGTCTTTTATAATTTTTAATTAAAATTAATTTTTTTTTAAAAATGATACATTTTAAGTGTGTTAATCATATTCATAACAAAAAAATCACAAAATTTTCTCTAATATTGACTGGTCCTCATGACATGTTCGTCAACCCATGCAAATCCTTCTCCGAGACACCCTCTTATTTTACAATTAGGTTTCTTTTATTATTACAATTAGGTGGCGTCTTGCCAACTGCTAATTCCTAACTATCTTTTAGCTATTCATTTTTTTTTTTTGCCTTTTTTAAAATTATTAAATTTACTTTCATATATTTTAAATTTCTTTTAAATTATAAAGAACAAAAATCTCCAATTAATAAAAAACTAAAAAATTAATTATTTAAAAATTAACTTTTTAATTTTTTTTCATTTCCAAATAAAAAAAAAACTTTTTTTCTTCTCAAACTCTACATTTAAAATATCTAATACTGAAGTAAGATTTGGTAAAAAAGTTTAGAGGATTCACAATGCAATTTATTTTATTTTTTATTTTTCATTTCTCTAGGGCAAATAGTAATTTTTCTTGTCAGTTGGAAACGTTGGGATCTTGAACCTTCAACCTTTGTTGAGGGGTTGAACCGTCAACTTCCTATAAGCAAAAGAGCAATGCAAAAACAAATGCCATTATTTGTGGTATAAATTATATATAAGTTTGCGAATCTGGATCACATTCGTCAGGTTGAGAATAGATTCAGATTCAATAATAATAGATTCAATTCAGATTTACAAATATTTGATTCAATTTTGTAAGATTCAAATTCTATTCATATACTCAAATTTGATGTGTTTTGAAAATTAAATTTTTTTAAATATCATTTCAAAAAATAAAAATATATAATTTTTAATAAATATAAGAATAATTAAATAATTACAGAATATAATTTATGTTTAAACATGTAAAGTGTTAAAAAATAATGAGTCATTTGAATTCAAATCTATTAATCAATAAATCCAATAAATTTAGATTTGTTGAATCGTAGAGTAATATATCTAACTTTGTCTAATATTATTGAATCGGATCTTGATGGAATCTCACCCATTATCGGGCCTAATCATAATCATATATGCGAAGAAGAACTATCTAGCGAAGGCTTATCTATATATGTTAATGGATAGAACGGCAATGAAGCTGATGCTAGAAGGGGTCTCAATCAAATACACAATTCTCTTTCATTGCCATTCAAATCCAGCGCATGAGTTAGAGATCAAGTAATAGTAAAACTCTCCAATATTATTGACCGGTACTCTAAATCTATGGAGGCATTTAGTCTGCAAACATACACAATTAATTTAATAAATATTTAGACAATTAATTTATTTTCAAATTAAATCAAATTTATATAATTTTTTAAATTAATGTAATCATATATCAAATTAACTCGTGTGTATTTTTGTTTAATATGGTCGAAATTTTATCTTCGGAAGACACAGATATATATCAAGATATGTGCCCAGCTTCAACATCTGCATCTTTCAAAATATTTCGAGCTAGATAGATTCAAATAACAAAATTAATTTATAGGAGTAATCTTACATAACTAGAATATTTAAGCACGATGATGCAAATAAATATGAGTTTATCATTTTAAAATAAAAAAATTATAAATATATATATATATATATATATATATTTAAAATTGCTAACGCTAGATCATTTTAATGGAATTTTTTAATTCAATTTTTGCCTGTAATAGTATTTTTACTTTTTAGGGTCCAATACAACATAATTAATGGCAGCAATTTAAGCAAATGCAATGCCGGCTCAATCTTTTCGGGACCTAATGCAAAATATTAAAATCAATTTTTTATTTTTATCATAATAAAAATAATTATTATAAATTATAAGTAAAAAATTAAAATTTATAGATTAATATAGTTATTCAGTGGGAGTTTTTTTTCCTTAAAAAAAAATTCACTATTGATGGAGAGATTTAATGATAAATTTATAAGATAACGGCCCTTTGAAATTTTGACAATGCGAAAGTCAAATAAGTATATAACTCAAAAGGCAACGTACTTTTTAATAAATAGTAAAATATAATAGAACACCTTACATCTTAAAAAATAAGTTATACTAAAAAAAGTGAGTTACCAAAAGACTGACTCTAATTACACTGTCATATAGGGAGTGTTTGGATGGCAAAAAGTATACCAAAAATGTAAAAAATTAATATAAAAGTGATACGTAACAAAATTTGATTAGAAAGTATAAAAATTAATAACAATTGATGAATTTTGATAAACTAAACATCCCCATAATTTTGATAGTACTTTTTCTTAAAATGTTTTAACAAACTAACTTCTTTTTTTTTATTACCATCATTGCCCTCACTTCGTAAAATAAAAAATAAATAATTCAAAGTCTTCTTTCTTAGAAGTTTGTAATATTTGCAATCTACATGGATAATTTTATTTTATATTTACATATTTTTTAGTTTTCAAACAAAAAAATGCTACTAAATAAATAAGTTATGGTAAAAATAAAAGCAATCGCTAAAGATGGTTTGAGAGTTCGCCAATAGCCAAAATAAATTTTCCAATATCGAATGCATTTTCTCCACATTCACTCTCATCTACAAATCTATTTGCGTCTCTCCCATCCTTTCGTTGGTCGCCATTTCTTCTCAATAAAAGCTCATCTGTCTCCTTGAACTTTCACTGTTGCATAGCCTCTAGTCGATAACATTACATCAATCCCTGTCGCTATAAATACGCGTTCCTGTAGACCACGATCTCTCTCTCTCTCTCTAGGTCAATCTAATCTTTCTTCATTAATTTATCTCAATCTTCTTCTCTAGGCCAGTCTAATCTTTCTTCACTAATTTATCTCAGTCTTCCTCTCCCCCAAATTACCTTCTCTACTGCCAAAACATTTCACCCTCAAATTGTTGAAAGAGGTATGTGTTTTTTTTTTTAATTTTTTTTCTGATTTTTCTTTCTACCAATATGAGAATGGAATGTTGGTTTAATTTTAGGGTTTGATTCAATTTTTTCCCGATTTGGTCCTAAATTTGGATATGAATATTTGTGGACCTTAGGCGAGCAAGCTACAATGACATTTGATCTCTTGTGCAATATTGCTATGCTTCAATTTTAGGAAAAATTAGATGAACAATGTGATTATGTCAATTTTTTAGTCAATTATCAATGTATGTAATGAAAAATTAATATGCTCGACGCACATGTGTGAGGGGTTTCAAAATTGCTAGGAAAGATTAGCAATTATGCGTTCATGCAGTCTTCTACATGTTTCTAGTTTATTTCCAGTCACGTTTTGTACTCTATAATTGTTCATGCTAAATTGTTCATACTCTCTAGTCATTTTGTTCTAATTTTTTATACATTATAATTTGCTTTATATTTTTATATTTGTAATTGACTTGCTGCTTTCAATATATTGAAAATAAAATTTTATTGAGGACAATAATTTTATTTTGTTTAATTTTTTAATTTTAATAATACTCTTTATTTATTTTGTCGTGCCAAATTTTATTGCAGAATATAATATCTTCAAAGACAACTCACAAGTTAATTAAATGGTGACATTATCAAGTTCACTAATAAAATATGCCACTGCAGACAACTTGCAACTGTGAAAATAGTCGACTCGGAAATAAATTCAAATAAATTATACTGCAGATATGAAATTGATAATTACAGAATTTTGGTTACAATATCTAATTTTTTCTATTGACATAAAATTGACGTAATCGGAAGTGTATAAAATTCTAATCTTTTAAGCGAAAATTAGAGAGAATAACCTCAATGAAATTCTATAGTCAATCAATAATAAAAATTTTGTTAATCTCTTGCAATTCCTAATTAACGCAACCAGAAATGTAATAAAATCCTAATTTTTCAGGTAAAAGTTAGAAAAAATAAAATATCAAAGAATTTTATATTCAATTAATAACAAAAACTCTCAAATTCTTATAATTCTTGACCTTTATATAATTAGAGTTGAAATAAAATAAAAAACATTTCATTATTTAGAAAAATAAATAAAATTATTTAAAAAAATAAATAATATATAACGTTTACCTCAACTATCTCAGCTATCGTTATATTGCTCATTGGGTCGAGCAAATTGTATTTAATGCCTACAACGTAACCAATGCTCGTAATGTGATGCTTCCTAATTTTTCATACCACTGTTAATGAACAATCAAGAGACAAAACAAATTATATATAAACATATTATTCTATATGACAAAATTCAGCAGTTGCAGTAAGGAGATTAGCAGTTCAAAATGAAATTCCAAAATAGAGGCGAAGTTAGGGATATAAACGGATAGGGTATCTATCTAATTAGTCAATCTTATTATCAAACTCATTTATTTTTATTTATCATTACCGTCCTAAACTCGTTTATTTTTTAAGTTGAAATCCCAAACCCATCCTGTCCCAAACCTCCAAACCTGTCTCAAACCCGCGAAACCCGTTTATGTTTAATAGGTCAAATTACCTATTGGATGCTTGTTAAATATCCGATTTAAGATTAAAGGTAAAAAAAAAAAAAAATAGTCACAAAAATGTTGAATTTATTAAATTAAACAAATTCATTGGTCAAAGGACCTCTATTTTTTTTTTGAAAGGTGAAAGAGATATACTCTAAATAATAGAAACAAATGTACAAAATATACATGGGTATACTGGTGAAATAGTACAATAGGAATCACAGTTCATAAAAAAAAATTTAAAACCTAATATGGAACAATTCTTGATATGCGAAAATAACAACACAAACCATAAATTAAACAAGTTTAAAAGAATTATCCCAACAAAACTAAGAGCAACTATCAACAAAGTAAGAAAGATGCAAACCGTCAGTCCGACCAAGATACCAGTAACTCAAACTGTTTCATGAAAAATTTAGAAAAGTCTAATAAAAGAGAAAGTGGAGACAATTTAAACTGAAAAAAGAGTTAAACAATATATACATACATGTACAAAGAACTTCTAATTAAATTAATTAAAACGTTGAATATATAAATAAAACAAAAAATGTGGTAAAAAAGGATAAACAAATTAAGATTTGGATGGCACGCTTAATTCTTCTAAACTTCATTCCTCAACTTTAGTGACTCGCAATATCATAGTGACAGAGTTACAATTCCTACAATTTTTAATATTTTAAAAAATTATAACTTGAAACTAAATGGTATAATAAAAAAAAGAAAGAATACTTAGCTCTCTAAACGAATAATATATTACAGGGGTGGTTATGCCCCATGGTTCAAAACTCGTTCCGTTATTGTATAAAATGATATTTTTAATTTTTTTATACTTAATATAGTAAGGAAAAAGTTGATATATATATGTATATATATTTGTTTTCGTATAAACTACCTTTTTAAGTTTTCCTAAAATTGGAGTTAGTATGAAATTATTTAGGAGAAAACATGTTTTACGATTACAATTAAAATTTTAAATTCACTACAAAATTTAACGTTGAATTTTAAATTTAAAATGTTTAGGTGCATTTGGTTTATTTTTTGTTTTCTATTTATATGTTTTATATTTTAAAAATTACAAAACAAGCAAATAAAAATGCTCTATTTTCTTTATTTTGATATTTTCTTATTTTTGGTTGAAAATATTCAAAACAAATTTTTACTATATTTTATTTCATGTATAAACTCATTTTCTGTATTCTAAAATAAATTTTAAAAACATAATGACCAAATACATTTCAGTTGTTTTCTTTATTTTTAAAAGTGCAAAATGGCAAATGCGTTTAGAACAGAAAATGGAAAACAAAAATAAAAAATAGAAAAACAAACCAAATGATACTTTTTTTTTGAATATAATTTTAAGCAATCTTAAAATTTTGTTTAGCTAAGAATATTAATTATCAATATTTTTTAGACCGCGCTAACAAATGTGTCAATATTTAATTGTTCGCGTATTATTAATTTCAAGTTATATTTTATTTTATTAAGTGGATACTTAACGAGTATCCAACAGGTATCGAATATCGAGTGCCCTATAAATATAAATGAATATCGGGTATTGGGTACTCTACAGGCAAATTCTAAACCCGTCCCAAACCCACGTGGCAATTAAATTTCAATTTCAAACTCATCCAATCCCATTAGGGTATTTCCCAATAAGTTTTTATCGGGTTCGTCGAGTCAGGTACCTTCGTATACCGTCTCATTGACATCCTTAGGTGAAGCAAAACTGCGGCAGTGCCCAAAAAAAAAACAAAACAAAATAGAGGGCGGGAGAGAGAGAGATCCAAAACCTAAATTGCTTCTTGCAATAGTTCAAAACAGAAGCTAGAGCCTCAATATTCAAGCCGAAAAAGAAAGACACAGCATCAAAATATAAGAAAATACAGCCTCAATTTTCAAGTAACAAAATAGGACACAACCTTAGTATCTAAACAGCAAAAAAAAGATATGTTTTTTTTTTAAATTGAATAATCAAATCATTAATTGATGACTGAAATTTAACTTCAGGAAGTTGAAGGTTTTTTTTTTTGGGTTCAGAAAGTTGAAGTTGAAAAGTAATTTCAGGATCCCTTGATAAGGTGGAAGCCTGGGCTGTAGGCCTCACGAGAAAGGAGGAGAAAAAAGAGGGGGGAGGTTGGGGTGGCCCAATTGTTGACCCGTAGGATGCGGGGTAGGCCCAGGCCGTACGGAAGAAAGTCGGGCGGGGGGGGAGCCGAAAACTGGCTCGAGGTGTGTCAATCGCTAGGTTTAAAATTGGGCCATAAGGTGCCTATCTGGGCCTTTTAGCTTCAAATAAGGCGGAGCTGCCATCTGATCGAAGCCTAACCAAGAAAATATAGGCTTAGGAAATCAGCCCTTCTAGGCATAGCTAAAGCCCAAAGTTTTAAATAAATGGGCCAGTGAGTTTAGAAGGTTGCAGTGAACAAATTCGGAATTGTAGTGAAAAAATGAAGAGTCTAAATTATTTGCACTTACATGTAGCTTTTCACATTTATTCTAATCAGAATTTTTTAACTTTTATTTACTTTGAAAATAATTT